>OX123205.2:23418233-24654583 GCA_944739405.2 Euclidia mi
ATAATATAAATATAATATAATATAATATAATATAATATAATATAATATAATATAATATAATATAATATAATATAATATAATATAATATAATATATATATATAATATAATATAATATAATATAATATAATATAATATAATATAATATAATATAATATAATATAATATAATATAAATAATATAATATAATATAATATAATATAATATAATATAATATAATATAATATATATAATATAATATAATATAATATAATATAATATAATATAATATAATATAATATAATATAATATAATATAAATATAATATAATATAATATATATAATATATAATATAATATAATATAATATAATATAATATAATATAATATAATATAATATTATATAAAGGTAAAGTTAAAGTGGGCTAAAGTTCGAACATTTAAAGAAAGACGAAACATACAAATATTTGGGCATAAATGAAGCAGGACAGATTAACCATAAAGAAATACGAGACCAAGTATCAAAAGAATATTACAGGAGGATAAAATGTATCACAAATACACACCTTAATGCTAGAAATATTATAAAGCTATTAATAGTTATGCTGTACCCGTACTGCTCTATTCATTTGGAATTATCAATTACAAAACTAGCGATTTAAATAAAATAGATGTAAAAACCCGCAAAATTTTAGCTATGAATAAAGCACAAAAACAAAAAGCTGATGTAGAAAGACTGTATCTTCCCATAGCAGAAGGTGGGAGAGGCCTTATGAATGTAGAAATGCAGTATAAAACACAAATAATAAAATATAGACAATACTTAAGCAGAGAACAAGATCACATAATTAAAGCAATAGTTAAACATGATAAACACAAGGACAAATATTCTCTATATAAAGAAGGAGGTTAAACGCAGAGAAGATAGGATTATTACAAGATCAAATTTACACGGATGGAGAAATAAGAAAAGCAGCAATTAAAGTAGGCGTTAATAAATGGAAAGCTAAGCCTTTACATGGTCAGTTTTATATATCAGTCGTTGAAAAAGATAATATAGATAGAGAGTATTCATTCCGCTGGCTTAAGAACAACCAGTGTCTCCTGCATTAGAATCTGCAGTGTTTGCCATTCAAGATCAAGCAGTCATTACCCGACAAATAGAGAGAGACATACTGAAAAAACCGATCGATGGTAAGTGCCGGTTATGTCTGACGAAAGACGAGACCACGCAACACATTGTCTCGGGGGTTGTGACAAGCTGGCGGGCACATACTATACGATGAGACACAATAATGTTGTCAATACGTATGGTGGGCACTAGCAAGAAAACACAAACTTGAAGTTGCAGATTTATGGTGGAAAGAAGATTTGAAACAGCCTCAGATAAAAGAAAATAACACAACAAAATTAATGTGGGAAATACCAGTACATACTGATGTCACGATTACACACAATAGACCGGATAATATATATAAACAAAATAGAAAACAAAACATACTTAATAGATGTAACTATACCATCGGATTATAACATAGGACCTAAAGAAATAGAAAAACTTAGCAAATACCATCCTTTACGAATAGAAATAGCCCGGCTTTGGAACACACACACAGAAACAATACCAATCGTAATAGGAGCAACAGGAATGGTAGCTAAGAGTATACATAGGTACATAAATACATTAGATGCAAACATAAACATACACATTATGCAAAAACAGGCAGCAATACACACATCTACAATATTGACTAAAGTTCTTGGGGATACAGTTTTTATCAGTAACACAAGGGATTCCGAACTTCCTTTTCCCTGAAGGTCTCAGGGCGGGAAATAGGATAAAACCGAGTTAAACTCGTGATGAAAATCTTTTCAAATACATAATATAATATAATATAATATAATATATAAATATAATATAATATAATATAATATATATACTATACATATAATATAATATAATATAATATAATATAATATAATATAATATAATATAATATAATATAATATAATATAATATAATATAATATAATATAATATAATATAATATAATATATATAATATAATATAATATAATATAATATAATATTCTACCACATTCACACAACACCATCTAGTCCCAAACTAAGCAGAGCTTGTACTATGGGTACTAGATAATGGATAAACATACATATATCTTTTTTTTTGTAAATACATACATATTATACATAGAAACACCCAGACCAAGACAAACATCCATGTTCACGCACACAAATGTTTGACTTGAGCGGGAATCGAACCCGCGACCTCCGGCGTGGCAGTCGCTTACACTCCCGCTGCGCCAACCAGTCGTCGACTATTAATACCTATACGTCTAATGTAAACCAGTTTTGCTCATGGCTCCACTGAGACACAACTTGCGCTATGCCTATATTGTACAAACAGATTGATTTATGTAATATAAATTTTAAATATCAGTAACTCAATTCAATGCTAAAACGTTTTGCTTGCGATTTTGAAATATTGGAATACGGATGTCGCCAGAATACGGCCGCACGCGACGAGAATGAAGGGGGGCGCCCCGCACTAGACGGAGCTAAGCGCCCTTCACCTCCTCTGCTTCACCCCCTCATTTACCAAAACAGTCGCTTAGTACAGCGCCTTAATATATAGGTAAAATCTTTGCGTTACTTACTGACTTGGGGACCGTAGGAGTGCACTAAGAGGGATTTCCCGAAATACCCACGGGATCGGCCAAAACGGGTAAATTTAATAAATTGCAGGCAAAGCTGCTGGCGTCCTCTAGTTAAAATACATAACAGAAGAACGCCAGTTTCTATATCCAGCCTTAGGAAATTGGATCGCCGTTGTATGTTTATTTTTTTAATCGCATTACACAATCAAGTACTTACAAAATCAGTGACCCGACCAAATCTGTCAACACCAGATAAATTAATTTAAGCCGGAACAAATCAACACATCGGCCGGACACTGCACGTCGGCACGATTTATGGATAAAAATCCAATTAGGGTACATCACTAGTAAGTGATGACTTGATCCCGTTAATTCAAACAACACTAGTACATGTCAATTGTCATATTTTTGACACGTGTGGAATATTAGGGTTAGCAGAAGTGGTTACATGAATGGTGTTTATTTACCTAGTTCAATACATATTAACTGTTTTTTTTTGCGTTTGTTTGATTTTTACTAAAAGCCAAACTAGAAGTAAGAGGATTATGTTATCTAGTTTAAGTTTTGTTAAAGGAGGGTTGAGTATGACAAAAACACTCTATTTTAGGTGGATCATAACATTAACAAAAATACATTATAATTTATAATAATAATAATTTATTGATACCAAAAATATTTTACAAACAGTCACATAAATTAATAGTAACCAACTTATTTTACAATGTTGTACATAGACGTCTGTGTCTGAACTAGATGTAAAACATGTGTATTACACACATAAGCGCTCTGCCCTTGGATATGTCACAAAATATAATTATATAAGCAGGTTTTCTTATAAAAACAGAACTTTTAAAGATTTCATAGTTTACATAAATTAAACTTAATGAATAAATTATAAAACAGTTGTAAAATCTAACTTTGCTAATAACTGACAGTTAACAGTATTTTAAAAGAAATTAGATTACACAATGACAAATAATGAAAATTGAATAATTTGTGGAGTAACAGCCTCCCTTTGTGTACCTATAGTATTGGTGTGAGTGTATGTGTGTGGGGACATTGTTCACATGAAAGTAGAATTATTACGGGTTTATGTATATATAGGACTTTATTAATAAGTATTTCATGCGATAAAGTTGACATTTGCAGTCTGCAATCACTTCATATTATCGCTGTATATACATTATTAATGGAAAGTATATTTGATGGTTATATTATAACAGCTACTCTTGTAGATACGTGTTTAGGAGATTCGTCATTATTCCGTTCCTAACGCGAACAAAATAGTACACACGCAAACTTGTTTCGAAAAAGTCAATCCACCTGAGGACTGTAATCCAAAAACCCTGCGTAAGCCTATTGGTTCAAACATAACAGTGTATAGATATATAACGCTCTTTTACAGAACTTTAAAGGATAGTGCTTTTCCGGTGGATCAGCCAGAACCTAAAAAAGGTTTTAGCAGTTTTTACTTGCAAACTTTGTAAAAAAACTCGTAATAACCGCTAATTTACCACTACTCTCATTACATTATTCAAGTCATTTGCCTAATGTAAGTATGTGTTGTGTGTGTATGTTATGTGCTAGCTCAAAACTACGTAGTTATGCAGATAACGCTACTTTTACGACTAATATAGCAAAGGTAATACGTGAGACATAACGTGGACTAACCTTAGAACAGGTCATTCATTTCGCAGACAAGGGAGTGACAATCTAGAATATCGAATATAAATATTTTGCCTGCCACACCTTTTTCAAAAATATATCTCCATCATTTAACCAATTAACGCAAATAATACTAAATAGCAGATTAGAAACAATAATACACCTTCTGTGAAGTCAAATACTGACAAAGTGGGAATTAGATTGTTTTTCAACTTCACCAATACTAATTAGATTAGTAACGGGTTTAACTTTCATGAGTGTCAATACTCAGTGTCGATTGATATACTTATTGTCATTGCTGTTAAACCTGAGTACACACGTGGTCGGTATTGGGAATGAGATGCTGATCTCTCTCCTGTCTTGAAATTTTACACTTCCAAGAGCCAGTTACCAATTAATATGGTGTGCCGCTGGTTCTTCAATCCACGACTAAATTAAATATAGTAATACGGGCTGAGTCAGTTTGACCAAAATGTGAAGTAGCTACTGCATACTTACATTCAGTTTTTACGATGCACAAGCAGTTTATGTATGTTCTTGGTTAGTTAGTTAATACTTCTTTATTATTCTTGTGATATGACGAAATTCTTTTAATACGTTAGTTTCGCTCAGTGGTTGCTGCAGTAAAGTTACTGATTTGTCTATGCCAGGTTTTGTTTTTATAGACTCTCGTCTCTATCCCGGAAGAGTTAGGCAAAGGTGTAATATTACACCCACATTTCGCCATGATTTTTTAGGTCCCACGTAATAGGGCGCGAGCCTATTGCCGATACTGGGCACATCACCAGATTCCGTGCTGCTACTGAGAATTTGGAAAAAACCCAGTAACACTTTGCCCGACCCGGGAATCTATGACCTCCGATCAGCAGTCGCATACGCTATCCACTGGAACACGGAGGCAGTCTTTATTTATTCCAATTTTGAAAACAAAACAAACTAATAACGATACTTTCCTAGAATTTAAACCCGAAAGGCCTTATTATAAAACTAGGATTAAATATAATTCGTTTAATCTTGCTGGTCATATTTGCATAAAATACGCATTATTGTTATACAAAGTCATCTGCATAGTTTATAATCTGTACGACTGCTGGGCACAGGCCTCTTCTCACTATATGAAGGGACAGACTATGGCCACATCGCTTATCAAGGGCAGCTTTGCAGACTAATAAAAACTCGATAACTAATATCGATTGTTATACATCTACATGCGTCAAATTGATTAAACTTGCAAACCCTTTTGCAAAAATCTTCTTCAAGGTCTAAATCTAGAACTGTCTGTCTGTCTAGTCTGGTTATGTTTGTAAAAAGGCCAAGTATTTTTTTTAAATCCTATTGATCCTAAGATAAGAAATGTTATCTTTACCGGGTACTAAAAGTACTAAAGAAAAATTTGGTCGGATTTTTAATCAGAAAATTATACAAGTGATAAAAACGCTCTTTGAAAATTCCTCTCCCGCTTCAATATAAAAAAATCCCAAATCACAAAATAAATCTTGTATGTAACACATCAACTCGAATAAACAAAATGTACAGTAACTTATAACATTCACGAAAGTTACAATGTTACAATTAATTAATACGTAAAGCTCTGTTAAAATATGACCGAGGTAGTTGCAACTGTTTTGTGTGGCACTAGCCCTGTAATTAAGGTTTGAGGTCGTTTATGGTGTAATTAGGAACACTCTCTGTTTTAGGTGGATAGACAACGCCATCTAGTGACTTAGACGGACTAGCTTTGGAATAAGCTTATAATTTATGATGGGTTATAATATTTTCTTGGGTTTACGCGAATGTTACACATTGAAATTAAACTACAGTTTACGGATTTTATCGCGTTATATAACGCGATAAAATCCGTAAACTGTAGTTTAATTTCAATATGATGGGTTATTTCAAGATAGTTTGTTGTAGTTTGTAAGGTACGGCGACAAGTCAAGCTGAACAATTGCAGTAAGATTTTGATATTTATTTCCTACGCCATAATAGTGCTGCAAAGGTCAAAAAGTCTTGCTTGACCTGTTGCCGTCACATTACTGAACGATTCGACATCGAATCAGTTCAATCAATAAAAAAAATGCAAAGGTATGCTAGATTGCAATCATTGTAATCAGAGATTTACAAATATTACATTTGTGTTTATAAATCGGTCCCTTTGGGCAGCCCTGTGTGAAATCCGATATACATATGTACCATTTTTGGCTCAGCTCAAATATGGGACAGATTGTATTGCAGATGTGTAACTGTATATAGTTTATACTTTTGGATTTTATGTCAATAGTAATGTTATTGAATTAGGATGGTTAGGAACATGGAAGTTTGTTCGAATTTAGTGAAACATTCCTGAAAATAATATTAAAAAAATTTACAATTTCTTTGATTAATGGTTATCTTGAGTATACGAAAAATATCTCATACAGCTGTAATTTTTAGTATCTAGATAGGTATCATGCTGAGTTACCACCGCGTCACCAAAGAAGAAAAATTGGGCAAGTGCGAGTCGGACTCGCGCACTAAGGGTTCCGTACCATCATCTATAAAAGAAAACCACGTTTGTTTTATGTATACCTAAATATTTTTTTTAAGTTTCTACCTATTTAGGAGGAGGTAATTCGCGTTCATGGTCAGTATACCAACAGATTGTTAATTTTATTACTGCCGGTTCGTATACCGTTAATAATAATAATAATAATAAGAATTGATTCAATAATAATTAATAATTTAATTAATTATTAATTTAATTTTTTTATGAATTCCATCTATGGAGCCAATAAATATAATAACTGACGACATAGCCAGTGCAGTCCGTCTTTTACAAAATTGGAAGTCAGCGGGACCAGACGGACTGCACAATTTTTGGCTTAAATGGCTCCGAAGTTCGCATGCTTGCTTAGCATCTCAATTTCAATCATCATTGGAATCAGGGTCACTGCCTGATTTTTTAACATCCGGCGTTACACACCTACTTTATAAGTCTGATAGTACCACGGACCCCAAGAATTATAGGCCAATTACGTGCTTACCAACTTTATATAAACTTCTTACATCCATTTTGAGAACGAAATTATCTAAACATATATTTGATAATTCAATTTTATCTGTTTCTCAAAATGGATGTAAGAGTGGGGCTCGTGGTACTAAAGAGCTCCTTCTGATAGACATGGCCATTAGCCAACAGGTGCGCCGTAACCGGAAGAATCTATCGACATGCTGGATAGATTACAAAAAGGCATACGACTCCGTGCCTCATGCGTGGCTTTTGAGGGTGCTACGAGGGTCAAACTGAAAGTTCTTAGAACTGGCCACTTATAAACAATATAATAAAAAAAATATTCTAAAATTTGAAAATAGAACTCTTTGCCAATATTACTGAGTATATATTTCATTCATTTGTCATTTGTTTTACGATTTGGCGGCAAATTGAAAATTGTCTGTGTCACGTCAACATGAATTTAACACGAGAAAATTTTCGTGCAATGATTTTTTATGACTTTCGATGTCATTTAAGTCAACAAGAAAGTTATGATAGACTACGATTGGCCTTTCACGATGAAGCCCCATCTCGTGCGACTGTTTACAACTGGTTTAATGAGTTTAAACGTGGTCGCACTAATCTCACTGATGATGTACGTGAGGGACGGCCTTCTACGGCGACGTCTGAAAATAACATCTGTGTTGTGCGGCGTATGATAGAGACTGACAAAAGAGTGACCTATCAGCAGATTTGGACAAGCTTAGGCATCGGTATGAGTCAAGTGCACAAAATCCTCCAAGAACATTTAGCGGTCAGGAAGCTTTGCGCCCGGTGGATACCTCATAATTTGACTAAGGCTCAAAAACTCCATCGTGTGGATTGGTGCCGTAAAATGATTGAAAGATTTAACGGAGGTGACTCAAATGCTGTGTTCGACATACTAACAGGTGACGAAAGCTGGATTTACTGTTATGATCCTGAAACCAAAAGACAATCTGCTCAGTGGGTGTTTCCTTTCGAGGAGTTGCCAACTAAAGTGAAGAGAGATCGAAGTGCGGGAAAAAAAATGGTGGCCTCGTTCTTTGGAAGGATAGGTCATTTCGCAACAATTGTGTTAGAGGATCAAAAAACAGTTTCTGCAGAATGGTACACTACCAATTGTTTGCCACTTGTCTTGGAAAAAGTTCGAGAGAAACGACCTCGCAGTAGGATCCTCCTTCACCACGACAACGCCTCGTCGCACACCGCCAAGCGAACGATCGACTATTTGGCGACATCAAACGTTGAATTACTGGGTCACCCGCCGTATAGCCCCGACCTCGCGCCTTGTGATTTTTATTTATTTCCAAAAATTAAAGAAAAACTTAAAGGAAAGCGGTTTATGAATGCTGAAGAAGCGGTGGCTGCGTATCGCGATGCCATTGAAGAGACCCCTAAGGACGAGTGGGCAAAGCGCTTTTCCCAGTGGTTCCATCGCATGCAGCGGTGTATTGACGTCAATGGACAATATTTTGAAAAGATATAATAAAACTAATAACTGGCTAATGTAATCAGTTTTTGATTTTCTAAGAACTTTCAGTTTGACCCTCGTAGAGTTGTACAAAGTAGATACAACTCTATGCACCTTCTTAAAGGCGTGTATGGGGCAATGGAGGACTGTATTGCGCTATCCAGGGTGTCGATCGACCTTGGGTTGCGGCGCTCCCATAATGATCAAGCGAGGTATATTCCAGGGCGACAGCCTGAGTCCTTTGTGGTTTTGCCTGGCCCTGAACTCTCTAAGTACCTTATTAGAGGCTTCAGGGCTAGGCTATCAGTTCAGGAGAGGAGGTCATGTTACATCTCACCTCCTTTTCATGGATGACCTGAAATTATTTGCCCCCAACAAATTCCAACTGACTGCATTACTTAAGGTAACTGAAACCTTTAGTAATTCTATCAGGATGGAATTTGGTGTGGATAAATGTGCGGTCATGCATGTGAAGAGAGGCAAGATTATGGAATCTGCAGGGATACAACTCTCAGATTCCATACAACTTAGATCCCTCTCCCCGACTGAGACCTACAAATACCTGGGTATGTCGCAGTCTTTGAATATATCTGAGACTGACATGAAACAGACGTTGCAGGCTCGGTTCTTTAGCCGCCTGAGAAAAGTACTTAACAGTCTTTTATCAGGTGGCAACAAGGTGCGGGCCTGCAACGGGTGGGCCATGCCAGTCCTAATGTATTCCTTCGGCATACTCAGGTGGACCCAGACTGAACTAGATGCCCTGGATAGAAAAGTCCGTTCAATGCTGACTGCATCTCGTATGCATCATCCACGCTCATCGGTAATGAGGCTGTCCCGCGGAAATGTGGGGGTCGAGGCTTTTTATGTGCTAAGACCCTCCACAACCGCGAGGTGTGCAACCTCAGAGATTATTTTTTGCAGATGAGTGTGGATGTGCATCGTGATGTAGTCACAATTGATACCGGACTTACCCCGCTCGCTCTGGCTAGAGAGAACTGGCACAAACCTGCAGTACTTAGTACTGAGGACCGACGGGAAGTATGGAGGGGCAAGGAGCTGCATGGACGATTCTATCGGGCCTTACATGGGCCCGATGTGAATTTTAAAGCTTCCATCTCCTGGCTGCGATTCGGTGATATCTTTGGAGAAACCGAAGGTTTTGTCTTTGCAATTATGGACGAAGTTGTCATGACAAACAACTACCGGAAGTATATTCTGAGGGATGGGACGGTTGACATATGTCGGGCGTGTCACCAACCCGGGGAATCCCTCAGGCATATAGTGTCCGGTTGTTCGAGTCTTGCCAACGGTCAGTATTTGCACAGACACAACCAAGTGGCCAGGATAATCCATCAGCAACTAGCCCTTAAATATAATCTCGTTGGTTCAGAGGTACCGTACTACAGATATGTGCCCGACCCAGTTCTCGAGAATGGTCGTGCATTGTTGTACTGGGATCGGTCTATCATTACAGACAGGACTATTGTAGCCAATAAGCCTGATATTGTAGTGATAGATCGAGCAGAGCGATTCGCAATGATAATCGATATCACTATACCGCATGACGGCAATCTCGTGAAGGCAGAAATAGAGAAGGAGATTAAATATTTGGACCTAGCTCACGAGATTGTTGACATGTGGGATGTGGATTCGGCGATCATTGTGCCGATAGTCGTGTCGGTAAATGGGCTAATCGCCAAGAGCCTCGATCAACACCTAAAGAGGCTCGCACTAGGCAGCTGGATCAAGTCCTTGATTCAGAAGGCAGTTCTTCTCGACACGGCACGCATTGTGAGGAAGTTCCTGTCTCTGAGGCCCTAACCACCGGTGGCTTGGTCCCTGTACCCGACACCGGTGGGTCTCCGTGGTCCCTTTTATATTTTTAAACGTTTTTTTTATATAAATGTAGTTTGTGAATATAAAATAATAATAATCTTTATTTGCTGGAATATGGTCAAGATATACAGTAGTTTATTATACATGTTCAGCATATTCTACCACATGTGGTGTGCAAAAAATACATGTTTGAAACTTCCTCGATTAAATTTATATAAAACAATTCAGGTATAGGTATGTCAAGGTTCATTAAATAATTTGAAGATGTCACTTAAATCCATTACAGTTTAAATAGGTAATAATTAAATTAAATATACAAGGAATGTCAACTTATAATAAATTTGAAAAATTAGTAAGTATTAAAAACACGCTGTAAATTTGTCATCAAAATATATTCATTTATGGTATAATACATTTTGTCTATTAACCAATTATATAGTCTATGTTGAAATAATGATGTCGGTAATTCAGAGAGGTCATTAGGTAAGTGGTTGAATACCCTTATAGCCGTACAGAACGCGTTTCTCCTGTAAAGCTCGAGTCTTATCTGAGGTAGCCGAAGTCTATCCTTGTGTCTAGTTCGACTACCTGCCGCTTCACCGAGTTTGCTGAATAGTTCAGAGTGTTTTTTTACAAACTTGCATATCTCATAAATGTACAAACACGGCAATGGCAATATTTTATGTTTATAAAATAATGGCTTACAGCTGTCGAGATAATGTGCACCACACATCGCTCGTATACACTTTTTTGTGCTATGAATAGGAGGCTTACATCCACAGAGTTACCCCACAAAACAATGCCATACCGGAGCATGGAAGATACATATGCATGGTATACAGTTTTTGCCGTTTGTAGATACACAATCTCTCTTATCCTTTTCAACACATAAACATAACAATCAATTTTATTCAGCATTTTTTCTATGTGAGGTTTCCAGCTACAATATTTGTCGATAGTAATACCCAGAAATACACAGTCATTAACAATTTTTAAAGGTTGCTTATTATAGCTTAAATTTAGGGTACTTGTTTTGGAGTTAAATGTTTGAAATCGAATTATATTGGTTTTAATCATATTTAATTTTAAATTATTACAGTCAAGCCATGCCATGGTTCTGTCTAGGGTCGTGTCTATGTCATCTTTTAGCGTCATTTCGTTTTTGCTTTTAATTATAAGTGTTGTGTCATCGGCGAACAGTACGCATTTATGGGTTAAGGCATCTGGGAGGTCATTTATGTACATTAAAAACAAGAGAGGAGATAACAACCCCCCTTGAGGTACACCGTAATTGTTCTGACTGTACGTTGATTTATAAGTGTTTTGCTGAAACTTGTCGGTTCTTGTAATTTCTACACATTGCAGTCTTTCAGAAAGGTAACTTTGAATCCAATTGTTGGCTGTGCCTCGTATGCCATAATTATATAATTTAGACAGTAGCCTTTTATGGCAGACAAAGTTGAACGCACTGGCCATATCTAGAAATATGCACGCTATCATTGCCTTTTCATTTAGACTCTGGGTTATTTGATTTATAAGTGAAAAACCTGCAAGCGAAGTGCTACTGTTTTTACGAAATCCGTATTGTTCATTTTTGATAATCTCGGAAGTCTTAATGAATTGTTCTAATTTGTTACACATTATTCTTTCAAATACTTTTGCAATTATTGGTATAAGTGCGATTGGTCTGTAATTAACAGTAAGTGTTCTGTCACCTTTCTTGTACAGTGGCTTTACAATAGTTTTCTTTAATCTACAAGGGAAAATACCTTCAGATAATGACAGATTAATAATATGTGTTAACGGAGCGGCTAAATATATCGCACAGTGTTTTAGTAATTTTGTGGTTATCCCGTCGTAACCCGTGGAGTTCGTGTTCTTTAGTGCTAGGATAACTTTATATACTTCTCCTTCATCTACAGGTGTTAAAAATATACTATTTTTATTTTGAGGAATTGTATACGTATAGTTGTCAACTTTATTATAATTGTTAATGTCAGTTTTATTTGTCATGGAAATATAATATTGATTGAATAACTCACAAATTTCGTAAGGGTCGTCATATATTATGTCATTTACTTTAATGCTATTTATTTCATGTTTGTTTGTTGTTGGTTTCGTAGTGTCTTTAATAATTTTCCATGCTGCTCTGCCCTTACTCTTTGATCCTGAGATAAACCTACGGTTGTTGATCTGCTGAGACCTTTGCACACATTTTTTAAGAATCTTCGAGTAGCGATCATATATATTCTTGTTTTGTTTTTTATTATCCCGATATAAATGGTATTTTAAGTAGAGGGTTCTTTTTTGAGACAGCTTTGTTTTATGCCTCTAGTTAGCCACTTGTTTTTTGTGGGTTTGTGTAGACAAACCCACAAAAAACAAGTATTTAACTTTTCTTATTGGGAAGCATAATTCATAAAATAATTTAATCATGTCGTGGAAGTTTTCGAAGGCATTGTTAGTATTTTGAAAAGCATAAACTTCGGAGAAGGAAAGACATGATATGTAGTACTTGTATTTCTCAACATTTTCTTTACAGTAGTCCCTTATACTACGAAACCAGAACCTGTTTTTCTTCTTAATATTGTTATCTATCGTCATGTTAGCGGTAATCATTTGCCCAGTTTCATGATCCGAAAGCCCTAAACGGTGAACGCTTGGTTTAATCCTTTGTATGTTACTTGCTATTATATCTAAGCAGGATTCTTTTCGTGTCGGCATTTTTATGTGATTTGTTAAGCCGTTATTGCTTAGGATAGAGATCAGTTGTCGTCATGCTCACTAAAATGTCATTTCTTGTGGTGGCGTCGTGTGTCGGGTCATCCCTGTCCCTCTGATATGGCGAGAGGGATGATGGCTGGCACATGTGTCATACTCGTGAACGGGTGCTACTTGCGATGACTGGTCGATGGCGGTCTTATGGGCTGGTATAATTTTTTATTTATATTTAACTTCATCATTTCCATCATGGTTCTGAACATTTGCGCGGATTGCCTGCATTGTTAGGTGCATAATGTAAGTGGATGCTCCTGTTTCACCATGTCTATGTTCAGGAGGCTAACTAAATGAACATCAAAATTTAACTTGATTATGCTTGAGTATCATGTAAAGTAAATATATACAAGTAACATAGAAGGTATAACAGTTGCAGCACCTTACAAAAGTTTAATTGTTATGTATTATTAAAAACCTGGCGATGAAAAAGAGTGACCGTGAGTTTTATTGCCCGTTCTTTCTCATGGTTCTACCTATTGCATTGCGAACGTGGCAGTAAATGTAAATGTAGAAGCATACAGTAATAATGTTTAAATTTGACGTTCATAAGTGTCACTTTGTGATCTAAATGAATAAAGGATTTCGAGTTTGAGTTTTATTAAGATCGAGCAACAAATTGCTAAAAAATTACGTTTATTGTATAGGAGCCTTAATATTAACTTTTTTTAAATTTAATTATTTATTTGGAAAGGTAATATACATTTACATATTCTATTGAGCCAAAAATACGAAAAATAACACGTTTATTGTATGGGGCCCCCTTAATATTTTCATTTTTTTATTTTTAGTATTTGTTGTTATAGCGGCAACATAAATAAGTACATGATTTGTGAAAATTTCAGCTTTCTAGCTATCACGGTTGACTGTATCTCTCGTTGGCTGTATCTCATACAGCCTGGTGACAGACAGACAGACAGACAGACAGCGGAGGGTTAGTAATAGGGTCTCGTTTTTACCTTTTAGATAGGTACGGAACCCTAAAAATGGCAGACATTCCATTTTTTTTAATAATTACAATCTTACTACAAAAAACTGAAATGAATAATTTAAGTTGCTTTTGTATACATTTTTCATTCAGTGCAACAGTATTAAAAAATATATTCAATAGTTACCCCAGCCAAAATTATATCACATATAGCTACCTACACCAGTCTGAAAAATCTGGCAGCCTACAACTTATAAATAAATTAACCCACACCCAGCTACGCCCATATTTATGTACCTATAGGTATCCACCCATCCCTTTAATCTTGACTGCAGTACTTACAAAAAAATAAAGCCTGAAAATAAAAAGGCACAATTTACAGAGTTCCCACGTCAAAAAAAGCCCTAAAAATCCTCTATCTCCCAGATACCAAGTTGATAAGCGTTTCAATAATATATTGCATTGTAAATACTGTTGTAAAATCTTAACAAAACAATCTCAAACTCTAGGGAAATTGCAAACTTGTAAGTATACGAATCTCGACTTTATATTCTTAAAGTTAAAGCTCATTGTTCTTGGTGCATAGTTAGTATAATCTTAAACCCAGTTGTCTGACGTTTTATGGGAGCAATAAAATGACATGACTGATTCCCACGTTTGTAGCTGGCCACCGAATCAAGGTAAGGCATTATACTAGATATAGTTAAGAGATTGGTGCAATGTCCTACTGCAAGCGTGTAAGCGATTAGCGATTTTAGACTTTAGTTTATAGAAGAAATCATTAGAAGATTAGTAAGTGAATATAAAACATACAAGTAGGTTTGAGTCCTGTAAATGTATTTCTTAAGGAAGATTAGATAAATAAACAAGTAATTATGGTTCTTGATGAGGAATACCTATAACTTTAAATATAGGTACTGAAGACAAACTGGTCAAAAAAGGATATGACGCTACATACTACAGCTACCAATGTAAGCGAGCGTTGCCACCAAAAATGGTCGAGAGATATTCCTTCACCTTAATAGTTTACGTTCTGAGTAAAACCGTAGTAACTATTTAGTAATCTGTGGTAAAACCCTTGCCAATATATATAGGTATTGAAATGACGTAACAGATTCAGTTGCTAAGATCTTTACGAACTTACGCATGAGCATTTATATGCTGCAGTAAATTGAAACATTATTTAGACAAAACAGTGACTCCAAAGACAAACTAGAACCTAGTAAACCAATAATAATCTAGGTACGTCGCAAAGCAAAGTTGTACCAAACTTCAGTGACTCACTGGAAATTGTGCAACTACTAATGCTCAACGAATAATCTTGCAAAGTAAATGCATTGTTCTATTTGAAGCGATAAAGAGAAATTTATTGTAACTAATCACTATTAATTGAAACTTCGTGTTAATTCGATAGTCTAGTTTATTATTTATAATTCGTGACTCATGACTTTCAACGTTATTTGATATTTGTTGCAGACGGTTTCGAAACTTTGAGAAGCACTTATTGTGAGGCGATAATAGAAGTTATGAATGCGTATTGCGTGTTAAACAACTTGTCTAACCATATCTTACTATAACTTTAAATAACTCAAAAGTGGTGAACTTGTTTCAACTTAGGCAGAGCTTATTCTATGTGCATGCACTGATCAAATTTTAAGTGTATGTATACGAGTATATAAAAAGTCTCTCCTGACTAACATGTCATCGCAGAGCGAAAAATGAAATTTGGACGACAGGGTTCCTTTTATGACATCCGTCGATTGAAGAAGGATTTTAAGGTTTTTTTTTATCTTAGTCTAGATAACGGAATATGTGATGTCGTGACTAAGACTTAGAGTGTCTAATCTATGCTGAAGAATTTAACATATAGAAAACTTTGTTGAAATCTAAACAATCTTTTAAGGAACACTAATCGTACCAAATCCAGCAGCCTGTTACTCAGGTAACAAAGTAGATTAATCATTTTGCTTTTAAAATCGCGTCCGTTGTGAGCGAGCAGTAATACCAAGCCCTTACTTCAGTGTAGATCTACCAACTAAGACGACGGCTGTGGTCAGCGTTTGGTCAGCCTGTGTATATACACATTTCCGTGTGTCGGCGAGATTGTGGTGGACTTTACTAGGTGCAATTGTATGGTGCGACAAATTTGTAGCACCACCTTTGATAGCGAGACTTTGAGTTTGCGGTATTTTAGGTCTTGAATAGCGTGAAGCAATCTGGAGGTTATGTGGAAGATAGTGGAGGATACATACGGCAGTGCATCATAATATAGCTCTAACAAAACTAATAAACACTGATGTATCGTATAATTTCTGTGGGCGTAGTAAGAGTTGACTAAGGAAGATATTAAGAAGCAAATAGTATCTTGGCGAAGAGATGGGCAACTCGACTTCAAACCATATACCGAGTTGGTTGGACAGCGTGGTAGAGTCGGCCAAATCTTTCTACTGACTCACAATGTTATTGTGACGCAGGAGAGGCTTAAGTCCAGCAAGAATGCGAAATGCTGTAATAATATTAATGTAACTATTATGTTGTATTCAGTTCAAGCTAAATTGTTGTTAGTTTAGTTTGTTGTATTACTACGTACGCGTGTATAGTGGCGACTTAATTAGTCCCCGATACATTAATTAAACAAATAGAAGATTACTTTTATACATTATTCAACATTTTTTATTGTACTGTAGTTACGCCCTACAAACTGATGACTGTAAGTATACACTAAAAAGTAAACCATTTCATTTAAAGCTCCATCAAAAAGTAAAAACCTATTTATTATACCGATAGCAAGATTCATACAGACCAACCATATCATCGTGTCCTTTATCAAAATACATTTAAGGTAATTAGTGTTATCAAAGGGTTGGACTAAACAAAAGCTGATGCGACCACGGCAATGCTAATATTGACTCAGGGATCAGACCCTTCGAAGGGTCATCCCTGACATATTTTGCATGAGAATATTCGCATAATGGGAAAAGGCTGGCGAATTCTTTGCACTTTATTTTTGTTTATTCGAATGTTTTACTTTTGGGTTGTTTCATTGTGTTTTGTTGATTTTGGTATTACGAGTATATTACTTTGTTGAATGTATAATAGAGAGTTAATTCTGCAATTCAATATCTTTAATAG
The DNA here is from genome assembly GCA_944739405.2 of Euclidia mi. Taxonomy (NCBI): domain Eukaryota; kingdom Metazoa; phylum Arthropoda; class Insecta; order Lepidoptera; family Erebidae; genus Euclidia; species Euclidia mi. The sequence continues at coordinate 23,435,707 of OX123205.2, forward strand.
ACGTTCTTTGAACAGCTATTAATAGTTAACGTCGTGGACAATAATAATTCTACATAATTATACGAAACAACTGTATTCACGACATGACACTTACACGACAATCAATCAACAGCTATTACCAACATAAAACTATCTGTGCCTTTAATTTCATCCATTTTATTGCTTTCATTGGTCATGTTTCGTTTCAACCATACACAAAAATCGCACTATAACACCACTCAGTTTTGACTTGAAGACTCGAAAGTGTTGGCTGACCGAAATAAGCTTTTGGGTCCCAATTTTCAATAAATAACAAGTAATTCTAATTTGTCTAAATGAAGCGACGGTATACACCGAAAACTGTTTATTTAAAAGATGAGAGAAAGATTTTAGCGCTATTATTGAAACAAGACAAATAGTTTTTGCTTACGCATGAGTGAAGGCGAAAGCCCTAGAGTGCAAGCGAGAGGGCATTACTCAAGACGCTATCTCAAACTCGTTAACTTAATGAAATAGGTTATACGAGACCTTAAGAGCCTTGATAGTGGCTAGTCTAACTATGAATGTGACACGGCCAGAGATGAACTTACAAAATATACCTTGATATACCTAATTTACCTACCTGTTTAAGGCTGATATATTTTTGAAATCTTTAGTTCCAAAGGAGATATCAGCTATTTTCATTTCATTTTTATAAATATTTTATTTTCAGTACAAAAGTCTATGAATGAATGAAATGAAAAATGAAAAATTATTTTATTGTTAGCAAAAAAGATACATGCACAAGTTATAAACATGATAATATTATAAATAAGTAGGTATACAGTGCTCCTCAAAAAAACAAAAAGCAAGCAGAATAAAATATTCTTAATACACTTTCTACAACTCGGCATTTTAATAAAACGGAGGTTCTAATTTCCTTTTACATTAACCGACTCGTTACAAAAATTGTGCATAGGGTTTCCACCAAGAACTTAGGGTCCCAAGCCAACCTCACCTGCAAGTGGTGCACCTGCCGATCAACGGACGAGGCTCTGGCAAACAAAATATAAGCGGCAATGGGCTCGCCACCTATTACGTGGGATCAAAACACTGGCGAAAAGTGGCGTTTAATATGCCTCTGCCTACCCCTTCGGTGAAACAGGCGTGAGTCTATGTATGTATGTTACAAAAATTTATGTTTAAAAAGTTTGTATGAAACGCCATACGACAAAAAAGCTCATAAATCATCCTCAGATGGGTTGGTGGTCCAACTGGGGCGCAAAAAAATATTAATATTTTTAATAAATACATCATATTATATCATATTATATGACCCCTCGACTGAGGATTCTCTAAAACAAATAGGCCAGCTCACTAAAAGGATTAAATTGGATAATTAATGTTAGCTTTGAAGTTTGGAGCCGCGGAGTTGCGTAGGGATATGATTCTTGGCTCGGGGGGATAGATTTTAGGAGCTTTTTGACTCAGTAGTTGTTCAGCACCTGAAAAAATCGTGTACAGCTCTGTGCAAAGAACTTTGTCCATTCGAAATAGAAAATTTATGAATAAATTTATTGGACTGCCTCCGTAGTCCAGTGGATAGCGTATGCGACTGCTAATCGGAGGTCCCGGGTTCGATTCCCGGGTCGGACAAAAGTGTTACTGGGTTTTTCCGAATACTCAGTAGTAGCCCGGAGTCTGGTGATGTGCCCGGTAACGGCAATAGGCTCGCCTCCTATTACGTGGGACCTAAAAATTCATGGCGAAATGTAGATGTAATATTTACACCTCTGCCTACCCCTTCGGGGACACAGGTTTTAGACTATAAAGAAATAAAAATATCGGAAAAGACAATACTATACGATAAGTAGTGTCCCTCATGGCTCCCTAGACTGGTCTCAATCTTCCAGTTCTAGACATTTTTAAGTTCTAGGCCCTATTAAATATGGTCTAGGCCCTGAAAACCATCAAAAGCAAGTAAGCCTACCTCCCTGAATGTTACAAAGCTTCTAGTAGTATCAAGATATACCAATATAATTTATATCATGTTACATGTTATATGCATCATATCATGATATGGTGATATACATGATAAGCTATGCAGCCATCTGGAAACTAGGCCGGTCTGAGACACGAGGTGTTCGCCTAGCATGACTTCTGTCCGCTCAGCGTAATTGAGTAGCTTGAATGCAAATTAATTTCTAAACTAATTGCTGAGACATACGGACGTGCAGTTCCGAGTATCCGATTACAAGCAGCTAATAGTATTAAACATGACTGTATATACGTACATAGACCCATGCCTGTTTCCCGAAGGGGTAGGTTAGAGATCGGGTTCGATAATGTCATAACATTATCGAACATTTTCACATAGAATATACCTAAAGGATGTTATTATAGTTTGAATTAAAAATCTTTATTATTAAAAGAAATATGTGGTAAACAAGCTTGCTAGCTTGTTTTTCCGCATTACGAGATATTATACTGAAACGCTATGCCCCCTTAATTCTTCAAAATTTTAACTGTTTCTTGTTAAACATTTTAATTTATTCTCTTACGCACCCCTAATCCTAAAACAATAGTCTGAATAAACAGCTTAAGACTTCTGCTATCTAAAATTGTCAGAACGAATAGAGTCGTTTATACTTTCACCCAACCTTGGAGCGCGACGTTGGTTTTATAGTCTAATGAGATTTGATTAATCAGTAATTCATCAATCAAATCTCAGTCCTTCTTAAAGACCCTTCTTAGAAAAGCCATTATTGTTTTTCTAAGAAGGGTCTTCAGTATGAATTTCGCAACCCAAAGGTACATAAGGGTTGTAATAGGGTTTCAGTGACTTGACGCGTCTTCCATTGCAAGCAACTACTGACAGTTCGAAGTTTGAGTTTTGCACCTCGGGTTTGAGCTTGTGATCCTGCATGGTACAATCTAGTAAACTCCCACTAATCAAAAAGGTTATATATATAAAAGGTAAATATTGTTAAGCAATCTGCCAAATAAAAAAATCTTTTACTATAATACAATCTAACAGAAAAATCGTACAACACATTTCAGTCGAGTGAAACTCAAGTATCTCCGTGATAAACCATCCATTCTGGATAGGTAGATACGGTACATTTTCTACGATCATTTCTCTCACGTACGTGAAGGCTTTGGAATAAGCTATCTGTAGCAGTTTCTAGTGTCTTGACTAGTTTCGAAGTAAATCTAGTATATTTACTTGGCAACCTGTCTTTAAATTGAAATTAGTCTGTGTGGTGACAGATTAAGAACACAAAGTGGCTCCACCCCAATTCGTTCCATAAGAGGCGACTAAGGAAAATACACTATAACACTAAAATGGTAAATATAAACTTTGTGTAGAGAGTGAATTTTCTACATCAAACGCTATGACAATCCGTCTGGGAAGCGTGGTATATAAAAGTCTTCATCCTCCTTTCGACTCACAATGCTATTATGAGGCACATCAGCAGAGTGCGTCATAATAACATTGTGTAGCAGTATTCAGCAGGGGATTGGGAAAAGCTGAATGATGATACTCCACGCTTACCTTAAAATATTCAGTTCAACCCAATTATTATTTAAGGCCGACCTAGTGGTGGCGTTTTCACCATGCCATGACGATTAATTTATCATTGCGCGGCTGTAATCTCCAGCTGTTCTCATTATATTGAATCTGTCGTCACTACAATACAATCGTGGATTAAATCGTGTTGTCCTATATGTGAACACCACCATTTAAATACATGACACTTTAAACGACACGATAACTTACGTTACGTCTAAAGGCCTATTCAAACCTGAGCGATATTCGCTGCCGCTGTTGGTAGAGATACATACCGCGCGGGTTTCGCTCAGGTATTTAGTATGAAGTACCGTGGCTAGAGCGACCTGAGCGATATTCGATAGATAGATGTAATATTTACACCTCTGCCTACCCCTTCGGGGACACAGGTTTTAGACTATAAAGAAATAAAAATATCGGAAAAGACAATACTATACGATAAGTAGTGTCCCTCATGGCTCCCTAGACTGGTCTCAATCTTCCAGTTCTAGACATTTTTAAGTTCTAGGCCCTATTAAATATGGTCTAGGCCCTGAAAACCATCAAAAGCAAGTAAGCCTACCTCCCTGAATGTTACAAAGCTTCTAGTAGTATCAAGATATACCAATATAATTTATATCATGTTACATGTTATATGCATCATATCATGATATGGTGATATACATGATAAGCTATGCAGCCATCTGGAAACTAGGCCGGTCTGAGACACGAGGTGTTCGCCTAGCATGACTTCTGTCCGCTCAGCGTAATTGAGTAGCTTGAATGGAAATTAATTTCTAAACTAGTGTAGTAAGTGGCGTTTTCACCATGCCATGACGATTAATTTATCATTGCGCGGCTGTAATCTCCAGCTGTTCTCATTATATTGAATCTGTCGTCACTACAATACAATCGTGGATTAAATCGTGTTGTCCTATATGTGAACACCACCATTTAAATACATGACACTTTAAACGACACGATAACTTACGTTACGTCTAAAGGCCTATTCAAACCTGAGCGATATTCGCTGCCGCTGTTGGTAGAGATACATACCGCGCGGGTTTCGCTCAGGTATTTAGTATGAAGTACCGTGGCTAGAGCGACCTGAGCGATATTCGTTGCCGCTGTGGGTAGAGGTACATACCGCGCGGGTTTCGCTCAGGTATTTGGTATCAAGTACCGCGGCCGAAACTCGACTACCGCGCGTTATTCTACCCACAAGGATAGCGAATACCGCTTAGGTCTGAACAGTAATATTACCGCATACCCACTGGGTTTTCTCTGCCGCAGACGGTAGCGAATATCGCTTAGGTCTGAACAGGCCTTAACTTGTCGTTACGATATAGTGCGAACGCGCCCTAAATCAAATTCTTACTTACGTATGTAAATAAATCACTTTTCTCCTTTCTTTTTCTTTAGAACCAAAGCACAGGTTAATAAATTTCGGAGCCCGCGAGACCATGATCTAATTTAATATTCAATTTAAACTACAGCACTATTTCCAAACACAAAGATCTCAATGGGTTTTCCCCGAAGTTTTTCACATCGCCAGGCAATCGAGATTTAATGGAATATTCTTCAGATAAGACCTGTTTCTAGTCATATAATATCTGAGCCAGCATTTATCAGCGGAACACGTTTGTCGGCTAAAAATAATATACATTTGCCTTTACCGCCTAAAAGCTATATTACAGGATCGGGAAACGTGACTGAATGTGTTTTTTTATTGAGTTAATGAGGGAAATTGTGTTCAAGTCTGCGGGCTGTGGTGAAATATTTTTATAAAACGAAGCGTAAAAAATTTATCCGATTTTGAGTATGGTAGATGTTGCTTCTATAAAAGGCATGTTTTCTGCATGTAATATAAATTATATAAGTTCTTATCTAGTAAAACATGCCTAAATAATTGTAGTTTCATGCATTTATTACTTTTAAAAGACATTTTTAATAGCATTTCATTAAATATTTGTATTATGACGTAACCAGTTCATGTTACATACAAAATCCGTACAAAGAGTTTGTTTTAGACATTTTATTAAATGTGTCTAATTTGTCTAGTTGGGATCATGTTTATTTTAGTAGGTATCACTCATTTCGATAGTGATACGGAGAAGACTGTATAACTATCGAAATTAGCGGTATTATAAGTTTCTTAGGTATTTCAAATCAATTCATATTTCTCACCAAAACTATTTCGTATTTTATTTGGAGCTTCTCTTTTTGGAACATTCAAAGAGATACATATTTTACGTGACTTCACCACTTCGCCTAAGATTTCTAAAATCCTTTTTATTTCGTGTCATGTCTTATTGCTAGTATTTTCGGCAACTATGAGCCTCAAGTTAAAATTCTTAGTGCACAATTTAAAAAAAAAATCTAAAATAAGAAAAAATGCCAAGTATACAGAATAAAAAAGTGTCTGATCTACTTCAACTTCTAAATGGCTTTTATTTAGATAAAGTAGAATTTACTGCCTGGTGAATGGTGGATGTTAATTATTTCTTCACAGACGTAAATAAGTTTAAGTAGGCTACTCTTTCATGGCTCCTAAAACAGAATGGTAACCTGTATCGGTAGCTACATATAAATACATATGGTCATTTATCGAAAAAGTTAAGATATGGAATCTAGCGACATATAAAGTACAACTACGGAGCTACGAAGACACAATCTTTAATCACGCTATTAAAAGTTTCACCCGCCGTCATATGTATATGCAAGCTCTGAACAATATCTGTAGGGCCTAAGTCCACCTGGCCCGATTTCTAGCCTTGTCTATGGATCTTCTCTCTAGCTAGAGAAATACTACACCTCATTTCCTAAAAACGAATGCCTTCTGAACTACAAATCCGTATGTCCTATCCGAGTTATACCAGCTTACGGTGGCACAACCTGAGTCATTACCAGGATAGGGGGCGGCGATAGATTCGTGTACAAATCGTGCCATTATTAACTTGGAAGCTGATCTATTTATTATATTTGGGTTGTTTTGCCCTCAGAGGATGTAGCGGGAAATTATTAATGTCGGAGTAGTTTTTGTATACGTATTTGTATGGATAGGTTTGTGAGCGAGAGAGTAGTAAGTGGAAATTATGTTAAATATGTAGATATGTAAATTGCTGCAATTTAGTAGAACATAGAACTAACATTGCCTCCGTGGTCCAGTGGATAGCATATGCGTCTGGTGATCAGGAGATCCCGAGTTTAATGCCCGGGTCAGATTACTGGATTTTTCCGAATTTTCTGTAGTAGCACGGTGTCCGGCAAAGTGCCCGGTAACGGCAATAGCCTCGTCCCCCAATTACGCGGGACCGATAAATTCATAACATGGTGAAATGTGGGTTAATGTTATTCCTCTGCCTACCCCTACAGGTATACAAACGTGAGTCTATAAATAAAAAAGTACTAAGAAAACGAAGTGGCTAAAGCCTACTGATTACTGCACGACTGAGCCGTGTCGACCGGAAAAGTCAATCGTGTAATTAAATATCGGCAATCGGTCTAGTGATTAATGAACTGCTAGGACGTTAGGGAACTCAGGATAAATTTTTGTATGATTTAAGTAAAAATTCGGTCGGTTTGTGTATACCTAATATGTTATGCTTTAAAGCATTGATAGTATATTTACATATCAGTTGGTTTGAGACTAAAACTAACATGTCTCTCATAGGTACTCGGCAAATTTAAAGCAAAATTAGATAAAACTAACCATCAGTATACTCAATATCCTTCGAAATCAGAACCTATTTTAACTCTAAACATTATTTAACCTTTTATAAAAAGTATATAGATAGGTATTTACGTCCCAAAGACTTTGATTTCTATTGGAAGCGAGACAGTTTAGGAGGCCTCATACAACACGAAGCTTTCAATATGATTTCTACTTCAATATATTTTCAATAAGGACTTAGATTAATATTTTATTTGGGAAATCGTATCGAATGTAATCGTACGTGAAATATGTATATGTCAGCGGGAAGCTGGATTTTGTTTTCCACGTATAGGTAACTTCTTCCCTCCGAATCGAGCAGTTTCGCGACTCTCTTCCCTTTAGGAAAGTTATAGCATGTATGTTCTGATAAGCCGGCTACCCACGGTGCGCGGTTTTGCGAACGGGCGCGTACGGCACCTTTGGAGATACCCGACTCGCGGTGTAACTTCCACGCACCGTGGGAAGCAGGCTTTGGACTGTAAGAGAAATATCTTATTTCTGTAAAGTGCGCCAAATTACCAAGATGGTTAGTTTATTTTTGTTATTAAATTAATGAAGCGACAACAGAGTTCTGAAGTTGCAAGTAAGGTTTTTGAGTTTTCTACTGTCCTTTAGTAGTATTTTCAATATCTTTTTGGATCACCAGTACCTCAGGGGGTCTGTGGGTGACCACGGACCCCATGAGGACCCACAGACCCCTGTCCACGAACCCAAGGAATCACAGCGCTATATCCATTAGTTGCAATACTATGAATAGCCTATAGACGTCCACTGCTAGACATGAGGCAGGACATATGTCCTGAGGCCCCAAGAATGAGTATGTACCTAATCAAAATTTACGTTACTTCGTTTGGGTTGCTAACAGAAACTTACTGTAGTAACAGCTTGTACCAAGCAATGTTTTAAAAACGCGTAGTTATTATTTTGTGGCCGTGACTACCTAAAATTGTTTTTGAAAGTTGAAACTTATTTCCAAAACAGTCTTTTAACTTGCCAGACTAAACAATATCCGAGGTTAAATGCTAAAAAAATACACCGAAAAAACCTTGCTATGAATAAATTAGTAGAGTAAATAAACCACTGTACCTATTATAATTAAAGTAAAGACTTTTCCCCACACTAAAATAAATTCCACTTTTCGACAATTATATCGTTTACAGAATATCTAGAATCATCATAACGATATAAATAATTTGTGGATCATTTATATCATTTGGAATCAAAGAAACCGCTTCCAGGGCACTGCTAGACACCATTTGACCACCATATGACCAACGTACATAATTACAGTCAACTAAATCTCTGCCATTTTTTCAGGCTGGTTTCAGAGTCACGCGTTTGACCGGCGCCGGCCACACGCGCGCTCTTACAATTACACTAGATTAGTAGTAGCGTTTCATAGTCACGCAGTTCAAACGCGCCGCATGTGAGACGCGCGCGCCGGCCGCACTGCCGAAGCTTCATACATTGCAATGAGAAACGCGAACTCGTTTCACAGTGGTCCGCGCGCCAAACGCGCTGTTGAGACGCGCTGGCCGACGGCGCGTGCCGCGCGCGTCACTCTGAAACCAGCCTCAAACCTTCGCACGTATGTACCTACTAGAAGAAGTCCTGTGTTTTTTAAACATTAAACAGAGTACATTCAGACACGAAATAACAATTTGTGAATCACTGATAGTGTGATCTCGGATTGAATCTACCACACTTAGCAGAAATTTCGCCAGCCGGAACAGCCAGGCAAACGCGTAAAATATAAATATCTTATTTAAAAATTGTCGTACATCCGTGAACATGGCGCTTGCAACAGTGCCGAAATATCGGTTACTCCAAACAAAGGTACGTTGTATATATCCCGAAAGACAATTTAAAATAAGTTTAAATGACCACGAAAGTTTAAATTCCAATATAAATATCTTTTTTAAACAACCATTACATCTATTCTGTGTGAGTGAGTGTGTCTCTCTACGTAAAACCTTATCAAAATTTAAAGCATTTATTTTATACCTCATAATATTGTTGACTTGATTCATAAGGGAATGTAATGCTAAGTGATGTGAAGATGGGTTGTGTATTAGAGTGCTTTGGCAATACAAGTTACTTTAACTTCAGTTGTTAATGTTACATCGCGAGCGTCAGAATGAGATCGGATAGGTATATTATGTATGTCTTGTTCGAGTCAATACTTTAAAATAAGGAGACATTAACAGGCCAGACAAAGGTGATTTATTTTATATTTGCCGTATTATGTTTATTTATTTGAATCCTCTTACTGGTTAAACGTTTTAAGTCTTAGAAACCATCAAACCGTCCGTCTACTATTCCGACCATTTGACAAATATGAACTGCTAGGCTAGAATATGAGTCAGTTTAGTTTTCGTCTTATATGTATACGCGAGTTTTGGTTACTCTTAAACCAATTAGTTTTAATTAGCCATTTTGTATAATAGATTGACTGCGTGAAACAACTGTTGCTTGAATTTAAACTAATTACATGACAGCGCTGCCTTACTTTAAAGCGCATATTTACCCTTCGCTCCTAGTTCTTGTCATAGGTCAAAAATTTTATTTATTTTCTATTTCTGCAGCCTTAAAATCCTGACGGTACAGTTGGCCACACACCCACGTGAAAATGAACAAGGTAACATTATTTTAGAACGGATTTAGAACATTTTATAAGTACTGCCTCAATTGAACTTTCATAACGAAGAGTTAATGATTTATATATCCATGTTTGCCAGTATTTCATTTGGCCTTTTAAGTATATCCGGACATATTACAATCTTGATATGCTATACCACTTTGTTATTTATTTGTATTTATTAAGTTGTTTACAAAACACCTCATACATTCAAGTTAAGTTCTATATATAATAATATATTTGCCCAGTAATCCAGTTCTTTGCATAATACCACATACACAGTAACACATTTTAATAATTCCGACGACAGATTTATTGTCCCTTTCCCTACATTTGCGTAAAATACGAGTGTTTTACGCGTAAGGTTAGTGCTTAATAAATCAGATATACGACTTTCCAGTCGCTATATGCATTTACGCCCTTAAGAAGGAGACAGAGAAAAGGAAATTAAAGGGTGTGCCAGAGATAAAAGCGTTTGTAAAATATCAAACAGTTTCCCGAATTCAAATTACAGTAAGAGAGATACATTGAGAAAAAATGAGGGGTGTGGCCGCAAAGCTGAAAAAACAGATGTAACATTTCTAACGGGTTTCCGAATTCGGAACTTATACTTTAACTTCTCTAAACTTGTCTTACGGCCGGTTTCAATATTCGATCTGTCCATGGATTTTAAGGTTCGAGATATTTTGTATGGCTATGGCTCATGTCAAAAACGAATCTAAAATCTCAAACAAATGGTAGATTGAATATTAAACTCATAGGTTAGACAGTTTCAGTTGTCGTGAAACAATAGGTACAACATACTCATAGTAACAATTTGGCGATTTAACATAAACAGATTTTCTTCCTGGTTGCCTCATAACCTTACGATTTCGATCCTGAATGTAAAAATATTTTGTGGTTCTTGTAAAAAGTAAATAAATTAACTTGGTAGCGCCATCTACCTTCCTATCCATAACTAGTCGCATCAACATCAATCGTTCCACGTTCTAGTGCGAGCGATATGATATTTCCGTCCCTGTCTCCCATTCCCGAAGTAGGGGCACTGCCTTCGCCTGATTCGTCGCCGCGATCGTGGACGCGAGTGACCAGTCCAGAACATTCCGCTCGCTGAGAACACCGTCTCGTTCGTATCGCGCTGCACCGTTGTATGTGATTTATTACCGCTTCCACCAAGGAAAACCCGCTCGCGAATGGTGTAGTGTAGTGAAAACAAGTAGCTGCATCACGAAACCACCAGCACGAAACCACCAGGAGACTGCCAGGAAACGAAGAAGGTTGTATAAGGTAAGTGCCCTCCATCCTTGAAATATCCTATACCCACTCAATCACCCCTTCCCGTAACCATCTCCTAGGCGGCGAAGAACCGCTATCCTCTCTATACAGTCCATTTCCTTCTCCAAGTCGCCTAGAACCCTACGGTTTCGGTGTAACGCCGAACCATTTTTTTGATCCATACGAGTCGGATTCATTTACGTTTTTATACGTTATATCGCTATACCTAGGCAGTTATAGCACCTAGCTATACTCCTAATATATTCACATAACCGTCACATGGTTATTTCCGCCCGCATCAGTAGGTAAACTTTTATGTAGCTACCTACTTATTAAATTATTAATTCTGGAACTATCATAGTTGTCTTATAAATCTCATATTTCAAGTAACTTTTAGTTCTTCAGCTCTAAAGTGTTGCCTACTTAGCCTACTTAGGTAAAATAATAGATACATTAGATATTCTTATTTTGTTTCGGTCTCATTAGCTTATACTTACGTAAGCATGTCACAACAAAAGAAGTCACGCGTGTCGGAAGACAAAGAGATGACAATCTTAGAAGCAAAACGCAATATTTTATTTGAGCGCATTCAAAACATCTATGAATGCTCAAAAACCGCATCTATGTCTGACAGTAATAGCGAAGCATTTCTCAGTTATTGTATAACAGTAGATAGTATTCGAACAGATTTTCATAAGTTGTTAGACGAATATAACGCAAGATTACTTTCTATCAATCCTGATGAAAAACCGAACTATCAGGCGTATACCTCATTCAAAGATCTTTATTGTATTATTAAGCGTATACAATCGCAATTGGAGGGTAAATGTTCGGCAGAGCCCGTTGCCCGCAAACCGAGATTACCGCCAATCGAGATTATGTCGTTTGACGGAGATATACGAAATTGGCCGTTATTCTATGCGAGTTTTAAGTCTACAGTGCACGATAATGGTTCTCTGACAGATGCTGACAGGTTGTACTATTTAATAGGTAAACTGTCACCGAAGGCCCAGTCCGTATTTGCAGGTGTCACACCCAGTGCTGAGAATTATCAGGTCATATTTCAGTCACTACTTGACAGATATCAGGACACGCGCGTCCTAGCGTCTACGTACTTTGACCAAGCTTTAAATCTCAAACTGTCCGGCAACGCGTCTGTCTCGAATTTCCAGCTGTTTATTGATAACTTCGTAACCGCGGTTAATTCTCTTAGGAATTTAAAATTAGAAGATCTTTCCGACTTTATGTTGCTTCAACTCGCTTTAAAAAAGTTTGACACTGATACAATTCGCGCATTCGAGATGACGGAACGCAATAATAAAATACCTACACTAGATAGTTTTATTTCGTTCATCAAAGATCAGTGTCGAATATTTCATAATACGCAGTCTGGTTCACCTGGCCCGTCTAACACTAACAGCAACAAACAAAGGTTGAATAAATCGCGAAATAGTAATAATAACTCGGTCCCTAATCCACAATCTTACGTAACATGTTCGGAATCTAATAGTAATAATTCACAGAAGTGTCTGTGCAGTAATATAGTGCACGACCATTACTATAAGTGTCCTACCTTTAATGATTAAAATCCAATTGCTCGTTTTAAATGCGTAAAAGATAACAAAGCTTGCATTAATTGCTTAAGCATAAAACATAAAACGAGTAATTGTTCTATTAAGTCAAAGTGTCGATCATGTAATCAAAAACATCATACACTGTTACATTTCGATAAAAATAACCGGTTGTCAAGTCAAGCCGCTAACCTTGACACATTTACGAGTACGTCGCAAGTGCAGAACACGGTAGCTGCGCCTTCCGCGTCTGAGGGCGAAGTATCGTTGTGTACGACATCCATTGCACGGGCGACGCGCACGCGAGGACGGCACTCGCGCATCTATAATGATCCGCGCAGGGCCAAAACGCAGTGTACGGCGTCTAAGACTGTTCTGTTAGCGACAGCGCAAGTTATCATATATGATGTTAATGGGTCGCCGCACATGGTACGTTGTCTGCTAGATAGCGCATCTCAGACCAATCTAATAACATCGGAATGCTTCAAACGCCTCGGATTATGGAATAACTTTAAAAATACGAACTCAATAATCCGAGGGATAGGCGGATCAGAAAAACATTGCAAGGGTTCCGTAGATATTAAAATACATTCGCGTTTTGATAGGGACATTAATTTTAACATTTCTTCGCTTATCGTGGAACGTATCACGGACGCATTGCCGAACGCTAATGTAGACGTAGCATCACTCACTCATCTCGAGTCATTGCCGCTAGCCGACGCGGAGTTTGCGAATCCGGCAGGCATTGATCTTTTGATCGGAGCTTCAATATTTCCGCACTTGCTACTAACTAATATAGTACGTAGTGAGCGATATGATTTACCGCCCGCTATTGAGACGGTACTTGGGTATGTGATTATGGGTACCGTACCTACGTTACATACTTCTCATTGTATTACGTCTTGTTGTTGTTCTGCTCTTCAAGAGATCAAGGTGGGTGCTAAAACTGTGTGTAAGATAAAGCACTAATTAGCTATGCTATGCTATGCTATGCTATGCTATGCTATGCTATGCTATGCTATGCTATGCTATGCTATACTATGCTATGCTATGCTATGCTACGCTATGCTATGCTATGCTACGCTATGCTATGCTATGCTACGCTATGCTACGCTATGCTACGCTATGCTACGCTATGCTACGCTATGCTACGCTATGCTACGCTATGCTACACTATGCTACGCTATGCTACGCTATGCTACGCTATGCTACGCTATGCTACGCTATGCTACGCTATGCTACGCTATGCTACGCTATGCTACGTTATGCTACGCTATGCTATGCTATGCTATGCTAAGCTACGCTACGCTACACTATACTATATTACACATCCGCTTTGTATATAGATGACATTGCCTGTAATGTCATACCCGCTCCGCTAGCAATGTCGCTTTGTGAAGAGCTTATTCAGCTTTTCAAGCGAGGCCGGTTTGATCTTGTCAAATGGACAAGCAACTCTAAGGAGGTTCTCGCACGCATACCAGATTCTCATAAAGCTTCTCCAGACATTGAGTTTGAGAAGTCTGTACCGCATAAGGTTCTCGGTTTACGCTGGGACAAATCCTGTGATAGTTTTCGGTTTGACGTCTCACCGCCAGATGATAAGTGCGCCAAGCGCACTATGCTGTCCACAGTGGCTCGACTATGGGACATAATGGGTTTGTGGCTCCCACAATTTTGTACGCCAAGCTCTTGATCACGGAGCTTTGGCTATCAAAGTGTGAGTGGGATGAAACACCCCCTGACCATATTGTCGCCGCTTGGGGCCAGTTTGTATTGAGCTTACCGCGCTCAATCATATTACTATTCCGCGTCATCTTGGGTTGGTAGATGGATGTACCGTCAATTTAATAGGTTTCGCTGACGCCAGCGAGCGTACGGCAGAGTCGTATATCTGCAAGTCCGCATTGGTTCTAACTACTCGGTGTAGTTAGTTTGTGCCAAGTCTAAGGTCTCGCCTGTTAAAACCATTTCGGTTGCGAGACTGGAGTTGTGCGCGGCCCTTCTGCTGTCTCAGTTGCTCCGCAAGGTTCAAGACACAGTTTTGCCCCACCACTCTATTAATAAATATACGCATTTTCCGACTCCAAGGTAGTGCTCGCTAGGATTTATTCTTCTCCTCACCGCTGGCAGACTTTTGTCGCCAACCGCGTTAGTAAATTGATTGAACTTGTTCCCGCTACTTGTTTCAATCACGTCGCGGGTTATCGTACTCGTCTTCAGGAAGAACTTTCCATAGATCATATTGACTGGAAGTTTATTCCACCAGCATCACCACATTTCGGTGGATGTTGGTAAAGCATGGTCAAAGTAATTAAAACGCATCTCTTCAAGGTTATAGGTCAACAGATCCTCTCTTACGAAGAGCTTTTAACTGTCCTTGCACAAGTCGAGGCACTGATCAACTCGCGTCCGCTCACGGCATTGAGTAGTGACCCTGCAGAACCATCCGCGTTAAGCCCTGCACATTTTCTGAACACAGTGCCATTATCGTCATTTCCGGCTCCTGAAGCAGACTCTTCAAGCTTGCTCCAGAGACATACCCTGCTGGATAAACTCGTGCAGTCGTTCTGGCGGCGCTGGCGTGCGGAAAATCTACACCAGCTTCAGGCTAGATCCAAGTGGAATAGTCCTGCATCCCCTATACAGGAGGGTACGTTGGTCGTCATAATACATGATAATGCTCCGCCGCTTTCATGGCCGTTAGCCATCGTAGAGAAATTGCATACTTCCAAGGACGGTACAACTCGCGTTGTTACCGTGAAAACCGCCAAAGGGAGTTACGTGCGCCCTGTTGTACGTCTCTGTCCGCTTCCAACTCAGTGAGATCTAGCCTGAAATTGGACTTACCTCTTAGTTTAAGTATTTAGTTAGTAGTTTTCGCTATTATTGCGTTTGTAGCTTTCGCTAAAGTTAATTTAGATTAATTTTATTGTTATATCGCTGTCTTAGCCTATTGATGGGTTATGCGGTAGTACACCCAACATAGCTAAGTTCAATTCTATTTTTTTTAAAGGCAACCCTTTAGGGCCGGGGGGATATGGTAGCGCCATCTACCTTCCTATCCATAACTAATCGCATCAACATCAATCGTTCCACGTTCTAGTGCGAGCTATATCATATTTCCGTCCCTGTCTCCCATTCCCGAAGAAGGGGCACTGCCTTCGCCTGATTCGTCGCCGCGATCGTGGACGCGAGTGACCAGTCCAGAACATTCTGCTCGCTGAGAACACCGTCTCGTTCGTATCGCGCCGCACCGTTGTATGTGATTTATTACCGCTTCCACCAAGGAAAACCCGCTCGCGAATTGTGTAGTGTAGTGAAAACAAGCAGCTGCATCACGAAACCACCAGCACGAAACCACCAGGAGACTGCCAGGAAACGAAGAAGGTTGTATAAGGTAAGTGCCCTCCATCCTTGAAATATCCTATACCCACTCAATCACCCCTTCCCGTAACCATCTCCTAGGCGGCGAAGAACCGCTATCCTCTCTATACAGTCCATTTCCTTCTCCAAGTCGCCTAGAACCCTACGGTTTCGGTGTAACGCCGAACCAAACTTGCATTTTAATAAGGGTAGCAGCCTACCAAAAAAATCATCCCCTATAAAAGCGAGGATAGCTCATATCCTCGCTTTCTTTTAACAACACTTTTACAACCTCACTATCCTTGCAAAAAATTTAAATGTTAAAAATAATATACAGCTCTACAGAAGTATTTAACTTTGTAGCTGACGCTAATTGCTTGAAAACGCTTCAGCGCTTCAGTTTAAATAAAGTTTAATCTAATGCGCTAGAGCCTGAATTATAGACTGTGAACATGCCAATCAAGAGTTATAAAAAACAAAGACAACTGAGTTCAGAATGAGGTTTCATCCAAAAATAGTTTCGGGCTGCGGTCTCTACTCAGCGGTAACGGGGCGAGCACAACAAGAACAACGTGATGAAAATACCTTTGTTTTCGGTGTATGGCGATTAAGCGGATATTTGATAGAAGCAAAAGGCCTAATTCGTTTAATCAAAGTATAATAGACAATTTTGTTACACAACCACAAAATCCCCAGCGTGGGCGAACTAAAGTGTTCTACTATTTTTACAAGTCGTTGACGAGGTGCATTCTACCCTTATCAGCAGGAACGGAATCTACTAGTCTTACGCTAACGCGGTACATAATACACCGCCTTCAGGGAGAAAGGAAGCGCAGTGATATTTGTACAGTTTCACGAGTTATGTATGCTTTAGTTTGTCTAGAATGTGCCTGGATCTCTAAGACATGGCGTATAATTTAACGCCGCGTCTAATAGCGAGAGGGTGAGTAAAAACAGCAGGACGAAGACAAAACAGGTATTCATAACTATACATATTGAGTGGAATTCATAGGATGGCAGAGTCATGACTTTCTTTCGCACGGCGTTGTCTCGAATTAACCCTCAGCCACTTATTTTAACTATACTAAATTAACACTTACTTTAACTTGCAAATAGTAAGCTTGCTGTGAAAAGGTTTGCAAAGTGTTTTGACGTTCCGCTCGTCGCCCAGTTGTCGCTCCCACCTCGCGCATCACTATAGTCGTAGCCACGGCTTTACATACATTAAAACCCTTTGATTGACGTCTCGGAGACTGCTAATGTCCTGATTTATCTATTCAGTGTAAAATATTTTATATGTGAAGGCTTATTATAACGTTTGCGTTTAATTGACAGTGTGTGAATATACAACGATCTTGACTGACACAGTAAAATTAAATTTTAAGTCCAATCGTTGTAAATTTAGATCAAATTTGCAATACAATGTTTAGCAGAAAGCCCGGCCGGGTCGCAGCAAAGTAAGCTAACCACGATGCACATGCCAACACTGTTACAGGTCATCAAGGATACCGCAGTAGGTTTTAGTTAGTCAGCGAGTAAGCCTAACCTAACTTCAGACCATAGTGGAGATTATAAAGGCAATACTTTGTATTCACGCTGCTGCGTTCCGTTAAGTTAGAACCGTTGTTGCATTCAGCCTGTTTTTGCTTCCACTAGTACTTCTATCCTGATAAGCATTGGCATGGGTCTATGTCCTCAGGAAATGGCGACCTGGCATCTCTTACACCAATAGCTTTAGACATTAAAATTATAAATACTCAAGGCTGCGTTTGTCCAAAGTCAAAATAAACTTAGGTCACGTTGTGACGCTTATGTAATAGACATCAAAATTGCAAGTTAATAACTTAAAGATTCCACATTTCCAGTTACTGCCACATTCGCAGTGCAGGGACAAAAGGTGAAACAATGGGCAAGTCATAGCCACTGTTAATCATCGCAAATATAAACAAACATTTTATTTTTGTAACGGACTGCAACTGTTCTACATTGTAAGTTACCTACTTGTAAGAAAGTACAAAAAAAGTATGTCGCTACTTTTAATCGCATTGCAGACAATTTTATCCAAAATTTAACCATTTTGACAGTAAAATCATTGCGCATATTTTAATGCAATCCATTATTTATAGTACAATATGGTTCTATCTGAAAAGATTCACTAGAAACAAGTTTGAAAACCTACACGCATCGTACGGAGAACAGGGAAATGAAACAAAGCCACTTCCAAAAATAAATTTGTTACACTTCCTAAGAATTTTAGCTGGAGCGATAAAAATAAAAACTTTTAAGCGCATTCGTTCGAGCCATAAACGGTGATGTGATAATTACCGTCGTTAGCAATAGATAATTAATTTTATAGTTTATTTTTTAATAGTTTAACACAGGTAATTGCGTTCTTCGCTGAGTGACGGAAAAAGGAAGTAATAAACGTTTTAAGGAGATAGTTGTTGTTGTTGATGTTTGAGTAAGTATCTATTGAATTTCTGTTTGCCTCAAGTCATTAGTATGAACGTGGGACAAATGGAAAGTGTGCTATTTGCCGTGCCGCCAGATGGCGTATTGTTAAACGGACAAGGTTTGTGAGTCTTTGAAGTGCACACACACATAAAATTGTAAGTAAAATTATAACTACATAGACTAATTTTAGGTTACGATGGACTGGTATGGTCTAACGAAATACGAAAAAACTATACTATACGAACTACCAATTTAATGCGTTGCAAAAAGTCCTGATATTAATAGGAACCGACACCAATAAGGCTTGACAAATATGTAAAGCCTTATAAATAAAGCCTTATTTCCATAACTTTACGTATGAACACATATACCAACGCGAATTTTCAGAAAATAATATTTGCGACAGAACAATATACATAGCTTCGCACTGTCCTTCCATCCGTTTATTTCAAGGATGCTTTTGTAAACTACGTCAGAAAGGATTAAACATCACAATGCCTTTTATTGATAAAGCACAATGAAACAGGATGCGAGAATGCCAATACAGAAGTGCCAACGATACATTTTCTCAATGGAAAATACGTGAAGAGTGTCATGAAAAAAAAAAGGTAAGGATAAGGTAAAGATGATGACCCACAAATAAACGCACAGCAATAATGGTCAAATTGATAGTAAAATACACAAAGATAAATTCAGAAGCAATATACATGATATAATATTTACAGATTTACCAATAGACCTAAAAACTATAAAAGATCGGTTCACGCTCAAAAGAAGTTGCTAGGTCACGGTAACTAAACCGCTTTAAGCAAATGTAAGCGCTGTAAGCGACAAAATGCGGTCCCTATTTAAGTTGTTTGATTAGACATTTAAAAGATATTTAATGAGAGCTTGCAATAAATATGTTGATGTTGGTTTTATTATTTTTATTGGTTTCTAGAGCAAATACTCCAGCGCGGTGCAGAAAATTGTGGCTGCAAACAATGGCTCTAGGCAGGGCTACGATCTTCTGGCCTTATCAGAAGGTTGTCAAGAATTTTTTTTATATCATGCTCTTTTACTCAGACGGAGCTACGAGATTTTTTTTTTTACTGAGAGGCTGATTAGGCCTCCAGTGTTCTCTCAACAAAGTTAGTAGTAGGTATGATATCAAGCAAAATCAATTCTTTCACTTAACTATTTTTGAGATGTTGTGGCAGAGGTTCACGTAGTTTATCAGACAAACGCCAGATGAAAGATAGAACACACAGTATTTAATTTCAATAAATTTCAAACTAGGACACATAAAAATTGGCCAAGCTAACTGACAATCGTGAATTTAATTAAAACTTCGCACTAAACTAAAGAGAAACTATAAAAGTTTAACCAGAGTTCACCGAAGTTAAACTTCTCGAGAAAAATACTTGACGCATAAGGATGAATATTAGGGAAGAAATTCAATGTACGAGGTGAATACCTTCTTGCTAATGGAAAGTTGAGAGATCATGAAGTAGTAAGGTCGAAGGTAATTTCGTCTTTTGTAAAGAAGTCGTTTTCAAAGAAGGATAATGGATTGAATGGGATGCATATTGCAGGGTTATGCAAACGTAACAAAATAGAAAAATTTGAAAAATTACAACAAAAATCAAATGACCAGTACAAAATGAAACAGAACGTTTTTGCACGGACCAATCACACGCTACCGTCCGCCGACCATAGACAAACAGTTGTCAATCTGTCAAAACACACGTTAGATCAAAACACTGAAAACGTACTGAAAAGAGGTTTAAATTATGCGATAACTCCATCCAGAATACCGTATGAGACCATTATTTGCAACGTTGAGGATTGTCTAGTGAAGAACAATGTGAGTAAGGAAGATTTCGAGGCCATACGTCAAGACGTTTCTGCTGTATTGCGCCAGTCGAAAGTGCCGAAAAGGAATCTACCAAAACCTGAGTATTTCGCACTGAAGAACCTACGAGCTAGACCTGAACTAACAGTACTCCGAGCAGATAAGGGAAATGCAACGGTAGTGATGGACACGTCCGATTATAAACAAAAAATAGAAAATCTTTTGTCGGATGAAAGTACATATAAATTGGTTAAGACGGACCCTACCAACAAAATACTCAAGCAAACGAGTGATATTGTGAAGAAATACTCCGACCAACTGAATCTGGACGTGAAATACTTAATACCATCGTGTGCAAAACCTCCCCAATTGTATGGTCTACCGAAAATACACAAGGAGAATGCTCCACTGCGCCCTATAGTCAGTCAAATAGGGGCACCAACCTACAGATTGGCTCAACACCTTGCAAAGATTCTCTCGCCACTCAGAGGCAAGACGAGAGTGCATGTAAAGGATTCCTACCATTTTGTCAGTGAAATAAAACACCTTCATCTCGCTGACAAGGAAACTATGGTTAGTTTTGATGTACAGTCATTATTCACATGCTTACCAGCACATGACTGTATTGAAATAACTAGAAGGAAGCTAATAGAGAACAACATGCCTGAGGAATATGCAGAAATATTGAAACACTGCTTAACAACTGGCTATCTGTTATGGGATGAGAAATACTACATACAAGTAGACGGTGTGGCAATGGGCTCTCCAGTATCGCCTGTTGTTGCTGACATCTTCATGGAGGACTTCGAGGCGCGAGCCCTGCAGACTGCCACCATCACACCGAGGTTCTACAAGCGGTATGTAGATGACACTTTTACAATTTTACCAACAGATAGTGTTAATGTATTCCTAAATCATCTTAATTCTATTCACAACCATATAAAATTTACAATGGAATTAGAGGCAAACAATTCTTTAGCTTTCTTAGATGTACTTGTTATCAGGAACAAAAACAACTCCTTGAGCCACACTGTGTATAGGAAAAAGACACATACAAATAGGTACTTAAACGGTGAATCTCACCACCATCCTAAACAGTTAGCTACCGTAGGAATGTCTTTGTTTCAGAGAGCCCGGGGGATCTGTGACAAGAAACACCTGGACGCCGAGCTTCAACATGTCAAGCAAGTTCTGCAAGACAACAAGCTCCAACCGCCGCGCCAACGTCACAGATCCCCGAAGAACAAGCCAGCCACAGTAGAGAGACAACCTGCTGTCCTTCCATACATCAAGGGTGTGACTGACAAGATTGGCTACATCTTGAAGCGAGCTTCAATCAAAACTTTCTACAAGCCGCCAACGAAGATAAGCCAATTATTACCATCTGTCAAGAGTCAGTTACCCTTACAAGAGGCCGGGGTTTACAAGATAGACTGTGAGTGTGGGCTCTCATACATTGGACAAACCAAGAGAAGCATAGGCATTCGACTAAAGGAACATATAGCTGACATTAAACACAAACGCTCGACGAAGTCTGCTGTGTGTGAACATGTAGAACAAGGAACCAACCATTACCTGCGATTTGATAAACCACAGATACTCGCAAAAGAACACCGCTTTATTCCAAGAATGATACGAGAAGCTATTGAAATTAAAAAACATCCTAATTTCAATAGGGAAGATGGTTGGAATGTTCCTCCAGCTTGGGACCCTGTTATCAGGCTAATGAAACCCAAGAAGGGCAAAGTCACCAGAAGACATCAAGACACAGTGAGCACAATCTGCGTAGATAGTAACACCAATAGTCGAAAAATGTTCGGGTACTTTGAGATAACTTTTAAATTCAAGACAAAGACAAATACCACCTCAGTCTGCCGTGAACATGAATCCTGTAAAGAATTTGAAACGTCGGCTAGTAATAAAAATGTAGTTTTTAGATCATTCGGTTTAAATATAATATCAAGTGAAACCAATATAACGCGATAAAATCCGTAAACTGTAGTTTAATTTCAAAGCATAACCATAGTTTCACAGTACATTAACGATATCCTCCATTGTACTCGCATACTAAATCCATACTGTCAGGACTTTAAAAGAATACGAAAAGACGAAAGAGAATGAAATTACAGAAAAAGCAATGACTGAGTCAGTTTCGGCTTTTCTTTTCAAGAAATCATTTAGCTAGGACTTCGTCTAGAATAAGGTTTTGACTTTTACAAGTATAAAAATCATCAATCCTTGTCAAATCAGTTCTGTGTACAAATCCAAACAGGGCACACGCATTCTCAGTCATTACTGGCCTACGTAAAGCTAACATAACCCTGCAATATGCATCCCATTCAATCCATTATCCTTCTTTGAAAACGACTTCTTTACAAAAGACGAAATAACCTTCGACCTTACTACTTCATGATCTCTCAACTTTCCATTAGCAAGAAGGTATTCACTTCGTACATTGAATTTCTTCCCTAATATTCATCCTTATGCATCAAGTATTTTTCTCGAGAAGTTTAACTTCGGTGAACTCTGGTTAAACTTTTATAGTTTCTCTTTAGTTTAGTGCGAAGTTTTAATTAAATTCACGATTGTCAGTTAGCTTGGACAATTTTTATGTGTCCTAGTTTGAAATTTATTGAAATTAAATACTGTGTGTTCTATCTTTCATCTGGCGTTTGTCTGATAAACTACGTGAACCTCTGCCATAACATCTCAAAAATAGTTAAGTGAAAGAATTGTTTTTGCTTGATATCATACCTACTACTAACTTTGTTGAGAGAACACTGGAGGCCTAATCAGCCTCTCAGTAAAAAAAAAAATCTCGTAGCTCCGTCTGAGTAAAAGAGCATGATATAAAAAAAATTCTTGACAACCTTCTGATAAGGCCAGAAGATCGTAGCCCTGCCTAGAGCCATTGTTTGCAGCCACAATTTTCTGCACCGCGCTGGAGTATTTGCTCTAGAAACCAATAAAAATAATGAAACCAACATCAACATATTTATTGCAAGCTCTCATTAAATATCTTTTAAATGTCTAATCAAACAACTTAAATAGGGACCGCATTTTGTCGCTTACAGCGCTTACATTTGCTTAAAGCGGTTTAGTTACCGTGACCTAGCAACTTCTTTTGAGCGTGAACCGATCTTTTATAGTTTTTAGGTCTATTGGTAAATCTGTAAATATTATATCATGTATATTGCTTCTGAATTTATCTTTGTGTATTTTACTATCAATTTGACCATTATTGCTGTGCGTTTATTTGTGGGTCATCATCTTTACCTTATCCTTACCTTTTTTTTTTCATGACACTCTTCACGTATTTTCCATTGAGAAAATGTATCGTTGGCACTTCTGTATTGGCATTCTCGCATCCTGTTTCATTGTGCTTTATCAATAAAAGGCATTGTGATGTTTAATCCTTTCTGACGTAGTTTACAAAAGCATCCTTGAAATAAACGGATGGAAGGACAGTGCGAAGCTATGTATATTGTTCTGTCGCAAATATTATTTTCTGAAAATTCGCGTTGGTATATGTGTTCATACGTAAAGTTATGGAAATAAGGCTTTATTTATAAGGCTTTACATATTTGTCAAGCCTTATTGGTGTCGGTTCCTATTAATATCAGGACTTTTTGCAACGCATTAAATTGGTAGTTCGTATAGTATAGTTTTTTCGTATTTCGTTAGACCATACCAGTCCATCGTAACCTAAAATTAGTCTATGTAGTTATAATTTTACTTACAATTTTATGTGTGTGTGCACTTCAAAGACTCACAAACCTTGTCCGTTTAACAATACGCCATCTAACGGCACGGCAAATAGCACGCTTTCCATTTGTCCCACGTTCATACTAATGACTTGAGGCAAACAGAAATTCAATAGATACTTACTCAAACATCAACAACAACAACTATCTCCTTAAAACGTTTATTACTTCCTTTTTCCGTCACTCAGCGAAGAACGCAATTACCTGTGTTAAACTATTAAAAAATAAACTATAAAATTAATTATCTATTGCTAACGACGGTAATTATCACATCACCGTTTATGGCTCGAACGAATGCGCTTAAAAGTTTTTATTTTTATCGCTCCAGCTAAAATTCTTAGGAAGTGTAACAAATTTATTTTTGGAAGTGGCTTTGTTTCATTTCCCTGTTCTCCGTACGATGCGTGTAGGTTTTCAAACTTGTTTCTAGTGAATCTTTTCAGATAGAACTATATTGTACTATAAATAATGGATTGCATTAAAATATGCGCAATGATTTTACTGTCAAAAGGGTTGAATTTTGGATAAAATTGTCTGCAATGCGATTAAAAGTAGCGACATACTTTTTTTGTACTTTCTTACAAGTAGGTAACTTACAATGTAGAACAGTTGCAGTCCGTTACAAAAATAAAATGATTGTTTATATTTGCGATGATTAACAGTGGCTATGACTTGCCCATTGTTTCACCTTTTGTCCCTGCACTGCGAATGTGGCAGTAACTGGAAATGTGGAATCTTTAAGTTATTAACTTGCAATTTTGATGTCTATTACATAAGCGTCACAACGTGACCTAAGTTTATTTTGACTTTGGACAAACGCAGCCTTGAGTATTTATAATTTTAATGTCTAAAGCTATTGGTGTAAGAGATGCCAGGTCGCCATTTCCTGAGGACATAGACCCATGCCAATGCTTATCAGGATAGAAGTACTAGTGGAAGCAAAAACAGGCTGAATGCAACAACGGTTCTAACTTAACGGAACGCAGCAGCGTGAATACAAAGTATTGCCTTTATAATCTCCACTATGGTCTGAAGTTAGGTTAGGCTTACTCGCTGACTAACTAAAACCTACTGCGGTATCCTTGATGACCTGTAACAGTGTTGGCATGTGCATCGTGGTTAGCTTACTTTGCTGCGACCCGGCCGGGCTTTCTGCTAAACATTGTATTGCAAATTTGATCTAAATTTACAACGATTGGACTTAAAATTTAATTTTACTGTGTCAGTCAAGATCGTTGTATATTCACACACTGTCAATTAAACGCAAACGTTATAATAAGCCTTCACATATAAAATATTTTACACTGAATAGATAAATCAGGACATTAGCAGTCTCCGAGACGTCAATCAAAGGGTTTTAATGTATGTAAAGCCGTGGCTACGACTATAGTGATGCGCGAGGTGGGAGCGACAACTGGGCGACGAGCGGAACGTCAAAACACTTTGCAAACCTTTTCACAGCAAGCTTACTATTTGCAAGTTAAAGTAAGTGTTAATTTAGTATAGTTAAAATAAGTGGCTGAGGGTTAATTCGAGACAACGCCGTGCGAAAGAAAGCCATGACTCTGCCATCCTATGAATTCCACTCAATATGTATAGTTATGAATACCTGTTTTGTCTTCGTCCTACTGTTTTTACTCACCCTCTCGCTATTAGACGCGGCGTTAAATTATACGCCATGTCTTAGAGATCCAGGCACATTCTAGACAAACTAAAGCATACATAACTCGTGAAACTGTACAAATATCACTGCGCTTCCTTTCTCCCTGAAGGGGGTGTATTATGTACCGCGTTAGCGTAAGACTAGTAGATTCCGTTCCTGCTGATAAGGGTAGAATGCACCTCGTCAACGACTTGTAAAAATAGTAGAACACTTTAGTTCGCCCACGCTGGGGATTTTGTGGTTGTGTAACAAAATTGTCTATTATACTTTGATTAAACGAATTAGGCCTTTTGCTTCTATCAAATATCCGCTTAATCGCCATACACCGAAAACAAAGGTATTTTCATCACGTTGTTCTTGTTGTGCTCGCCCCGTTACCGCTGAGTAGAGACCGCAGCCCGAAACTATTTTTGGATGAAACCTCATTCTGAACTCAGTTGTCTTTGTTTTTTATAACTCTTGATTGGCATGTTCACAGTCTATAATTCAGGCTCTAGCGCATTAGATTAAACTTTATTTAAACTGAAGCGCTGAAGCGTTTTCAAGCAATTAGCGTCAGCTACAAAGTTAAATACTTCTGTAGAGCTGTATATTATTTTTAACATTTAAATTTTTTGCAAGGATAATGAGGTTGTAAAAGTGTTGTTAAAAGAAAGCGAGGATATGAGCTATCCTCGCTTTTATAGGGGATGATTTTTTTGGTAGGCTGCTACACTTATTAAAATGTAAGTTAATTTATTTACTTTTTACAAGAACCACAAAATATTTTTACATTCAGGATCGAAATCGTAAGGTTATGAGGCAACCAGGAAGAAAATCTGTTTATGTTAAATCGCCAAATTGTTACTATGAGTATGTTGTACCTATTGTTTCACGACAACTGAAACTGTCTAACCTCTGAGTTTAATATTCAATCTACCATTTGTTTGAGATTTTAGATTCGTTTTTGACATGAGCCATAGCCATACAAAATATCTCGAACCTTAAAATCCATGGACAGATCGAATATTGCGTGCGCGATCGTATAAAACGTGATCAAAGATGGCGGACGGGATTTTTTTTTAAATCAATATGGGTATCGTCTCCGATGTTTAAAGGGATGGAGAATCCAAATACAACATCTATTTCGTGATTCAAGATGGCGGATGGGAAATCAAAGATGGCTGATAGGAAATTTTTTTAAAATCAATATGGGTATCGTCTCTGATGATTTAAGGGATGGTGAATCCAAATACAACATCTATTTCGTGATCAAAGATGGCGGATAGGAAATCAAAGATGGCGAACGGGATTTTTGTTTAAAGTCGGTATGGGTATCGTCTTCGATGCTTTAAGGAATGGGGAATTCAATATTATAGAAAAATCTATGTTTGTTTGTTCATCATTTATAGACTCTGAAATGATAAGAGATTAAGCGTTAAAGCAATGGTAACTTTGGAAAAGGGGCTTGGAAAAAAGGGAATTAAATAAAAACTCTTAAAAAGGCGATACGGAGTTCGCTGGGTCAGCTAGTTTCAACATAAAAAAGCAATACAAAATACAAAGGATCAAATCAAAGAGTCCCACATACAAACAAATTGAGGCAGTAAAAAAAACAGTTAAGGTCTATCCTCACACAACCGGGCCGTGGACGGGACGGGGACGGGACGTGGACGGGACGGAGCGCAGAAAAGAATCGTTGCATACATTTTATATGGACTCGTTCACACACACCCGTGGGCGAGCCGGGGACGGAGCTTCCGTGCCGTGTCAGTGCGCTGACAGTGCCTCGACCGCGGCCATGACGTGCACGGGCCGGTGACAGGCGCCATAGATATAATATATTTAGCACCAGATGCGCTAAGTGCGACGTGACATCCAGAAGAACAATATTATAAATACATATATTAAGCACTAGATGCGCTGTGTTCGATGTAATCTTTAGAAGAACCATATGGCAGTGAATTGTCGTTAAGGCACAATGACGCCTTACATAGTCCTTAGCTTTCTTAGTTCACAAACTTGAGAAAGAAAAATCGGAAAAGGGTAATCGATTTTTCTGAAAAACAATCGAAGCTTTAAGTGTTATTTTATATTATTTTGCAAGTAAGTAACTACTTGTTCTAACAAAATGTTATAAACGCGTTTACTAGTAAATATAACTTAATAATATTTTTTTTTGTTCTGGGCACATCTATTATGAATAAAAAAGGACAAGTGTATTAACTATTATGCAAAGGATCACTTTCAAACGCGAGTAAAATGACGCATGAAAAAATATACAACTAAGCACATTTTATATTTAAAACTCCCGTTGTATATTCTTAACTCCAATATTTATTTTGTCACTTCTAGGACAGACGTGACAAAGATTGATGTATCTTTACCATGGTTTACCCTTTCACAATATTACGAGTATTACACGTTATAACGCCTGTTTTTATATTGATGTTTTATATTGTATGTGTACTTAAGGTGGAAACAGATATACTTACCGCACCCCACCCCACCCCACGTGTCGACATCCGATGCGAACGGTGCATATATACAACACCCCACGCGAAGCTACAACAAGCTTCGTTCAAAATCACTATCTACGAAACTATGACATAATTTCCTAAATAGTGATTTTGAGGAAGATTCATCATTTATAGTGAGGCATCATTTCTATTATAATGACAACGGTATTAGCCTAAACTCAAATCGTATAATGCGGGCTTACATTTTAATAATTCAAGTAGCTAATGTTGTGTTTTTAAACGAACACTAAAAAAGTATCATCATGATAAGAATGTTTTCAACTGACGCATGGCGTTGTGTGTTAACTAGAAACACATTTATTTATTTATTTATTTTTATGGATCTTCAACAAGAATTACACTATGCATTCATAATAAGTAGGAAAAAAACAGATCTGGTGAATCCTTAATTACAGAAGACCACAACATGCACATTAGTCTAACAATATGGAAGGAAGATAAAATAAAGAAATACAATTTAAAAAAGATTAAAAATGAAGAAAAAGATAAACAACACTAAATCAAATTCATGAGGTAGATTCAATTACAGTAACAAATTAAAACATTTTTAAATCATTTTATGGAGTTCAACATTGCTTGTCAAGCGTCGGATGGGGTGTGTTTCCCCTCCACCGTCAACGTGCCGATCTGGATTGAATGGATGGTGACGCGTGGGGTGGCGTTGGGTGGTGTTGCATATCTGCACCTCACCATACTAAATATATGGGATTGATTAGTCTCAACACGCATAGGGTAACGTGAGGTAGGGTGGGGTGTCGTATACCTTAATCTATTATTATTTCAATGTAAGTCTATGGCCAATTATTCACAACTACGTGGTATTGACAATAGATGACAGCAAGTTGCGCTATAACATTTGTATCACTTTGGTGCTTATATGTAAAAGCGGGTCTATGTCGTGGCCGTATGATGAAATTGGCCATTTTATTAAATGATCGCATTTCAAGAAAAGTCTTATAATTATCCATTGGTAATTTCATGATTTGCATTGGTCAGATCTATGATACAAATCGTTAAATCAACAAACTTCATAAAAGGGTCAATAATAATTGAGAAAACCGCAACATAATTACATTTTTAGGTAACGAGTCAAATAAAGTAAAAACACCGAACCCGCGTAAACGGGCATATTTTGGCATGTTCGTTCGAAGTGGTAGTGACATCGTGTCAGTGTCAACATAGATTCTGACGGCTCAAGCTTATACGAACTTAGATGTGCATCAACGCTCGTACGAGTGGAATTATTAGAAAAAAAAAGTCGTGACTTTTAGCCTCAATATCTTCTGTACCAGGAATTTCCCAGGTACTACAGAGTTACGGACACATGCAGGGTGCGTATGAGTATGAGCTTTTGTTTTTCTAATAATTCCAAAATCTTGTTTTGAATGATAAATCTTAACTTTTTCCCAAATAAACATAAACAATATTTTCAATATTTCCCTAAAATAAGCAGCTTAAAAGTTCTCTTAACGTAATGGACGCGATAAAGTCATCAGATGAGCTGTGGACAAGTGCATTACCCCCTCGGCCGCGCGACCACGTGATCATAAACTGCCGTCGTCGCGTAGATACGGCCGGTGTTGGTACAGTGCATTTCTGACGCCAATTTTTCCTGCAAGCGCTCGCTATACATGGCGGCTTATAAAATGTGTCTATATCTTTAAGCTTAAAAAAATATTTCGTTTCCCAGGTATTCTTTTCGCGTAGTATGACTTGGTATGATGTGCAAAACGAGTAAACTTCGGCTTGGTGAAGGGTCTTGTGGCACTAAATTTATATATGAGATAATTCCGTTTTAACCGATATAAATTCCTCGTTTCAAATATTTGTCACTTCTAGGATATCATATATCTATAGACACGCTATGACACATATAAGTAGTGAATCATTTGGCCATAGATTAATACTGAAATAAAACAGATGTGGCAAAGATTTGTTGACATGTATTAAGTACTCACAAAAATTTGGCAAAATTTTAATGTATGTTTGTAAAAATGGTTGATTGAATTTTTAGACTGCTATGAAATAGGACTCGAGTTTGATTTTGAGACTTGTTAATATTGTTGTCTTCTTGAAGTTCTGCAGATAAACATTATAGGGATGACTATATATGAGGTAAAAACATGTTGTGAATTGGTAATGTGAAATAAATTGCCGCAATTACTAATTAGGAGAGGCATCTAACCTAACCCTTCATGGAATGAAATTAATTATTGGGACATAGAAACGTAGGTAGTAACTACAAACAAAATAAAAGAAGGATCACTGGTAGAAATTAACTTCCGAACACTTTATTTACATTCTTCGAAGTATTTCATTACGTGCGACGGTACTGTAGCGTAAAGAAATACTATAAAATGTATGCTGGTTAACTTTCATGCTAACTAAATTCATCAGCATATTGGCCAATAAACGTCCACTGCAGGACATAAGTCTACCAAGAAAACGCTTACTTATAAGCTGGTAATAAATCTTTTAGTATTTATTATAATGCTTTCGTGATTTGCATAAGAATTTATCTAGTTCATAATAACTGCAAATTAACTCATCCTTCTTATTAATCTATGACCAAAACCTGACATAATAAGTTTGACAGATCGCAATGGACTCGCCCAATTTTGTTTATATTCTTTGAGTAAAGAATATACATGAAGAGGGCAAATAGTACATAATTATGGAAAAAATATTGTTTTTGTCAAAAGATAACATGAACAGCAACTGTATTATGCAAGAATTCCTAGAAATGAAACGTTGAATAAAATAACATTATTTATAAATAAAATTAATCAATCATGTGTGTGGATAGACCATTACCCTCATCTTCATCTGTGTGCCTAATTGATGAATAAACTAAATTAATGCAAAGTTTCTTCATAAAAAATCTGTTTCATAGTTTGTGCCTGAAAGAGTACGAAACATCAAAAGGAGAATGCCGGAACCTGTACCAATTGCTTTAAAAAAGATGATATACCGTAAATACTTTGACACATTTTGACAGCCATTACTAAATTATGAATCATTATTAAATCTGCGTTTAAGAAATATTATAAAAAAGTAGAACTTAGATCAACAACTTCCGAATGTATACATTGCCAGCACAAAAAAAAAGTCGATTCCGAGCGACAAAAATCGAGTGTAATATTCTCATCATTAACGATTGCTCACGCCATTAAATGATTTTGGATTCAATGGAAGGCACTATGATATCTTCTCTTTCTCTAAGCGTTAATCCCAGTTTCAATCTGGGGTCCGCTTACTAGTCTAACCGGATTTGGCTGAATATTAGCTTTTCCACAGAGCGACTGCCTGTCTGACCTCCGCAACCGGACAGCGATATTCCATGGTTTAGACTAGTGTCAGTTTATTTAGTAGGTACTGACGCCCTGTAACGACTGTCAAAGATCTTCATGACAACCGGGACCGACGGCTTAACGTGCTCTCCGAGGCACGGGACAAGCGATAATTAACAATTCAATACGCACATAACTCCGAAAAGTCATTGGTGCGCGCCATGGATTCGAACCCGATACCCTCTGCATGGCAGTCTGTAATCCACTCGGCTATCGCTTTTCGCTAGAAGGCACTATGATAGTGAATTAAAAAAACTGTGTTCTGTGTGATTTTATTCAATAGAAATACATATTTGGCTACTTAACTTGATTTCAGTCTTTGGTTGAGCAATTTATTCATTAATCGAATGTTTTTTAGGTGATATCGATTTTAGATATAATTGAATCGAGATACCAACACTTGCAGGGTGACATTTGATAACTTGAGCAACTGTCAATAGTGTCAAATGTCAACCCCACACAACGTCACCTACGCATCGTTCGTGTTTGTTTGTGTTATTATTTTGTTTTTATCCGTTGAGTTGAGGTTTGTTCCTCTGGGTCGAAACTAAGTTTCTTTTAACTTGTAACATCATTCACTTATTGAAATTGCTATAAGAAATTAGAAATCAAGGACGGATTCCTTTCTTTGCAATATTTATGGCGGATTTTTTTAAAATTTGCTTATGAGAAAATCTCAGAACTGTGGATTTGAAAACAAAAACACTGCATGCCTACGGTAATATTAAACAATAAGCTGGCTAAAAACGTTCATATCATGAAAAAGCAAACAGTACAGGCTTCCATACAAAAACCGGCATTCTCCTTTCATCACAAATTTCACGTTTAAATATAGTAGTAATTTACATCGAGTTGTAAGACAGCATCATTTTAAATACTTTTGCATCGAAACTAAAGAAGTAATCGAAGATTTTGTAGAGCGAAAAGTAGTTCTAAATCAGCTTCCAAGATTTGGCCCATACAAACTAAACATACATAATATAATAAGACAAAATAAATAACAAAAAGAATACCCATAATCTAATGAGAAAGATTGCTAAGTATTCACCGTACAACTCTCATCAATCACTCGTCTTTTCTCATTTCTTCCTCTTGGTGATTCGTTATGAAAATCAAATAAATTCGTACTCCACATGCTATCATGTGGAGTATTCGGTCATTTGGCAAGAGAGTCTCGTAAACGATGTTAATGTTCTCCTGTGACCCACTTACGACTGCGTAGGTAAGCAGGGACAAGGAAATCCCAGTAGACTTTAAACCGAGTTTCTTATAAGGATATAATTAGTGATTTTTTTCAGGATTTGACGAAGGAGGCACGCCAAAAAAGTTTGGATCAAGTTGCTACTTATGGTGCTTACAAATTAGATGGTTGGTGTCTGGTTGGTCCCAATTGTAGTATTATTCTGAACGCAGCGGTTTATTTTTTTGTACAAGATACATAGTGCAGTGAGACGTACGCATATCCTGAGGTGTTAGTACTAATTATTACCATCGCTCTCATCACGATTGTCAGTAGGCTGATTGGTTCACACCGAGATCTTAGACGACAAAACCTCGAATCTGACCAATACCAGTCAGTGCGTCGAACGCATATAAGGTAGGGCCCTAAATGCCTACTAAGCTTTCCGTTCCATAAACCGTCTAATTTGAAAACGCTATAACAGGGAGTAGAAAGATTCTTCAGAAATCCATATTTGAAACATCAACTTTTGGATCACACAGTGCTATCAAATAGAGCCAACAAGAATCATCAATCCTATTTGTACCTCGAGAATAATCAATATATTTATAAAAAATCTTGCGTTACTGATTAACTGTCCGACAACGCACAGCTGAAACCATTGAGCGCAAGAAGCTGAAATTTGGCATGTATGTCCCTTGGAAAGTGTAGGAGAGCTCTAAGAGAGGATTTTAGAAAATTTCAAAGGAGGTAAAATAGTCCGACGCGGACGGAGACGTGGGCGAATTCTAGTATAACATAAATATTTCACGCTATGGTACGCATGGCTATTACTTATTAGTTACACATTAACCATCTCATATCTAAGAAACTAAATTACGCATAATTAGAATCATCTTTGAAGTATTCTAACATGCACTTCTTTTTAATATCATATTATTTTAATTCTATATTTGTATGTCAATCAACCCTTTAAAGTCTAGGGTTTATAGTGTAGCTGAATGTCGTAATTAGATAAAAGATAATTATAGGTACATCGAATATTAATCATATCATACCTACTATTATTTGAATAAGAAACGCAAAATTCTTCGCTAAGCTTTTGAACTCCTGTTTCCCTAATCATATCAGTCTATCCTATGGGACAGCTAGCCTAGCTGGGCATCGGTCTCTTCTCATGGTGAGAAGTGCTAAGCCATAATTCACTACGCTGGCTAATTGCGAGTTGGAAGATTTCACAGTGTTTTTTGAGAATGTTATGGATAACTCTCAGATTTTACACTAGCTGTGCCCACGGATAAACCCGCATTATTTATGGCTACTGTTATGTACCCGGGGCTCATAGCGTGATGTTATACAGCCTTCGTCGTTAGCCTTCATCGATAAATGAGTTATTCAACACAAAAATAATTATTCAAATCAGACCAGTTCCTGAGATTAGCGCGTTTAACCAAACAAACAAATTCCTCAGCTTTATTATATTAGTACTAGGAATAGATCTAAAATGACCTTTTTTTGTCTTACGAGGTGGAAAATCCCTTCGGATCTCCGACTCTTGGGGAAATGAGAGCCGGAGTATATGGTGTAACCACTAAAAACCACCACGACTGTCTCATGTACCCGTGTGGTGTAGGGAATCGCATAAGCATTCGTCGCTACCCCCGCGACGGGTATTGGCCCGCCAGATGGTCAGGCGGGCCTCGAACAAAACCCCCTTGGCGGCGGAATAAGGTGTTGGGCTCCGCCGCCAAAACACCCAGCGGCCTCAGAGGATAGGGAGGACGGCAACGCAACACCGCATCTCCTCTTCCTCTGCGGCCCCACCGCGACGCATCGAATGGTGCGCCCCCATTTGGTCGCGGGAGATAGGGTGCGCGGCAACGCAACACCGAAACGCCTCTCCTCCCGCGACCGCGCCTGACTGCGAGGGACAGACAGAACTGTCCCCCGCACCCGCACCGTTGGACGCATCCTACGCAGGCCCCTCTTAGCCCACGCGGAGCGTCCACTCCTGGGATCTCTCTTAGCTTCACCGCGGGTGTCCAATCCACGGTTTCTGAGCCCCCCCCCCCCACCACGACAAGGTGGAGATCGGGGGGAGATCTAAAATTACCTGAACCACTAAATAAATATACAAGAAAAGGGTTCCTAACTTACTCCATTCAGGGATTATTATCCAAGACCAAAACTTTTTTGATAACCCTCTCCGTAACATCAACATTAAAAGTAATACATACATACATTGAAAGTAACATTTAACTTAGCCAATATCGGTTGAGTAATATTAGAGTTGCTAGAAAAGTTACTAAAAATCGCAACTTACATATCAGACAGAGACAAAGCGTATAAAATGAAGAGGGCCATTTTCTAGTTTCTAGAAAAATTGGTCAACAAACTTGACCTAAAAAAGTTCGTTTTAACGAGGCCATGTATTGTCTGGTAGCGACCGCTTGCCAAGTTATATTTGAGATTCTTTTTATGTAGTCATAACACCGAGCTTTTATTTTTACAGAGTAAGATAGAGTTATATTTAAAGTTGAGCAATTTGCACACATATACTTACTAAATAGACATTATCCCGTAGGGCAATTTTAAACTCATATTAGTGAACAAATATTCATGTTGCGAGTCGCATGTCTACTATGAGAGAAAAGGGTAAAATACTATATAATAGTAACGAAGTTTCGGCATAGATTACACCATCGTATCCAAGCTGAACATACATGCCAAATTTCAGCTTCCTGCGCCTAATAGTTTCGGCTGCAGCTTGTCTTTCAGACAGTGAGTAACGCACGAATTTTATCTACAGACGGTTGATCCGCTGGTAATCCACCGCCGATGTTGGCAAGGGGTGTTCTTTGAGGTACTTAAAGTCGACCGTCCCGCGAGGCTGAGGCCATTTCATTGACCTACATTCTGCATCCTTTCAAGCGTCCCGGCACTAAATTCTTTCTAAGACCAGGTATATACCCTTGTAAACGGACAAACTTACTAACAATGCTTTTCTGTATTAACATAGCGGTTAACGGTGATGCCTCCAGATTGCCTGCTAGCGCTATTTTCCAGTAGAAATAGGCACACCAGCCCGAATAAGCAATGAAACCTACGACCTCACATAGCGAAAGACGCTGGCGTGCCTTTGCATATATTTTCTTTAGTACTACAAAGATTAGTGAACGGTTAAGTTCATATTTTCACACGAAAATGACAATGTTGTAATATCATATTCGGTATAACGGCGAGTTTCCGTATGTACATACATAAATATATTATACTCACGCCTTTTTACCGTCGGGATAGGCAAAGACAACAGGACGCCACTTGCTTTTATCCTTACAAACCTCACGCGCTTCCTCTACTCTTTTTTTTCATACATGCTTGTGTTTAGGATATTTAGGACCTTTCCATTTCTTAGGACGTCCTTAATTTGGTCGTGTGTCAAAAAGAAATAGTACTCGAATACATTTTGTAGCTATAAGCGTATTGAATTGTTAATAATCGCTTGCTAAACCATAAAGGCCTTACCCTTCTCATAGTGAGAAGAGGCCCGTGCCCAGCAGTGGGACAGTTTATATACAAAGCTGATAATGAAACCGTAAAGGAAAATACAGTAAGGAAGGTCGTGTCTGAGTGTTATCAATAAAGTTCTCAAGAGACATGTGAACCCGCACTTTACAGTGTAGTGGACTATGGCCTGACCCTTCTCATGGGTAGCCTTCAACACAGATTGGGCACTGAACTGGCACAATATTTTTCAGTATGTAATAAACCTTCCTTATATTTATATAGCGTCTACTTCTTGTCTCTCTGCACCACTCAAAGGTAGACTGGGAGATAATGCCCATGGCATTAAGTCCGCCTGTATACGCTGCGTATATAAAGATTTTAAATAAATAATTAAATAAAAGGTGTTCACTAATCAATGACTTTATATTAATATCATTCATCAAACGTTACAATCTTCATGCAAATCCAATACAAAATTAAACGATATCTAGAAGACCATAATCAGCATAATACATTCAGATAACAAGCCGTAACAAGACACGATTTACCCAAACACAAAAGGATTTTCATTAAAAACTTATTCAGAATACAACCACCAAAATGTCGACAACAGATAAAATCTTCGTTTAAAGCAAAAGAGATAAAATTGGTGAAATATGTAACTTTAAAATACAGATCCAATTTATTCAATTGCTAAACGGAAGATGAAAGGAACTTTACGGTTCTTTGTATCGAAAAGTTAATAGCTATGCTCGTCGCCTTTTCATGAGCGACTTTTGAAAAATACCCTATTTTGTAATCGAAAATCCTTTTGACGGGTGCTTTTACATAACACGATACGACTACGATGCGATGAAGTTACATATAAACGCGCATGTTTTTCTGGATCAATAAAAGGATGTCATTATCGCGACGAATCAATAATACAAAGTGTCACTACTCATTTCGTTCCGTGGGTGTTGTAAGAGGCTACTGATGCCAATATACGGAAAAATAGTATTTTTGCAATAATACGGACATTTAATCACTACATCAAACCCTATACCAACTCGTTTGACCAGCGAGTAATAAAAGTATAGTAAGCCAAATCCGTTATTTGACTGACAATGCTATTGCGACGTAGGAGTGGCCTGTGTCCAGTAGTGAACTGAGACTTAGTGATGGATGGATATTTCTTAGTTTTTCACAAAATGCGGCAAAATGCTCTCCCTCCCCACGCGAGCACTCACGTTCCTTGGAAATGCGCAACTACTCTAGAGTTAATGTCTGTATATTCTTGTTAAAATTCTTGCGTTACTGACTGACAGACACCGCACAACCAACACAACTGGACGCAAAAAGCTAAAACTTGGTATGTATGTTTCTTGGGGACCGTAGGGGTGAATTAAGAAGGGTTTTCCCAAAAGACTCAACGGATCGGGCAGAAAGGGTTAGATTAATTAATTTAGTGTTTTATAAGTTGTGTATATAAATAAATTTAATGATAAATTAGGTACGCACGCGTACAATATCTATACGTTGCATGTTTAGAATATATAATATAGACGGGAATTAACGCGAACATGCATTAGGTATTTAAATTAAATACCTAATGCATCTTCGCGTTAATTCCCGTCTATATTATATTTTCTAATATCTAAATAGTTATATTATAACTGGACACTTGACAGATATGAAATAACAAACTCAAATATGAAAGGTTGATATTAGAGAATATTTACCTTATAAATACTTATACAAAACAAAATATTTTTACTTAAAATATAGTAAAACACTAAAATCTGGCGGAAGTCTTATAAACCAGTCCATACAGCCACAATTCTCAAAATATCGTAAACATATTTTCTCGCACATGACATAACTTTTGCCCATACGACCCCGTGCTAACTCTTAATACTACATTTTAGGGTAAGACAGGCTCTCTTTTTAATTTCCGTCGGTGTCCGTTTGAAATTAGAACCCCATGCAACGTAACGTCACGGCAAGTGATTAAGGCTTTATTATGGATGACCCCGACGTAAATAAAGCGCTCATGCCTTGAAGCGTGACTTGTCATGCCCCTAGTTACTGATCCGCAAACTTAAGCGGCAATTTGATCGGACACCATATGGATGCATGCCCCGCTTGTGGCATTTTCATCAGAATGCCAACGTGCTTCGCAGGATACGAAAAGCTGATAATAACACTTGTTCTTTAAGGACATGAGTCGTAAAGCTATATCAGAGTCCATCAGGTCGTCTTAAAACTCCGACTCCAGAGTTGACCACACACTCTAACACGAACAAAAAGATAGAGTGATTATGCGCTATGGCTAAGGATTTCTTATCCAGAATCACACACATACATTACGTATTTTTGGAATTTAAATCTCTTTATTCGCATACAAAATTCTCTTTTTGTCGCCCAACGACAGAATAACGTAAAAGAAAATTTTATTTTCTGATGCAACGCTCCTTTACACCATTATAGCCCTATAGCAAATGTGCCTTCTTGCATTCCCAATCTTATTATCGCCAAAGTGAGTGACAATAACACTGAATGGTTTCCATAATGACTTTTTGCTTTTATATTCATTTCTAAAGTAGAAGACGATATGCGTTTTGCCTGGTAATAAACTGTATTTGTAATCCTCTGGTGGATACTGCAGTTCCAGAGCAAAGATACGACTACGTTCCCATAGAGTTATAAGCTTATATAGGTTTACTGCAGTCTCTGAGAGCAATATCCATGGAATATCCATATGCATATACTAAATTGGTATAATTTGAATGCTCCATGCTTCGGTTATTCGAATGAATCTATTACAATTAGTATTGACTAGTTTCTCCCCGTCGCCTTGCCTGCATACGTTACAGTTATTCGAACAACAGGAAACATATTTACTCTTTTTATGTATTAACTATGTTACAGTTATAGTATACAACATCTATATCCATCCTCACAAACTTAATATACAAATAAAGGATAATTGCAGCTACGCTCGTAGATTTATTAAATTTAACCGTTTCTGTCCCATCCTCTGGGCATTTTGTGTAATCCCTTATTAGTGGACCATATGCAACCCAAGGAACATGCTAAATTGCAGCTCCTTGCGTCCAATAGTTTTAGCCGTGCGTTGTCTGTCAGTCAATAATACAAAAATGTTACATTATACAGATATGGGTTCCAAGAAGATACCTGACTTGCAGTATCCCGCTGTATGCGCTGACTATTCCTCGACACGTGTGTCTCGCCTCTGCACGAGGCATCCTCAGGAGCGATGGGCAACGGCTGAGCGCTTTTCTACCGTGAGCGTGTCTTATAAACGATTGTACTTTCTAATTCCCTCCGATGCTCGACTGATGTGCGTCATTATGACGGTATGCGAATATATTCAGCAATGGGGATCTGTTAAAGTTGGTTTGATCGTTGAGTAATGTATTCTTGTCCCGCTTTAAAATTTCTAATTGTTCCAATACGCACATTCTGATACCCTTTTTTATGATATTTAAACATTAAATATTTATGTTTAAATATTATGATATTTAAACATAAATATTATGCGATAAACTGAACAAATAGACAGTTAATTCAATTGACAGCCAAAATAAAATGTATACAATCGAACAGAATAAACTAAATATTATCTCTAGAAAATACATTTTCCCGAAAAAATACACAACATGTTTATGGTTAAGG
This sequence comes from Euclidia mi, assembly GCA_944739405.2. Taxonomy (NCBI): domain Eukaryota; kingdom Metazoa; phylum Arthropoda; class Insecta; order Lepidoptera; family Erebidae; genus Euclidia; species Euclidia mi. Next base: position 23,475,729 of record OX123205.2, read on the forward strand.
TATATTACAAGTAAACAAAATTACAAGAGGAAGAATTAATATGACGGCGCATTACCAGCGCCTCTATATTATCACACGTCGGAACGGGAATTACAGATGTCATAAAACGTCATCACGTCATTAGTATAGTCTCTAAACGAATCGAGAGTGCTACCGGCTGGTTGTGACGCATTGCGGTGCAATGGCGGGGGCGCTGACAGTATTCGTGTGGTCTTGTCTGGCTGGGAGCGGGCATTCAGTCGGGTCGCCTGGTTGACAGTACACCATGAATCTGTCCTCGGTTCGACTTGCAAGTGAAAAGTCTTAGACTATAATTGTTAAGATAGTGCCTTTCGTGTTTTAAAGTAGTCAGAGTATTTTAATTATTGTGTATTCAATGCACAAGAACCCAGCAACGCCCAAATAGTAGGAACTCTGAGTGTTTATATCGGCCAGCAATCTAGATACCCGTCTACAAATATTTATTCATGAAGTGCCCTCCTTAATTCGCGTCCGAGAGGCGGCCATTTAATAATTCAATTTTGTTGAATCCCCGCCGACGGAAACTGCCTAAGATTGCCGAGCGTTGACGAACGATGATGCAATGATTAGTAAAGTTAGGAAACAAAAGATAGGGTAGTTGAGTAAATTAGGACAAATATAGGATAAAAATTATCTTTCTTTTGCCTGCCTTGTTCCCATATTACTTGGAGTCGGCGCAGAATGTCTTTCTCTTCCATTCTCTTCTATCAGCCGTCACTCCCTTTTTATTCATGTCATCCTTCACACAATCCATCCATCTTCTCTTTGGTCTTCCTCTTGCCAACTATACTCTCATATTTATCACCTTTCTAGTCACATGCTTTTCGTCCCTCCTCATCACATGCCCATACCACGATAGACGATTTTCTTTCAGCTTTTCTTGAACCGGTGCAACTTTCAAACTTCCCCTAATATACTCATTTCTAATTTTATCCATCCTTATCACCCCACCCATCGATCTCAACATCCTCATCTCTGCAACATGCAACCTTCTTTCATCCGTCTTCTTAACAGCCCAGCATTCTGATTCATACAGTGCGACAGGTCTTATAACGGATTTGTAGATTTTGCCCTTTAGTTTAAGTCCGTGGGTTGCAAGTTTTTCCTGTGACCTGTCGCCATTTCATCCAACCTGAGTTGATCCGGTGCGTGACATCGCGGTCGATTTGTCCGTCCCCTTGAATAAGTGACCCGTGGTACTGGAAGTCGGAGCAGACACGAGACCGGATAGACCGCCAAAGTCGCAAAACATATACTCAGTTTTGCTGTTACTGACTTTCAGGCCTACACTCTCCAGTCTTTGTTACCAGTTTGTCAGTCTGCTCTGGACTCAAGGCCACTCTCGGCAATTAATACAATGTCATTGGCGAAAAGCATACACCAGGGAGCCTCTTCCTGTATGTCCACCGTAAGGGCGTCCATTATTAGCAGGAAGAGGTAAGGGCTAAGTGCCGACCCTTGGTGTAAGCCTACAGCCACATTGAAGTCGCCGGTATTGCCCGCTGTGGACCGGATATGGGTTGTACATCTACTGTACATCGCACGGATAAACTGTACATACTTTCCAGGCACTCCTTTCTTCCCAAGGGACCTACAAAACCTCACGCGGTACTTGATCATATGGGCATTTTCGTCAAAATGTTTAACAACCCACTCGTGAGATGTCCCATGCAAGAAAGTTGCAAATAACTAACGTTTGTATGACATAGAAGTGTCTAGTTAATAAAGAGTCGTTCCAAATGAATACTGTTGCGTTTCTTTTTTACTTAAATTGTTATGATAAATTTAAATCAAAGTAATAAAATTAAATCCAGAAATGCGACCTCTTACGTCTTGCAGTACTGTCCTCTTTTAGATATATGACCCATGTTAATGTTTTTTTTGCAATTAGTATCTCATTACATATTCCACATATTATCGTTTTTGTAATCAGGTTGTAGTTTTCAAGCACGTTAAACTGTAAAATATATTTTAATACAAATATTTTAGGATTTTTAAGTTTATATCCTGTCCCCTTGGAATATGTTAACTGGACATGTCCATCCACCGTGACCGTAAATTGAATTATTTTTAATAGTGTTTTTTCCTACTATTCGGATTTTTTTTATTTAAATAGCAAGACCAAATCTAACATGTCAATACCAGCAGCCATTTTGAAGCGTCAGTTTTTATATATCTTCAGTCTTGAGAGGGTTTTGACCGGTAACGGTCTTTTTTCGGCGTTTTGCCTCTCATTGACCAGTAAGTATTTTACGTTTCTAAAATAATCTTGTTATGTTAGTGTTAAAGCGAAGATCGTTTCACGTGGTGAATTTAATTCTGGTTTTGAGTAAATTAAAGCTATCTAGTTATCTTACAACATTTTTGCAATAAGTTTGAAAATCTAAGAAAAGTTGTGCTACCGTTACGTCCTGCCCATTACCCAATAGTCGGTAACGTATGAGCCGGACTAAATAAGTAACGGACAGGACATCCTAAATACGTGGGCACACTGAGAGAATCCTTACTACTGTGTAACTGCATAATATAACTAATATACACAAACTAATGTTGGTGTTTTCCCGAAATGTATGTACTCAGCCCATGATAGAGAAGCTAGGACCTATAGGTAGCTATCATTTATTTTGCGAAGTATAATATGTGCGAAATATAATTTATTATTGTAAAACATACATACATACATAGACTCACGCCTGTTTCCCGGAGGGGTAGGCAGAGACTACGGAACGCCATTTGCAACGATCCTGGGCCTCAAGTCCGCTATTTTAAACACATTCGTCATTCCAACACGATCCCATTGTCATTTTGACAAAAGTTCGTGGTCTGGTAATTCATTATGATAGTTTGTTCAGTGATCGATCAGTGGAATCGTAATTGAATGGTGGCAGAATGACATTGTTGTATTGCTATAGATAAAAAAAAACATTAGAAGAAATGATTTTTGAAAAACTACCATTAAATTTGATTATTTTTCATGCCACATTTCATTTATATATTTTTTAAATATTCATTACTAGTGTTATAAGCACTCTAAAGTTGTATTAAAGTTCGTAAATAGCAAAAAAGCAATGAATTTAACCATTCAACTCAATAATATTTGTTCTGTTTAGATGTCAAAGTCAAATCATGTTTTACGTCATAAGAACTGTCAAAAGTTCAAATCTACATTTTTGTAAACAAAGTTCTAGTTTGTTATGCACTGCGTTGAATTGTTTAATACCGAGTAGCTCGTATGTTTCTCTTAGAGCCAAAACGAAGATATCAATGGAAAATGCTTTATGGATAACAAATTCCAAAGGAAATGATACAGCAAGGTTATGCAGTTCACACCTCAAAGAAAAGTGATTATATCGACAGGAGTAAATATTATAATTAAAGATACCGAGTTAACTACTAAAGGTGTTTATATTCGAAGAAGAATTGGCATGACCAAAACATAAAATATTGAAGATTGAGTTACATCATAGATACATTCCTATTACAATTAAAATATTATTTGTGTTTCATGTGTTGTAACTGTATCAAGAAGAAAAATAAAACTCATAATTATGTGTTATTATTAACAATGCTGTTTTATTAAAGATAAATAATTTCTATACATGAATTTATTAAGAATTGTTGGTTCCAATTATAGACACAAAAATTGAACACTATTCTCATTTACTAACTATAATAAATCTTTACTTTTGCATCTACTAGCAAAGCAACTTTCTTCATACTGGCTTTGCCGAATCCTCACAAATATGTAGTCTTAAACATATGGATATGAGCGATCACAAAACTCATATAGAAGTTGCCCGTTTGCTTGAATTTTGTATCTGTAAGAGAGATAAGTAAATATTTATAAACACACCACTCATTACATCATATTCTTTTATACTAAGATCTTCTATACTATACAATTAATTTAAAAACACTTTTCATCATAATTCAGACATTATTTAATTGAATTAGGTACTTCAATTCTTTACAAGACTCCATAAAATGTAGGTAGAATATATTGATAAATTAGGAACATTATATAAAGCCTGGTCACTATCTAGTCATCATTAACATAACTGTTCCTGTCAGGTAGGTATGGCAATATTAAAAAGAGATCAGGAAGATCTTATTGCACTAATACTTCAAACTATCACATAGGTCTGACATTATCATTTATTTAAGTACCAAACCACTGCTGGTCACTATCTATAGTCATCATTATCTACTACTAACACTTCCATTCCCAATGTGTAAAAACATTACTCTTTCCTTTTAGCTCCGTCACTCAGATGAACTAAGTTCATCTGAGCTCTGCCATAGTTGGGTTAAAAGCACAGCTACAATGTTTGAAAATATTATTGAATTTCCTGTTTCTTATGTTTGGAATATGAATATTTAGCTTTGATGTCCTTGTATATTTCAGAGGGCAGAATGTACATGTATAATTTGATGTTCAAGTAGATACTTGAACATCAAATTTGGAAAACCACAAACTGAACTAGGCGAACTATGATATTCCTTTCCATTTAATATATTGATGGTATATTTTATATAATGCCTCTGTAACTTCTTTAATGGGCTGCGACACAGTAATTGGCGAAATGTCATGGAGGGCACCCTGTCCAATCAAGGTCTGGTAAGATCATGATGCGTAAAATGAGTGCTACCAGAATCAGCAATAAAATATAAGTAACTTTAATTAATAAATTTCTTAGGAATAGAAGAATAAATCAATATTAACTTCAGTTTTCTCACCTTCATTTCTGCCGATACGCTATCGTTTTGACGCGGTCTGGCCTTAACAAACAAATTTCGCCTCGGGAATATCCGTAAAAGGGTTTGTAGTCATCCTCGTTAAACGACGGGCTTGTTAGTTAGCTCGAGAATATTAGTTCGCAGTAAATACATAATCTCTTTTTTGTAGTACATTAAACTTTTTGATTGTCTGTCACTATGTTTCACGAGCAAACACTCGTCAAAAGCAATGATTGCACGATGGCGTTACGATGGTAGGTCACTGATCAAAGGAACTGTCAAAATATTACCAGACTACCGCATACGTCAGTCATTGATTTGTCATTATGTACGAGACTACCAATCTATGCCATGTCTTTCAATGGAGTGTCAGTGGTTGACCATCGGAAAATCATAATGACACCATTGTAACAGTAGACTACCAAACTTGTCAAAATCAACAATTATGAAGTCAGTGATCGACCATTTTGGCACTATTGTAATACCAGACTTGAGGCCTTGACATACCTCACTTGCTTCACTCACTCCCATCAAGTTTCTCATGCATGCTCTTCTGTTAAGGGTACTTCTGACTTGTCCTTTTTTCAGGATGTCTCCAATCTGGTCAGAGAACGTCCGACTAGGTCTTTCCCTTTGTCCTGTTACATTCACACTTGCCTTATATATCTTCTTTGTCAGTCTATCGTCATCCAGCCTCTCCATGTGGCCAAGCCATCTTAACATGCCTTTCTCAATGCTTGTCACTACATCTTCTTTTACCCCACACCACTCTCGTATCAAACAATTCTTTACTCTGTCGGTCAAAGACACACCACACATACTTCTCAGTGCTCTCATTTCTACAGCATTTATTTTACTTTCAAATCTCTTCTGCCATACCCAACTTTCACTACCATACATAAGGGTAGGCACTAACACACCTCTATGTACAGCCACACGTCCCTTTTTGGACACGTTTTGACTGTTAATAAACGCTTTCAGAGCTCCATTCACACTATTATCTGCATTAACTCTCCTTTCAATATCTTCTTCATTCTTACCATCTCTTGTAAACAACGTACCTAAGTAAACAAACTCATTCACTAGTTCCACTCGCTGTCCATCGATCAAAACATTGTAAAACATGTGTTTTATTTACCATTATATCGGTATATCCACAACTTTACGATTTCAGGACCGTTACTAGTGGGTCAGGTATACGTGACTGTCCCTCAAAATGTTTTAAGGGCTTTAATGTTTTTTCTAATATTTCTTTAAATAATTGAATATATTTTTTTAATATTTTTAGCACAAGGGTATTTAAGTTTAATTTGGCATGGGAATTCTAGATCTATCACCAGTTGTAAATAGATATATAAAAGTTAAGAATAGAGTTTTCGTAAAAAGTAACGATCATGACTATTTTTTATAAATTACTATGGCAATATTTCGCTCACAACTGAGTTTTTGTATTAGATTGCATAATAGCACATTTAATTAACCTATACACACTAAAAAAATTCAATCCTAAGTTCAGTTTCATTTCAGGAGCACTTTAATATTTGGTAACGGTCATGACCAAAACGTATCTAAGTTACTATTTATTTTCATATATTATTTGAATTAAGGGCTATATAATAGAACAAATACATATGTACGAAAGTTCGTTAAATTTACCACTACACAAAACCAATAATTAGCTAAAATATTCAAAACAATATTAGTAAGCTATTTTCAAAGATAGGTAAACATTTTGACGAAAATGCCCATATGCCTTTTCGAGATCCATAAAAACTATGTGCAAGTTTTTGTGTGCACTTCTGTACTTTTCGCAAAGTTGGCGGATCGCGAAAATGGTATTTAGTTGTACCTCGACTAGGCATAAAACCGAATTGATTTTGTGAAATTACACTCTCTTCTCTCAATCTTCGTTCAACCATTTTCTCCCAAGCGTTCATACTATGTGAAATTAGCTTAATTCCTCTATAGTTGTTACACTCCAGCACATCCCCTTTGTTTTAATAGATGGGCACCAGCGCACTGCTACACCACTCGTCAGGTATAGTTACCTTCATCAACAACTTATTGAAGAATAAAGCTAACCACTTTCATCCGTCTACCTGCAGTATCTTCCACACTTCAACCGGTATTCCATCCGGCCTCGCTGAATAGGATAAAAACTATATCAAATAGAAAACCGAAAACCAATACTGTAATTTATTAAATACTTAGCAAAGTTATAAGTATTTTATCGGTCTGTGTGTAGAACCTTTGGGGAAGCTTAGTATGTCCAGCAGTGGACGTCACGAAGTATTTTCATATTGCTAATTAGACAGGGAGGACAGGATGGTCACTGTGTGACGTCACTTCTATTACTATTTTATATCAATTTTTGGCTTCCATATACAATTTATCATTTTGAGAGAAAAGTGTAGAACTGTTTATTACTATTATATGTTGTTGCACACATCAGCTAAAATTTATGTCAAATTATAGCAAATATAAGTATTTTTTTATAGAAGTAGTAGTCGTGTAACTTCTTACGCCATTGTAAGTTTCTACAGTTAATGTTAACCTATGGATAATTTTGTTTTAACCCTCTGCCACTGAGGTGCCATTTATGTAAATATTCTGCTAAGGAGTAGTCCAAGAGACGTGTAAATAAAATACAATTAATGTGTCGCAGGTATTATAAATTCAATAATGAAACAATATGTATGTATGTATAGACATGTACTTTAACTAATAAACATAAAAAACAGGATAAAACAGAAATGTAAGAATATAGAACTAGAACTATATCTATTTGAATCACAATGTTAGATCAATGTATTTTTGGACAGAGCTGTTATTATAATTTAATGACAAGTCGACACAGTGATTGACTGAGAATTAAACCTACAACTTGACCGATAGGCTCAAGTTCTCTAACTACCAGACTAACAGAATATTCTCAACAACATTTAGCTTAAAACAGGCGGAAACTACTCAACTGTCAGTATCCCAATCATCTAACAAGGTATAGTTATGGTATATACGTAACCAATTCGATTCCCAAAGCAATTGATGTATATCAAGTCAAACTGTCAAACGCTTTACAATTGAATTAAATTCAGTCGCCATCAAAATATCAGCACTTAATAGGGCATTAACACGATTATGTCAAAATTAGTTTAGACACCGCTTCTACGTAATTAGGAAGGACCATGCGGGTCAAACTTGCTAAAGGAAAAACAACCTTATTCTGCAGAAATAAAATTAGCTTTTGAGTATCAAATTGGTGTGTTTATTATTTATTTTAGGGTGTAATGAGGGTATATCTATACGGTTAATTTGTGGTTTAGTGAATTTAATTAAACACGTGTCTTAGTTTTATTGCCCGTATTAATTGTGTTTTGACCGCGGTTTTATTCAGTTGTATCGAAATTTTATTACTTTTGCGGTGTTTATATTCATTAGAAGGAAAAGGGTAGAATTTAAATGAGTGACTGTAAATTAAAGTTTTGAATGACAAAAATAATTAATTAAGGTTATAGAATTACTAAGTGAGCGACTGACTGCGACTGATGAGAAATCAACAGAACAGCAACTTACAAACATAAATTTGAGTTGCTTAAAATTCAAATTGAGAAGCTTCATCATATTTGAGCGACCTAATATTTGTTTGAGTGCCAACGTTACGTCCTGCATTTTTTTTCAATATTTGGCAAATAATTTATTTATACTGAGCGGCATTTTATCTTCAATGAAGTGTTTCGTAATAGAAAAACCACATTGAAAAATTCTATAATGAGCAGAGTACTATGAGCTCACATTTTTATAAAATTTTCTGATGAAATTACTATTTGAAGAAACACTATTAGCCAAGAAATTTAATTAATAAAGGGTAGGTAATTAAATGAAACAATGAATTCCGAAAAAACAAAACAGTATGCATTTACTTAAATCAAAGGAACAAAAACTAAAACAAAATAAGATGCTTCATTCTTTTCAGCCAAGTTGACGGAGCTCTGCTTCGCAGGGCTTCTATTAACCTAACATAGCCTATTAAGTTTCCCGAGTGAACGAGATTATTTTCATAAATAAATTCGATCAATTTATTGGTTTTCGAAATCAGTTTCGTCATCTTCGTCAGCTCTTAGTCTGCTCATCTGACTGCATGGAATTGTCGCCCCGCCCCCTTTCGAAATCGCGCGCGCAAACAATCTGTAGTTTTCATAAAATATCGTATCAAATTAATAAACATAAGGCCTCAAATAGAAATACGTAACTAATAATCATGAATAAAGCAGCTTACAAAACCTTTCTTAAAGTTAAAATTTTTAGCAGTTCGTTATGTAACGCCTTTTCTGTATTTCTAGTCGCTCACCTAGTAATTTAGTCGCTCACCAAGTAATTTCTCACACATCATCACCCGCACACATCACAACCCGCTTTAGTACCTATGCTCGTTTTAGATTTTATTATTAATCAATATTCGTCGTTAGTTTAGTTAATTTTTCGCTTGCTCAAATTCATGCTTAAAACTTTTTATAATTCCACCAAGTAAAACAGCAGCAACCGCCTAGTGGAGATACCAAAACACTGCCATGCAGAGGGTATCGGGTTTGAATCCACAGAGCGCATCACTGCCTTTTCGAAGTTCTTAATTATCTCATGTTAAATCGTGACTATGTTATCAGTAAAGATGCCCACGGATGGACACAGGCCACCCCGAGGTTATCCATACAGACCAATATTGATCCGTCTTCAGTGAACCGATTACCGAGATCCCAACGAGATCGTCGGTCCACCTGATGCGTCCCTCTAGAACCTTTATGCTCCAACGGACATCGGATCTTCGAGATATCTGCTCATTGCCAGTATAGCTTACTGGTTCAACATTAGGATATTGATCATCAAAAACGGACATGTATTACTTTCATAAACCGCTAAAAGGTGTTGCATGTTGTTCGATGTAAGAGACGAAAAAAGTGAGGGCCTAAGACAACATTTTTAGCTCTCTCTGTAACGCGCCTTATATTTTTTTAAGAAGACATAAGACAGCTTCCTTGCCAGAGCTACTTACGGTGGATACTAGTACTAGATAGTACGTAGAACCTAAAATTCACAACATGGCCAATTGAGTTTGTAATATTATGTTCTATTATTTTTCATGGATGTCTTTTATCATGGATGTTATTTTATTCTAAACTTATACTGGCTTTTCTTAAAATATCGGCAACTGCAAGTAATAAGGAAATATAATTTGATTAGGTACTTTAAACGTATGAACAATAACAGTTAAAACAAACTTAGAATTTTGCAGTTGATAATAAAACTCGATTGTTTTAAAAATACTTTATAATAAATACTTATGTAACAGGTCTAAAATAGAAAATTTTTATAAGTCCTCCCCTCTGCGGCGCAGTATGTACATCAGTTACTCCGTGACAATTCAAAGATGAAGATATATTATCTTTATATTTTAAATTATTATGCGATTAAGACCATTAACTATTGATATGCATACAAACCGTGTAGTGACTGTGCTATGGACTCATAATGCGCATGACGGAAAGTGACGCAAATTGGAAGGGGCTAAATACAGCAGTGGACCGCGGAAGGCAGTATGATACATTCTTATGAAGTAAATGTTTTTTTTTATACCACAGTATATAATACAACTAAATTAATGTCAATAGAACAAATGTATAAATATCACACTTGTATTCTAGTACAAAAAATATTGAACAAACAAATACACACGCAAATTTCATTTACGAAAAAAGCGCAAATACAACATCGCATGCTAAGAAATGCAAATAATATCTGCTTGAATGTACCGCGCACTAACTATGGATACAAAAATATTAGATACGAAGGAGCTCAGTTATACAACAAACTACCTAAAGATATAAAATATATTCAGACGATGGCCTTGTTTTAAAAGAAATTAAAGTACTATATTCTAAAAAATACGCATTTGTTTAAGAAAATATATGTATATATATATATCTAACAATATACATACTTTATTTATAACATTATATTTATGACTTAATTTTATCTACAACATTACATATATATATTTATAGATTTATACATACATAATTGTTACAAAAAAACATACACATATAATTATGTCAAAATAGCATACATAATTGTTTCAAAATAACATAACACACAATGTTTAAAAATAGACAACGGTTGCTATGATAATCGCTATGCGATAGCAACTGCATTCCGTTACTTAATATGAGCCTTTCGTCATTAATGTTATACCAAAGTGTTTGTTATTGCATTACCCACATTATTTTATATTTGCGTAGTTGGTTGGAATGTATTTTTATTTTGTTTAAAAGTAATAAATAACCGGTGCTATGTCTAGTGATTTATATAATAAGTTATAACCATAAAAATGTGTAGTGTTTAGTTATAAGTTTGTTAAATCTGAGTGCTTGTTAGAAAAATGAAGACTCTAAATGTAAGTAGGTACATGTAAGTTATCTTGTATTTCTCAGATAAGTGAATTTTGTATTCTTTATGAGAAATAAACGTCTTAAACCGAAAACCAATCCCATGAAAACAAACTTGCCTTCTGGAGGTTTGATGTAAGTAGTCAACGTCTACATTCAATGCCTTAATTTAGAGTGAAGTGGTCTAGTAAACATTTGAGTAGTACCAAACGTGCAATCATCTAGATCTAGGTATTAAGTAAAGCCGACGGATTGCAGTTGTCGTGGCTCTGTGCCAAAACATACGGAGTTAAAACGTGTTCAATTTAAGCCAATAGTGGTTGGAATTAAATGCAGTTCTATTTTAATTTGCAGTCAAAAATCTGTTATTTTTCTTAATTTTTTATTAAAATTAAGGATGTTTTATTAAAATCAATGTATTTTATACCTATACGTAAATTATAAACATAATTCGAACCATAAACAATAAGAAAGAGAATTTCTGCCTATTTTCTGTATAATCTTTTAATTATTTCAGACTTTAAATATAAAATAATCGCCTGTAGCAAAAGCCACAGATTTTCGTACAATAATTCATTAACCTTTTTACATCGAACGTCCCTCCACCGTTCTCGGCGAGTGTGTGTGTGGCCAACTCTGGTGTCGGAGTTTATATATCGCCTGTAAGCCTCTGACGCGCGGCGAAACAGCGATTTGGCCTAAATAGGTCCTAGACGAAGACTTTACGTGCCGTCCGGCGCACGCTGACGTTCTGATGTAAATGCCAAAATAAGCGGTCACCCATCCAAGTGATGACCTCGGCAACCGTTGCTTTACTTTTCCAACCTATTGCGAACGACAAGCGTGACTCTACCGTTCTGACCAAGGCATTACCATTTCCGTTTCCTTTTCGACCCCAATGAAGAATAAATAAGGCAAAACGTATTAATCTTATGGGTTTATTCAGAAAACATAGTCCAGAGTGGGTCAAAACCCTACGATTTAGTGTTGCCACTTGTATTAGCTGATTAGTATTTTCGTATTAATTCGGCAATAGTCGTAATAGTTATTTAATGTTGCCATACTTTTTCTGCTAATCTGATGGCATAAATAAAGAAGGTTTGTTTGTCTATTTGTACATTGATGAAGAGTAGTTTTATAGATGTTGGGAGAAAACTTGCTGATTTCAGGGAAAATAATGAAAGTATGCCGATACTTTAGGTATGTTTGATGATATTTATAGACTTTCGGGAATAGTTTAGCTTACGATTGAATAAGAGAATAAACATAATTACGTGTACTTAGTTTATAGTTTAACGTACATTTTGAAAAGCAACGTTAAGTTATAGTAACGCGCAGTGAGTGAAAATTCCAAAAATATCTTCCATTTTCTATTTTTATAAGCCCTATACTTTATCCTTTATTTTATGCATGTATCGCCGAAGGGGTAGGCAGTGGAGTAATATTACACCCACATTTCGCCATAGAAGGAAGCGTGCCTATTACTGTCACCGGGATCATAGCCAGACTCCGTGCTGTTACATACTGATATTAGAAAAAACTCAGTAACACTATTGGCCGACCGGGAATTGAAGCCGGCACCGATCACAGGAGCACAGATATTTACCTTTATAAGGTTTTTTTTATAAAATAAAGGCAGCAAACGAGTTCTAATTGTAACTATATCTGTAGTAATGGCATCAGAATGCAAAGTAGAAAAAGAAAAAGTTTTGTTTACATTAGGTACATTATAATCCAACATAATAAAACTATTTATTTTGAAAAACCTGCGGCGTATATTTTGTACTCGATGTATATGATATTCAATACTTTTCTAATCTTTACCTCAAAAAATCTACACAGGAGCCATTATGCCGTAAGTGCATGACATCAACAGTTCTCGTCACATATCAAAAATTTGCAAATAAGTACGTTGCTTTCATAATAACGTTATTCAAAACGAGGAAAAGTAATTATATCATTACTTTCTGAGTAAATTTTATTTTCACTATGACTTGTTATTGTTTGTTTTACAGAAACCATTTTAAGGAGTTAAAATGATTTTTTCCAGAATACAATACAAATTGATGCGAAGTACCAACAAATGCATGTTTAATTAAGGAAATCGTAATCTCCTTTTATAAATAGTATTTGACACAATTATTTCTTTCAGGAATTATCTAGTTCAGATGTCTTGTAAAAGTTATTCAATAATTATTTGAAACCTTAATATCCTTCACACTTTAATGAAAATTATTTATTTATCGATATTACTTCGTAGTACCTCTGTTTTAAAAGCATTGGTACTGCTACAAAAAAGATATCAGATTTTATCGATATTTTAGCAAGCACACTATTTAGATATGAACTCTACATTTAGGTACTTAAACATAATAAATTAAAATATGTTAATAGTTTTTGATATGTTTCGTACTTAGTGATAGTAATACTCTAAGTCAGTTCGATACCTTAACCAATTGAAATATACCTATTGATAAGATTTCTTCGAAAAGCGAATTATCAAACACCTTTTGATCAAACAAAAAGCTTAGAGGCGTGATTTGAATCTTTAGAACTATTTTGTCCCGTAGTGATTACAGTAAACCATGAAGTTTGACATCTATTGAAATTGTATACCTACCTAAATATCTACCTATTGATACGAATTATTTTTCTCAATAGTTTTTAGGATTCCAAATTTCGTTCATAGTGACCGATCTAGTCCAGGTAAGTTTGGTACCTATAAATATAATTATGTACCTAAATATACCTATTGCTAAATTTAACAAAAACAGTATTATTTTCTATAACTCACATGACTCCTCAATAAGGTTTTCCTGCTGACTCTCCACGCAGTACTGCAATAGGATACTGAACAGCACTCCAGATATCACATGCAATCTCGAGAACGGCATTCTCACAACACTACCGGTATTGATCGATATCACACACTTTAATAATGCACATCACTAGCACTTTTGTACACAAACACAAAGTTTATAGATCCATTGAGTTCCTGCAACAAAAAAGTTTGAATTAGAGAAACAATAAATAATAACACAGATTCGTTTGACTTTCATTAACAAATTCTGCTATAGAACTGGTATAAAATAAAATTGACTGTTATCGAATTTAGATCACAAACAAAAAATGATAATTCTATTTCCAAAAACAAACAAATGACCGTTACCGAAAATAAATCATAAAAAAATCTTTTCCATTTACAAATTCTAAAATACTCGAACCTATTTGACACTTCGCACATACAGTTCGCGATCCACCAACGTGTACTATAAAATATATCGCACACAAAAGTTTTCGCGGGCAAAGTTTAGACAAAGTTTGGTAACATTTTGTTGAGCGTAGTCGCAACGCGCCGCGCGGGCGCTGCGCAGTGTAGATGGGATGGGAATGAGGTACTAAACGGCGAGAGTAATCCCGCCCCGCCACTTGATCCCAGTAGCCCAGTATGTAAATGCGAGCGTGATATGTTTCGTTGTAATGTTTGATACAGTTTTCGTAGTATACTGAAATCTAAGGGCCACTTACTCCACTGACCGATACCTATGTTTCGTTAGTTTCGGTTTAATTATTTGGCAAATAAATTTGCTGTAATTGCGAAGTACACTCGAATTTAATATCTAGAAGATAACTAATGCCTATCCAAAGGTGTTGAATCTGGCCTTAAGTCTTCGATTTAAGAGATTTAATTATAAGTAATTTACACAAAATACTATCTAAAAAAGTCTACCTTCTTTTATTCAAGTATATCATAGTTAGACACATCAATAATGCTAGTTTCTGCACTCACTCCGCCCACGTAGGTTTTAGCTATCGCAACAAAATATAGTGTTATTCTGGTAAAAGCTTTATTTAAGCTTCATCAAAGCCCATTAAGTAGTTTTTACGTGAATTAGGTACTTTGTATTTTTGTATTAGTAGTGTATAATTAATTAATAAATTATTAAAAATATTTTAATATTTTGCAATGAATATCTTTTAACTTTTATTTGAATTAAACTTTAAAATTATATTTTATCAAATATGTACTATTTGAACAACAGGCAGGTCTGTTACAATGCCTGAATGTAAAGTTATATTGAAAAATGGCTACCAGTACCGACAACCGTGTATAAATATTTCAGTCAGCTTAATTTCATTTGATGGTTTTACCTGATACCATGAAGTATACATATTATTATGAAGTGCTATCATGCGTTAACAAAAGTATCTTCGACTATTATTGGACCGGATTTTACAATGAACTAAAAAATAACAAACATTTTTAGAGACCCCTTATAAGTCTTATAATATTTAGGTAAATATACTAATCATCATCGTCTTATAGGTCCCTCGATTGAGGCAAAGACTTCTATTTTGGAGCTGGGCTCTACTTCCTAGTGTAACCAGAGTTTATAGAATTTTAGCTTTGCCACTGAGTGACTTCTATATGACCTCCACAGCCCAAAAGTACAGCGACCTCATTGACAATATCTTTAAAATTACGGAAGCAGTCATCGACTGATTTCTGGATTTGACGGATCATCCTAATAATGACCCAAGTAAACCACTCAAAGAGTTGTAAATGTGAAAAAATTTATAGAATAAATAGCGTGAGAACAAAGAAAACTGAATTTTTATGTCAACACTCGGTTTTTTCTGCTCTCACGCCACAAAAGATACGCAACAGTGTAGATATTGCGACCTATGTATATATTTTCTGAGAGAATTCCAGTTGGCAAATACAAAAACAAGCTCAAAGCTTATATAATTATAATAAAACCACTACATATCCAACTAAACAGCCGGTTACTAAAACAATTTAGACTGCACCAAAAATTCTTTGTCGAAAGCTACGGAATATCTAGTTGTTTGTCCAACTATTCGCAACTTTTTACGCCGATATTTTGCACTTTTCACACAAATGCATGCACGCAAACTCTAACATTTTGTTCGCTTATACTATTAAAAAGTTGCAGGTATTCTCATAGAGTAATTTGTTTATTTTTTTCATACGAATGCTTGGGGTTTTTGTGTCGGTTCAATGTCAGTGTGTGTTATATTGTAGACAAATTATGCACATAAATGGTTAGACTTTAGCTTGGCAACTACGTGTAGTAATTTTTTACTGCTGTTTTAAAATACAGTTATAGAATTCACTTTCACCTGGATATTTTCTTATATTTTTCGATTTTCAATTTAGAGCCAAGAAGTAAATATTTTTTTTATATCGTTTGTTTTGATGACCACGAACTCTTTGATGCTTGATAGATCGGAGACAGTTAATTTTACTCGTAGTTGACGGTGTTCAATTTGTTGCAAATGACGTCAAATAATTATAATCTCCTTCTAAGAACAGGTCGAATTACTTGTCACCTTTTATATATTCTTAGTATTGCGCACCTAAATTAATTACCTATTTTCTGCTGACACAAGAACAAACGTGTTTGTTCTCCGAACCAATAGCTATGAATAGTCTTAACAGAGTCTCTTTTTTTAGTTATTTAGCCTTCTATATAGGTAGTATTTGAGGTCCTACTGATTATAGTCAGATACTAGGTGACTAGGCAAACGTGTTCTGCCATCTACATTATGTCTAGCGATGGGGCCACTCTTATCACTTAAGGGAATGAAAAAAGCTTGCGACAAAAACAATTTACACAAACTAAATTCGATAGCCAACACTGTGACACGATATTTTGATATATTGAATAATGTTATGTCTAGCCTGTATAATCGTCTCATTGATGTCCCAGTTGCAGCCCAGGGTCCAAGTCTAATCATTTGAAAGAGCTTTTTTTTCACAGAGTAACTGCCGTCTGATCTTCGCAACCCTAGCGATAGCGATATTCCATTATTTAGGCCAGTATCATTTTGTTCGTTGTTATAACGATAACGATATTCTTATAACGATTTATCAAAGATCTACATGACCGCCCGTTGCGTGCCCAATATCAGGTGGGCCTTATAGTTTAACTGCTTTCTGTAGTATTACGAAGAGATACTCTTATAATAACTATGATTTTACTTAAGAGGACTACTCAATCACTCACGCATGAATTGAAAATAAACCTGAAAATCCATTCGCCTATAAATTCCGTTTGAAATACCTCAAAGATAAACTCATACAAATATCCTACCACCAACTTTATCCGATTGGTAACGAGGTGAAATTGGCAGTGGTATTGTAACCGTGTTATTAAAAAAACCCGTCCATCTCCCATGTTCTGTAATCAGATCGATTGCCAAACCATACAGATTCAATTACGGCACCAAAATAAATCCGAAAAGTGGTAATTTTGGCAGCTCCCACAATTAGCCTTACGGGGCATCCAATTTACCCATCCGTCTATAAAACCCTTTGATTAAGTTTTAATAAGAGCAGCAAATTAAGCCGTCAGTGTGACATGGCGGTACTGCCGTTTATAACTGTGCATTCGATACTATAAAAGTCGGGTAAACTGGCGATTTTTATTGCAGTATGGGCAACTTGACTGCCTATTAAGCCATTGAGAGCATTTCATTATGGCAGCAAAAGTGTGACTACTTGCAATAAATGCAATGAAGGCGATATGACTCGGTCTGTTTCAAGTTCATCGGCTTGAAAGTGATAGCTTTAAAGAAGTTCCAAGTTTTTAATTAGAAATATGTATGAGGATTTAATGGGATTATGGTGCGTGTCGTAAAGGTTTTGCAGTTTTATTGTAAAAAAAGCTATAGATATAAATCATACAAATTTGACTAAGGGTTGGTAACTTAGGGGAACGCATACAGTAAAATTAAAATAAATGTCACAGCCTTAAATTCCATGTTCTCTTGCTTTTTCTTTTTTAGGCAACCTCCGCCCTAGGAATAGATGCTGTATCGCGGGGGACTTAAAAAACATTCAATCAAGAGACACAAAGAACAGCCAGATTCAAAACAAAGTTTTGTGGACGACACATATATGTTTTTCATGTAGAGTTGGAACCCAAAACACTTGAAACACTCGAACTTGTAACACGATAGTATCAAACATCGAGTTCGAAACCCGAGTACTCGTTTACAACTAGACAATTGTAAACTGGATCGATTACGGTTTAATTGCTTCAGCTGTGTCGTATACCTTGCAGGCTACGACCTTGTCGATGCAAAAACGCGTGACGCGGCGACAGGCGATTTAATGTCCTATACATCGTCATACCAAATAGCAGTCGCGGTCATCTTATGGGGCATCGAAGCAGAAGTCATTTTTGTTAGCCAAATATAAAAACACAGCAATATCAAATATTTTTTGCAATAATCTATGGAGTTGCCTGAGGCATTTCATTATATAATGTTGTGCTCCAAAATGTGAATCTGCTCAACTAAAACTAACTGCGTTGTAAAAACACTTTTATGTAGTAGTGTTCTTTGTTACGGTGTAATTCAACGCAAGTGAAGTCTATATACCGCTGGTCGTTTACATTAAAGTAGTAGATGATAGTTTGTTGGCATGCGTAGCTTTTCGTGTCGTTTGCGTTGTTACATATTGTACTATACACCAAAGGAGTTCTTGACTCAAAAACATAATCACACCCTTAATAGTAGTTTATTTGTTAGCTTTTCACGCATAAACTACAGAAGGGATTAGAATGAATCTTTGGAGTAACATAGCTTATACATAAGATTATCTTATAGCCACTTTTTGTCGTTATCAAAGTTCATCCAAAGTTCTACAAGGCCGAAGCCAAGGCCAGATCTTTAGCACTCCTGTGAATGGGACAAGACGAAGGGGAAGACCTAGGTGGACGTTCTCTGACCAGATTGGAGACATCCTAAAAAGGACAGGTCAACTTCTAACCTGTCCTTTTTTAGAAGCCTAAAAAGAAGAGTTCCATAGTCTCTGCCTGCCTATCCGGGAATCAAGCGTGAGTCTATCTATGTATGTATGTAAGTATGTATCACTCTCTAGGTCAAAGTAAAGCTCGGTAGGGATACTGAATCTTCCTGCCCCTTTCCCTGTCGCTCGTGTTTCAGTAGCTACAAGGTCGTGGCCGAAGCCTCAGCTTTCATTGCCGTCAACGAGACAGTGCTATCATTTATCACACTAATTAAATTTATATAAACAGAATTGTTTATTTTGAAGGTATTCAATAATTTAGGAAAATTGCTCAGAAGGTTTCAGAATATTAGGTAATTACTGTTCACGTGTATTAATTATTGTCATATACCAGCGTAATGAGTTTTCTAGTAAGATTTATCTCATTTATAGAAAGAACTCGAGACAAAATAAGGATTCAACGATATCTAAAGAATATGTTTACCTGATAGAAAAGTAGTAGGTACCTACTTTATAATCCGACATGTTGCCGTCTATCTTCTAGAAAAAGAACGTGTGTCCTATCTTTATTTAATTCAGACGAACTTTTAAAAATAATAGCCGATTCAACAAACTTCGTACCGCGATATCATTTTTTAATATTTGTTATTATTTTTTAAGTATATTTTCATACAAGCCTTCTCCTGACAATAAAGAACACATAAAAGAAACACATAAAGATTTATCAAATTTGTGCAGTCTTAGATCTTTAAGCTTTGTATTTTTTTCTAGTACTCTCCATTGCCTCCACGTCGTGAGTTTTGGCAGACACAGCTAAAGTAGCTTTACCTCATAAATCGATATGTTCATACGGTTGACACTTTCCTAAGGGCCAGCCTTAATAAGCTCCCTATGTTAATATAATCAGACCCTTTCATACCGTTATCAAAAGAGAAAAATATACCGATTTCCAAAATGTATTTGACAGCTGTGCACACACCAAATTAGATGGGATGCCAAACCATAAGGAAAAGGTTTTCATTATGGCGACTAGAGACCGTTAAGCGCAATTGATAGAACTACCATATGAAACACGTAGCGTCTTTCGATCCTATTATAATAAACGTAAAGTCCTAAGATTCAATCTAAGGCAGGTGCCAGACTTGTGCTGAAAAAAAAAACACGTTGATTTAAAGTGTGCGTTCGTCGAACTGTAAATTTGCGAGTATTATAGAAAATGAACTGTCCGTAATTCGAAAACGAAATTTAAAACCCGACAAAACTTTAATAGGTACACGACGCCTATATACTTTTAGAACTTTTCACTTTTTTAAATCTATATCAATAAAATATTCTTAAAAATTAAATGTATTGTGTTAAAATCTAAGCACAGCGCTGAGAATGTTTTACTCATGTCCTTCAATCGTAGGTATAAGCTACTAACAGCCTAGCTCTACTTAGCAATGTAAAATTGAGAGATCACTCACTTAAAACTTCTAATCTTTTAGCTAAAAGTTGGTAGTTAGTTAGTTTGCGGTGCAAGTCAGTACAGGTACTCGTCAGGACGAATGTAGTAAGAAACAGGTGAAATCGCAATTGTTAATTTGGATTTAAATCTTGCTTAGCGCAAGAAAGAGATAAAATACTACTAGACAAAGAAACAAACAAAAAGAAATCCCACAGAAAAAGTTGCAGCCACCTGTTTATTTTGCTATGTCAACGGAGTTTTCAACAAAAACATCAGCACCTTTGTTCAAAATTCGTTAACAATACAAATTTAAGCTTAGTAAACCTTTGTGAAGTGTGTTTGCTGGGATTATAGAACCAACAAAAGTTAACTTGCATAACTCGTAGGTATATGTACATATAGTTTACGTTTCGGCGCAATGCCTCATTAAATATATCAAAATTTCAATAAATCAAAATTCTTGTAACAAAAAATAATCAAATTTGTAAATCCTTAGTTTATCTGTCCAATATTTATGATATCTGTGTTACCGTAATTCACTAATTCATTCAAAGCAGGCTTTTTCGCATTATCATTGTATAAATTCACCTTTCACTTTGCATTCAGAACTGACGCGAGACGCACTATATTTTGTAAAATACCATTTAATACAATCAAGGTCAGCCCGAATTTGAGTTTTATTTATAAGGCTCCAGTGTGTCAGGTGAAGACATATTTTGGGGGCAAATGAGGGGAGCCTACAAAATCAACACGAAAAGCAACAAATTTGCGTCATCGTGGTCGGGTGGACAACGATCGGCCAAAGATCGTTCCAGAAGGAAGGAAATTGGACCAGGCGCGTTTGCTAGGAGGAAGACTGGGCAGTGGAGCATCTAAAGCTGCGCACCGTCGTCGGATTTCATGAGATAAGTGTCCAAAACCTTATCCTAATCCCTTCCAAACATCACCGTCACCTCGTTCCAAATACTTATTTCTAAATCCTATTTTGTATGGTCAAAACCTGTTGCATACGATTTTTATTGCATATTCAGCGTAATTAAATACCATTTATTTGAATGTACTACGAAAATATCCACTAAATTGCATCACAAAACGTGAAAAATTTCTACCCACATTAGAAAATATCAATTAATTTTTTTGTCTAATTTGAATTTGTTATCACATTTCTTTGAAATATTTTAAATTAATCTTTAATTTGCTTGGCGTTTCATATTTTTGGTCAAATTAGTGCAAAAAACAGCGCCAAGTTAATAAAGCCCATTAGTCTAAAAATACAACTTCGTAGCAATTGTTACGAACATATTAATTTTTTTTCCGCCGGACCAATGCAGGGTTCCCAGAGGGCGTTCACGCATGCACGGGTTCTGCCGGTTCACCCACCGCAGACTACACTGACTGTTGTGGGAGTGGCTGTCTGCATATCAACAAAATAAGGGGCGTGAGAATTTTATATTATTAATTACTGTCATTTTGTCTTTTCTTTCTGGTTTACGAGCGAATTATTATTGTCGTTATATAATTTCCTTGTATTTCACATTAATAATTACCTATTTGCATTATAAATTACGGAGGTAGGGCGTAGCGGTAAATCTTGCACTATTTTTTTTGTTTTGAATTTTCGTATCACTCGAATTACCGCTCGAATTGGAGCCGCCCGTCTGTGGTAGTACACCCTCCACCTTACAGAAAAGCCGCAGCTAAACAAAATTGCCTTTGGGTAGTATTGTTCCTGTGAGCAAGCAAGGTAGCCAGAGCTCCACGGGGAAAGGAGTTCAGTAGGGGTAGCAACACGCGAGAAATACTTTTGTGTTGCAAATAGCCATAGGCTACGGCACTCGCATACCATAACGCGTGCCGTAGTTTTTAACCGATTTTAAAAAGGAGGTTATTGTTTTTTTGTTTGTTTATAATTATGAGTATCTCAACAGAAGTAGACAAAACTAAATTGAAAGAACCAAAAATAAAAATAAGACGTAGTTCTATTAATTGTCAAATAACAAAAATTTAGTTTTTTTTTAAGTCATGTAAATCAGAAAGGGGAATTGACAAGTGTTGACTTAGCTGAATTAACTCTTGAACTTGGCAAGTTTGAATGGTTATCATTAAGATTTGAGGATTTGCAGACTCGGATAAAGGTTTTGAGTTCAGAGAATTTATCTATAGAAATTGATGAACGTGAAGGCATTGAACATGATTTTATCGTAAATATTGCCGCGACAAAGAAAATTATCGACGATCACAACAAAGCTGAGCATAGTTGTGACTCAGCCTCCCATGATATGAGTGCTTGTTGCTCTCACAATTGCAATGACAACCATACCATGGGGTTCAAATTACCACAAATAAAAATTTTACTAATACAATTATTTTCGATGGCTAGAATTTCACGACACTTTTGATAGTTTAATTCATAAAAATACTAAAATTTCTGACGTTCATAAATTTCATTATCTGATTTCATATCTCGAAGGAGAAGTGACTAGAACAGTAAGCACTCTCGAAGTGTCATCGAAAAATTATGCTGAGGCGTGGAAACTTCTCTGTGACCTTTACAATAACAAGCGGCTCTTGACAAATCACCACTTTAAGTGTTTATTGAACGTTCAACCGCTGTCGCGTGAGTCTGAGAAGTCACTACGATACTTGGTAAATTACTTGACTAAGAATTTACGTGCTTTAACTACTCTAGGCCAACCTACAGACAAATGAGATATGTTATTGATTTACATATTCTCACTAAAATTAGATATTCAAACTCTCACAAAATGGGAGGAGTTTCGAAATACTCTTTACGAAATACCTACATTAACTATATTTCACAAATTTTAACAGATCGTGCAGATGTTGTAGAGTCTATTAATAGAAATAGTAACAGTAAAGTTTTACCTACAACGTCAGGAAACAATAATTTACCAAATAGCAATCCGTATAACAGTAATACTACTTCATATACTAAATAGCCGCCCCCTGTGTCCTATTTCTTCCTCTCCCAATGACTTCCTTCTTCTCTCCCCAGGGCACTTTCTCATTGGAAGACCGATGACTGCGCTGCCATTGCCAGGCTTGCTGACTGCCAACGAGATCAACCTCAACCGCTATGAACGCCTAGAAAAGCTACGCCAGCATTTTTGTAATAGATGGCAAAAGGAATACATAGGCGAACTACAGCAGGGAACATAATGGAAACTGACCAATCTAAGCTAAACATAGGAGACATGGTGCTTATCCAAGAAGATAACGTGCCACCATTGAATTGGAGACCACGAAGGGTCGCCCGCTTATTCTATGGATCAGATGGAGTCTCTCGTGTGGCCGATGTCAACATTATCAGAGGATGTATCAGAAGACCACTTGTTCGACTTTGTCCACTGCCAAACGAAGTTTCGACCAGTTGAAAGCACACTTTCAACGAGGCGGGAGGATGTTTCGGCGCAATGCCTCATTAAATATATCAAAATTTTAATAAATCAAAATTCTTGTACCAAAAATCATCAAATTTGTTAATCCTTAGTTTATCTGTCCAATATTTGTGATATCTGTGTTAACGTAATTCACTCATTCATTCAAAGCAGGCTTTTTCGCATTATCATTGTATAAATTCACCTTTCACTTTGCATTCAGAACCGACGCGAGACGCACTATATTTTGTAAAATACTAAGATTCAATACAATCAAGGTCAACGTGAATTTGAGTTTTATTTATAAGGCTCCAGTGTGTCAGGCGAAGACAACTTTCAAGTTGTCAGTGCGTATTCACAAGAAATGCAGTGCGAAAGTAAAATAACTTAGCACTCCTAGTGTGACTAATCAAATGTTAATTTTGACTAAAATGTTAATATTTTTTTATATTATAAGTGAAGGAAGCTTCAATATTTTTTGTTGTTTTCTTTCTTACTATAATATTATGAATATTATGTGTCCGTGTGGTGACGGATTAAGAATACGGAATGTCACCACCCCATATCTTCCCATGGGTGTCGTAAGAGCCGACAGAGGGAGCATATTGTGCAGAGAACAGCACTGTAAAAGAAGGAAAGCTTGAAACAAACCCTATACCAACCCGTTTGGCCAGCGTGGTATAGTAGGCCAAGGCCTCTTTTCAAAGGAGAGGCTTAGTCCAGCAGTGGACTGTTAAAAGCTGATGATGATGATAATATTATGTAACATGTTATGTGGTATTTATAAATAGATAATAAGAGCGTATCTCGCCAACAAGCCAATGAGCTTGGCGAGTAAAAACAATATTATAGATTGGGTGCATACTTTTCCGGAAACATCGACTTAAATTCACGGTATATTATGTTGTACGTTATAAGATTTTATAGTTTAATTTAAATGTGAAGGTAATCGCTGGGTTAGAAAGTTACCCTTTCTGCATTCCCAAATAATTGCTCAGTTGAATCAAGCCTCCTTCCAAATCATCATCCTGCAGCCATCTTCTTCTTGTAATAAAAATAAATAAAACGATCTGGTTAAAAAATCTTTAACGTCAAATCAACCGCAAACACATCCACAATACAGGACACAGGACCATTACTAGCTGCAAGTTATTGCACATACAACAAAATTGTTAGTCAGCATCAAAACCTATTGAACTCTACTGTAAGTATCCCAAGTTTGGAATACATCGCAACTTTCTTTCCACATTCATGACAATAGGCATCGTGCGATTCGGAAAAAAATCGCTGTCCCACTGTGCTTTGAAAGCAAATACATCACACGAATAGGGTCCATTGTCATCCACACACTGACGAATGTGGCATACCGCATAAGGTACTGATCAAGTCACGTATAAAGAACCTTTGTAAGAATTCATACCTATATTTTTTCTATTTCTTTAGATCTGCTAGTGGATGGAATGCAGAGAAAGTTATTCGTGAAATGCATTGTTGTTGGGTAAAGGTGTGGGCAAAAGTTTAGGGATTTAGTGAATCACATTATTTTGGTGTATTTGTTTATGCAGTTGGGTTTATTTACCCTTTGCGTATTGTGTAATAGTTTTGATTTGAATGTGGATTGTGTAGGGTTGATAATGTTTATAGGTTTTTGTGTGTTCACAGTCTTAAATAAAGTAACAATTATAGCCAATTTAGAAAACAAAATAGGTACTTTATGATGTTATTCGCCTAGGAAAAAGTGGCTCCATAATAGTAAATCTTTGGATAGTGACGTACTGTACTGACATTTCAAAACAAAATCTTATCTTTTTATTGGCTTTTTAGAACAGCGGCTTCTTTCTAATTCCTTTAATGTAGTCAAAGACCAAGCCAATCTTATAGTAATGGTCTGCCATATAACAACACCTGATGTAGGTATGTATGCTATGTATACGATGGCCTTCTCTGCTTAATCTTGCTTGACAGCGATCTGAACGATTTAAGTGGAGATAGGGGTGATTAACAGATGTATTGTGACCACAATTTCAAAAGAGAACAATTCTAACAAGGTTTTGCTTACAAACTGCAAATCCATCCAATTGTCTTAGTATTATATAACCTATATATATTTAAATATAATATATATCTACATGCATCTTTACTGGTACGCTTACAACTACCATTTCTATCCTACCAATAATATCTCCATCCAAAGGTTGCCTGGTAGAAATCGCTTTTAGCGATAAGGCCGCCCATTGTACTGTATCTTACATATGTAAATTTCTTTAACATATTTGTAAAAGTGTACAATAAAGTGTATAATAAATAATAAATAAATCATCCACAATACATACATGACACATTAATCACATAACACATAAGAGAAAGCTATTTACTTTTACTACACACCTACTAACAAAACGCAACATAAAATAAACAACCGTAGGCATTTCTTGAAGTAGGTGGTCCTTACGAAAGACCACAGCCAAGGAACTACATATTATATACTTTATTTAATGACTAAAATTAAAATTTTATAGTTCATCATAAAATGTAAAAAAGCGTGTCTTTTTAACTATTATTGCAATGTTAATTGTGCATACGATTAGTGTACGTGACTTATGGGGACTACTAAATATTTTATGCTTTTGCCGAAAGGAAGTACCTACATAAAAAAATTAGTACCTTGACTAAATTTTACGAAGCGATTGTACTGATGGGTGAGCAAATACTTGTTACGGGATATCGACAACTTTTGTCTGAAATGTAATTTCGTTGCAAAAAAGACGCGTCACGAAATTCTCAGTAGCGGCACGGAGTCTGGAAATGTGGCCGGTACGGCAATAGGCTCGCCCCTTATTACGTGGGACTAAAATATATCTGGCGAAATGTGGGTGTAGAAATACACCTCTGCCTACCCCTTCGGGGATAAAAGGCGTGACGTTATGTATGTATGTATGTATGACTACAGCAACTACAACATTTCCTGCAAAGGTTATTGAAGGTCCAAAAAATTACAAGTGTATTTATGTGTCTTCAAATTGTTGATCAAATAGATGTCTTTGCATGCGTCGGTTTAGTAAAATAATCGTAAAGAACCGCCATACAAAAAAACATATTTGACGTGTCATCAGCAACAACAAAAGAGTTGGATGAATTCCTTTATTGCCCCGACTGGCCTTTGGTACACATGGATGTTCCCAAGTTAACGTAACTAACAAGAAGAACACATCATAATCATCATCATGACAACTGGTTGGCGTAGCGGAAGTGTAAGCCACTGCCACGTCGAAGGTCGCGGGTTCGATTCCGCTCAAGTCAAACATTTGTGTGAGTGAACATGGATGTTTGTCTTGGTCTGGGTGTTTCTAAGTATTGTATGTATGTATTAACAAAATAAGTTACCTATATAAATATGTAAGTTTATCCGTTTATCCATAGTACAAGCTCTGCTTAGTTTGGGACTAGATGGCGTTGTATGAATGTGGTAGAATATTATTAATATTATCATGAACAACACAATACAATTGAACCCTTAAAGGGGGCATTATAAGTTTGATGTCTCTTTATTATGTCTGTGTGTCCATAAACAGATTTTATTTTAAAGACAACTTACCTTACTTACCCGCACTAGGAAGAAATTCCTGTGTCGCGGAGGTCTTTACAAACATTACAAGGACATAAAGAATAGGTACCAGACTCGAGACAACAATTTATGGATTACACAAAGTGTTGCCTCGTGTGGGAATCTAACCCACGACACGCGGCGCAGTACCAGGCGGTGAGGCGACCGCTTAAACCACTACGAAAACCGTGCAGTCAAAGATATACGAATCAAAATGCAGTTTTTCTGTTTAAAATTGAATGTTGCATAACATTTTTAATTTATAATTAATTGTCCAGTAAAACTGTGAATACGTTTTAAGAAATTATCACTTGAAATATCGATACAAATGAATTTGACGCAGAAAGCGATAGAGTAATTTACATCGGCAATAGAGTAGGCGACGTTTATATAATCACTAGAGGATGCCCGCGGCTACGCCCACACATTTGTTTAATTTATCCGTTTTGCTCGATCCCGTGGGAATTTCGGACAATCCCTTCTTACCCTTACCCAAGGAATATACTTGCCAAATATAGGTTGCCTGCGCCTTAAATTTTGGCTGTAGTTTATCTGTCAGTCAGTCAGTAACGCAAGAATTTTATATGTATTGTTTTAATTTATATAGTCTCACGCCTGTATCCCCGAAGGGGTAGACAGAGGTGTAAATATTATACCCACATTTCGCCATGAATTTTTAGAAAGAAGAAAGAAGTACTTAATAACTATTATACAAACAAAAAGCGAATAAAAACAAAGAATAACAAAATGAGTTCATGAACACATGCGTCCCACAGCTATTGCAATCAGGTCTCCAGTTCAGCATATGCCAGGTCACAAGGACCGGACGCTGGTCTTCCACTGGAGCCTGTTCCCGTGACGTACGGAAGCCTATCGAAGAATCCTTATACAGTTGCATACATATAGATATTAAGAAAATATTAATTATATACATAAATAGCTAGAAATAATTTTAGGTCCCACGTAATAAGGGGCGAGCTTATTGCCGTTATCGGGCACATCACCAGACTCCGGGCTGCTACTGAGTATTCAGAAAAACCCAGTAACACTTTTGCCCGACCCGGAAATCGAACCCGAGACCTTCGATCAGCAGTCGCTTACGCTGTCCACTGGACCACGCAGGCAGTCAATTTTTATATAATACATACCTACAGATTAAAAATAAACATGTCCATAGAATTTACTTAGAATGTCGCCCGAAGCATGTGATTTATTAATGTTAGTACTGGTACTAATGAGCGTTGTTACGATTTCATCGCTGCATTCTATCATTTAGAGAGCTTAAGGTATATGGTTCCTACTCATATATACCTATTCGCTATTAAGTTACAGGCGAAAGCGTTTTTATGTGAGGGAGAAATTTTATTATATTGTACGTGTATTTTGAATCTTCTGCGCCTATCTATGTATCTTATGAAATATTTACTGACCCTTACTGGTCTAGTCTAGTGGCCCTAACAGCTAAGCCTTAGATCCTACTTTTGAATCCTATCTGTGTAGTACAAATCTTTGTTTCTATTTAAGAATATAATAAATATGTTTTTTCAGTTGTTTGGTTGCCATAAGACTGCCTCTGCCTAGATACCCTGGGTACCATGAACAAGGCTTTTAATATTCTGATCTACTAGCTACAGCTAGTAGATCAGAACACCCGCGTTACTTTCGGATTCTCGACAACAGTGCCACTTACCTGTAGGGTGACATATAGGCTAGTTTGACCTGGTAGGTGGTATTATAGTATATTGCGTAAACGTTTGTTTTTCAAAAATGTATTTGAGGCAACGTGCAACTTTAAAATGTTAGTAGTTTAATGTTTGAAGCACAAAAAAAATAAGCCAGAAGATTTGGTTGGGGCTTTAACACAGGGCTTTAACATTGCCAGGCGTTTTCAAAATATTTTAGATGCCAGTTTTCGGACTATCAGGTTTTTATTTATATATAGACAAAATAATAAAATAATTTTGGTAAAGCAATAGGCTAGTAAAGATACTAACAGACTGCTAGGCACATCGCCTTGGGTTCAAACCCACCACGTGCACCTGACTGTCACTGCTGGAGTCTATCCTCACATTATGAGAAGGGTTAGGTCATAGACCACCACACTGGCCAAGTGCGGGCAGACTTCACACGTCTTTCGAGAACATTATCGAGAATTCTAAGACATGCAAGTTTCCTCACGTTGTTTTCCTTACTCGTTTGGCAAGCGATAATTAACAATTCAACAGGCGCTAAACTTCGAAACTTGTAGTGCGCGTCGTGAATTTGAACTCGAGACTCTCTGCGTATCAACCTGTTCTCTCCACTACGCTATCTTTGACATCCAGCCAAAAATTTAAATAACTATTCTTTCTCTCTATTTTAATAGTTCCTTTACAACTTATAGAATACAATACATCCAATCTCGGAACACAATTCGTATCAAAAATATTGTGTCCTACGGCCTTTCGAACACTTTAACATACTAATACATACATACATAAAATCACGCCTGTTTCCCAAAGGGGTAGGCCGAGACTACGGTACGGCCTTTGCAACGATCCTGACATATATCTCTTGCTACTTTTTTATATACATGCTAATAGGGATAAGTTAACCACCTCATTTACTGCGCTATAGTTTATAACATGCACCAAACAATACAGTGATTAGTCGTTGACTCTGTCCGCTATTTGTCAAAATAATTACAAAATACTTCGAATTAATAATTAAATGTCTCGACGCTGACGTAAGCTTTACGTTTTTCATTAATTAAAAATAGTTATAATGCGAGTCTGTGACTTTTGGAGCCTCGGGCTTAGTATATTAGTTAAGATTTTGGTAATTATGGTGTTTTATACATTCAAAGCTTAGAAACTTACTGTCGATGTGTGAAACTTTCGTAGAAACACGACTTTGGAGAGACTTTTAGTGAGACATACTGTATTCTAGATCACCTGATCGTAATCTAGGCAGAGCATGTATTATAGCAGCCAGATAACCAATTAATATATGTACTTATATATTTTTAAATGAGTAAATATTATCGATGACTTACTCCAAGCAAATGGCACTTAATCGTAAGTACTCATCACGCAAAAATTGTCCTCATTAGAAATCAAACTCAAAACCTTCACAATAAAAGCCAGGGTACGACTAGACCAATAGAATACGTTAATTTAAAAGCTCTTGGAACGAACTATATTTCAATTTGTTAAAATCAAACTTTTATTAATATATTAAAATTACGCACTTTGCAGCCTACCTTAGCTGTCTAGATCTTTACTAACTTATTTAGTTTTTAAGTGGAACGAAAGTTTTAAATGTCGATCTGTCTTTAGGAAACGAGGCTTCTTGATGATAAATTGTACAGCAGTAACTTAGTGGAAAGACCAACAGACTGCTACACAGAGAGTCTCAAGATCGAACCCACGGCGTTCACAATGATTCGAAGTAAATTGTTTTGTTTTAAATTGCTAATTATCGCTTGCTAAACGATGAAGGAAAACATCGTGAGGAAACCTACATTTCTAAAAGTTTTCTATAATGTTCAAGAAAGACTTGTGAAGGCTGCCTGTCCGCAGGTCCCTTTGCTTTTACTTGTCTCAGAACAAGCATCGGTGATATCACTATAAACTCCGATACGATAGGCCACACCGTTCACACGAAAGAGAGATCTTCTTCATTTCATGTCAGTACATAATCACGCCATTTACCCGACAGGGAGCTGCTTACCCTAACGGGTAAACACCCTAGAGACAACAGAACGTCACTTGCTTCTATCTTTACAAACCTCACGAGCTTCACCTACATTTAGTACTCTTTACATTCATGCTCGCTGGTTTCTCGTGCCTCAGGCCTTTCCGTGAGTAGATAAATATATATAAAGAAATAAGAGGAAAATATAGTATTGACAGATGACCTTGAAATTAATCTCGCATCAAAAATAAACGCATTCAAACGTTCAACATAAGAGTTATAAGAAAAAATAGTAAAGAAAAGGAATTGTTCCAGATTTGTCATATAAATCTATTATTTGAAGTCTGAATGGGATAAGATTTCGGGGCGGCAAAGAAACGAAAAAGCAATAATATCATAAACCTAGATATTGCTCGACAAGGAAAATGGTATTATGGATGAAAATGGTATAATGGATGGATGGTTGGCGAAACATGTCTTTAAAGATTACTTTCAGAAATAGTCATGCTAAGAACAATTTTTAAACGAATATTATTTTATTAAAAACTAGCTGACCCGGCGAACTCGTACCGCCATATTTTTTACTATTATTTTAACTTTTTTTTGAACTACAGCGTTTTTTTCTTTAATTTCCGACTATTTTATTATTTATATAAATAATAAAATATATTATTTTTATTTTGACTATTTAACTATTTTATCATAAAAACCTTCTCCTGACAATAAAAAACATGTAAAAGACACACATAAAGATTTATAAAATTTGGCGCGTACACACATTTCGGTGATAAATTTTTATTTATACCGATAATTACGCAAAGAGTTAGGATATCAACATATTGTTACGCTTCTCGAACTTTAAACCCACGGCGTGCTTCACTGACTTTCCAAAATTACGTTTGTGATTTTGGACCTTCACCGTTTCAACTTCATCATCATATCAGCTGAAAGACGTCCACTGCTTGACATAGGCCTCCCACATAGACCGATCCTGAGCGCATTCATCCGCTACCCGCGATTCCAATACGATCATCAGTCCAACTTCACTGTCCACTAAAATCGATAGTTATAAGTTTTTGTTGCTTCAAAGATGCCAGCAGAATTTGAGGGCAAGATTTGAGTTTAGGTAAGGTACTTAGAAACACATGTGTATGGCAGCCTGTTGATATCTTCACAAATCTATCGCTGCCTTGTTTTCAATGATATAGTAAAAAATAGAAAATAGCATTTTGATTACTTAACTCGTATTTACGAATAAAATTTTATTTGAAGTAAAAAATGCCAACAGCCTAAACCCAACAAAATATTTGTAGAGATTTACCCATTTTTATATCCGAAAACGATTCACATGTTGGCACCTAAATCAAAGGCGAAAATATTTTGCTGGCAACACTGAAAACGTCAGACGTAAAATTACGTAGCTCCGTGATTTTAAAAGTTTTATTAAAGTTTAAATCAATATTAAACGTTTATGTTTCACTAAAATTGTATTAATGCTAATAGAAGTGTGAAAGACATTGAGTTTGGTGTTTGAAAAGGATTGAAACCTTGCTGCCGATAGTTCTTGGCGGACAGATCAACTACCCAATGTCAACGGACGGATTTCAAATCATCATCCTGAAACCCGAGGAGTATTTTACTTATTAATTACACTCCTCAGCACATATTTACTCGGCACACATAGCGTGAGCTTCGTCCACAACACACAGTTTCTGTCTCCTTTTGCTTGACAAAAGTGGAAGCAAAATCGAGGACTGAACAAATGCCCCATACAAACACCCACTACACTAATCACACTTCACAATTATTATTTTAAGTGTATGTGCATCAATTTCCAGTTAATTTTATTTGAACATAATTAGTACCTAGTATAAATAGTAACAGCCTACAGCTATCTTACCTAGTTTACTTTTAAAATTGTCCAAGAAACTAAGACATTATAAGTAACTAGCTGACCCGGCAAACGTTGTTTTGCAAAATTTTTTTTTTTGAAAAATATATGTTGGCCGATTCTCATAGATACCGGATAAGCACAAAAAATTTCATCAAAATCGGTCAAGCCGTTTCGGAGGAGTATGGCAACGAAAACTGTGACACGAGAATTTTATATATTAGAGATATATCTAGTAATCAAATTACCTTTCTAGTTCCTTTGTTATTCTTTTTCTGTTCAATTTGTATAACTTTTCTTATTATTTTTTTTGTCAACATACCTACATCACTGTACTTTCTTAAAATAATTCTGTCTTTCAATTTTTTCTGAGTATTTGTTATATTTATATATTAACATCCCTTTCCCCATACCCTATAATATTTTTCAAATAATTCAGCTGATTTTTTTCTTGTTTTTAGGTAATTTGGGTACAAAATTGGGTACAAAGGAAACGGAGCACAAGTTGAAGATTGCACTACGGAACTCAAAAAATATATGGCAGATCATAGTCAACTGTTGAAGGAACGAATTGACAGTGAAGAGGAAATTAAGTATGTTAATGACAAAGTCTCACAACTGAAAGCACAATTGACGGAACTCCACATAGAACATATGGACATTCTGGACCAGCGGGACAGACTGCAGGAAGAAGTCAGATCATATAGTAGCTGCGATGATACATATATGAGGCAGCTCAGTCGCATCATGGAGTTGGAAACAAGCTTGAGTGAAGCTCAATCCAAAATAACAACCTTGGAGGAATCCATTCAGTCACTAAGCAGCGCAGCAAACCAGGACTTGTTCTCTGAAGTCATTGGTGGAAAGGCAAATATTTTTAAATCTGTAAAATGTAATTGTAACTTTACATATAAAGTGTCAAATGGTAAATTTAGGAAATTGACAAAATTAAATAAATTAATGAAGCGACTTGAGTTAGGCTTTAAGAGGTCAAAGAAAATTATAGATTTAGCACAAATTAACCATGATTTAGTTAAAGAGAGTGAGTTATTAGTTTCTAAGCTAAGGATAGTAATGAGCAATTAGCCTGTAGCCGATTACAATATGAACAACACACATGTGAGCTGCAAACACAAATCATATCATTAAATGCACAGCTCAACAAATTGATAATAGATCATTAAAGTGAAACATAGGAATATACCTATATTGAAATATGATGAAATTAGTGGAGTTGGTAGAGAAAATCTAAAACAACTGCTCTCTATGACTAACAACAGTAACTGTTTAAATTGTTCAAATGATAAGTTGGAGGCTTCACCTAATTGTACAACCAAGTTATATAGTGACTTTCAAGATGAATATCCTTCGAAAACATGTCATGGTTCAGGTTCTGACACATTTTTACATAATGAAAATAATAAGGTTTTAGACAACAATGTTTTAATTTTTTCTGACCAATTGGGAATTCGTATGGGTAGCCTGATTAATAGTTATACTTATCGGTCAATACAAAATATTTTTTCACCAGGAGAAGGAATGTCTATGTTAATTAATAAATTAAAGTATGCTAGACTAAATAAACATTCTACAGTTATAATTTAATATGGGGATAGCCTACTAGTGACCAAGAAAGAAATATTAGCTTTATCAGATACTAGAGGACGCCAGCAGCTATGCCTGCATTTCTTTTTAGTTTACCCATTTTGGCCGATCCCGTTTGAATTTCGGGAAATCCCTTCTTAGTGCACCCCTACGGTCCCCAAGGAACATACATGCCAAATTTCAGCTTCTTGCGCCCAATAGTTTCGGCTGTAGCGTGTCTGTCAGTCAGTCAGTAACGCAAGGATTTTATATATTAAGATTATGATAGAACAAAGTTCTAAAGTGGGGTGCAATTTTATTGTCTGTGCATTACCATATTCCAATAACTTATCTAATAAAGAAAACAACCAGATAGGTAAATTGAATCTATTATTATATAATAGCACTTGTAGTCATAGTGACCATATTTTATTTTTCGACTCTAATATTTTATACATAGGCGACAACTTGCCAAATTATTAGCATTTAATTTACATAGTGAACGCAGTACTACTAGAGTACTTAGGAATTTGGTAGATAATAGTTATAGCAATAGTAGTATTGACAAATCTATTAGTTTAAACTACTAGATGAGACAACAGATAGGCATTCATGTGTTTTAAACTTAGCTCATCAAAACATACAAGGCCTATCTGGCAAAGAATTAGAGATAGATTTATTTTTAAAGAAACATAAGTTGCATGTATTATGCATTACGGAACATTGGTTAAGAGGTGACCAATTAATATTCAATAATGAATTTTATACAGTGATAAGTGCATTCGTAAGAAAGAACGCTATTCGTGGTGGATCTCTCATATATGTTTGTAATAGTATTAAATGTAAAGAACGAAAGGACATAGCCGAACTTTCTATCGAGCGCACCGCTGAGATATCTTGTGTTGAACTTGAGCAACACGTCATAGTCTGTGTATACCGACCACCGCAGAGAGACTTTAGCAAATTTGAAAGCATCATTGAGGACGTCTTAAAACACTTAACTTCCAGCAGGAAGTCAATAATCGTATGTGGTGATTTTAATGTTAACTTGTTAGAACAATCACCAACTTGTACTAGGTTAGTTAGTTTATTTATGTCATTTAATTTGAATGTTTTATCTACGCCATCAATTTGTAGGTAGTACTCACCTCTGTATAGAAAGTAATTTGTGATCAGGCAATGATGCACCAGGTCGGCATATACCACAGCAATATGGTCCTCGCTGACCTCTCGAGGAAGCTGCCTTAGTCCAATCCTGGATCTGGGTGTCGACGACGGACGGCCCCGTCGACGTTGAGGCGGTGGCGCTGCGGTTTCGCGGGGCGATGACGCAGATCTGCGACGCGTCCATGCCCCGTGTCCGCCAACAGTCCGCAAGGCGCCGGGTGTACTGGTGGACCGCCGAGATCGCGCAATTGCGCGTAGCATGCGTTGCGGCTCGTCGCCGGTACACCCGATACCGGAGTCGACGTCG
The DNA here is from genome assembly GCA_944739405.2 of Euclidia mi. Taxonomy (NCBI): domain Eukaryota; kingdom Metazoa; phylum Arthropoda; class Insecta; order Lepidoptera; family Erebidae; genus Euclidia; species Euclidia mi. The sequence goes on from OX123205.2 coordinate 23,511,777, forward strand.
ACGGGATTCCGCCGAAGAGGACGCGCTGTATGAGGTATACCGCGCGTCTAAGGAGACTCTGTGGCTGGCCATCGGCAACTTAAAGTCGCGTGCCAGGGAGGAGCTGCTGGGGTCCCTAGATCGGGATCCGTGGGGGCGCCCCTACCGTTGGGTACGGGGCAAGTTGCGTCCCTGGGCGCCTCCACTAACGCAAAGCATGCAACCCCAGTTGCTAGAGGCGGTGGTATCGGCTCTCTTCCCAGAGCGAGTGGGACACGTTCCCCCGGCGATGGCTTCACTCTCAGCCATAGACTCTCCAGAAGAGCAGAGCACCGATGTCCCCGAGGTGACGCAAGCAGAAAGGAGAGCGGCCGTGTTGCGACTCCGGGCTAAGAACACAGCGCCCGGACCCGACGGAGTTCCTGGTCGAGCTCTTGTCCTGGCTCTGAAGGAGCTAGAGCCCCAGCTGAGGGGGCTCTTCACGGCATGTCTCGAGCAGGGTCAGTTTCCCAGTGTGTGGAAGGAGGGGAGGCTGGTCCTGCTCAGAAAGGAGGGGCGCCCCGCGGACTCACCGTCCGCGTATCGGCCCATAGTGCTGCTCGACGAGGCGGGCAAATTTTTTGAGCGTATTATCGCAGATCGCCTCGTCAGCCACTTGTGCAGGGAGGGACCGAACCTGGACGATAACCAATTTGGTTTTCGTCGGGGGCGCTCCACCATAGACGCCATCATGCGCGTGAGGGCCTTGGTGGAGGAGACGGTGTCCCGGGGTGGGGTGGTGCTGGCGGTGTATCGGGGACGTGACGGTGCTGGTCGGCACCTCATGTCGTGCGGTGTTCCGCAGGGATCGGTCTTGGGACCGCTCCTGTGGCACATCGGCTACGACTGGGTGCTGAGAGGCGAACTCCCGCCGGGCGCCGACTTGACATGTTATGCGGACGACACGCTCGTAACTGCCCGGGGGAGCTCGCACAGGGAAGCGACGTTGATAGCCACGGCTGCGGTGTCACAGGTGGTGAACCGCATCCGGCGCCTTGGCCTAGAGGTGGCCCTAAATAAGTCGGAGGCCATAGCGTTTCATGGCCCCCGACGGGCACCGGCGCCGGGATCACACATCGTGGTCAGCGGAGCCCGGATAGCTGTCGAGTCCACCATGAAGTATCTGGGATTGGTGCTCGACAGCCGATGGGAATTCGGGCCCCACTTCCGGCGGCTGGCGCCCAAGCTCATAGGCGCAGAAGGCGCGCTTTCAACGTTGCTTCCCAACTTGGGAGGCCCGAGCGCTGCCTGTAGGCGGTTGTACGTGGGAATCGTGCGGTCCATGGCCCTGTATGGGGCCCCTGTGTGGGCGATGGACATGACGGCCAGCACTCTCGCCATGCTGCGCAAACCGCAGAGGCTGATGGCCGTCAGAGTCGTCCGCGGGTATCGCACGATTTCCTACGAGGCGGCTTGCATCCTGGCTGGATCCCCGCCCTGGGACCTAGAGGCAAAAGTACTCGCGTCATTATATCGATGGCGCGAGGAAGAGCAGACACGGGGCTCGAGGCTGGTGCAGCGGTAGATCGCGCTGCGCCGAGAGGAGCTCCGTCAGGTCTTGGTGGCGAAAAGGCTTCTGCGCCCTACCGCCGGCCTCGCCACCGTCGAGGCGATCCGGCCAGTACTCGATGACTGGCTCGGGAGAAGGCATGGCTCCCTGTCGTTTAGGGTGACGCAGGTGCTGTCGGGGCACGGCTGCTTCGGCAAGTACCTGTGCCGCATAGACAGGGAGCCGGACGCTCGGTGCCACCACTGCGTCCATTGCGGGGAGGACACGGCGCAACACACGCTCGCCGAGTGTGTAGCTTGGGAGGAGCAGCGCCGTGTCCTCACAAATAAAACAGGAGGCGATCTGTCGCTGCCGGCCGTAGTGCGGAGGATGGTCGGTAGCGCAGAGTCGTGGGACGCGGTGGTTTCCTTCTGCGAAAGCGTGATGTCGCAGAAGGAAACTGCGGAAAGGGAGAGGGAGATCTCGACTCCCTTCCCCGGCCGCAAAAGGCGCACCGGGCGCAGGAGAAGGGCGGACAACGCCCTTTTCCGGCCCCCATGAATGGGTCCAGGGGCGAGGGACTTGGGGAAGTCTTCGCCCCCTATTCGATGGACCCGAGGCGCAGGCACGCGCGGTTGTCGGCGCGCGCCTCTGAGGCGATGCACGGAGTAGTTCAGCACCTCACTACCCCGGGCAGGAGACGAGGCCCGGAAAGACCGGCCAGCACTAGTGTGGGGCTGCGGAAGAATTTGGATTCCCGCGGCCCCGCACGCACGTGCGAGGAGACACCGGGGTGGTTTTAGCCGGTAGGAGTCCGGCACGCCCCTCCGCCTTTCCCCAGGCGGAGGTAGTCCATGAGGATTTCCCCCCGCAAAAAAAAAAAGGTTAGTTTATTTATGTCATTTAATTTGAATGTTTTATTTTCTGAACCAACCAGAATTACCTCACATTCTTCTACATGCTTAGATAATATTTTTTGCAATTGTTTGTACTTAAGTAAAGCTGTTTTGAGTGACTTGACATCGGATCACTGTGGACAAAAGGTTGTAATTCCAACTAATACAACCCCTACAGTACAAAAAATCACATGTAGGCCTATGACCTCTGCTCGCCTTAATCGCTTTAGTGATGATGTTGCTGCTAAGATCGCCAGCATTGACGTAACTCACGATGATCCAGATGAATTATATAAGTGGTTATTTGATGTTATTAAAAATGAGTACAATAAAATTTTTAAGCAGAAGACATTTGCCAAGAGCTCTAAAGTTTAATTTTGTGATTGGGCATAAGTAGGAATATGCAAAAGTAGATCTAGGTTGTATGATCTGTATGGTATGAAAAAATACAACTTTAATCCTTCATTTATTGAATATGTAAGAAATCACTCAAAAGTTTTTAAGAGAGCATGTGCTTTAGCTAAATCTATATTCATAAGTTATAAAATTAAAGAATCCAAGAACAAAATAAAAACAACTTGGAACATTATTAACAGTGAGACTGGTCGAGCTAAGTTAGTAGATAATAGCTATGAATTAAAATGTAATGGAGAAATAGTTACAAAGAAAATTGATGTTGCTCAGACTTTTAACAACTTCTTCATAAACATACCAGTGAAAACAACCCATACACAAGTGTTTAGATTCATGCCCAAGCAAAGCAGAGATATTAGTTAGGGGTAATGTGAATGAGTGTGATGTGCTGTTTAATTTTAAATACATTGACACCAATGACATCCTCAAGTCATTCAAGACCATCAATAAGAAGAAATCTATTGACTTATGGGGTATTTCAGTTAAACTTGTTCACCAAATAATTTTTAGCATAGCTCCATATTTAGCTGCAATATTTAATAGATGCGTGGATAAAGGGGTATTTCCATTATGATTTAATGAAACACAGCAAGGTGATACCACTTTTCAAAAAAGGATCCAAGAGCGACCCTAGTAACTTTCGGCCAATTTCTATCTTGCCTGCAATCAGTGAAATTTTTGAAAAGGTTATTTTGCATCAGTTAGAGAGCCACTTTCTCACAAATAATTTATTGCACAGTGAGCAGTATGGCTTCGATAAGGGTCGCTCCACCGTTGATGCCGGTGTAACTCTATTAAAATATATTTTTAACGCTTGGGAAAATTCGAAGGATGCCATTGGTGTTTTTTGTGACTTGTCAAAGGCTTTTGATTGTGTTGAACATGAAACACTTTTACGTGAACTCAACCACTATGGTATTCGAGATAGCGCACTCAATCTTGTTGCCAGTTACCTTAGAGATAGAGTTCAGTATGTAGATGTTAGTGGAAGTAGGTCTCAAGGTTTGCCAGTGGGAATGGGCGTTCCACAGGGCTCTATTCTTGGTCCGTTTCTTTTAAAGATAATTATTTTTTAATATATATTAATGACTTGCCATTCTTTTTGAAATTAAACTACAGTTTACGGATTTTATCGCGTTGTATTGGTTTCACTAAGTTATAACATTTGAAACTAAAGATCTAGAAACTATATTTTTAATTTATTTGCCATTCTTTGTTAGAAATCTATGTGATATTGTTCTTTTTGCTGACGATACTTCACTTATTTTTAAAGTTGATCATAATACAAGTAACATTGACAGCGTAAATAATTTTCTTGCGCAAGTACTACATTGGCTCACGACAAATAATTTTCTACCCAACTCTGGCAAAACAAAATGTGTGAAATTCACTTTGCCGAATGTCAAAAATGTTCTTACTAATATAACATTAAATAACGAAACAATTAACCTAGTTGATTCAACTGTATTTTTAGGTTTAACTTTAGATTGCAAGCTTCAGTGGGGCGCTCAAATATCCTGTCTGGCAGTCAAACTTAGTTCTGCAGCATTTGCAGTTAGGAAAGTTTGACAATTCACAGACGTAGATACTGCTAGACTAGTTAACTTTAGTTACTTTCACAGTGTTATGTCTTACGGGATAATATTATGGGGTACGGCGGCCGATATTCAGACAATTTTTGTTATTCAAAAGAGGGCCATATGCGCAATTTATAAGTTAGGTGCTAGAGATTATTTTTTTTTATAGACTCACGCCTGTATCCTCGAAGGGGTAGGCAGAGGTGTAATATTACACCCACATTTCGCCATGAATTTTTAGGTCCCACGTAATAGGGAGCGAGCCTATTGCCGTACCGGGCACATTACCAGACTCCGTACTGCTACTGAGAATTTCCTAACGGAAAAACCCAATAACACTTTGCCCGACCCGGGAATCGAACCCGAGACCTCACAATCCCACGCGCACATTTATGCCGCGGGACCAACAAGGCAGTCTTAGAGAGACTTAGAGATTCTTTACGAGATAAATTTAAAGAAGTAGAAATATTTACAGCTGTATCGCAGTATATATATTTGCTAATTTAATGTACGTTAAGAAAAACTTAATACTTTACCGTAAAAATAGTGACTTGCACAAAGTGAACACAAGAAATAAGCATAAACTAGTGGGCACTAACTACCGTCTACATTAAGTTCATAACTCATTTGCGGGACTCGGTATACAATTCTTCAACAAATTACCTCTGGAAATAATGAATTTACCTCTGCACAAATTTAAAACCACTACTAGGAATTTTCTTTTAAAAAGGGGTTATTACACTATTAAAGAATTTCTAGATGACAAGACATCATGGGTCTAGTTGCTTTTTTAAGTTCACCATTATTGTTCTTTTTATGACTGTGTAAAATACTGTCTTCTTAATTAGTAACATGTTAAGTAGAGGTGCCTTGTGAACACTCATGATGTTTGCAGGGTTTGTATATTTTTTTTATGATTTGTTGAATCTAGTATATCAGTTTTTATCCCTGATCTAATCATTGTTCACTTGTCACCTTTACACAATTCTTTAATCTATTGGTTGCTGATACATCTATACTGCTGTCGCTATAGTGTTTTGTTGTTGTACTATTCAATTTTTTTTTCATATCCATTTAATTCTAATCAGTGTCGCGAAGTGTTTTGGCTGTGTCAGCAATCATGGTATCACAAATTGTAAGATTAAGATTCTGATTTAAAAAGAGTGGCATGAGTTTCTTCCAGGCTCTTCTCATAGCCCTACCATCCCGAACCTGGTTGTAAAAAAAGAATCATAAGTGTTGCTTTTGTAACCTATATGAATAAAAGAGTTTGAATTTGAATTTGAAAAGGGCGGCGAAAATCACTTCAAAGCGGTAACAACGTGCTTAATTCTAACCAGAAGAAATTTATGATATTCTATTAGCGAAATCTATAAGAAATCGCTAAGGCGAACCGATTTCGCGAAGTCACGGTTAAATTAACCTACCACAGAGGATAAAAAAGTTATTTGACACTATGGTGCTTAAAATGACGGCAAACGACATAATCCGGGTTTACGTAGCTTGAGGTTGGCTAGCCACAAGCCCACAACAAAAGAATGCGCAATAGTTAAATCTTATGTGTAAGGTAAAGTTAAGGTAAATGCATTACAACAATTTATGTACCTTTCTTGCTTAGGAATAAAGTTAGTTATTATCAAAGTTAACTTTAATATATGTCCAACCAAGCATTTACACATGGACATTTTGATGAAGCCTTTGGCCAAATCAAAAGGTTGCACTGATCTACAGTCTGGTTTCCCAACCTGGTTGCTTGCAAAGTAGGGAAATCTCAGCTAGGATATTATATAAGGATATCAAGTGAACATCTTACAATTTTTGTTTTTTTGTTCTACTACATACACACAAAACCATCTAGTTCCAAAATAAGCAGAGTTTATACTTAGGGTACAAGACAATAGATAAACATACTAATAATACATAAACATAATAATAATACGAAATAATAATAATAATAAGTAGTAACGTTTGGAGAAACCTACGAATTTCAGCAATCAAAAGTGTGTAGAGTAGGGTAGTATCACATGATAAAATAAAAGCTCTCAATACAATTCTACATATTTGGAACACATTTTTTGCCGTATTTAATTTTATTAATAAATTTTTAAGATTTTTCTGTGACCATCTGAACCAGGTTCTATTGTTTTTCTGTTTCATTTCCTTCACCGCGGCACGAAATACGTCCGGAATTCTGTTAATTCTTGTACGGAATGAATTTTATATTTTTAACCCTGTGAGATGTGGTAAAATTCATGAGAGAGAGGCCTTTTTGATTATTTGAGAACAGGCTGATTTACGGCCACACTTTATGTTGAGGTTATAAAGATGGTGGCCATTATGGTGGAATTAAACCTGTTTTTTTGGCGGGTAATCTCCGGCGATTGGCTGTATTTTTGATGTTATGAGGCCGTTAAAATGTTTTGGATTTGTTGATGTTTTTGAAAAATATTGGGACTGCAAGATATGCAGATTAAAAACAGTATACCTTCTTGGGTTTACGAGAATGTTACACATTGAAAATAAACTACAGTTTACGGATTTTATCGCGATATATAATAATAATAATATTCTACCACATTCACACAAAATTATCTAGTCCATTCCCAAACTAAGCAAAGCTTGTACATACTATGGGTACTAGATAATGGATAAACATACTTAAATACTTTTTTTTGTAAATACATACATATTGTTTATTACACTTAAACCGAACGATCTAGACTTCTATCGCTACATTTTTAATTTATTACTAGCTGACGTTTCGAATTCTTTACCGGATTCATGGTCTCGGCAGACTGAGGTCATATTTTTCTTTTTCTTGAATGTATAAGTTACCTATCTCGATGAACCCGAACATTTTTCAACTATCGGTGTTACTATTTACGCAGAATGAGCTCATAGTTTGAAAATTTTGAATAATTTTTTTATAAGATGCATAACTTAGCTTTTTCAAATATACTTTGCTTTTCGTGAAGCTACATATTGCCAGCTTGTTATTAGAAAACAGCAGTAAAATAGGAAGGTACTTTAACACAGCACCCCAGAGTATACAGACCCGATCTAGGTTTTGTCATATGGATTTGTTCGGTCAGTACCTGCTCAATTTCAATGACATATTATTTACAAATATGTCGTATCTCACAAACCTCACATTGCTATTGTGACGTAAATTAGAAGAGGAATGTTCAGTATTGTACTGTGATATACTGAATAATGATTAACTTCGGTATTCAATATTCGATCTATAGATAGATCTGTAGATTTTAGATTAGTTTTTGACATAAGCTCCATACAAAATATGTCAAACACGAATCTCGTATCTCAAAATCCATGTATGGATCGAATATTGAAAATGGCCGTTACTTGTCATCGTCAAGCTGCATTTCCTCTACTAGATTATAAATGCCACAGTAATAGACATCTACAGTTTTATGGTATAACTAGAGGACGCCAGCAGCTACGCCTGCATTTTTTTTAAATTTACCCGTTTTGGCCGATCCCGTGGGAATTTCGGGAAATCCCTTCTTAGTGCACCCCTACGGTCCCCAAGGAACATACATGGCAAATTTCAGCTTCCTGCGCCCAATAGTTTTGGCTGTAGCGTGTCTGTCAGTCAGTCAGTAACGCAAGGATTTTATATATTAAGATTTGACTTTCATTCGACATGACTGACATTTTTAAGACAAGAGGTTGGATTCATTATGGCTTACTTGCAATATGAATTGAAACGAAAGCTATACTTGTTCCTATCTAGAGAATTCCTATACTGAGCATAATTCAGTGACTTTTCAGTAAGAGTTAAAAAAAAACCTCTTTTCCTTTATCTATATAAATTGATGTATACATTATTTACCCATCCAGGGTTGTTTTTTGATCAAATTGAGTTCTAACACGCTCATTAACAATAACTGTACCGTATATCGAATCAGTTATATATGCACCTTCCTCGAATCAGTTACATTTTCAGTTTCCTGCACAATACCTACCTTAGCAATTTACAACATCATCAGACAAAATATCTGCCAGTTGTTCTTCGTAAAGGGAATGATAGCTTGTTGTTTATTTTATCATAATTGCTATTACACGCACCGTGGGACGCCACCGCTTCATTTTGTTGTGGTTTAAGGCTGATGGGCACGCGGTCGGAGGCATTATTGGACCTGCGGTTGTAAAGTTTTAAATTTTAATCAGTCAAAGAATATTATAAACAGTCGCGCGTATTTTGAGCACAGTTTAGTTGGACATGGAAGGGTCTGGATGCGATAAATTGAATATTATATACTGGCTACTCCTCTGGCATTAAATGTTATAAATTACCTAATGTAAAATTTGCTTACTTGGGCAACCTACGGAATTTACAAATTAAATACAGTAATGGATCTCGGGCACCGCGGACGTTCGATTTTCGTAGCAGAACGCTAGAATGATGATGATTAATCTGCAAAAAGGACTAATTGCATTTGCCGTATCACTTCCACCAATAAAATTGATTATAATTAATAATCATTTGAAGACAATTGAAGATGTATTTTAGATGTTATCGGATATAGCACTGTTTAGCCATGTACAAAATGTGATAAAGAAAACAACTACGAGTATTATATACCAGCTTCTTGCGTTTACTATTCCGATGAAACTACTTATCTGATTTTGTTAAGACTTGCTGGATAGTAGCTTGAGCTTCAAGAGAATTCGTAAGCTATGTTCTCTAATACTACTTGGAATAGTGGTGAACCTTGACTGGATTAACTCAGTCGAATTAACGTTGAGGAACTTGCACCAGACAATAAAATGATTTAAGCGGTCACCTCGTCGATTGGCACTGCACCGTGTGTTGTTGTAGAATCGATCTCCATACGGGGCAAAATAAGAAGTGATTTTTCGAACCTGTGTGTTCCTTGTGTCAGTTGTGTGAATGTTTATGAAGTCCACCTCAATACAGGGATTATTCCTATCGCGAGAGATGTCGATCAGGAAATTGACTACTTTGTGTGACCCACAAAAACTAGTTTCAAATCTGGGTGTCAAGTGTTTAAAGAAAATTCAAGGTCAAACGATCTTATTGGAATCGCGGGCAGCGGATGGATGCAGGTGGCTGGAGATCGGTCTATGTAGAGAGTCATGGGGAGGCCTATTTCAAACAGTGGTTGTTTATCGGCTGATATGATGAAAATAAAAGGATTTTCTGAAAGCTGAAATAATTCGTACTAGGCTGTCGCTAAATTCAATCAGTTCAACCAAAAACTCAACCAATTCATGAATAGTTACCATTTATCATAACCTAGTCTACAGGGCGCCTGAAACTCAGTGCTTACGTACGGAACACATACGTATTTCATCAGGCCTTTGATACGTGTTGATTAAACGACAATTTAGAAACCAGTATCAAATGTAATTAATGTTTCCGAGAATTTCAGTTCATTGGACACGACCACCGCCCGTAGGCATCGGCCAAACTTTGGAATATGTTTGGATAAATCTCACTTTGATGTATAGGCTTTTGTGGACGGTAATTGCCAGGGCAATTTGAGATACATAATCCCTACTTTTGTGATGTGGGTTTATGGATGAATACCTTCCCCATTATTAGGTATATATAATGTAAGTGGATGCTCCTGTTTCACCATGTCTATTCTGAGGAGGCTAACCAAAAGTATTATGCTTGAGTATTATTATGTACAGTAAATATATACAAGTGATATCGAAGGTGTAACAGTTGCAGCACCTTACTAAATGTAAATTATGTGTATTATGCAAAACCTGGCGAAGAAAAAGAGTGACCGTGAGTTTTATTGCCCGTTCTTTCTCATGGTTCTACCTATTGCTTTGCGAACGTGGCAGTAAATGTAAATGTAGAGTCTTTAAGTAATTATTTTATAAATTTATTATTTTGACGTTCATAAGCGTCACATTGTAACCCAAATGAATAAAGGATTTTGAATTTGAATTTGAACAGGTAAGTGTATTCTATCCGTGTTTTGGTATATTGTTAGTTAATTGGGTACTACTTTGCATTGTAATTGCGATCACACGATTATCGGTAACGAGTATAACGTGATAGACATAAAATAGCAGGTCAGAAAAAAAAAGACTGATACCATTGCAATCGGGAACCCTCCGTGCAGTCTTTTTGATGACGAATGACACTCAATGGTTTACTTTTCAGTTTTAACATTGCAATTGGGTACTACTACATTTTAATGACATATATACATACATACATATCGTCACAGCTTTTATCCCCGAAGGGGTAGGCAGAGGTGTATTTCTACACCCACTTTTCGCCAGATATACTTTAGTCCCACGTAATAAGGGGCGAGCCTATTGCCGTACCGGGCACATTTCCAGACTCCGTGCTGCTACTGAGAATTTCGTGACAGAAAAACCCAATAACACTGCCCGACCCAGGAATCGAACCCGGGACCTCCCGATCCCACGCGCACATTTATGCCGCGAGACCAACGAGGCAGTCGTATAGGGTTTGATGTCGAGTTTTCCGTCTCTACGCAAAGATGGTATTTGCATCGTGTTATCCGTTAGTCGCCTCTTACGACACACACGGGAAGATAGGGGGTGGTGACACTTGTATTCTATGCCGTCAACCACACGGTTTAATGACAAGTTAATTATTTTAAAATATTTCACCCTAATCTGAACTTGATCTCGAAATAACCAACGAAATCATTAAAACGATACATATCAAACATTTACAAGATTTTGTGGTTTATTGAAAGCCACAGAGTACATAAATAAGTCAAAATATACTACTCTACTTTTTGGGCAGTTATTATAATAAACTTATCTTAAGGTGCATAGGGTTCCCACCAAGAACTTTGGGTCCCAAGCCAACCTCACCTGCAAGTGGTGTACCTGCCGATCAACGGACGAGGCTCTGGCAAACAAAATGTCCCAATAAGCGGCAATAGGCTCGCCACCTATTACGTGGGATCAAAACATTGGCGAAAAGTGGGCGTTTAATATGCCTCTGCCTACCCCTTCGGGGAAACAGGCGTGAGTCTATATATGTATGTATGTTATCTTAATATATATACGGTGAGAAGGGCCTCGTTAGCCTTGGTTGGCAGCCTGTCTAGGAGAAGCAAAACTCCGAAATTAAACCAAACGTTCGGGGAGATGGGCCTCGTTAGCCTTGGTTGGCAACCTGTCTAGGAGAAGGAAAACTCCGAAATTAAACCAACTTTCAGGGAGAATACCCGACACAAAACCCCGATCTAAGGTGTAAACCGACCCGTGCCGAGAGATTCGTGGCCAGAGGGTAAGCTGGTCGCAAACGGAGGGTGCCTGTGTTGGTGGTCACAGGGCACAGCTGATATTCCGTCTTACCCCCGTAAAGGGCTCTGCGGGGATGGACAGTCTAGATCCCTAAATCTCGTGTGAACTCTATGGGAACAAAAACTTTTTCTTCTTCTCCATACGGCGGCGACGCGGTTCGCAACCCGTCACGTCTCGTTTCCCGCGAGGGCGAAAAGCGGCCTACGGAAAGCATGTTTGCAACATTGAATGTTGGAGGTGGAATGAACGGCAAACTGGATGAAGTATGTCAGATGATGGATGATAGAAAGATTGATGTTCTTTGTGTGAATGAAACAAAACAAAAAGGGTGTGACACCATCAAGCATGGCGCATATACGGCGTATTAGTCTGGGGTAGATAGTACCACCAGTGCCTGTAAGGGATTTGGTGTAATACTGTCTGCGCGAATGAATGAGTGCGTAAATGAGTTTCAATGTGTAAATGCTAGGCTACTGTGGATGAGAATGAAAGTAGGACTTACTCGTCTCTTTATTGTAAGGGTGTACGCCCCGGTCAATATAGTTACGGGTATGTCACAACATGAGCAAGGCGAAAGGCAGGAGTTTTAGGAGAGTTTAAGAGAAATTTTGAGAAACTGCAAGGATAATGAAAGATTGATCTTGTTAGGGGATTTCAATGGATGGGGAGTAAAGCGAGATGGATTTGAAAGAGTGTTAGGTGCATTTGGTGATGAGAGTATGAACGAAAATGGAAAAGCACTGCTTGAGATTTGTTTGGAGTGGAGCCTTTGTGTGACAAACACCATTGTTGATCATAAAAGGATACATACGTATACGCGAGAGGTGAAAAATGTTAGAAGAAGTATGATTGATTTTGTGATAGTATATGAACGATTGAGAAAGAATGTGTGGGATACAAGAGTATATCGAGGGATCGGCATCCACACAGACCACTTCTTGGCGTTGAGCCGGATTAGTGGGCTCTTTAAAGGATGGCGACACCGAGAGCGTAATGAAAATAGGGTCTTGGAAAGAATAAAAGTGGAAAATCTACAAGAGAAAGATGTAAAAGATGAGTATAAACGAAGATTGATAGCAAGATTTGAGAGGTTCGATGGCATAAATAATATGGAAGAATGATGGCAGGCCTTTAAAGAAGAGGTAGTATGTGTAGCGTCTGAAGTATGTGGTGTGATCAAGAGAAGGAAAATACGAAAGGTTAAAAATACATGGTGGGACAAGGATGTACAATCAGCAGTGTCAGAGAAGAAGAAAGCTTAGTCAGATTGGTTGGCTGCCAGAGCAAATGAAAGAATGGGAAAAACAACGAGTGTAGACATAGATGAAGCAAGAAAGGAGTTTGCTAGGTCAAAAATAATAGTGAAAGAAATGGTTAAAAGGAAAAAAGAGGAAAAGAAAGATGAGTTTGATAGCAGATTATCTGACGATTTCCAGGGGAACATTCATTTTTTCTGGAAATCCGTTCGTACAGTTCGAGGAAGAACTCAATCCTCAGAACACACATCTATCAGAAACGAGAATGAAAAGATGGTGAATCGTGCGTGCTGAAGAGATGGAAAGAGTATTTAGAAGATTTTTTGAAAGAACGGCGATAGAGACACCGATAGCTGAAATGAATGGTAATGATAGCAATGATGAAAGCGTTATTGGCGTGGATGAGATCGTGAAGGGACTGGGAAGTATGAAAGTAGGTAAGGCTGCAGGATATGATAGGATTACAGTCGAAATGCTGAAGGCTGGACAGGGCATCATAGTTGATCAGTTGCAGCGGTTATATAACTTGTGCTGGAGCACCGGCCGAGTACCTAATGACTGGGCCGCAGCTGTAGTTGTGCCTCTTTATAAAGGAAAAGGCTCGCAACAAGACTGCAAAAACTATAGAGTCATTAGCCTTCTCAGCATTGTTGGCCAATTTAATGCAAAGGTACATATTGAAAGAGTTATGGAAGTAACCGAAAAGAAAATATGGGATGTACAAGCGGGATTCCGAAAGGGTATGGGATGTACGGATCAGGTTTTTTCCTTGCGAAGCATAGCCGAAAAGTTTTTAGCCAAAGGTCAAAAGGTCTATTGCGCATTCGTGGATTTGGAAAAGGCTTACGATAAAGTGGTGAGGAATGAAATGTGGTCGGTGCTGTCAATGAATGGGGTGGACAGCAGCCTCATTCGAGCTCGGAAATCCCTTTATGACGATTCTAGAGCTTGTGTGACGATAAACGGGGCATACACTGACTGGTTTACCATCGAGAAAGGTGTTAGACAGGGATGTGTAGCGTCGCCGTGGCTGTTTAACCTCTTCATGGACAGTTGTTTGTAAGATCTAAAAGATAGTGACTGCGGATTAAGGATGAATGGGTTACTTGTCAAATGCCTCCTTTATGCTGATGATCAGGTAATAATTGCATCTTCAGCGGAGGAATTGCAGGAGATGTTAACAATCATGCATGGTGCGTTAGAGAGGAAAGGAATGAAAGTGAATGTAAGTAAAACGAAAGTTATGGTTTTTGAAAAGGAAGAATGCGTTACGGCTTGTAATGTTTTGATCGATGAACAACGAGTAGAGCAAGTGAATGAGTTTAAATACTTAGGCACGTTGTTTACAAGAGATGGTAAGAATGAAGAAGATATTGAAAGAAGAGTTAATGCAGGCAATAGAGTGAATGCAGCTCTGAAGGCGTTTATGAATAGCCAAAACGTGTCCAAAAAGGCACGTTTGGCTGTGCATAGAGGGGTATTAGTGCCTACCCTTATGTACGGTAGTGAAAATTGGGTATGGCAGAAGAGATTTGAAAGTAGAATAAATGCTGTAGAAATGAGAGCACTGAGAAGTATGTGTGGTATATCTTTGACCGACAGAGTAAAGAATTGTGTGATAAGACAGTGTTGTGGGGTAAAAGAAGATGTAGTGACAAGCATTGAGCAGTTTGGGCACATGGAGAGGATAGATGACGATAGACTGACAAAGAAGATATATAAGGCACGTGTGAATGGGACAGGACAAAGGGGAAGACCTAGGCGGACATTCACATTTGGAGACATCCTGAAAAAATGACGAGTCAGAAGTACCCTTAACAGAAGAGCATGCATGAGAAACTTGATGGGAGTGAGTGAGGCAAGAGAGGTATTTCAGGATCGTTGCAAATGGCGTTCCGTAGTCTCTGCCTACCCCTCCGGGAAACAGGCGTGAGTCTATTTATGTATGTATGTATGTATAATATATATATTTCTTGTGTGCGTGTTTATGTCACTGAACTCCTCCTAAACGACTGGACCGATCTTGATCAAATTTTTTGTGTGTGTTCAAGGGGACTTGAGAATGGTTTAGATTCACAATTTAGTCCACTGGAAAATGTTTTTTTACTTAATTTTTAATTTGTAATTAGTTGTGTATTGTGGAATGTTTCACATTGGAACCGATGGACAGCGCTGCTATCGCAGTGTCAAATCTTATATTAATAACTAGAGGACGCCAGCAGCTACGCCTGCATTGTTTTAATTTACCCGTTTTGGCCGATCCCGTGGGAATTTCGGAAAATCCCTTCTTAGTGCACCCCTACGGTCCCCAAGGAACATGTATGCCAAATTTCAGCTTCCTGCGCCCAATAGTTTTGGCTGTAGCGTGTCTGTCAGTCAGTCAGTAACGCAAGGATTTTATATATTAAGATTTCGTCAAGGAGTACATCGGAACCTTACCTGAATAAGAAAACATTAAAAAATAAAGATTTCGAGTCGACAACATACATCCGCAAAATTCGGATTGTCGAGTATTTTATTAAATTCGAATGGTTCTGACAGACAAACCACATTCACCCTATTGGCCACTCTAGGGAAACATGACAGATAGGTACCGAATAACATTTTGAGTACTATTAAGTCTTAGTACTAAGTAGTTTGTATGTGTAAATACTTTTTGCAGTAATATTTCTTAAACAATTTAAACGCAACGACAAATATAGAAGTATCCGCCCAATAAAGGAGATTTGTGTTTGATGTTACCCCGAACATAGATGATAATGTTTTTTTTTATTATGCTTACGCTACAAATACTCTTACGTAAGAAAAAAACAACAATAAACGCTTAATATGTCTCCCTTTAAATCGATACCTCTCTCAGACGACACAAAGATGAAAATATAGTATACTCCTCTCGATACAAGCTAGTGGCGCCATCTATCTTACGTGGTAATTGGCAATTGGTAGCCCGATCCTCCCGAGGATAAATTTCAAGAGTATCGGACCAGCTATACCTAAGAGACGTGTTGGATATTACTAGTCAGTGGTGCTGAGGTGTGAGTTATTATGCAGTTTGTTGACTCAGTTATTAGAAAGATATAATTTAAACATATTAAAGAATTAAGTTCTGGTTTGTCTGTATTAAACGCAAAAAACTAACGAACAGATTTTTGTATTCGGCTTGGTGATGGGTCTTGTGACATCCTGTATATAACTTAACAAGTTATCATATAGTAAGGCGTCTTTTATGAATATAATTAGTCGGTTTTCGGGTTAGGTTGTATCTACTCATATTTCTTTCTTTCTCTGTTAAAAACTGTGATTCTAAGCAAAAATTTAATTTTCACTTCAGTTTTTTCATATTATGTTGTGTTATTTTACTACTTAAACGCACTAACTTTCTATTTACAATGACACAAAATAGAACTTAAAACATCTCACTTCAGATACAAATAACTTCACGCCTGTTATCCCCGAAGGGGTAGGCAGAGGTGTATTACACACCCACACTTCGCCAGTTATGTTTCAGTGCCAATGTAATATAAATTCCAATACAAAATTAATGGTATCGACGCTAAATTTTCTATGGAAAGAGTAAACCATAAAGATTATGCCACCCAAGTACAAAAGAGATATAAACCTAAAATTTATAGTTTCAAGCTTACGTCAAATGTGTCATGAAATCAATAATATACTTAGTGTAATAAAATGTTAAGTTTATTTGTGTGTATGTACTTAAAATACTAGTATAGGCTGTGGATATGCCTGTATACTGAGAAGTATGTATGGCAAATTAGTCTACACTGCCTAATGATTCGTGTATCGCTACTTTATTTTAAGACTCCCGTACTAAGAATAAATCCTGTGGGGGCTTTTCAATGATTTATAATTATAACGGACACAAAGAGAACTAAGACTAGAAAGAAATTTTTGGATAATACAAAGTGTGGTCTCGAAAAGGAATCGAACCTAGGACGCACGGAACTGTGCCTTGAACGCACGTTAAGTTCGCAGTCCCAAGTATTCATACTAGTACAAATAAAAAATCTTCATACTAGCCTGGAAGGCTAGTATTTTGGTAGTCCATACAGGGAGTCAGTGCCCTTAAATATACAATATGCTGACACTGGTCTAAAGCATAGGATATACAGACGGTCATAATCCTCCTAGCGTTATCCCAGTTTCAACCAGGGGGGGTCCGCTTACTAGTCTAAACGGATTCGGCTGAATATTAGCTTTTCCACGGAGCGACTGCCTGTCTGGCCAGCGCAACCCGAAGGGATAGCGATATTCCATGGTTTAGACTAGTGTCAGTTTATTTAGAGGTAGGTGGCCCTATAACGACTGTCAAAGATCTTCATGACAGCCGGGACCGATGGCTTATCGTGCTCTCCGAGGCACGGGACAAGCGATAATTAACAATTTTATACGCACATAACTTTGAAAAGTCATTTGTGCGCGCCGTGGACTCGAACCCGATACCGTCTGCACGGCAGTCTGTTGGTATCTCCACTAGGCTATCGCTGTCAGGATATACAGACGGTAGTCAATGAAGAGCTAACATTCTGACTTATCTGATTAGACCAGTTAGGTCCCCGGGCTCCAAGGCGAGAGTCTGGATGCAACCGGGATAAAGCTAAAACGATGAAGTCATAAATAACAGAGACATTTAATATAACTAGACATACATAATAATATGTATATGTTACAGCCAAAGTAATAAATGCAGATATTATTTATACTAGCTTGCCAATATTATATAATATCTACTGAATTTGGACAAAGTAATATTTGACACGGAATTAATAGATGTTTTTTTAGAATAAATCTGTTCTTTCATTTTTGTCATTAATAGAAAAATAGCTTTCACTATATTTTGCTATCTTTACCATAGAAAAGTTTTAGTCGCGCGGCTTCGGCCACGTGGACGGTGTCTAGCACAACAAAAGTGACCTTTGTGATATTCTGTTGTAAAAGCTTTATAGTAGCAAAGTTTCATCAAAATCCTTTCAGAAGTTTGTGCTTTAAAAGGAACAAACGAACAATCAAACACAGTAATGCATTTACAATTATAATATAAGTATGTGTTTATGGTAGCTTCACAGCTGTCACTTCCAAAATATAACAGCCAAACCCAAATAAACATTAAATTCGCATATTATTTGCCTACGATCTATCCTCTCTCGCTAAATACATATATTTCCAAATAAACACATTCACCTCTTCACAATATTGTAACGGCATTGAGGTCAGACGTCCCGATCATTAACAGTAACTAAGCCTAGGTATCACAAGTTGTCACATAAATCGTGGCAAAATCCTGCTACAAATGGTACAATTATTTGTTATATTAATGGCATGCCAAATGTAGTAAGTTGTTACGATTATGTTGAATTACGATGTTTATTGGAAGGTAGGTAAAGAGGTGACAATAGATTATAAATCTGAGAAAGATAGTGTTGTAAAGAATTAATCATCAATTTATATATTTAAAATTCTTCCTTTACTGTCTGACTGACAGACAACGAACAGCCCAAACTATAGAGCATAAAAAGATGCTATTTTACATGTTTGTTCCTTGAGATCAGAAAAACGGTTAAATAAACAAATAGTGCAGGCTCAGCTGCCCGCTACGTCTAAACTTCATCTTCATCTCACTACATCTTCTAGTAAAATATAATTCTTACAAACTTACCGCAGTTTTTCAAAAAAAACATCATTCATCATCCAAACGTTGTCTCGGTGGCATCTAACACTTTCATCTTGGAGTACAAGGTCCTCTTTTCTACCCAGATTTGACATAATGTTAGCTTTTCAACAGACAGCCGTCTGACCGCCCCAATATTATAAACAATCTTCTTCTTCACAGCTTTTCGTTGTGTTCATTGCGTTCTGTGTCTTCTGGACTTAAGCCTATCCTGATTTGCTTCACACTGTGAGTCATTAGACTGATTTGGCTCTATACTACTTACTACTATACTGTATTTTTTCTGTCTTACTTACAGTTACCAGACTCTTACTCACGGAGAGCAATGGTGTTGTTACATTTTGTATTTTTAATCCGTCAGCACACAGACATTATACAAATACACCCATGTTTATATTCTCATTATGCTGCTAAACGACCTCCAAATGATATTTGTATGATAACCCTGTGGTCACATTAATCGATTTTAAATTTTCGCGATTTGTATACATCATACAAAAATAATTTAGCGGATCTTAATCGCGTGAGCTCTTATTTAAGGGGCAAGACGAGCGAAACGTCGGCAACAAATAGGTATTTATACCTTAAATAAGTTAAGTTCACGTGGTTTACCATCTTGACACACTGCCTACACTATCCATATTTATACTTATATACTAATATTTATACCTAAATGCGATTGTGCTTGTTTGTCCTTCCTCCACGCTAACATTAACATACATTAACAACAGATAGTGTTAATGTATTCCTAGACCATCTTAATTCTATTCACAACCAGATAAAATTTACAATGGAATTAGAGGCAAACAATTCTTTAGCTTTCTTAGATGTACTTGTTATCAGGAACAAAAACAACTCTTTGAGCCACACTGTGTATAGGAAAAAGACACATACAAATAGGTACTTAAACGGTGAATCTCACCACCATCCTAAACAGTTAGCTACCGTAGGAATGTCTTTGTTTCAGAGAGCCCGGGGGATCTGTGACAAGAAACACCTGGACGCCGAGCTTCAACATGTCAAGCAAGTTCTGCAAGACAACAAGCTCCGACCGCCGCGCCAACGTCACAGATCCCCGAAGAACAAGCCAGCCACAGTAGAGAGACAACCTGCTGTCCTCCCATACATCAAGGGCGTGACCGACAAGATTGGCTACATCTTGAAGCGAGCTTCAATCAAAACTTTCTACAAGCCGCCAACGAAGATAAGCCAATTATTACCATCTGTCAAGAGTCAGTTACCCTTACAAGAGGCCGGGGTTTACAAGATAGACTGTGAGTGTGGGCTCTCATACATTGGGCAAACCAAGAGAAGCATAGGCATTCGACTAAAGGAACATATAGCTGACATTAAACACAAACGCTCGACGAAGTCTGCTGTGTGTGAACATGTAGAACAAGGAACCAACCATTACCTGCGATTTGATAAACCACAGATACTCGCAAAAGAACACCGCTTTATTCCAAGAATGATACGAGAAGCTATTGAAATAAAAAAAACATCCTAATTTCAATAGGGAAGATGGATGGAATGTTCCTCCAGCTTGGGACCCTGTTATCAGGCTAATGAAACCCAAGAAGGACAAAGTCACCAGAAGACATCAATACACAGTGAGCACATTCTGCGTAGATAGTAACACCAATATTTGAAAAATGTTCGGGTACTTTGAGATAACTTTTAAATTCAAGACAAAGACAAATACCACCTCAGTCTGCCGTGAACATGAATCCTGTAAAGAATTCGAAACGTTGGCTAGTAATAAAAATGTAGTTTCTAGATCATTCGGTTTAAATGTAAAAACAAGTGAAACCAATATAACGCGATAAAATCCGTAAACTGTAGTTTAATTTCAACGTCAGACGTAAAATTACGTAGCTCCGTAATTTTTAAAAGTTTTATTTAATTTTAAATGAATATTTAATGCTTATATCTCATTATTGTTGTTAAATAGAAAGTAACTAGTAAAGTAAAGTGTGAAAGACATTCAGTTTGGTGTTTGAAACCTCGATACAAACAGTTTTTGGCGGACAGATCTACTACCAGCTGTCAACGGACGGATTTGAAATCATCTCTAAACCCGGGGAGTATTTTACTTATTAACTTACACTCCTCATCACACATTTACTCGGCTCACACCAACGTGAGTTTCGTCCATCACACACTGGCACAGTTTCTGTCTCCTTTTGCTTGACAAAAACGTGGAAGCAAAATTGAAGACTGAACAAACGCCCCATACAAACACCTACTACACTTACACTTCACATTTATTTAAGTGTTTATATCTTGAACAAGGCCCATATATATAATATCTTCAGAATTTAATATAAAAATTGGTATAAATTAGTAAATTTGTCAAGATTATATTTTTCTATTTTCTACCTACATATTTTGCCTACTTAATAAAAATTTAATAGCACCTTTAATTTCTTTCCTTTAAATAATATTTTCCCTTTCTGTTGTTTATCTACTGTCCTTCTAGCTATAGTATAATTAATTTTATATATATTTTATTTACTTATTATCTATAAACTTCTACTCATTACTGTTTTATCTCTTCTCTAACATCTTGATTATTTTTCTGTCCATAGATGTTTGGCATATCCTTGGCTATGAGCCATTCCACAATGAGCACTATGATGACCAGGAAGGCCACAGCAAAGGATCTAGAAAACAAGCTGAGAGTAACCTTGGTGGAATTAAAGAGGTGCCAGGAGGAGAATAATCATCTACTGAGGGAGCGTGCAGACTGTGAAGAGGACATCAGGATTGTCAACGATAGGGTTTCCAACCTGAAGGCTCAACTCGCAGAACTCCATATCGAGTATATGGACACACTGGCCCAGCGAGATAGGTTACAGGAAGAAATTCATTTATTGACCGCTAGCAATGATGACCATTCATGGTCTATGAGTCGCATTAGGGAACTAGAATGCTGTTTAGAACAATCATTCACTAAGATTAAATCACTAGAACAAACTGTAGAGATATTAAACAGTAATAAAACTCAGAACCTTTACTCAGAGGTTGTAGGTAATAGATTAGGCTTAGATTCAAAACAATTAAAAATAAACATGAATTGTCTGAAACGGCATAGAAAGTATAATAAATTAAATAAACATATTAAGAAACTCATTTTGAGTCTAAAGCAATATAGGAAAACTAAGATAACATCTCAGCAATATAAATGTTTAGTTTCTGAGCGTTCAGATTTGTTAATAGAGTTAGACAAATACAATGCAGAGTTGAATAATGGCAAAACGTTATATGACAAACATACTAGGGATCTTAAAAGTCAAATTAGTTCCTTACAATCTCAAATAAGTAGAATGAACACGCAATATGAAAATGAGGTTCAGGAATATATTAGGAAATATGATGAGATTGCACAAGTGGGGAGACAAAATTTAGAATATGTAAAGGCCTTAACAAATACTAATAGTTGTTTGAATATCATAAAACCAACATTACCCACTTGTGAGTCCCAGATTATTTGCGATAGTGATAAAAGCACTTGTTCAGAGAATAATAGAACAGGTAAGTCTTCTTTAGGTAAGAATTCTGGCACAAATAAAGTTTATATATTCTCAGATAGGCTTGGTGTAGGTTTAGGTAGTTTAATAAATTGTGAGCTGACACAACACAATACTATCAATTATTGTTATCCAGGGTCTTCGTTTACATATCTAATTAATACATTAAATACAACAATATTTGATAGGCAGTCTACAATAATTATCACATATGGTGATAGCCCAACGGTGACTAAAAAGGATATATTTAATTTGACAGAAGTTATGTTATCGCTTCATAGCAAATTTGAATGCAAATTTATAACTCTTGCTTTGCCTTATTCTTATAGCTTAAATGAATAGTTATATTCATGAACTCAACTTGTGCTTATACAATTTGACATGGCAATATAAAGATTTTATTTTATTATTTGACATTAATAAATTTATTAATAATTTTACATTGACCAAAGATACTATGTATCTGCCACTATTTTATAGAAGACAAGTTGCTAAATTATTAGCATTTAATTTACAAAATGACACAGGTACATGTAGGGTATCCAAGAATTTAGCTTCTGTAAATAGTTCCTATCTTAATTCTTCTATTGAATATACTGACACAAGTTCTTTAAACTTAAGACTAGGACAAAGGGTAGACAAATTCAACTGAATGTAGCACATCAAAACATACAAGGTCTATCTGGCAAGGATTTAGAATTAAGTTTATATTGAGAAAAACACAGTATACAAGTTATGTGTATTACAGAACACTGGCTAAAAGAGTACCAAATTAAATTCTTAAATAACTCGCAATACACGGTACACAGTGCCTTCTCTAGGAAACACGCTATTCATGGTGGATCCTTGATTATTGTTTCTATAGCTTAACATATAAAGAACGGAAAGACATAGCAAGTTTGTCTATAGAACGCACTGTGGAACTGTCATGTGTAGAACTTGAGCAGCATATTATCATATGTGTATATCGTCCACCGTTAAGTAACTTTAGCTTGTTTGAATCAGTTATTGAAGATGCAATTACTAAAATTAGGAGCAATAAAAAAGGTATTATAGTTTGTGGTGATTTTAATTTAAATATTCTTGATCATTCAGTAATGACTACTAGATTTTTAAATCTATTTAAATCATTTTATTTAAAAAATTTGTTCCTTGAACCAACTAGGATTACAGCAACATCATCCACCTGTCTTGACAATATATTTAGTAATTGTACAGTTTCGAATAAATTAGTTAGTTCTGAATTAACTTCGGATCACTGTGGTCAATTAGCAAGGTTTCCGTATTATAGTGATAGCATCATACAGAAAGTGTTAGTTAGGCCATTACCTAGGCATAAGTTTAATGAATTCCGGAATAAAATTTTGATTGGAATGAATGCTATGAGTCCTGATTTAATGGAGATTGATTCGCCAAATGAAAATTTCAATAATTTATTTAATGTAGTTAACAAGGATTTTCAGAATACTTTTAGGACTAAGGAGAAAGTAGTTAAGGAATCTCGAGCTTTTAGTGAGTGGGCTACTGCAGGTATTTACAAAAGCAGAGCAAAGATGTACGAGTTGTACGGTATGAAGAGATACAATTCTGATTCGAACTTCACTAAGTATGTTAGGAATTATTCCAAGATATTTAAAAGAGTGTGCAATACAGCTAAGGCATTATTCGTTAGGAACAAAATTGAACAATCCTCGAATAAAATTAAGGCAACCTGGCGAGCTATTAATGAAGCAACAGGTAAGACAACACTAAGAGGTAATAGTTTTAGTTTATTTGATAGAGACAGATTAATTCATAATGACAAAGAAGTCGCACACACATTTAATAAATTCTTTGCTAGCATACCGATTACTACTACTAGAGAATTAAAATAATCAGCTATAGTCGCAGAAAACCTATTAGAATCTAGTGTAGGAAATGTGATGTATTATTTAAGTTCCATTGTATTAATTCTACCGATATTATAAGTACTTTTCAATCTCTAGAGTCTAAGAATACAGGTGATCTCTGGGGCATTTCTGTTAAGGTTTTAAAAAGTATAATTGATGTAGTAGCTCCTTATTTAAGCAACTTATTTAATAAGTGTATTGAATCAGGTGTTTTTCCCGATCTTATGAAACACAGTAGGATAATACCTCTTGTCAAATCCGGCAGTAAGACTGATCCTAGTAATTATAGGCCAATATCAATACTACCTGCCTTTAGTAAGATTTTTGAAAAGATCATACTCAAGCAATTACTTAGACATTTTAATCTAAACAGCCTCCTTCATAGTGAGCAATATGGATTTACCAAGGGTCACTCGACAACAGATGCAGGAGTAGCGTTACTTAAACACATATTCAGTGCATGGGAGAGTGCCCAAAATGCTATTGGTGTGTTTTGCGACCTTTCGAAAGCATTCGATTGTGTCTGCCATGAAACGCTCTTATGCAAACTTAGACATTACGGCGTACAGACTAAAGCATTGGAAGTCATTAAGTCATACTTAAGTGACAGAATCCAAAGTGTTGAAATAAACGGCTCAAAATCCAGTGGCTTACCTGTTGATTTAGGAGTGCCGCAAGGCAGCATCCTAGGGCCTTTCTTGTTTCTTGTTTACATAAACGATTTACCTTTTTACTTGAAAAACATTTGTGACGTTGTACTGTTTGCTGACGATACTTCTTTGATATTCAAAGTAGATAGAAATAAGGAACATTTTAACGAAATAAACAGTGCGCTCATTCAAGTAACTAAATGGTTTAATGTAAACAATCTAGTACTGAACGCCAAAAAAACAAAATGTATTAAGTTTGCTCTGCCTAATGTCAGAAACCTTGGTCCTAGTATAGCTCTAAATGACGATGTTCTCGAAACATCTGAATCTACATTATTTCTAGGAATAACACTTGATTCGAAATTACAGTGGGGTGCGCACGTTTCATATCTCTCAGGGAAACTTAGCTCAGCTGCTTATGCTATTAAGAAGGTTCGTAGGTTGACTGATGTCGATACGGCTAGATTGGTTTATTTTAGCTATTTTCATAGTGTTATGTCATATGGCATATTATTAAGGGGTAGGGCCGCTGACATCGAAAATATTTTTATATTACAAAAACGGGCAGTTAGGGCCTTTTACCAGTTAAAGACAAGTGTCTCACTTAAAGATAAATTTAAAAATATTGGTATTCTTACTGTAGCAAGTCAAATATAAACGGCTCGAAAATAACTTTTTAAAAACTTTATTTTTAAGTTTACAAGTTATGTGCTCAGCGTGAGCAGTACAATGAGAATGAATAACATGACAAGATACATCGTTTATAAAAGGCTTACAAGCTAAGGTGGGGAAGAGGGGTACCAAGCATGGGACCACCTCTGACATGGAGACATGGCTACTGTTACTGGGTATCGTCTGCTAATTGATTAATTACAATAAATTTAATGATGACCAAAACAATAACCATAAAACTTAATATTAGTGTTTGTTCGCCTTCATGGAACTGTTATGGTGCGAACCGTGCGAACGGTATGTGGGGGCTGCATAACTCCTCCCTCCATAAGATCAAAATCATCATTTGAAGAAGGGTGATTTTGTTCAAAATTACGGAGTAATTTTGATCTATATTTATACACAAATACAAGAAATACAATTATTAAAATTACGTAAATTATTAGAGTTCCTACACTGATGCTATGCATATTCACTATGTTTATAGACTTTTCACTGTTTAACACTTCACTTTCACTTTTCAGGACGTGTGACAGCAACTGAAGGTTTTCCATATCGATTTCATCGAGGCTGATAGATTTTCTTTGCAGGAAATCCGCTGGCGTTGTTATACTGGGTAGATGTATACACGGTGTGCTTCTGAAGGCAATTTGCGTTGTTTGTAGCCGACGTCTTTTCAACTTGATTGTTCCAATCTTCACAGTGCATGTATCGTTAGGAGTGACGATATATGTTCCTATGATATCTAGTTGGGTGATATCATTTTCACAATGTTCTGTTAAGAATATATGTGCGCCGGTGTATACAATCCATGAGTCTGACTGTATGGATTTTATCTTGACATCGGAGGTTTCGACGGATAGTGGAAGGCACGATGTGATGCTGGTAGAGTAGCTCAGCAGATCTGCTATGCATTTGTCTTCCTGACCGGATGACACGCTGGTTTCATGACAAAGGTACTTTCCTTCGTCTATTTCTTTGCAGGGCTGTGACAGTGGTAATACTTTCGACCCTTTCGCAAGGATGTAGGAATATTTAGGGGTCAAAAGGAACGTTCTATTGAGTTTAGGGTTGTACATAGGAAAGGGATGTAATATATAGTAGTTATAGACATCTAATTGGACTATTGGTACTGATAGTATAAAAGTTATTTGTTTGCCCTTTACATAAGCTTTAATGTCTAGAGAATGTTCTAAGTTAATAAGATTATCTAATGTTACAGGAAAAATCAATTTATCGACTTTCTCTATGTCTTTAAAAATAGAAAATATTTCATTTGTGTCTAATATCGACTGGTGTAAGACGTTTACCCTACTGAAAGCTACTGCGGTTTCCACTTCATCTAATTGTGTTAATATTATTTGAAAATTATGATTAAGTAAATTAAAAGTGTTTAATACTAAATTTTTACTCCTTTGGAACTGGGTTTGATTCATAAAGGCTTCTATTTCTAACACAGATTTTTCTAACATAATAAAGTTATATCTTGAGTGATTAGTGTAATTAACAAATGAACCAATTATTTCTGTCACTAATGTCATTTTATTTAAGAGTGCATGTTGCTTCGATTGTATACTGTTAATTGTTTTATCATACCTTATTGCATCTTCGTTATCCAAATTACCAGTTATTGCTTTTATCATTGATCCAATAGTGTTAACTAAACCTCTTTTTATTCTAATATTCGGAATTAACTGATAATACCTTTCTATTGTAGTGTTCATAATATATTGAGTCTGTAAGTCGGCGTCTATTAAATTACCATCTAAAATATATATGTTTTCTAACCTATCATGCATGTAACTAATAATTTCCTTATATTTTTCCTATGTTATACTCTAAAGATTTACTAACTAATTCTAAGTCTAATATTTTAACTATGTTCCAATTATAAAAACTAATACTAGCTTGACCTTCTTTCACTGGGAGAATCCCTGGGTTTTCTTCAAGTCTTTGAAGTTGAAGGGCCCGGCTGGGGGTCGTTAGTGTCACTACCACCAGGACGTACCTGTGAAGGACGCTTAATGTCTTTAAGTGGGACCTTTGATAGCCGATTTTGTTTCTGGACTGTAACTGTGTTTCTATTGGGGCTACTAGTTACTACAGCCTTTTGATAACGTGGCTTGTCCTTACTACGCCTAATGTTGACGCCTTTAATAAACACATTGTCGCCCGGCTTAATCTTAAACTGTTTTTCTCCGCCGCGCTTTTCTCTAATTTTCTCTTTAGATGCTAACATTCTTTCAGATAAGTAGTCATATAAGTATTTAGTGCGCTTAACATGTTCTCTAACTAATTGCTGTGTGTATTGTTTGTTATAATCGACATCAAAAACATTTGAAGAATCTGTATGACCAAATACCACTTCGAAGGGTGTAAGGCCCGTTGTACTATGAATCGATTGATTGTAAGACATAACTGCGTATGTCATCACGGATGCCGCGTCTGTGATCTTTCTTTCGTACTTAGCTAGCCTGTAAATTTCTAATATTGTAGAATGAAAGCGCTCTACTAAACCCATAGAGTTAGGGTTGTGAGGAGTACCTATGTGTAAATCAATCTTGTAAAAACTAAGCATTTCCTTTAACAAACTATTATTGAATTCCGAACCTGGGTCCGAACTAATTTTCCTTGGTACACCGTATAGTGAAAAATACTTAATTAACGCTCGGATTATTTCAGGGGTCGACCTGCTTGACACTTCGAACGCTTGTCCGAGTTTACTGAATGCATCTATTATAGTGAGAAAATAAGTTCCTTCAATTAAGAATATATCTATAAAAAGTTCTTCAAACGGTTTCGACTGCGTTTGTGTTAATTGCAACTCCGGTTTTAACGGATTTCTATCATACTTCATTTGTTTGCATAAATCACATGAGTTTATAATACTAGCTACGGTTTGACTTAAATTATTCCAATAAAATGTTATTTTAAGATGTGCAATAGTTTCCTTAATGCCGCGGTGGCATGTTTTTCCTACGTGATATTTTAAAACAATTTCCTTTTGCTCGTTTTCATCTTCCACATACACAACTCTTTCAGTACACTCATATAACTGAATAGAATCCTTTTTAAAGAGATTCGTGATTACATTACTAAATTGTTCTCGGTGACGTGTATCCTCGAAGTATAAATAGTACTTAATCTTAGGTCGTATATATTCCTTTAAAAACTGCTTTATTAAATCTAAGTTGTCTATTGGCATATGTACTTCTAAAACCTTTTGTCGATCCCTAGAAAGGTTTTTAACACTAGTTTCATTTTTATGCCATGTAAATACTAAAATTTGGTTTGGTTTGGTATCAATCGCCTCATGGAGTATTGGTATATCCGATGAGTCGGTATTTTCCTCCGAATGTACGGTGGCTATTGTAGACTCAGGCTTTTCTGAGGCTGTAGCTGTCCTACTATCTAATGACATTATTGAATATGGGGAATGCGGTCTATCTGGGTTCACAGAGGGTATACTTTGAGTATCCTCATCTGACGAAATTACTATAGGACTTGGTGATTTCTTATCTACGTTAACTATCATCGACTCGTTGTCGTCGTTTAAAATATTCAGTTTTATACGGGAAAGTGCGTCTGCGTTGCAATTCTGTTTACCTGGTTTATGCTTGATTTCGTAATCAAACTCCGCTAATCTTAAACGCCATCTAGTCAACCTACTACCGGGTTCTTTTAGCGAATGTAACCACGCGAGTGGTCTATGATCGGTGACTATGGTAAACTTATTACCGTATAAGTATGGCCTGAAATGTTTACAAGCCCATACAACAGCTAATAACTCCTTTTCTATTGTACTATATTTAATTTCCGCACCATTTAATGTCCTACTTGCATATGCTATAGGTCGGTCGCTGCCTACAGGACCCTGCGATAATACTGCACCAAGCGCAAAGTTTGATGCGTCTGTGGTCAGTAGAAAAGGCTTGGAAAAATCAGGAAACTGAAGTAAAGGGGCGTTAGTTAATAGCTCCTTACATTTTTCGAAAGCTTCAACATATTCTTTTGACATTACAATTTTTGTACCTTTCTTTAAACAACTAGTTAATGGCTGAGTTATTTTTGAGAAATCTTTGATAAATTTGCGATAATAACCTACTAGTCCTAAAAAGCTCTTAATTTCCGTGGGCGTTTTAGGTAAAGGAAACTTTAAGACTGCTTTAATCTTGTCATTATTCGGTTGTAAGCCATCTTTCGATATTTGGCAAAGTTTACTATCATATGGAAAAATTTCTAAAGGCTTATTAAATGAAATAATAGCTTCTCTGTCAGTCACGTTTTGTATAACCGTTTCCGCAAAAGAATCGATACATCTAACTAAAGCATCTGGCATACGAAGACCTGGAGTAAATTCTGTAAAATGAAGTATACCTTCGCCGTTTTCTAACACGGTTGGTACTCTAACGCGAGTCTCCGATCTAGGAGGTACTTTAATTTCATAAAATGGATTATATAATATTGGTATATTTGTGTAACGGGTTTTCAATATTTGGGTCTGCATATCGACGTTAGCTCCTAACTGTTTCAATAAGTCAGAACCTATCAAACCATCATACTGTGGTGCTACTTTATATACATAAAACTTATGACATAGGTCCGTTCGGAATATGTCGGGCAATGGTATGCGTACAACTTCATTATGTATACTACGCCCATGCGTACTTATAACCTCGAAGGGTTCTATCTGCTTATAATACGAATAAAACTGTTCTACCTTTTCAGGGCTAATAAATGAGCGCGTACTACCGGTGTCTATCATAAAAATAGATCCTACCTCCGGTATTTCAATATGCGGTAGTCTCAGTACACCTGAGTAATTAATTTGAATTACTTCGGTCGATGTGTCTGCGAGGCTACTATAGGAAAATTTACATTATTTTCGTAAGAGGTAGAGGGCAAATCCTGACTATCTGTAGATTCGTTAACATAATACTGCTCGTTTGGGTAATAAGGTGGAAACGATTCACCTTCGCTACTAAAATTGTCTGAGTATGAATTATTGAACTGCGTATTAAGCGAGTTGTCGGACTCGCACAGCATATTGTTACGAGCCGTTCTCATTGAAACGTCCGTATTCTGTTTCGGTGGCATTTGGTTAGGTATGCCGAAACGAAACTGCTGATTCGGATTGGTTTTAAAGAAACCTGATTGCTTGTAATTGTTCAGAGCTCTAGGGAATTGTTGAGGTTGATTATTACCTATCCTAAATTGAGGTCTATGTGATGCAAAACCTTGTTGGTTATTATTATTAAACTTAGGCACTGGATTATTATTAAATCTAGGCATTGGGTTCTGAGGTGTGTTATACCTCTGCGGGTTATTCTGGAAGTTATTTCTAAATGGCTGATTTTGAGGTATACCAAATTTAAATTGATTTGGCGTTACAGGGTTAGACTTTGATGATTTGCTTGATTACTACTACTATGCCCTGTATTCAACTTAGTTTTATTTTTAGAGTTATATTGTGTTAAGAAGTTTACTTCTTCCATAACGACACTAAGGGCCGACTCGAGAGTCGTACATCTATTTAATCTAACAAACCTAATCATTTCCTCAGGTAAATTGTAAAGAAAAACGTTTAACGCTGTGTTATTGTAAATTATCATTTTAGCTGCTTTGGTTCCTTCATCAGTTAATAAATTTACCTTTGACATAAGCGAACTCCTAGTATTTTGGATACGATGGCAAAAGTCAATGTATGATTCGCCGTGTTTGATTCTAATGCTCTCTAACTCGATAGCAATGCACGCTTCCGATCTAGGATCGCCAAAATGTTGTACAAAAAGCTCTTTTAAGCCTTCCCAAGTATTAATATTTTCTCGTTCACTTATTAATACAGCGGCTTTGCCTACTAATTTGCTTGTAATGCAGTGGAATACGTAAATCTGTTGAGCTGGGTTATTGTCCCCTCTAAAATTTCTAATGACATATTCACACTTAGAAATAAATAAATTTAAAAGTTTTTCATCTCCATCAAAACGTGGGATGATGCTCTGAATTTCCTTAGGGATAAGCTGAATTTGATTCATTTTAACAATTTAAATATAACAATTAAGGCAAATAAATAACGTTTGTCGAATATTTCGCGAAACTTAACTAAGTAACGAGTGTACCGGCGATGTTTGTCCAGTAACACCGTTCTAAACCTAAATAACGAGTATACCAGCGATGCTTGTCCAGTAATACCGTTCTAAACCTAAATAACGAGTATACCGGCGATGCTTGTCCAGTAATACCGTTCTAAACCTAAACTTAACTATACGTGTTTTAGCGATTTTTGTCTAATAACACGATAAAATGCGTTAACTAGCGATGTTCAGTCCAATTAAACGCTAAGGATAGACACGGGAAAGGAACAGTGCGAATAAAGGGTCTACTCACATTAAACTGCCCGTTGCCATGCCGATTCTCGAAGTGCTGCCGTTGCTCGCCGTAGTTGACAAATTTGTAAGTTCTTTTCGGATCCGCTGGTAAATGACGACGCCCGTAAGTACCGATTTGTGTACCGAACGCGATTTACTTTGTTTGCGAAATTCGCCCCGACTGCGCCAGTCAAATATAAACGGCGTGAAAATAACTTTTTAAAAACTTTATTTTTAAGTTTATAAGTTATGTGCTCAGCGTGAGCAGTACAATGAGAATGAATAACATGACAAGATACATCGTTTATAAAAGGCTTACAAGCTAAGGTGGGGAAGAGGGGTACCAAGCATGGGACCACCTCTGACATGGAGACATGGCTACTGTTACTGGGTATCGTCTGCTAATTGATTAATTACAATAAATTTAATGATGACCAAAACAATAACCATAAAACTTAATATTAGTGTTTGTTCGCCTTCATGGAACTGTTATGGTGCGAACCGTGCGAACGGTATGTGGGGGCTGCATAACTAGCATCACAATATATTTATGCCAGTGTTATGCATGTACGACTACATATAAATTCTTACAAAATGAATAGTGACATACACAATATTAATACTAGAAACAGGCACAAATAATGTGTACCATATTTCCGTTTACACAAAACGCATAGCTCTTTTATTGGGCTTAGTATAAGAATGTATAATAAGATACCAAGTAATATTTTGGACTTGCCTTTAGGGTCGTTTCAGACAATTGTTAAAAATAATCTTTTGCTGAAGGCATATTATAGTTTAAATGAGTATCTTGACGACAAGTACGCTTGGAAATAAATATTATTTTATTAGGTCAATTTCTTTTTATTATTAGATCAATAGGCAGTTTTATAGTGTAGTTAATTACCGTATTCTCTTTTATACTACATTTGCATTCTTGTTCTACTCTTTTTGTTATAATTTATCGGATTTGTAAGGTGAGGGTAACTCGTGGTCATGAACTGCTAACTATTAGATTGTAAATTGCTGCAGGTTCATATACCATTACTTTTCGGAACATACTGTTCCACCATAGATCAGAACAGTCATGTTCGCGAGTTGCTTACATCAAAAGACGTAAGTGGATGCTCCTGTTTCACCATATTCACTTTGGGAGGCTTACTAAATGAACATAATTAATTGCTTGAGTATGATATCAATAACTATTAACTTTTGCAATAGTAGATAACTCACAATGTGAAACAGTTGCAGCTCCTTACAAATATAACATGTAAAAGAATTATACTGGCAGTTAAAAAGAGTGGCCACGAGTTTTATTGCCCGTTCTTTCTCGTGGTTCTACCTATTGCATTGCAACGTGGCAGTAAATGTAAATGTAGAATCATCTAGTAATTAACTTTAATCTTTGACGTTCATAAGCGTCACTTTGTGACCTAAATGAAAAATGATTTTGAGTTTGAGTTTGAGTTTGATCTCATTCATAAATAAAAATTCAATGACTATTCCTATAAATCTTCATATTATTAAGAAATATAAATTTATTGAGAGTGGGAGTAAATTGTTCAACTACAACCTACAGAAGATATAAAATTGGCTTATCTTCGTAATAAAAATGTTTGTGCGTTCCGATCTCGGGAATCGATGGACCGAATTGGAGCGATACTTGGTTATTATGGCGTGAGATGTTTGTGGTAGGTCTTGTTTTTGTAGTGAGATAATATGGGGTACCTATGTTTTGTAGTGGTTTAGGAATGCTTGTCATGCAAATTCGATTTGATATCATCAAGCAGCTTCTTATTTACTGTGTAATATTTCCGTTTCAAAGTAAATTCCAACTCGCTTAACTTATAAACAAAAACTACACCCTACAAAGATATTTTATTTTGTAGAGTGACTAGTTAATTAAAAAAACATTGTATTCTATATCATTGTAAAACATGGCGATAGGAAAGAGTGTCATGAGTTCCGTGGTCCCAGATGTAATGAAAATCTTTGGCAGTCGTTAGTCAGTACTTTTGAATAAACTGACTAGTGTCAATTTACCCAATTTTATATTTTTCTGTTGCAAAGGTCAGACAGGCAGTCACTCCGTGGAAAAGTTAATATTCAGTCTAAACCGGTTAGACTAGTAAGCAGACCCCGGGTTGCAACTGGGATAACGGTAGGACAATGATGATCGATTGGTTTTACACCAGCTTACGATAGCGTGGTCAAATATGATATACTGATATATTAAATTACAAGAATGTACTGCCCAATATTTCTCAAGGCTACTGTCTTAAGCTGCAGTATAGAACATATAGTTCGCAGTCAGCCATCATATGCATTAACAATTAAATTGAAACACCATTCGGCTCAATTTAATTTGATGAAGTTACGTGCCAGTTCTATATAAACTGGACGCCCAAATTGTGGTTTATGGTTTGTGACCTGTTTTATAATAAATTAAATTTTATGTATATTTTCACGCCTTTATCCCCGAAAGGATAGGCAGAGGTGTAATATTACACCCACATTTCGCCTTATGAATTATAAGGAACTAGCTTTTGCCCGCTGCTTCACACGCGTAAAGATAAAGATAAAATGTTTTGTACAAACTTTCTTACACTCCTCAAGTAACATACATGCCGAATTTCACCTACTTGCGCTCAGTAGTTTCGGCTGTAGCGTGTCTGACAGTCAGTCAGTAGCGCAAGGATTTTATATATACAGATGAAAGTGATTCCATTGAAAAATAAAAGGTCGTACACAAACTATGACTCCTTTTACTACCGTCTTGGGTGTGGAAGAATTTCCAAAATACATGTCTTTGTGTTCGCTAACGTCATTTGCGGACCCAATTAACAAAGTATGAAGTTAATCTCTTGAATTTATATGTACAGATTAATTTTAAGGTTTGTGAATAGGATGCCATTTTAAAGTCAGTGTAGCTTTTGCTACACTACACACAAGACGAAAAAAAAAGGCCATTCATCCCCTGTTTAAAAAAGTTATGATAAGACTTCGGCCGCGGCTCAACCTTCGTGAATTATGTACCTAAACCTTCTTCAGACACACAATCTATTAGTAAAAACCGTATAAAAATCCGTTCGGTAGTTTTGAAGCTTATTGCGTTCATACAGACAGGAAGAAAAGGGTAATCATTTTATAGTATGTACCTATATAAATGTATACCTTACATGTTTTGGGAGAATACACACACGACAATCTAATAATCTAATCAGACAAGTGTAAACTACACCCAGTCACAGACCGCTTGTTTGATATTTAAAGAACACATCGCATTAGGTTACTTAGTAAATCTACGAAACAGTGGCGTACAGGGACCAATGTTTTCTTCCAAAGGGTGCATTTTACACCAGCAAAGCATAACCTTAGAAATACGTGGATACAATAATTTATAGAGCTCACCATTTTTTGTCAAGTGTAAGGATCGAACCACGAACATACGCGCGGCATTGGAGCGAAAAATCACCTTATCAATTCTGCTATTACTGCAATGCTTATAAAATAACTGTACATTAAAGAGTAATTACTACTCTGTAATTAACTATTTTGCGAAAGCTGCCAATTAAATCTAATACATATCTACCAGACCCCTTGCAATATAATACTAGGGTGATGTTATGCTGCCCTCTCACCTGAAATTGCGCGTTTCTGTTTTCCTTATAACAGCATCAAGTGAATGAGTTCAAACGCCAACGTAACAACTCTCTTAGAAAATGTAATCGGAGTTTTCATTACTACGAAATATGCCTATGGAAGGCATAACTAAACGCGTAAAATGACTTGCTTTACAGATTTAATAGCATGCTTGCCTTTGACTCCATTGGAAAAGTCGTGCAGTTTTCCTCAAAGTATTATGTTACGGAGAAGGTGAGACCAAATTGGACTTTAGTTGATCAAGAATGAGTCTGAATGCAAGGGAGTAATAAAAGATGCTAAAAATTTTAAGGTATGCCACAAATAAGTGGCAAATATTCTTTGTACCATAAGTAATGCTGCTTTATACGAGTATGATGATGCAAGAATGTTTAGAGACGCTGGCAGCCTTTAAAGTAATTTTCCACGGCACCAAACCAATGTTTGGAAAATTCATTGAGAGAGGAAATCAGTTTTCCGTTTTCGTTAAAATATTAGCTTCCCAAATATTCGTGGCATTCTTCACTAGAACGGTTTAAGCAAGGAAGTTATTTAAGTATTTCCAAATGGTTTATTTTCGATAAGTTGTTCGATTTTGAACAGATCAGATTTAAAAAAGACAGTTCTCGCACCAAGAATAAATCCTGTGTCGCGGGGGACTTTCCAAACATATATCCAACGGACACAATGAACACCAGATAATAATGTTGATCGAATAAATGTTGCTCTAGCTTTGCACGAAAGGTAATAAGTTGTTTAAAACATCCTTTAAAAGTTGGCCATTCTCACGTATAAAATGACATACGAGCGAGAATTTCAACTGATCATAAATTTGGAGCGGAATGGCCAAGTAAGTCGAGTTATGGACACAGTTGTTCAGCAATTATGGTGCCCTTGTGTTTTCAGGTAAATGCTAATAATTTGTAAAGACCCTATGAAGGAAAATTATAATCCATACTCGCTAATATATTTCGAAAAAACTTTCAGTGTTGGTTAGCCCATTTATCGAGGAAGGCTATAACATCACGCTTTGAGCTACGGGAGCAGAGCAGTAGCATTAAATAACGCGGTGTAACCGCGGTGTAACCGCAGTGTAACCGCGGTGTAACCGCAGGCTAATCTGGTGCTATATAATGGCAATATTTTTAAACTATATCTTTTCAACGAGTTGACTTTATTATAACCAAGCATACAAAGAAGGCTTTAAACAATAATTTCGCAATTAATATGCTTAACTACTCAAAAAAAGTGCTCCTTACTGCTCCTCTTAAATGTCTAATGACGTCAAACACAGCTTCGTAACTTTAATACAATCACACGACTTTAATTCCCTTTGATACTTATCTTAAGATTTTACTGAAAACTCTTAATGAGTGTAAAAGCATAAAATATATCCAATATTTATGCATCAAACTTTCATAATAAATTTAATATTTTCAGTAACAATTTACTTGCGAAAAGATATCGTGTTCGCGTATTATAACAAAAAGGTACGACTCGATATTTTAATTTTACATATTTTCTTTTCAGCTTTTTATGTTTTATATAGGTACTTATAATTTGTCAAATAATTTGATCTGACGCCTACTTTACTTAAGGTCGGCTTCAGTGGAGTTACGGATAAATAAATAATTTGTATAATTAAATAAAATTATGTTCAGTTAATGACAAACAACGCACAGTGAAACTACAGGGCGCGAGAAGCTGAAGTAGAAAAGAAACCCAAGAAAATATTAAACTTCAGCTTCTCGCGCCCTGTAGTTTCACTGTGCGTGCATACGCAATAAGCTTCAAAACTACCGAAAGGATTTTTATACGGTTTTTACTAATAGATTGTGTGTCTGAGGAAGGTTTAGGTACATAATTCACGAAGGTTGAGCCGCGGCCGAAGTCTTATCATAACTTTTTTAAACAGGGGATGAATGGCCTTTTTTTTTCGTCTTGTGCGTAGTGTAGCAAAAGCTACACTGACTTTAAAATGGCATCCTATTCACAAACCTTAAAATTAATCTGTACATATAAATTCAAGAGATTAACTTCATACTTTGTTAATTGGGTCCGCAAATGACGTTAGCGAACACAAAGACATGTATTTTGGAAATTCTTCCACACCCAAGACGGTAGTAAAAGGAGTCATAGTTTGTGTACGACCTTTTATTTTTCAATGGAATCACTTTCATCTGTATATATAAAATCCTTGCGCTACTGACTGACTGTCAGACACGCTACAGCCGAAACTACTGAGCGCAAGTAGGTGAAATTCGGCATGTATGTTACTTGAGGAGTGTAAGAAAGTTTGTACAAAACATTTTATCTTTATCTTTACGCGTGTGAAGCAGCGGGCAAAAGCTAGTTCCTTATAATTCATAAGGCGAAATGTGGGTGTAATATTACACCTCTGCCTATCCCTTCGGGGATACAGGCGTGAAAATATACATAAAATTTAATTTATTATAAAACAGGTCACAAACCATAAACCACAATTAGGGCGTCCAGTTTATATAGAATTGGCACGTAACTTCATCAAATTAAATTGAGCCGAATGGTGTTTCAATTTAATTGTTAATGCATATGATGGCTGACTGCGAACTATATGTTCTATACTGCAGCTTAAGACAGTAGCCTTGAGAAATATTGGGCAGTACATTCTTGTAATTTAATATATCAGTATATCATATTCGACCACACTATCGTAAGCTGGTGTAAAACCAATCGATCATCATTGTCCTACCGTTATCCCAGTTGCAACCCGAGGTCTGCTTACTAATCTAACAGGTTTAGACTGAATATTAACTTTTCCACGGAGCGACTGCCTGTCTGACCTTTGCAACAGAAAAATATAAAATTGGGTAAATTGACACTAGTCAGTTTATTCAAAAGTACTGACTAACGACTGCCAAAGATTTTCATTACATCTGGGACCACGGAACTCATGACACTCTTTCCTATCGCCATGTTTTACAATGTTTTTTTAATTCACTAGTCACTCTACAAAATAAAATATCTTTGTAGGGTGTAGTTTTTGTTTATAAGTTAAGCGAGTTTGAATTTACTTTGAAACGAAAATATTACACAGTAAATAAGAAGCTGCTTGATGATATCAAATCGAATTTTCATGACAAGCATTCCTAAACCACTACAAAACATAGGTACCCCATATTATCTCACTACAAAAACAAGACCTACCACAAACATCTCACGCCATAATAACCAAGTATCGCTCCAATTCGGTCCATCGATTCCCGAGATCGGAACACACAAACATTTTTATTACGAAGATAAGCCAATTTTATATCTTCTGTAGGTTGTAGTTGAACAATTTACTCCCACTCTCAATAAATTTATATTTCTTAATAATATGAAGATTTATAGGAATAGTCATTGAATTTTTATTTATGAATGAGATCGGCTGAACTAGTTTTGCCTTCGGGTTTTGAATGCTTTACTATTTAGTCGTTTTGATAGCCTGATATTGCATCGCATTACAGTGATGCTAAAATTATTTGGATATTATGTTATGTAGCTGTACTGTAGAAAGAATCGTGAAGGATGCAATTTTAGGTTAAACCTTGCCATAATTTAGTTCAATTTAAAGATGAATATTTTACAGTGACATTTTATTTCATATTTTAATATGATAAAACAACGCAAAACATTTTAAAACTGTTACCGTTTCAAACAAGATACTTAAAGACATCCGAAGTGCTATATACTCTACTATAATACTCTCACATTTCTTTTATGAAGGAAATTATTTGAGCTAAAACAAAGCATTTCGTATTGTTTTCTAGAATTTTCTGACACAAATGATCCTGTATGAAATGGAGTTGAAAGAATCGCATCTGTTGTTTTCTGAACAATGGGATTTGTTTTGGAACTAGTGATAATTAATTAATGTAAGGAAACTGTAGTAAAGGATAGTGTGGAGAAACATTTTAACAAGAGTATAATTTATAGTTGTACATGTTTTCTGTCTTGTATAAATGGTAGAATTATAAAAAAGGCCCTTTTTGTAGAAAATAATATGTTGATTTAAAATAGTTACAATTAAAGTGCTAGTGAACATTTTTAAGGTATAATGCTTATTACCCGTCGAAACGACAAGTAAGTATTATGTCATCTTCACGAAAGAACTGGTGATGTAAAACCCATTTAAATTCAATATCTATAGGTACCTATGTCTGATTTTTTTACAGTTTAGTAGTAAACACTCAAAAGTAAACCAATATAGTTAAATTAGAATGATAAGTAGGTCATTGTGAGGAACGCCGGTTTAACTTCTAAGATCTTAGCATCGATCCAAATTTGAAAAAGTGTTATGACCCTTGAAGTCCTGTGTATTTGTTGCTTTAAATATAAAATCCACGACCTTAATGTAAATTTACCAAACTCGATCGCCCTGATCTAAGTTTATAATGAGGATTTCACTAAGGCGCTTTAAACATTCCGTAACTTCAAAACTTAAAACGGCACGCAGCATCATTCTGACTTACACACGC
Source organism: Euclidia mi (assembly GCA_944739405.2). NCBI lineage: Eukaryota > Metazoa > Arthropoda > Insecta > Lepidoptera > Erebidae > Euclidia > Euclidia mi. Next base: position 23,551,656 of record OX123205.2, read on the forward strand.
AGTACTTACCTAACAACCTACTGTCGACAACATGTTATAATTTATGCCTCAAACTATATTAAGCGCAGCAAACTAGGTTTTGGGGTAAACACTAAGATTTCAAACTAAGAGAATGGGGTCTTTGTTTTTAATGCTATATAGTAAATGGGAAGGCACAACATGTTTAACAGATTATTTATGCAAAAACCAATTACCGTTTTAAGTGAAAAATTGATACAACTGATTCGATGGTAAAATCGAAAAAGTAAATTTCATTCAGGGGTGAACTTAGGAGGGATTTCCTGGATCTCCCGCGGGATCGAACAAAAACGGATAAATTAAAAATAATGTGCGTAATAGCTGCGTATTTTCAAAATTTTGTCTTTGCTACTAACATAAGTGCACGTGGTCTTTGGTTATAAATCGAAAGTAATCTACGATAATTTTAAGTTTAAAATCATTTTTCTGTTGTTACGTTACCTTAATGTTTAAACTGTATAAAATGTGCTTACGCGTAGTAAACTAAGTAAGAAAAATGTTTGCGCCGATACGACTTTTCCATACACCAAAAGTGGTCAGGGGATGATCACTTGATTAGTGATCAACTCCTAACATAAATATATTTTATTATCGTCATCATCATCCACAGCCCGACTGTGTCCACTGCTGAACATAGCTCTCTTTGTTCTTGCCATTTCCCTCGATTTTATTTTACAAATTGCGAAAGATTGCAAGCTTTTTAAATTAAAAAGGAGAACGTTTTCAATTCGATGACTATATATTTTTCTATGGATGTCTCTAGATTTCTCCGTTATTTATGAACAGATTTAAAAATATCTTTTTTGTTGAGTACAAGTTTCAAAATAAACTGCCACTAACTACAAATGACTACAACATCTCGTTATGAGTGCCGACGAGCTATGAAATAATGCAAAACGCGTGCATATTCTACGAGCAATAGATCTACAGTGACGTTAGACGACAGTAATTCCCATGGGCGAAGACGTCTAACTTGATCACTGACATTCCGACGTGGCTGAGGCGGCCATCTTGGGGTGACGTCATTTCGCATTGCTCCTAACGTTGTCTAGAGCGCAATGCTATGAGCTGTGTACATGAAGAGATATTACAGTAGTGTGACGTATGAACTATTGCTTCAGATGATACTGCTTTATTGTACGAACGACCGCATAGATGTGACGCTTATAGCGTCGATGTCACTTACCAGTCGTAACAAATTAGCAAAGTAAAGTACCGTTAGCAGAGGTCACTAATTAGTGACCTATCCAAATAGATGGGTGAGCGCTTGTTGTGGCAGTTACGAAGAGAATGATTCGAAGAGGTATGTAGAGGCACATATCGTCATGTAATGAATTTGTTGGTCCCACGTAACGGGTGAGCCTTTTGCCGTTACCGGGCAATTTGCAAGACTCCGTGCGGTTACTGAAAATTCAGAAGCCAGTAAGAGTTTTGCCCGACCCGGGAATCAAACCCGGGATCTCCTGATTAGCAAACGCGTACGCTATCTACTGGACCACGGAGGCAGTCAGTGTCTACTGAATATCCTAAAACCTATCTATACTGAATATTTATATAATATTTTCTATAACATAAGTAGCAGTTGCCGTTCTTAGCAGTCAGAATTACGAACAACATCTAAGTAAGGGTGCTTCTACACGGTGCATGTAGCTGGAGCAAGTAAAGGTGCGGGTTACACGCGTGGCTAATATGCGCAAGCTACTTGATCAAGTTACTCGCTTGTACTTGTACATGGTGCAAATAACTGGAGCAAGTTAAGACGCGGGCTACTTGCGCAAGCTGTACCTATGTACAAGTTATTTGTTCGTGGTCAAGAGCTACATGTGCATGCTATTCGTGCGGTAGCTTTATGACTTGAATCGCATCAAATGTCTCGACGAACGAAAATTATTTTAAAATCATATGTAAAAATGTAATTTTAACAGATAACATGCGCGAGTGACCCGCGCGCGTCGCAGAGCACGCGAATTACTTGCGCGGGTGGCTCGCTTTGGTACATGCTCGAGTCGCTGGACCCGCACATTGTTTTAAACGATATGTTTACGGTGCATGTAACCCGCGCAAGTGCCTCAACATGCTCAAGCTACATGCGCCGTGTACAAGCACCTTAAGGAGCGTGACTTGCGTGACAATTTTTTTGTTGTTTAGTGATACAAACGAGCAATTCGGCACGTGGTGGTGAGTGATCAACGCCGCCCATAGAAAATTCCCATACCCGAAGGATCACAAGTGCGTTACCTACTATGATTGTCAATTGAATAAAAAACAGTACAAAAAAGCAATCGTTAAAATATACCCCCGATAAACTGTTTTGCGGGTGTTCTTTTACCAGTAATTTTCATATTTATTATGTGCTCATAGCAAGGATAATCCCAAGCGTTCTAAAATAGGTTGCATATTAAAATATCAAAACTTTCTCTAGCAAATTTCAAAAGAACAATAAACGATATAACAAAATTTAAATGACCAAATGTTTTATTTAGAAAAAATTTAGAATCCCAATGTATGTGACATCAAATGAACGACTGATCAAAAGTTGCTAGATGTAATTTTAAAATATCAAATCAAAACTAATCATATTTTAGAATCACAAATGATTTCTAATTAAAAATTATTAATTTAAATGTAGGTATAAAAAAATCCCGAATGGAAGATTTTTACTTAGCATTATTTCTTTGAAATAATGTCATTTGACCGTATTTTCAAATGCACTAATTTTATTTTAACTAATGTTTCACTAGTCTAATAATCATTTCTTTGCTTTCGAGTGCCTAGGGTTAGGTCCGACTGTAATTCCAGTAACTAAAAAGGTTATGTTAGGTTCTCTTTTGACTCTTAATCCGAAAATAGGAGCCCTGCGAAGCAGGGCTCCGTCAACTTTAGTTAATTAAACTAGTGTGAAGAATGTGGACTAAGTTGAAGGAGCCCTGCTTCGCAGGGCTCCTATTTTTGGGTTAAGGGTCAAAAGAAAACCTAACATAACCTATTTATTTAGTTCGTCGCGCCTAACCCTAGGCCCTAGCACTAGGGATTTTGTACTAAAACGATTTGGTCAATAGTGTAATAAATAATATAAACATTAATATTCCAGACTTTGGTCAGCTGAACTTTTGATCAACTGACTATCGTTATTTTAAACTTTGTTGATTTGTACGTTGTTCTTTTGAAATTTGCTCAGTAAAGTTTTGATTTTCTAATATGCAACCCTAAAAATACAAGATTAACATCCTCTAAGAAAAATATGCTGAACGGTTCAAGTAAATTACTAAGTAAGGCAAACTCGCAACAAAATGTCAGATGCCACGAAATTTGTTCCGTTATGTCAAATGAATTTATGGCACACATTTTAGCGGAATGTTTCGCAATCCATACAGAACAGGCAGGAGTGTAAGTCATTAGTACTTGCACGATAAAAAAGGACATCCTTTATATTTTTCAAAGGCAACACAGAATAGCCGTGAACGTCGTTTTCAAAGGTTACGTGTCATACGCTGTTACCGTGGATTTTGAGTTGCCTTAAAACTTTCACTATTTTCCCCTTTAGGGGTTGAATACCACAACATACTTCTTTAATGGGTTACTACGTCAAAATTTTTATGTTTCTAATTCCAGAAGCTTAGGCTCTGTTATGTTAATTAATCAATCAGGAAACATGACTTTGTATATTTTATGATAATGATATTATATTTTATGATACTGATATTATATTTTATGATAATAATATTATACAATGCCACTGAATCTCAATTTTGTTTGCCGCTGAAGCTTTCACGATATTGTGTGCTATTTTAGAATAGCACACAATATCGTGATTAAATTAAGCATATCATCAAAATTGAATTTGGTACACCTGCCAACACTTAAAATCCAAGTAATGTCACATTATGGGAGATGTTCAAACTCATACACATCCGTCACAAATAACTATAGAACTTAAAATCGTACAACACATCCCAAAAAATCCACCCCATACACGAAATGCGTTGTCCTAGCCAAAAACCTGTGTACATGAGCCATTCAAAGCAGCATAACAACAAAATTGGACCTTAATTATACGCAACATAACACATATTGTATCGATCATAACAATCATAAAACGTTAAGTTAATAGTCAGACATTTTCCGCCTGTTTTCCTTGCTGGCTAAGAGATAGATGCCGTGACACTCACAATATCTAAAGAGTGGGTTGTTTGTCTCGTGAATAAATATTTTTTTGCCGCCAAAAGTCATTTGTTACTTGCCATGTCGAGAATTCTTTGTACTGCAATGTATTTTGGTCATTAAGGAAATTGGGGTTTTCATGTAATTGATGTTTTGGTATTTGACTCGTTGTAACGGTAAATGGTTCTTACTACTCCCAGTTTTGAAGTTTGTCCCATAAGGTTTACCTTTATTTACTTGTCAACCTTTATTCTTCATCAAGTAATTGGGACGGAGAATTTTTGACACATTTCATAGTCCCATCATTACATATTAAAATTAGCACAAAACATTCTGCCTCTCTGCTTAGGTAGCGTGGTAGACTATGGCCTAATCTTTTTCATAGTGAGGAGAAGCCCGTACCCAGCTTTGGGATAGATAATAATTATACAGGCCTGATGATGATGAACAAATTCTCTCTTCGTGATGTAATGAGCGAAGGTGCTCTCAAAGAAAGCGTAAAATTACAAGCATCTACCGATTAATGTGCAGTGTGCACATTCATCGGTTGATCACATCAAACGCTTTTGTGAAGTGATTCAGCCTGCACCTCACATTTCTAATTACTTAACTCGGTAATAAGTGCGATAGCATTTTGCCGTCAATTTCGCTACTCACGCAAAGAAAATAATTATTACTTCATATTAGAGCGGTTTCCCATTTCATAGTTTCTATGTTTAAAAACAGAGGATTTTTTAACAATATTTTAACTCCGATCGAAAAAACTGCCGTAGTTGTAGTTGGGGCCTACGTCATAATATCATGTTCAAACCCAACAACTACACAAATCCAAATTCCACGTTTCCAGCCTCAGTAGTTTAAGCTTTGAGATGAGATATATCAGACAGGAATTGCCACTTTAGATATAAATTACTATTAAACTACAAAACGCGGAACATATAATATAAAAACAAAGCAACACAAAAGATATCAAATGCAAAACATTTTAAACAATTAATGTCAACCTAGATTTTAAAAGTCATAACCGTTTTGAGTCGCAGTCAAGCGGTTACTGTCTTATTGTACGAACACTGTCTCCTAGACTATAAATGTTACGTCATCCGCAGTAGTACCATAGTAAAAACAGAATAGTAAGATAGCTTCATACAAATCGGCCGCCGCGCTGCCGCGCTGGTTTGAATGTACGCGTGAGTCGCCGGCGCCGTGTACGCACGCACTTTTCACGCACACAATCTCACGAGCGTGGCAAGCTCGGCGCGGATTCAGTACGGGATGCGCCGCGCGTCTGATCGAGCGCATTCATGTAGGTACTTCACTGCTCGCCCGCTTGAATTGTTTATATACCTACATTCAGTTTTGTAATAAACGTTATTAATAATATACAATGTGTTAAAAGACAGTAAATTTAACTTGTTACTTTTCTCATTAAAAAAGGCATTTAGATAGTTATATAACGCTTAGGTAGTCAGTAGGTATTGGAGAAAAAATAAATTCAAGCTTAAATTGTGAAGTATTCAGCGCGATCACTTAAAAAAGCGGCGAAAAAGCGCGAGCGCCGACAAAGCCGGGCGCCGCGATGTAAACAAGTGACAACCCGTGCGTCAACGCAAGAGTAGGCAATTAACTCGCCGAGCGGCCTTAGCTAACCTACTATTCTGTTTTTACTATGGTAGTACCCGACATTTGTATGTAAATGCGTGTCTATATAGAAGATACCCTTGCGTAAACTTCGGCTAGTGTTGTGCCACGTATCAATATCGATACACTCTAATTTATTCTCATTTTCGATTCTCACTTTGCCCATATTCGTAAATGTTTATTAGTAATGCTAAGATTATTAATAGTATAGACGTTCTCTGTTATATTTCTAATGGGGTATGAGGAAAAAAGAAAATAAAATGGTACATTTATATACACAAGTTGGGTAGAAATTGTTTTCTATAAAAGTAAACATAGTATCCAATATTGTTCGATATTTGTAGTATTTGTCTCATAAATGTGAAATGAATGCTATAAAAATATTATACCTGCTCTACTGCGTGGGTACGTCGAAAAAAGAAACATATATTTTGTCTATAAAGATCCAAATATTTAATAATCAATGATAAGGCAGGAAGTTCAAAACAACCTTCTTAGTTATTTTTTGTCTAACCAAACAAATTATACAAACGAATTTTACGAAGAACATAATGCATGGTCTATGATCTTAAACTACCAAGCAATAAGGCAGCATAGTTACTGCTTCTAAAATTTCAATATCTTCGATCAGTATCCTCCGTATCATTTATGCCATACTGCATATCAAATCATCAAATGGTCTATTGATAAGCTAGCAATAGCATGTCGGAATAGGCATATGTTCGAGGTACTAAGCTAAATTAAACCCTAGTAGTCACCTCCTTATGAATGAACTGCCTTCTGAGAATATATGTAGGAAGCACATGAGGATTTATGTTATATATAATATCTAAGCCACTAGTAGCTATGGGTTGCCGTCAAACCATTGAGAGCGTGTGTTGCAGAATCTAATACAACAGTAATATCAGGCTTGTTTATAATCTGTTCCTCTGCTGAGCACAGGTCTCTTCTCATTATGGAAATAATAGGCCATAGTCTATTTAATTATGCTGCCCATGTGAATTTATGCTGCCCATGTGAGTTTAGGCAGCCTTCTTGTTTGAGAAGGCTTAGGCCAAGCACCAAGCTGGTCATGTGTGAATTGCCAGACTTCATGTCTTTCGAGAACATTACGAAGCACTCCTCACAGTGCTTTTCCTTCACCGGATAGCGAAAAATAATAAAAATATAATAAAAGTTAGTGCTGAGCGGCGAGGATTTATATCTGAGATAGTTTATGTGGCGGTCAGTTCGTTTTTCTACTAGTCAATAGCATGTACATATATCTGCTACAAACTCGAATTCTAGGTCAAAACTAATTGAGTTGTATCATACACTATTACCTATTAGTCATTTTCAGTGAATTATATTTAAAATTATTTAATTCTTCGAAAATAATAATTTCTTTTAGTCGTTCGAGTTTCGAGGCTAAGGCTGAATTAATAGAACTCAATTAAATTGCGACTTATGATACATTTTTCGGAGAAAATAATCTGTAGCCTGTTCATTAAGTATGATCTCAAAGCTAGTTTGCAAAATTCGGTGAATTTATAAATTCAAATTAAGAAAATGTCAACCTGATAAGTTCATAGATGTCGAAGAAAATAATAAATATTATAATTCACTAGCTGACCCAGCGAACTCCGTATCGCCTCATTAAGAGTTTTTATTTAATTCCCTTTTCTCCATGCCCCTTTTCCAAAGTTACCATTGACTTAGCGCTTAATCTCTTATCATTCCGGGGTCCATAAATGATGCAAAAACAAACATAGATTTTTATATAATATTGAATTCCCCATTCCTTAAAATATCGGGGACGACTTAAAAAAATCCCGGCCGCCATTTTTTATTTCCTATCCGCCATCTTTGATCACGAAATAGATGTTGTATTTGGATTCTCCATCCCTTAAATCATCAGAGACGATACCCATATTGATTTTTAAAGTTTTTCCCATCCGCCATCTTTGATTTCCCATCCGCCATCGTGAATCACGAAACAGATGTTGTATTTGGATTCCCCATCCCTTTTAACATCGCAGACGATACCAATATTGATTATTTAAAATTTTAAAATCCACCATCTTTGATTTCCTATCCGCCATATTTGATCACGAAATAGATGATGTACTTCAACTTTTTTTCGACCCCTTAAAATATCGAAGGCGATACACATATTGCTTTTTAAAATTTTCTCATCCGCCATTTTGATTGCCCGTCCGCCATCTTGGATCACTAAATAAATTTTATATTATTAATCAGCGTCCCGAAAATCTCGAAAACGATACCCATATACATAGATTGTACCCTATTCGTTTAGCCTTTTTTTGCCTTTGACCAAACCCTCCCCCTTCTCGTTTGACCATTTTATTATTTTTGTCTGGCCCCTAAAAGTTGTGGCGGAATAATTGGGCTGTCATAGGCAATAACAAATTTTAAGATCCGACCGCTAGTTCCTGAGATTAGCCGACATTATCTTTTAGCCTTTTTAGCCTTTTGCCCGGCCCCAAAGAGTCGAAGCGTTATGTTATATAGCCTATAGCTTTTCGGAATACCTGGGCTGTCGTATACAAACAGATTTTTTCAGATCCGACCGGTAGTGCCTGAGATTGGCGCGTTCAAACAAAGAAACAAACTCTTCCGCTTTATTATATTAGTATAGACGTCGTTTTAACTGTTTAAGAAATATAACAGCAAAAAGTATTCACACATACAAACTACTTAGTACTAAAACATAGTAGTAGGTACTCAAAATGCTTTATGTCAAAATGTTATCCGGTGACGTTTCGCTAGAGTGGCTAATATGGCGAATGCGATTTGTCTGTCAGAACCATTAGAATTTAACAAAATACTCAACAATTCGAATTTTGCGGATATATGTTGTCCACTCGAAATCTTTATTTTTTAATGTTTTATTATTCAGGTAAGCTTTCGATGTACTCCTTGACGAAATTATTAATATAAGATTTGACACCAGCCTGGCGCAAGTTCCTAAGAAAAAACCGAATGTATGAAACGTGCTATCTTTTAAATGGCTACTATTATATGTATAAAACGTGAAGATAGCATCCTTCACTATGTACCCTTGGAACAGTATTCTTTCAAAGTTAGACGGGTTAAACGTACATCAACGCCTTGGCTGTCAATAGTGTCAAATGTCACAACTGTCATATTATTATCCAGATTGAACTTTGCCGCGTTATGTAGTTTGTTTATAAAACGTAAAAAACATACTGTAAAAGTGCTTTGTGTATACCAAATAAATGTGATTTTACACTTCTAGCATTGAAAGGAGCGCAATGAAAACAAGCAAAATAACGTGCGAAATATGGCATACAACAACATGCCGATCAAGCAATGAAAAAAGGGTAGGTATTTATGGCAAAATCTCCCTAGATAAAGATCAATGAATATTTATAATGTTATATAATGTGATATATTTCAATGAAACATAAAAAATAAGGAAATATTCTAAAGTTTCATATCCTAGTACTTTGTAGGAAAACAATAGTGCTGCCTGTCAGTTATCGATGATCCGTTATTAGAAATTAGCACAAGGACTAAAAATTCTATTCTTTTTTTCTTTTTAGATGTAAAAATGGGTAGCTGCAACTGGAAACCAAGACTTGATTTATGTGCCCATTGAAAAATTACATCAGTTGAATTATGTGTGTGGCAAGCATTTTAAGCCGAAAGACTTAAAAAAAGGGGAACTCAAGTCAGAAAATCAGCTGTGCCTTGTATCTATAGACATTTCTTTAAATCCTATTACAGAATAAATGTTGAAAACCTTTCCACTACATGTACATACATATATCTTTTAGTTCTGCGTATTTTTCTTCGCTAATCTAGAATAGATTTATAGATTAGGCTAGTTTGTTTGAATAAACACATAAATATTAAATACATCTTTTATTTGTGTTGGAAAAGTATAATTCTAGTCGAAACATAATTATAATTATTTCTTACCGAATATTATCGATATCGATATTTCGTTAATCACTAGAGGGTACATCCCTATATTGACAAATATGACAATGCTGACAACATAAAAACGATGTTAATTAGTATCTTTATGTTGGTACGAGTTCTCCCTGCACGTTTCATACAAAGCTGAAATTCTCGCATGATCTATGGCACATCCGCCTCTTCTTACGTAGTATTTGTATACTCTTTGTTTGACACTGCGATAGCAGCGCAGTCTGTCGGTTCCAATGTGAAACATTCCGAAATCCACAACTAATTACAAATTAAAAATTACGTGAAATACCATTTTCCAGCGGACTAAATTGTGAATCTAAACCATTCTCAAGTCCCCTTGAACACACACAAAAAATTTCATCAAGATCGGTCCAGTCGTTTAGGAGGAGTTCAGTGACATACAACAGGTGTTCAGTGACAGTCAACGTTGACAGCTGTCAGCTGTGCAATAATCGGTTCCTTATTTTTATTTGTAATAAAATATTAAAACAGAATTAAACCGTCTTAAATTAGTAATATTAAGTGTAAAAACCCATAAATATATAGGCATAATGTTTGCGTGAAATATAAGTGCTTAAAAAGTGACTATTACTAAAAAGTGAATCAAAACAATAACAAACAAATATTTTAACAAATACATAGTGATTTTGTCTAATTAAAAGTGTAAAAACGAATATCAGTGACTAAACTTTAACTTGCTTCTATATTTGAAAGCAATAACAACAGGGAAAAGAATTTTGTGAATAGTGGAATACGTTGAGAAAAATATTTAAATTTAAAAACTACACCAACACCAAAATACAAGGGCGCGTTCCAGCACCTACAGATGACAGCATATTTCATTTTTAGCATCTCGCTCCCAATTTGAAACTGTGTCTTTTGAGACTTTCACAGATAAAAATTACGACAAAATCAATTTTTGATTTTCATTAAAATCAGGGATTGAAAACCTGTTCCAAATAGCGTGACACCTAGTAATACAAATTACATTCCGTCTGTGATACGTTGAAATTATACTGTGGAATATGTTACCTACTAAACCCAATCCAAATATGTCAAATGAAGGGCGTAAGAAGGCGTCTCTAGTAACATGTTATAAATGCAAGAAATATGTTGACATAAAAAGTACAGCTTTGTGTTCCATATGCAACAATAGATACGAGCTAGACTGTGATGGGTACCCGGCAGAAACATATCGTATGATGAATCCAGAGAGTAAAAGAGGATGGCAATGCAAAACATGCATTCGGAAGAAAAATACGATTAGAAACGACTTAACATCGAATGTTACATTAAGAAAAAAGACAAAACCTACTACTAAACGGTCACCTAGGATGCAAACATATACTGTTGTTACAAAACAGAACTCGAAAATTCTTGATTCTCACGTACTCACTGATACCGATACATCAAGCGATCAAAACGTTGCAACGGATAAACTTTATAAAAGTCTAGACGGATCTGTGTCACACCCCATATCAATTACAGAAATGCAAGACACGATTGCTCAACTTACCCATAAAATGGAGATTACGGAAAATGAATTGGATAATAAAATACTTGAATGTAATGATCTCCAAATTCAAATAGACAAATTAACTGCGGAAAATAAATTACTCAAATCGTTATGTCACTCATCTGCAATAATAGAGAATAGCCCTAGCTGCAGTAAGAAAAAGAAAAGACTCTCGCTGTTACCTAAAAGTATGTCGTCCACGCCTTTGATTTGCTCGCCGACTTTGGCCCTGGACATTGACACCGATTTTGAAATAAAAACTTCACAAATGCAGACAGAGAGATATGTTTCTACTCTACAACAAGAACTCAAAGAAGCTGAACAAGAAATAAAGAAATTGAATGAACAAATTAGAACTCTGTCTCAATCTGTTAGCACAAAACGAAAACCGGACAAAACACTTGCTAATAAAAATAATAAATTAAATGAAAACACCACCAAGCAATTCAAACGTGATTCTGGTAGGAAAATATTCATCTTTAGCACCCAGCAATGCATTGGTTTAGCTTCTGCCATGCTACATTCGAGACAAAATACGCAATACGAAAAATATGGTGTCTTTGCCGAAACGAAGTCAAATGTGAAAAGTAATGAAATAATGAAAAGCTGTTTATCTGTACACATAAGACCGGATGACAAGTTAGTAATTTGCCTAGGTGAAAATGATAACAATTTGGACTATGTATCATCTCAGCTACGAATTATACTAGATAAGTTTTATAGTAATACTATACTTATTTTAAATGTGTTTAAAAATAACCATATGAAAGTTGGCAGCTTGAATTATCGTCTTCAGAATGTTTGTAGCAATTATAAGAACTGTCACTTTGTTAATTGTAAATTTGGGAATTTATCTGCTATTTGCCAGTCCATAAATTATGTCATAGATTGTGAATATTATAATGAAAATTTTTTAAACCCATCTAAGTTTCGACAACGGGTAGTGAGCGGCAAAACAAGCATTTTGCAGGCAGCTAAAACCGAGCCTAAAAAGGGAACGATTCCCTACTATTTCAAAACTAGAAACGCAAATACAGTTCACGAAAGCCATAGCTTAAAATCTAATGTTAATATAAAGCAAGGAACAATACCCTATTATTTTCCAATTATTAAAAAGAAGGAATCATTTTTTCGAGCCTAAACTTCCACATACCTTTAAAATATTACATCAAAACATTGCAAGTATATTATCTAAACAAGAATTGTTAGAATTGACCATACAAGAGCTACGAGAGGAGCGTAAAGATCCTCATGTGATTTGTTTATCAGAAACGTTTATAAAAAAAGGTTACGAACACTATGTAAAAATTGCAGGTTACGAAATGGCTGCCAATTTTTGCAGGGATAAACAAAGAGGTGGAACGTGCATTTTAATAAGGAAAAATCTATTTTATAAAGACCTTTCATTTATAAAATCTCATACAATATCAAATGTTTTCGAATCATGTGGCATAGAATTACCACTAAATAAATTAATTATCATTTGTCTCTACAGAACGCCTCAATCAGACCCGATACAATTTTTGTCTAAGTTAGATGATCTACTACATGATTTAAATAAAAGACACAAATTAAATAAAAACATAGTCTTAACGGGGGATTTTAACATAAATACGTTGCAAAAAAGTAATATCACAAACCAATTTTATGATATAGCGAACAATTACAATTTAAAAATTCACATCAATGTCCCTACTCGTAAGTTATCCTGTATTGATCATATACTTAGTAATATAACGGATGCAAGTGCAACTATTCTGCCACTTCATTTGTCAGATCACGATACGGCGCAAATGTTAACCTTTCCTATAAAACCGTACAAACAAAAGATTGCAATATACCACACTTTCAAAAGAGACCGCAGCCAAGACAATATCCGTAAATTCAGAGAATGCTTGCAAAATATATTTTGGACAGATGTCTATATGGAGAATGACGCAAATAAGGCATTTAATTACTTTCACGAATTAATCCGTTTATTTAACGATCTCTGTTTTCCCAAATTAATAACAAAAGTAAATTTAAATAATAAAATAAACCAGCCGTGGATGAGTACAGGTTTAAAAAAGAGTTGTAAAACTAAACGATTTTTACGATATAATTTTTACAAAAATAAAAACGATGCCAATAAAGCTAGATATATACATTATTCAAAACTTCTCAGAATAACTATTCAGAAAGCTAAAAAGATTGCTAATATTAACTACATAAATAAAAATGAAAATAAGTGCAGAGCCACGTGGACGGTTATTAAAAACGAAGTTTGCAATACAAATGTCCAAGACAGTATTGACCACATTAAAATAAATGACATTATAGTTTCAGCGCCCGCAGACATAGCTTCCGTATTTAATGACCACTTCATAGATTCAACATACCATCAAACAAATTACAATGCAGCACGCTTTAACGAAATAAATATTAGCAACTCTATGTTTCTTACACCTATTTCAGAAAATGACATAAAACGAGAAATAATGTTATTAAATAACACTAAGTCTGAGGGATACGATGAAATAAATACAAGAGTAATCAAAGCCTGCGTCAATGAACTATCTGGTATTTTAACACACCTAGTTAACCTTGCATTTTCACAAGGGGTTTTTCCTGAGGCTTTGAAATTATCCATTGTTAAGCCCCTGTTCAAGAAGGGAGAAAAGTCGGATGTAAATAATTATCGACCTATAACCTTCATACCCATACTTTCAAAGATATATGAAAAATGCATGTATAGGAAACTACTTGACTATTGCGAAAAATACCACATCATAAAGAAGGAACAATTCGGTTTCCAAAAACAAAAATCTACAACACTGGCAATCTACTCACTCATAAATGAAATTATGATAAATGTCAATAACAGTCTAGTAACAACAGGTCTCTTTTTTGACTTAACTAAGGCATTCGATCTAGTTTCACATGAATTATTGCTACGGAAATTACAAGCTATTGGAATCAGAGGACTACCGTTTCAGTGGATATCATCATATTTAAGTGACCGAAAGCAGTGTGTGATTGTTAATAAAGTCGATGAAAAGGGAACTATGATTCCATACTCGTCGGGATACAGGTGCAACAAACAAGGTGTACCCCAAGGCAGTATAATGGGACCTATCTTGTTCCTATTGTATATAAATGACATTATAGACATTACTACCCACAAATGTTTCCTCTTTGCCGATGATATTTCTATCATTGTAACGACTGACAAGAAAAGCAATTGTACAAAGGACCACGAAACACAAATAAATACAACTATTGATAATTTAATTGACTGGCTTAAAAACAATAATTTATGTATAAATCTTAATAAATCCGTTTACATACAATTTAATCAATCACATAATAATAAATACAATTTTAAAATGAATATCCCAAGACTTTCCCAAGTGACCGAGACGAAATTCTTAGGTGTGGTAATAGATGAACATTTAAACTGGAAATCACAGGTGAATACTGAATCTAATAAAATAAACAAATTTGTATATGCCCTTAGACGGGTAAGGAATTTGACTAACATGAAAACGGCTTTGATGTCATATCGTGCATACGTCGAGTCTTCTCTGCGCTACGGGTTAATTGTATGGGGAAATAGTACAGATCAAAATAGAGCATTTATCGCTCAAAAAAAGAGCATCCGAGCAATGTACGGTCTCAAACATGATGACTCATGTCAACCAATTTTCAAAATGCTTGGCTTGCTACCACTACCATGCTTATATATTTACGAAATCTGTATGTTTGTTTGGAAAAATAAGGAATTTTATACAACTATTAATGATATAAGACCTAGAAATCGACGAGATCCAAATAGACTGGTTCTAAATTGTATCCCGAAAACCACAAAGTTTAACAAAAATTGTACTGCTATGTCTACCCGTATATTTAACAAAATACCAAATCACTTAAAATTATTAAACACGAGACAATTTGGTATTCAGCTATATAAGTGGTTAACTGAAAATAATTTCTATAGTCTCAAGGACTTTTTTGATTTAAAATAGTGTTGTTTCCAACTAGTAAAATCGAACACTTTTAATGAAATGTCAGAAACGAACTTTGCTGCGGCGTTTGTATGAAATATGACCTAGTGACGTCATAGTTTCTTTTTTGCTGTCAAGTTGTATACTTATTATCAGTAAATTGTCAATAAAAAATGTTAAATAAAGTTATAACATTAACATTAATTGGTGAATTAAACTACTATTATTTGACATGTTTCAGTAGATAAAAATACTTGTATAATTTATTTCATTTGCAGGAAACTTCCCTACTGTAGTTATAAGTATAATAATTGCATGCTATGTAACTTTAGCAAAACATGTATGTCCTGTATTGATTTTATAACACCTTTGTATACCATGTTTTTGGCAATAAAATATATTATTATTATTATTATTATTATACATACGCACACAAGAAATATATATACTAAGATAACATTCGTTTCAGCGGTCGTCTCAAAGTCTTACCTAACCTAACTTTACCTGAGACTGAGAATTGTATAATTTCTTTGATTTTTAGTCACAACAACAACATTTTTTTCTATTTATCAATGCATTTAAAACATAGTATAAAATGAAGTCCCCTTTTCCTATATGTCTGTACGAACGCGATAAACTCGAAAGCTACCGAACGAAATTTTTCACGGTTTTCACCAGTAGATACGAGTAGAGTGCTTCGAGAGAAAGGTTTAGGTGTTATAATTAACGTAGACAAAGCCGGGCGAAGTCTAGCTATCGATGAAATTATTTCAGCATTTTAAATATTTTTTCATCATCATTGTCTTGCCCTGGTCACAATTTATTTGGGGTTGGCGCAGTATGTCCTTCGCTTCCTTACTTCTCTGTCACCAGTCATCTGATCGTTTACCCCTTTCTCTTACATTTCCATCCTCACACAGTCCATCCATCTTTTCCTTGGCCGCTCTCTGCCTTTTCGTCCTTCTACGTGCACATTCATAATTTTTTTACCTACGTACCTCTCATTTCTTCGCATAACATGTCCGTACCAGGCCAATCGATTCCTTTTTACCTTTTCATCTATGGGCGCCACTTTCATTTTTAAATATGTTTTATCGATAATTAATTTAGCAACAACACTTCAACGTGACAAACGATATACATAGCAAAAAGGCGGTATAGTGGACCTTCGCCAAAAGAGGTCCATAAAAAAGGATCCCATAAAACAAAGATTCCTGAATGTTGGTCATGGCATGGGGTCACGTTAACGACATATTATGTAGCAGGGTCACTGGAACTACGGTTATTTATTGTACTACCTTTAATATACATGTAGTTTAACTAGCTTTTGACCGCGGCTTCGCGCGAAATATGTGAACATTATATCAAAGTAACCTTTGCACGCGGCTCCGCCTGAGTGTCTTATATTGAGACAAAAGATTGCCTATGTGCTGTTTTGATGAATACGCTATAATACTTTAAAGTTTTTTTGAATCCGTCCAGTACTTAAATCTATCCTCACATTCTTTTGCATTTATAACAGCAGTAGAATCATCTAATATAAATTCAAATATTTGTAACATTAATTTTGAAAAATAGTTTTCCAAAGTAACTTTTCAATTTCTTAAACTTTTATTTTCGGAGCAAAAGCCTTAATCGATTTGTATGCTGAAATTTATAAAAGTATTTATGTTATTTCGACGTAAAATTCGAACACACCATTTAGAATTAAAATGGTAATCGCCTGCGGCTACGCCCACGTGTTATGTCAATCAAAACTATAGGTCTCTGATCTCACAAATAGTAAAACCAGAGATCACTGGATGCTAATGACCACACTGACGCGTGGAAAGTGTTGTAGAGCATTTGAGTCGACGCTTGCAATGTGTAGGGTAGGCAGACAACTACTTTGGTAACGTTATAACGTATAAACTATATATTATGTACATTATAACTAAACAACGACAGAATGCAGCTTGAATTTTAGCTAAAGCGTTCCCTACTAAATAGAAAAACGCTAGAATGACGATGTCCAGTAGTGGACTACGAAATGCTGTGTCATAATAATAAAGTAATATAATATTGCCAAACATAGAACTTATATTATATTTGACAGAATTGGTAACTTTGTTGGGCAAGTTTATAAAAGTGGTGCGATTTAATAAGTTTGATTAATGATAGTGACGACATTCAATTGTTTATCTTTCATAATAGTCTAAATTTTTTTTTAATATCTTGCTTGAGTTAGTACTCACTTCTACTAAGAAGCGACGTGACAATTTTTCTCATAATTGTATGTGTGTCTGAATGGTTTGTTGAAGTAAATTTTGCTGTTAAAATATTCCAAGATATTATATTATGCATTTTTTACCTAACGAACCCAAAATCCGGTTAGCAATTTTCGACATTAAAATTACTCAACC
Source organism: Euclidia mi (assembly GCA_944739405.2). NCBI lineage: Eukaryota > Metazoa > Arthropoda > Insecta > Lepidoptera > Erebidae > Euclidia > Euclidia mi. The sequence goes on from OX123205.2 coordinate 23,569,331, forward strand.
CCAGAGAATTACTGAAGGAAATAATTTTACGTAATAACTGCCCATTATTACAATAATTTTACATATTGACGACGGAACGTCGCAAGTTTAGTGTAGGCAAATTTAATTACATTGTAGGTACTTTTATTAATTAACAAGTAGCCTTGTCTTATATAATAATTCTTTCCTAGCTTCATTAACGTCTGTTAATAACCGTTATCGACGTCCAATGTTCACTAATAAAGTGAAAGTCAATATGGCGAAGTAATTTACTAGTTTATGAATTTTGTGAGCAAGATATTGTGATTGTATCTATATAAATTGAATTTGGGCAAGTTAGAATGTCATCATCCGCCTAGCGTTATCCCAGTCTCAACCCGGGGTCCGCTTTCTAGTCTAACCGGATTTGGCTGAATATTAGCTTTTCCACGGAGCGACTGCCTACCTGACCTCCGCAACCAGAAGGGATAGCGATATTCCATGGTTTAGACTAGTGTCAGTTTGTTTATAGGTAAGTACTGACTCCCTATAATGACTGTCAAAGATCTTCATGAGAGCCGGGACCGACGGCTTAACGGCGTCATTGATGCGCGCCGTGGATTCGAACCCGATACCCTCTGCATGGCAGTCCGTTGGTATCTCCACTAGGCTATCGCTGCCTTTTGGGCAACACCATACATTCTAAATTGGGCAAGTTAAAATGTATGGTGAGATAATGTTTGTATGGATGGCGCAGTGGTTGAAATACTCATCAAACCCCTCGTTATGTAGGTTTGATTCCCACGATGCAACTATTAGAATTCTTAAAACTAAAATATATTATTGTATCTTAATACAACGGATACAAAGAATATCAAAACTCGAACTCCTTTATAGACCTTAGTTTATAAAGGCAACCTGAAGTAAGTATACCTACTTAGAGCCTAATTCAGATGTGAAGTGGATATTCAAAAGTAAATACTTAAGAACCTTTTGATAACACATACATACCGGTAGAAAGCAAACCTTTTGATAACACATACATACCGGTAGAAAGTACCTGAAACCAACATAAAGAATTAGTCAAATGATAAAATATTATAACATTGCCAAATGAAACTGCTTATTTCATTACGATTTATCTATACCATTATTATTAATATTATAAAGCTAAAGAGTTTGTGTTTATGTTTGGTTTAACCCAATCCTTCTCATAGTTGGCAGCCTGTGCCCAGCAGCGGTACAGATTACGAACAAGGCTAATGATCTATGTACTAACATCCTGAGACTGAGACCTTAAATTTTTGTAACGAAGACACTTGTTAATACCGTTACCTAAAATTATTTGTATAATTTTCAAGTGCTTCATAATATTTTTCATTTATGTTATTAAATAAATATTAAGTAGATAAATGTATAAGGTAAAGTAAATATGCGAGAAGAATTCTGGTGCAAAGAACTTAAAATAATTGGATTTAGCTTGCGGTCGACCTGCCTGCCTAGGTTATAACAATATATTCAGAAAATAAAAATCTACTTTTGTAATTGAATATTTGTCAGTTAATCATAAATTCGAACATTCGATCGCCATTTCCATTACATACAGTAGAAGCGCATTCAACACTTGAATCTCATCATCAGCCTTTAATAGTCCACTGCTGGACTAGGCCTCACCTTTGAAAGGAGGAATTGGCCTACTATACCAAGCTGGCCAAGCGGGTTGGTATAGGGTTTTTATCAAGTTTTCCTTCTCTTACAGTGCTCTTCTCTGCATAATATGCTCTCTCTGTCGGCTCTTACGACACCCATGGGATGATATGGGGTGGTGACAATTCGTATTCTTAATCCGTCACCACTCGGATGGGTATGCAAAAAGTCATACCATAGTATGATATAAAAAAAACCGTATCAATCAATTTACTTCTCAGAAAAAATACTAAACAAAGATAAAGTTTACAATACCCATACTTTTATAATAAACGTAAATACTAACACAAACGGTTCAAAACAGAAAATAAAGTACCCAATCAACAAAACAAGAACAGTACTTGGCCTTGTTACAGAAAGAACAAAACGCTTGAAACACATACAATATACAAAATGAACATACAATATAAAAACAAACTAAATTAATAATCCAGGGCAGTTGTTGATATTACTATCATAACTATAGTGTCCATATCACCGATTTCTGTCAGACAAGATGTATGTAAGTCGCCGGCTCTATCAATAGATTGGTTTGAAAAAACACGGAATAGTGCTAGGTTTGTTGCCGATATTATGTTAATACATATGATATAAGAGAGGAAAAGAAATTAGGAATTAAATATATCTACTAATGTTTATATAAGCGATCTCAATTGACTAAATAATTATGTATTTAATAATCATACCATCATGTAGATAAGAGAAGAAAAACTTGATACAAAATCCTATACCAACCCGTTTGGCCAGCATGGTATAGTAGGCCAATTCCTCCTTTCAAAGGAGAGGCCTAGTCCAGCAGTGGACTGTTAAAGGCTGGTGATGATGATGACCATCATGTGAGCATTGGCATCTTGTTATCTGATGCCAATGAGTGAATGGATAAAAACATAATTATTATACAACATTGGGAAGATCTTAATAATCTATGGTGCTTTAATTGGTAAAACAAAAGTCAACAGTGGAAATGCATTATTTTCATTCGTTGCTTTCAGGCAAACCGTGTTCCTATTTTCCACCTCTGTGAAAAAGTAACCGAGGACACTTAAGCGAACACTACAAACAATGTGTACTAAAGAAAAGTCGTAAAATTGGATATTCTAATTTTGTCAACAAAAGAGAAGAAAATTTTAAGGTCGCTGGCAGCGTTTTATTTAAGACCATATTTTTATCGATGTCAGCTCAAAAGTAGGTATAAAAGGGAATATGAAATTCATGAAACATACACTTAAAAACTCTTCTTTTCTTTTACGATAGTTGGTACAATAAAATGTATCTGTTTCGTTAAGATAATGTTAGTCTTTGCGTGTACCTACTTACAAAATATTGTCCCGTATATTTACACCGAGATAAGAATCTTTGCGGTTCTAGGCGTATTTTACTAAATTTGTGTTTTTTGGGTTTGGGCTAGGTCTATTGACAATCCCTTAAGGGACTCTAAATATCCTTATATTCGATATTATGTGGGTAATCGGTAAACCTTAAACGGATTGAGATAAGACGTATACGGGACATATGTAGGTTCGACAAATCACTTTTAAATTTTCAATTGGCTTGTTATTGAGAAAACAACGAAAGATGCGATTAACAAAAGAGGCCAATTACAACTCTATGGCAAAACTTCATCGTCCTTGCGTTGTCTCGGCTGCATCCAAGGCTTTTGCTTTGGAGTCCAGGGTCCGCCAACTAATCTTGCTAGATTTGATAAAATATTTCGGTTTTCTACAATGTGATTGGCTTGGAACCTCCGCAACCTAACTGGATAGCGACATGCTCTGGCTTGGACCAGCATCAGTATATTTAAGGGAACTGACTCTTTATAACAAATGGCAAAGATTTTCATTAGAGCTGGGATCAATAGCTTAATATGCTTGCCGACGCACGCGACAAGCGATAATTAACAATTTATTATCCACATAACCTCTAATGGGCCAAGTGCAAGCCATGGTTTCAAACCCGATATCCTCTGCGTAGCAGTCCGTTACTAACACTTCTTCCAAGTATCTTACAATCAGCTTTTCCTTGGCCACGCACGACCTCACTAAACTTTACTCCAATGAGTCAAAAAAGCAGTCTACCATACTATCAACCCTTAGTTAAGGCGCTGTTATACCTCAGAAGCCGTGAAACACCTAATTTTTCGTCGCGCACCTAGCCATAACGGTACATATTACAACCTAGCAAAAAATAGAGCTTAAAGTCAAAAGTCTGAACAAAAGACTTTTGAAAGAATTTTCCATGTATGTAAAATAGAATCACGGTAAAAAAATCACAAAATAGAGGCAGAAAATAATCTTTCGTCTCACTGTTTGCAATATTTTGATCGTAAGCTGACATATTTTTTTTAATAATATTGTAGGAAACCTAATGAACTAAAGAATTACCTAATTTTTTTTCATATTATACGTGTATATTTTGTAAAATTAAATAAAATCTGCTAAACGTCTATGATTTTGACGCTCGGTAGATTCCATCAATATCAAACGCTTCAGCAATTTAAACCTTAATATCATAAGCGGTGTACTGAGTGTCAGTTGCTAGTTTACGCCCCGCCCAGACCTCATCATTCGGCTATGAGCCCTGTGAGAGATAAGTCATGTCGCTTTCATCTCCGCTGCACGAAATTTTACGTAAATCTGTTTGTTATTCTAATACGCCAATTTGAGTTCGTAATTTCATGTTTTATGTTATAGACTGAATACTTTGAATCAAATAGGCTTTTAATGTAACTATGGGCACATATAATTAGGACCTTAGTTTATACTCTTGTTGCGTTTAATGTGTTATTGTTTCTGTGCTTATAAATATATAATTAGAAGAATAAAATATGGACAATTAGAGAAATAAAGTTCTACGTTGGATTTGTACAAGAAAGCGTCGTAATAAAATATTAATTCATCCATGGCCAAGTGATTATGAAATATGTAACATTTTTACACAAATTATTTTCATAAGAGTCTTATATGCCTGACTATGTTATAGAATATCGATTATGCATAATATAATTACATAAATTATTCTCACAATACATAGCTGCCACAGTTTTCAATTTTTGAAAGAGTAATAACATAAAATCGAATCATTTTATGTACTTATATTCCAAATTCATTAGCTTGTCAGAGCGCCTGGAGCGCTAAGATGCTGCCACGGCGAACAATAAACAGCGCTAAGATGGCGCTCCGCAATCCGCACACAAGCGGTAACGAATGTTGTATTATTGTGTTGTGAACATAAACCTATTTAGGTACATCGGGTAAAACTTTGATTATTCATAAACTATTAGGTATGTATCAGTACATCTAATATCTTTTTAATTTCTATAATCAATCATTTATATTATAAGTAAGAAAGTGACTTCTCTGTTTGCTATAAGCCTATAACACAAGATATAGTTATTTTTTTATTAATAAAATACCTAACTAATTATCTTTATTGTAATTACAGAGAAGTTAAAGATAACAGTTCTGCAACGTCTTAAACACACATGACTGCAGTAATGCCTAACACGATTTGTTCAAGAGCCAGCGAAAAAATGCCAAACAATTTTTTAACAAATTTGACTCAAATTCCGTAGTGATAAGCAAAAATTACAAAAGGGATAGCAGTGACTGGTTCGCATTGCGTAAGAATATGTTGACAGATTGAAATTTTGGTATAGTGGTAAAAAGAAAAGATAACAGCAGTAAAGCCAACTTAGTAAAAATTATTTTGTACATATAAAATATTTGCAATGTAAAAGCATTTGCGCATGGAGTCTAAAATGAACAACTGGCTTTGCAACAACTGGCGAAGCAAGACAATGTAACAATCGAGCCTTGTGGATTATCTGTTTATTGGTGCCACGCCAGATGGATTAATAGATTTGAACACGATTTTAGAAATGTAATGTTCTATAGTTGCCTATAAGAATGGCCTGGAGAATAGTATAAGAGCAAATAAAAGACAAATATGGAAAAATTATAAAAAAGTGAACTGACTAGTCTAAACAAATATTGTAATTGTTATTACCAAATTCAGGGGAAACGCCACCTTACACGCAAACAAAAGTGTTTATTTGCTGTGTGGAGTGGCGAAAGTATACCACTAAAAATAGAAATTATAGAAAGAGATGATGTTTTCTGGGAGAAGAAAATGAAAGAAAAGCTTGTGGCGTTTTATATGAATTGGCAGTTCCATGAAATTCGTCAAGCTCAAGGGATGGCATTGCGAAATCACGGAGAGGAAAATGTTTCATCAGTGCTTGAAATTTCTACAATACCAAGCCGTAAAAGGAAAGTAAATGAAACTGTGCCTCGTGAAAAACAGCAAATAATAAATATTGAAGCCTTATCACCTCACACACTGCCTTTAACTTTCGATGAGAAAAAAGAAAACCTGCCGGGATGTAGCAGACAGCTAACTTTTGATGAGCTGTAAACTCTGTATTTCGTTAATAAATGATAAATGAATATAAATAAATATATTTTAATATTTATTTTCTTTGAAACAACACATATTTGATGCGAAAGAAAATTCTTATATTTTTCCATACAAACATGTATGAGGAGAGCTAACGAAAAAGCAGTAACTCAAATTCTAATTCTATAATTTTCTAAGCGACATTGCAGTATCTCATGATTATAAGGTATATTCACAAATATTTTTGATAATTCATCTATTTTGAAAAATAATAATGGGTTGGGTTTCGAAACGAGTTGCCTGAATTTGAGGGTAATGGTAGTGTAGGGGGCTTAAAGGAGTTCGTTTTAATCCCCTAAAAGTAATTTTGGCTGCCGGAGTTGCGTCTAAATATTTTTAAACATTTCCAAAATTTCATAAATACTTCGGCAATTATGTAAACCGGAACGTAGTTTTTATACTTTAGTACTGTTTTACATATGTAATTTTTAGGTTTTATGTGAAAAACGTGAAACGAAACGCAAAACCGCCATCTTGGAATGATCATATTGACAGCTAATGTCAAATTTGTGCGTCATTGCTTTCGAGTGCCTAGGGTTAGGTGCGACTGTAATAAATAACTAAATAGGTTATGTTAGGTTTTCTTTTGACCCTTAATCCGAAAATAGGAGCCCTTTGCAGGGCTCCGTCAACCTTTGTTTATTAAACTAGTGTGATGAATGTGGAAGTTGGCAGTGCCATACACACCGATGTTTGGAGATTTTTTTTTTCAGAGGAAACCAAGTATTTCCGGCAAGTGAAAAATGTGAGGGGGGTTTCGAGACCTCCCCTCCTCCCCCCCAATCACTCACAACCCCTAAGAACGGCGACGTATTTCGAAACCTTTACCGTAATAACTATACCTATAATTAAAATAAAACATCCATAAATAAATAAAATAAATCAACTTTTACTAAACTTCAACTATTTCGTAACTTGCTTTAGTTGAGATAAGGCTTTTGCGCTTAGTAGGGCAGTATCGTCCCCCCCGTGGGATCTCCACCTTGTCGTGGTGGGGGGGCTTAGTAACCGTGGATTGGTGACCCGCGGTGAAGCTAAGAGGGATCCAGGAGGGGACGCTCCGCGTGGGCTTGACGGAGGCCTGCGCTGGATGCGTCCAAAGGGGCGGGTGCGAGGGATAGTTCTTCTGTCCCTCGCAGTCGGGTGCGGTCGCGGGAGGAGAGGCGTGTCGGTGTTGCGTTGCCGCGCGCCCTATCTCCCGCGACCAAATGGAGGCGCACCATCGTTGCGTCGCGGTGGGGCCGCAGAGGAAGAGGAGATGCGGTGTTGCGTTGCCGTCCTCCCTATCCTCTGCGGCCGCTGAGTGTTTTGGCGGCGGAGCCCAACACCTTCATCCGCCGCCAAGGGGGTTTTGTTCGGGGCCCGCCTGACCATCTGGCGGGCCAATACCCGTCGGGGGGTAGCGACGAATGCTTATGCGAATCCCCACCCTCCGACACACGGGTACATGAGGAATACGGGTTGGTTTTTAGTCAGTAAGAGTCTGACAGTCCCCTTCGTCCTTCCCCCGGGGCGGAGGGACTCCATGAGGATTTTCCAACCCGATACCAAAAAAAAAAAAAAAAAAAAAAAAGGGCAGTATCGTGGTTTTTAGGGTACCGTAGCCAAAAATTTAAAAAACGGAACCCTTTTAGATTCGCCATGTCTGTCTGTCTGTCCGCCCGTATGTCACAGCCAATTTATTGCAAAACAGATTTGAAAACTGGCAGGAATGGAATTAGATGTAGGTATTCTATGAACTGCTTCACTATTTTTATACAAAAACTAGAGGCCGCCCGCAGCTACGCTTGCACATTTTATTTAATTTAACTGTTTCTACCCGATCCTGTGGGACTTTCAGGAAATCCCTTCTTAGTGCACCCCTACAATTCCCAAGGAATAAACATGCCAAATTTCAGCTTCCTGCGCCTTATAGTTTTGGCTGTAGCTTGTCTGTCAGTCAGTCAGTAACGCAAGGATTTTATATATACAGATAAATATAATGGCCTCTCCATACATGGAACTGACTTAATTATTTTTATTATCTTACGGTACGTAGGTATTTACCTACTTTCGTCAACTATTAATATCAAATCGATGGACAGCGAGTGGAGCAAGTGAATGAGTTTGCATATTTAGGTACGCTGTTTACAAGAGATGGTAAGAATGTAAAAGATATTGAAAGAAGAGTTAATGCAGGTAATAGAGTGAATGGAGCTCTGAAGGCGTTTATGAATAGCCAAAACGTGTCCAAAAAGGCACGTTTGGCTGTCCATTGAGGGGTGTTAGTACCTACTCTTATGTATGGTAGTGATAGTTGGGTATGGCAGAAGAGTCATGAAAGTAGAATAAATGCTGTAGAAATGAGAGCACTGCGAAGTATGTATGGTGTTTCTTTGACTGACAGAATAAAGAATTGTGTGATAAGAGAGTGTTGTGGGGTAAAAGAAGATGTAGTGACAAGCATCGAGAAAGGTATGCTAAGATGGTTTGGACACGTGGAGAGGATGGATGACGAAAGACTGACCAAACAGATATATAAGGCAAGTGTGGAAGGAACAGGGGAAGACCTAGGCGGACGTTCTCTGACCAGATTGAAGACATCCTAAAAACAGGACAGGTCAGAAGCACCCTGAACAGAAGAGCATGCATGAGGAATCTGATGGGAGTGAATGAAGCAAGAGAGATATGTCAAGATCGTTGCAAATGGCGCTCCGTAGTCTCTGCCTACCCCTCCGGGAAACAGGCGTGAGTCTATGTATGTATGTATGTATGTAACTTCTCATGTAAACCAGTTTTGCTCATGGCTGCACTGAGAACAAAAATTGCGCTATGCCTATATTGTACAAACAGATTGATGTATGTAATATAAATTTTAATATCAGTATCTCAATTCAATATGCTAAAACGTTTTGCTTGCGATTTTGAAATATTGGAATACGGATGTCGCCAGAATACGGCCGCACGCGACGAGAATGAAGGGGGGCGCCCCGCAGTAGACGGAGCTAAGCTCCCTTCACCTCCCCTGCTTCACCCCCTCATTTACCAAAACAGTCGCTTAGTACAGCGCCTTAAAGTAATACGAAACTGTACAACAAAATAAATACTTTCCCTACCACCGTAACTTCGTCCCCATATAAAAGTTCATACATACATACATACATAGACTCACGCCTGATACCCCGAAGAAGTAGGCAGAGGCATATTAAACGCCCACTTTTCGCTAGTGTTTTGATCCCACGTAATAGGTGGGGAGCCTATTGCCGCTTATCGGGATATTATGTTTGCCAGAGCCTCGTCCGTTGATCGGCAGATGCACCACTTGCAGGTGAGGTTGGCTTGGGACTCTAAGTTCTTGGTGGGAACCCTATGCACCCTTATAGTAGTATACATAACAATACCATTCTCAATCCCCTTACCAATCATAACGGATTTTTCTCCAACATTCGGCATAATAATCATTAAGCGTAACAAAAACTAAAGTAGGCTGAACTTAGCCGAAGTTCGCCAATGTTTTCCGAATGACATGTACAGTAACGGTCTATGTTCTGTAGTTCGTGACAGAAAAGGTGGCCCGGTATTTGTAACTGCGAAAGCAATGAAGCAAATAGTTGAAGTAAAAAAAAAGCTCTAGGCTACTTTCGGAGTTCAAGCCTCCGATTGTTATCGTTAGAGTTATATTGTCTTTGGTTGTAGGTAATCAAAAACACAGCTGTTATAGTACCTACAATGCTTTTTGTGGCTACAAACAAGTAAGCGCTGAAAATTAAGTGATTGTGAATTATGTCTTTTGACCAGATATTTCAGACAGTTAGATTTCAGATTAGTACCAACAGTGTAGTGCACAATAAAGTATTATCTATCTATCTTTATAAAGAGTGATTATTTATATAAGAGAGCTGCACTTGGAACTCTGTGTGTAGATTAATAAAGAATTAACGTTTGAACTTAAATACATTTAAATAACTTTTGGTACCCCACATTTGTTTATAAACGTTTATACATTCTACTACTTCACGTGTCATTAAAGCTTGTAGTACATTCTCATTTCTGGTGTTTTAAATAATTATAACCCAATTTAAATTACATGTTCATTAAAATATTTTAGTATATAATGTACTTTTTTTACTTTTATCGATTTTAAATAATTTCACTTAAAAAAACGTTATTACAATAAAATATCTATTAATACATACATAGTAAATATACATATATTTACGATGTCATCATCCTCGTAGCGTTATCCCAGTTGGAATCCGGGGTCCGCTCACTAGTCTAACCGAATTTGACTGAATATTAGCTTTCCAACAGAGCGACTGCCTGTCTGACCGCCGCAACACGAAGGGATAGCTATATTCCATGGTTTAGACAAGCGTCAGTTTATTTAGAATGTATTGAAGCTCTATAACGACTGTCATAGGTCTTCATGACAACCGGGACCGACGCACGGCTTAACGGGCTCTCCGAGGCACGGAGCGAACGATAATTAACAGTTCAATACGCACATAACGCCGAAAAGTCAGTGGTGCGCGCCGTGGATTCGAAGCCGATACCCTCTGCACGGCAGTCTGTTGGTTTCTCCACTAGGCTATCGCTGCCTTTATAGTTGACCTTTTTACCTCATCACATTTTATACAAGCAATTTTTTTGTCCCCAAGTGTACAGGTAAGAGCATTGCGAATAGCAACCCAGGCCGTAAAACTTCACGAGGCGAGTGCCTTACGATACGTACTTATCAGAATAAAGATACGCACTTCTCGTAAAGATGGGCGTACACTGATGTAAGTAGTTTTTATTGCAGAAACTTGTCAAATTGCCTTGTTAACTTTAACTGTTGGGGACGGATTATCTTAGAAATATTCTGCTAATAGTTCAATTAAGCATACATTTATGAATGTGTAATCCGAGTTATGTTATGAAAAATAAAGGTGAAATCTATAATCATCATCACGAATAAATAATGAATTCCTTCAATTTTTGGTATGAAAAAAAAACATTCAGACCGCTACTGCTACTATTTAATTTGTCAACAGTTGATTAAATGACGACACTTTTATAACCTCCATTTTACACTAAATTATTTCACAACATTCAAATACATAACACAGAGAACAAAGTTTTTGTCTTTCAACTAGGACGAAAGTATTTGATATCAGCGATGCTGAACTGAGCACGTAACCGTATTGTTCGGCGAAAGCTGTTGTATTTCTTGTGCAGTGTGTGTCCTGGGTGCAAAGTTGTTTGTTAGTCAAATTAATGCTTTTTGTAAACGTCACGATGTCATAGAGCGGTATTAATACATGAAAGGTGGTGTAAGAAAATTCTATTTGTGTGGTTTCATAGATTTTATTTGCTTGGTTTAATATTGGAATATTTGTTGCGATTAATTTTTGGCTGTACGAGTTGTATTGTTGATTACAATATTACTCGTATCAGTGTTTGTCTCATTCGAGTTTGAATATTTAGATTGATTAGAAACCAATAAGTAGTTATTTCACATCTATGACGACAATTATAAAGTAACAGAATCTCTGAATTTTGATCTAAGAAATCTGACTAACTAATTGACTTATAATGCATAACCATTCGACTAGAAACATCAAATTCTGCACTTCAAAAATTCGCAGGAATGGTTAAAATTATCGGAACATCGTCGACGAAAACGTACCAAGTATACTGAAAGAATCAGCAGTCATGCACTGCACTTTCGTCCATAACATAACTGGAGAAAACCTAAAGTAATACCAGTCTGTCACCACCTTAACGCGCGGTTGTGCCATACTTACATAACAGGGCGTATAGTATTATTTTACATTCTGATTTGAGGGAAAAATCATTTACAAGTAGTGATAGGGGAACTACTTTATATACCCACGTCACTTGATTTTTATGGGGCAAGTTGTATTGCGCTCTTAGTGTAAGATTTGGGATGATAAGATACGGTTTCCAAGATTGCTTTTGTAGGCATTCCAGTTACGTTTCCTGGTAAAAATGGGAATTGCCGTATTGCTTAAGTGATCTTGTTCTTTGTAATGGATTCTAAAAATACAACGAAGTAAACCTATACCAAAAAGTATTGCTGTTTGCCGGTACTCGACTGATTGATCTCGTTTTGTATTGAGTTCTTCTAATGTTTCTTTCTATTTATTAGAAGTAACCACGTAGGCATTTAGACCAAGATAGTTGAGCTACTTTGATGAAATTAGACTAGAAGGTTTAGCGGTTGTGATTTCTTAGATTTTAACACTGCTGCAAATTTTGCGGATAAATAAATAATAATTTATTGAGACAAAAGTTTGTACAATAACACTTACACTAACATAACAACAATTGATAATAGAACACCTATAAGGTTAAGTTGAACTCCGATATCCACGATAGGAATAAACTTGTGTTATGGATATCCGGGCTCTATCATATTACTTTGAGTCAATTGGCTTAGAAGCTACCAATTATTCAAAATGAATCATGGTTTGTGTATCACTGAGTATTACGTGTAAATTGTGCTGTGTGGTGAATTAATGTACCTTTTGTGCCTATAGCCTAGAGATCCTAATAATATCTCCAGTGTCTGCGCAATTATGTGTCTGAAGCCATTTGGTTACTATCTTCCTGCAGTTTTGTCTAGGCACCGGATAGATGTTACAACACTTATTTATCTTATTATATAGGTAGTTCCCTAATACTCGAAAATGACGCTGTCCTAGGCTTGTACGGGCTTTCTGTGTTGGACACATATGGTAATGCCGTCGTTGAGTAGCAATATTAGCGTTATACTTCAGTGTGGAATGTTTCCGATGTACAGCGTGGAAATTACCATATCAATAATTTAGTTCAAGGTAGTGGGATAGATGATTATGGACTCCAGAAACTATCCAATGAGTGTTGTTTGTTGAAGTTTTCACTTCGCCAGTGGTGACTAGTAATATCAAGCTGCCAACCATAACAGTAGCTTCAAATCTTACTTAAAGAAAGAGACGGGCCCATTACCTCTCTTTTACTCTTAAGAGTGTCTCCTCAAGTGCAAGCAATTAATCAAAAGCAGCGGTCAAGCCATCCAGAGCTTGGTTGAAGCCAATCCAAAGATGCTAAATCAGCTTGAATCTCAAGCATTAACAAATTCCGCTACTGCCATTTTGAATCAAAAAGCAAAATTGCCTCAATCGGTGGAGACCGTCCTTAGTTCACCAGTGGACGTCTATTTTGGCCCCAAGAGAAGAATCTTGAATTCATAATAGAACGAACAAACTAGAATTGCTCCTTGAAAATAGACCAGAAACCGTTGACAAATACAAAGACGTCATATGACGTCATACGAATACGTCAGCTGTCAGTAATTCAACATTTCTCCTCGGAATGTCTCCATGTTTACACAATCAGACAACGCTTTACATTGCTAATGCAGCTGTGCCACTTACTTCTAAGGAGTTGCAGTAAGCTTGTAGCTGCAAAACAAATGAAACTGCTACTACATTCTGGCACCAGTAGGGTGATCGTTTTTTTAACATTCCGGGATATTTTAGGACCTGTGATAGACTGTCATCAATCTGAATTAATGATTCTGATCCAACGTGGTCATGAATCAGTTCTTGAGTGGTTTAATACATACTTATCAACTGAACCATCCATTTGAGTCTGAAATAGTTCTGTTATAGTCGAGTTTGTCTCTCAGCAATGGTTGTATTAAAGCGTCAGTAATGTAGTCAAATGTTATGACAAATGTAATCAGCTTAGCATTTTCCTTGGTTTCAGGTGGGATTGTGTTTATTGATCTCTAACAGCTATCGATCGGTTAAACACTATCAAAAAAATACACGGACAGTTAATTAAGCAATTTTTATACGACTTACGTTTAGTAAAACGTACTATAACACTATAAAAATACACCAAAAATGCATATTTTAGACACAAAAGATACTTAGACACATAGAAGTAAAGTTCTCTTAACACCTCAACTCGCTAGTCACCTTACTCACAATGAAGTTTGTTCGAGAAATCCACTGAGGAGTCTCCTAAAAGTTTACCTACATTTCAAAGAAATCCTACCAACTAGACTGAATTTATTTGAATAGCTTGTCCCGCGGATTCACTCCAAGTGGTCGCCAAATCCTGATTTTAAATTCCTCGTTTTGGTTTGTTTTATGCGTATAAAATTTTACTGTGTGTGCCAAGTTATTTAATAAATACAATATACTTAGTATTTAGGTTGAAGTTTTCGCTTCGAGTTTGGATACTTGGACATCTTTATGGGTACGCATTCTTTGATATTATGAGATCTTTACTTATGTCTTAAACCGCAAGATATTTTGTTTATCAGATAGTAGAAGAATTCGGTAGATTTTTATTTTTTAAATTCTAGTAGTGAAAGTTTATTTCACAAGTTCTGTCGTAGTTAAGTATAAATATTTATGAATTAAAATCTTAAATGAACGTAACTTCATTTTAATTAATTCATCATTTCAATAACATTCCTCATACTTGGACGAAACTAAACGGGAAGTCTTCTAAAATATATAAAAACTAGCTTTCGCCCGCGGCTTCGCCCGCATGTAATTTTAATAAAGAGTAGCCTATGTACTTCCCTAGGTTTCAGACTATCCATATCAAATTCATCACAAACTGCTCTGCAAATTAGCCGTGTAGCATACATATAAATCGATAATGCTTAAAAATTACTTTTGTTTTCATAATCGTCAAACTTCAGGTAAACATTAGTATGTAGGTATATTATTGAAGTTATTGAAGAGCTAATATACCTACTAAATATAACAGCAGCAAAAATAAAAACTGAAAACATTGCCACAAAGTACATAATATATCAGACCACCCCACCGCACCGCTGCGCTTAAGCGCGCCAACTTATGAGTTACTATGGTAAGCGCTTTTAATAACGCTGCGCTTAGGTCAATTATATCGTGATAACTTTTAAACTATTCATCTAAACTACTTACTGTAAAAGACAAAGTTCATTTACATTAAATACTGAAGGCAATAAATCTATCGATATTGAAAACAATTTGGTAAGTACTCCAGAATGAGCATTGAAAAAGGTATCAAATGTAATTATTTTTAAGGATCACTTTTTAGTATATAGTGGCTTCTACTTAAAAGGTAGATAAATGCTACCGCGGACTTTCGTTTAGAACTTTTTAAGATATACAATATCACTGTACATTATCTTCATGTAACTTCAACGGTTTGCGCAACGCCCGCGAAGATAGCTCTCAGAGCTCAGAATTCTTGCCGACTTAGTTGATACTTTTCATCATATTATGGCAACATTACACAAAATCTTTATAAATTGTAGCCTATGTGTTATTCTCATGTATAAACTATATTACTGTAAAGTTTCATCCAAATCCGTTCAGTAGTTTTGGCGTGAAAGAGTAACAAACATCCATACCTACATACATCTTCACCAACTTTCGCATTTTATAATATTAGTAGGATATGAGTGACACTGAGGATACTGTCGGGAGTTTGAATTCAGGGTCTAGAAAACGTCAAAGTACGGGTAGGAAAGCTACAAAGGAACGATTATTACGGTACTAGCTTTCGCCCGCGGCTTCGCCCGCATTATATTTTAATAAAGAAGTAGCCTATGTACTTCCCCAGGTTTCAGACTATCGCTGCAGATTAGTTGGGTAGCAATGGTAGCATACATATAAACAAATTTTACTTAAATTACTTTTGTTTTCATAATCGTCAAACTTCAGGTTAAGATTAGTATGAATGAATTTTATTGAAGTTATTGAAGAGCTTATAATTATACCCACTGTATATATCAGCAGCAGAAATAAAAACTGAAAGCCACAAATTACATATCAGACTCCACCTCCACGCGGCTGCGCTTAAGCGCGCCAACTCATAGTAAGCGCTCTTAATAACGCTGCGCTTAGGTCAATTATATCGTGATAACTTTGAAATTATTAACCTCGCCCTCCGGCTAGGTGGAGTGACGATATAAGCAAAGTGGCTGGCAGTGGCTGGACACGAAACGCCGAAAATCGGGCTCAGTGGCGTGCCATTGGAGAGACCTATATCCAGCAGTGGACTACGGCAGGCTGATGATGATGATGAACTTTGAAATTATTCGTCCAAACTACTTACTGTAAAACACATAGTTGTCCGTATTTATGCAAAGGGAACCACCCAGCAAAAACGCACTTCTGAGATATCAATAGATTTACAAAATCATGTGCAGCTCTGTTAGATTAAGTAAATGATTAAGTTTTTTTTTTGTATAATTGTATTGATAAATTACTCATTTAAGTATGCGTATATAAATTTGCTCTGGATACTCTTAATTTTTCTAGATAATGAAGAAAATGTGCATGTGGTTCCTTTTAATATTTACTAACTAATAGCTTTCCTCATATGCAAAAAAGAACCACAACCCATGGGTTTCATGTATATTGGTAAAGCCATGGATTTACCAATATACATGAAACTAAGTATTATCGTAATAATCCTTTGATATGCAGCCTATAGCAATCCACTGCTGGACATAGGCCTCTCCCAACACGCGCCACAGTGCAAGGTTCTTAGCCTTTTGCATCCATTTCGTCCCAGCCTCGATTTCAGGTCGTCAGTCCACCTAACTGGGTGCCACCCTACCTTACCCTTACCGAGTCATGGTCTCCACTCTAGGACAAGCTTGGTCTATCGGCCATCAGTACTTCTGCAGATATGACCAGTCCACTGCCTCATAAGCTTACTTTTTCTGTGAGCTATGTCGGTAATTCTGGTTCTTTGTCGAATAACTTCGTTGCGGATTATATACTCGCTGCGTGATTTTAAGTTTGGGGACTAGTTCCATTGTGAGTGTCCACGTCTCGGCACCGTACGTCATAACAGGTAGGACGCATTGGTTGTAGACTTTGGTCTTCAGGTATTGTGGAAGGGGCGAAGAGAAAACTTGACGTAGTTTGCCAAACGTTGCCCAACCCAACTGGACACTTCGGTCGATTTTTTGCTCGAAGTTATTGCTACCAAGCTGGACAATAAGCTGTTGCTCATGGTAGACATACTTTTGAACTCATTCAAGCATCCATCCGTGGACATAAACCAATCCCGACATGATGAGTTCGTTTAACATAATCTTGGTTTTGTTCAGTTCATGCCGAGACAAGTTCACGTCGAGAGGCTCCGTTTAGGCTGTGGAGCATCCCGATCAACTCCTCTAGGGACTCCGCAACGATCACGATATTGTCAGCAATCAGAAGGAGTGAGATGTGTTCGCCGTTAATGTTTATGCCCAGTCCAAGCCAGTCCAGCATCTTAAAGATGTCTTTGAGTGAGCTGGTGAAGAGCTGATTAAAATATTAAGTCGCTCTGCCTCACACCTCGTCGCAATCGCGTTGACGAGGCTGGAGTTGGATGGTCTTAGTGGCGATAACATACAAACATATCAACGCCTCGATGTAGTGCCAATCGATATGAGACCGCTGCAGAGCAACCAGAACCACCCAGGTTTCGATGGAGTCGAAGGCTTTCTCGTAGTCCACGAAAGCCATACACAGCGGCTTATTGTACTCATTGATCTCTTGTATATTCTGCCAAACTCTATGGATGTGGTCTAGTTCCTGTGGCTGGAAATCGTCAAGTTTTTTGGCGAGGCTATTTGTTAGCACTCTCGAGAACAACTTGTAGAGGTGGCTGAAGAGTGAAATGGGTCTATATGTTTTCAGCGAGATATTGTCACCTTTTTTGGAAGAATAGGACAACCGCACTCCCGCTCTACGCCTGAGCTGTAAGGCCTGATGGATAATGGAATTAAAGAGGCTCGCCAGCTCTTTCAGGACTACAGTTCCTACTGCTTTTAAGAGCTTTGTGGTGATTTCGTCATCTTATGGAGACTTGTTGTTCTTAAGTTGCTCGAGACCTTCTCTTACCTGGCCTTGTTTAACATCAGGGATGTTCTCCGTATATTGGCGCGGGAGTTGGGCTCTATAGTCATCATTGCCTGGTTTCAAGAGTTTAGACTTCCATGATGCGTACAGGTCTTTGTAGAAACTCTCAATTTCAGTTAGAATTTCGAACTTTAAGTTTACGCCTTCCGCAGTACAATAAAATCATCGTACTTATGGTTCTGCTGTTTATAATATTTATTTATACATGATAGAACCGAATGCTTGTGGTTCCATTTTGCAAAAATAAAATTAGTCATTAAAATATGAATTTATTTTACACATAATGGTACCACAGAATCTTGGTTCCATTTGGTGTATTATAATAATTTTTAATAATAGAAATATTTTTAATGTATAATGTTACCAAGTATCTGTGGATCTGTTTTGTATAAAATGACATGGAATTTATATGGTTTATTTGTTTGATGAAACGAGTCCCACGGTACTATGGTTCGGTTTTGCAATATGTATAATGTGTGTTTTTGCTGTTGGTTCCTTTCTGCTTTTTGTATAACTTGTTTCCAAGGGAAAAATCATGTGGATCTTTTTTTAATAAAAAAATAAACCACTTTTAGATTAGTATTCTTCAAAAAAAGCAAAAATCGAAATTTGTCCTGTGGTTCCTTTTTGCATAAATACGGACAGTTCATCTACATTAAATACTGAACGCAATAAATCTGTCAATTTTGAAAACAATTTGATAACTATACTCTAGGAGCATTGTAAAAATCATTTTTTATGTTATACTGTTTTATTACATTAAAATGATGTAGTTAGTCCGTGTGGTGACGGATTAAGAATACGGAATGTCACCATCCCATATCATCCCATGGGTGTCGTAAGAGCCGACAGAGAGAGCATATTATGCAGAAAGCAGCACTGTAAGAGAAGATTAAGAATACGGAATGTCACCATCCCATATCATCCCATGGGTGTCGTAAGAGCCGACAGAGAGAGCATATTATGCAGAAAGCAGCACTGTAAGAGAAGGAAAACTTGATACAAACCCTGTAAGTACCAACCCGTTTGGCCAGCGTGGTATAGTAGGCCAATTCCTCCTTTCTAAGGAGAGGCCTAGTCCAGCAGTGGACTGTTAAAGGCTGATGAATGATGATGATGATGATGTAGTTAGGTTATGTACTAAAAGCTAAAAAGAAATTCGGTAAGTCCAAGCTGCCAGATTGCACCAATCTTATCATTAATCTGGGGTATTGATCAGACAAATATAAAATCGTTGGGCAAGTGAAATGTCTATCAAAATGTTTATTCTGGATACGCTACGCTCAAAATTAAAATAAATGTTTTTTAGTTTGTTTTTTTTTCAAGTTTTTAGTTTTGTTGTTAGTTGATACTTCTCATTCTACTTTCATAGTGAGCCCTTTTCTACCAATATAACCCTGTCATTTGATACCAATATTGAGGTATTTGTGGAAAATAGATAATCCGCCATTTTGTGGCGGCGGCCATCTTGGAATTTTCGTAGTGAGGTCTATTCTACCAATCAAGCCCTTTCATTTGATACCCATTTTGAGGTATTTGTGGTAAATATGTAATCACTCATTTGGCTGCGACCTGCAACAGCCATCTTGGATTTTTCATAGTGAGCTCTATTCTACGAATCAAGCCCTTTCATTTGATACCCATACTGAGGCATTTGTAAAAAATAAGTAATCCACCATTGTGTGGTGGCGGCCATCTTGGATTGAGGTATATTGAGGTATTTGTGGAATAACTGTAATCGACCATTTTGTAGCGGCAGCCATCTTGGATTTTTTATAGTGGGTCTATTCTACCGATGAAGCCCTTTCATTCGAAACCCATATTGAGGTATTTGTGGCAAATATGTCATCCGCCATTTTGCGGCGACAGCCATCTTGGATTTTTTATAGTGAGCTCTATCAGCTCTATTCTACGAATCAAGCCCTTTCATTTGATACCCATATTGAGGTATTTGTGGAAAATAAGTAATCCGCCATTTTGTAGCGGCGGCCATCTTGGATTTTTCAAAGTCAGTTTTTTATGATAAACAATATCACGGTACATTATCTTCAAGTAACTTTAACGGTTTAGGCAACGCACGCGAAGACAGCTTTCAGAGCTCAGGATTTTTTTCCGACTTAGTTGATACTTTTCCTTATATTATGGCAACATTATACAAAATCTTTATAAATTGTAGCCTATGTGTTATTCTGATGTATAAATTATATTACTGTAAAGTTTCATCCAAATCCGTTCAGTAGTTTTTGCGTGAAAGAGTAACAAACATCCATACATCCATCCATCCATCTATCCATCCATCTATCTAATCTATACATACATCTTCACAAACTTTTACATTTATAATATTAGTAGGATTCGGTACAATCGAATTGAGAACCTCTTCTTTTTCAAGTCAGTTATTAATCAGTGTTCCAAATCGTAAACTATAACGAGACAAATACTCTTCATTCATAATTTCTTGGTATGAATAATAAAAACGATCTTACTGTTTGTATTCTTGCCGTGGCCAATTAATGGACCATCGAGTACTCTAGACGGCAAAGATAAACTGGTAAAAGTTCACTTTAAAAGTAAAAAAGAAGTCTTACTCACGATACTGTTTTATTGGTGTTCAATTAATCAACTGGAAAGTTCTAGAAAATTCCATGGTTTCTAGGAAGTATTTTGCGTTGCATTTTAGCTTTGTTATTGCTGCAATAAAAATGGTGAAAGGAATTGCGAATTCCAAATTTTTTATGCTGAATATTAATAAGTGCGTTAAAAAACAGTTATTTCGGGTATCGCGAACAGATTCACAAAATATATGTAAATTTTCCTGCAACATAAGAATTATTTTATTAAATTGTTTTTATTTGCAACATGCTATTTGCATATTTGACTGCCTCCGTGGTCCAGTGTATAGCGTATGCGACTGCTGATCAGAGGTCCCGGGTTCGATTCCCGGGTCGGGCAAAAGTGTTTGGGTTTTCCCGAATACTCAGTAGCAGCCCGGAGTCTGGTAATGTGCCCGGTAACGGCAATAGGCTCGCCCCCATTACGTGGGACCTAAAAATTCATGGCGAAATGTGGGTGTAATATTTACACCGCTGCCTACCGCTTCGGGGATACCGGCGTGAGACTCTAAAACATAAATAAAATAAAATATATTTGCATAATGCTATTTGCTAACAGTTAACTTCGTGATGCAGAGACGTGACGTATTATATCTAGTGAGTGAACATACATACATACATACATCTCCCTAGCGTCCCAGTTGCTATCTGGGGTCCGCTTACTATTCTAACCGGCTTCGGCTGATTATAAGCTTTCCACAGAGCGACTGGCTGTCTGACCTCCGCAATCCAAAGGGATAGTGTGAAACTCCATGGTTCAGACTAGTGTCAGGTTATCCATTGGCACTGACTCACTATACCGACGAAGAATTGCATGACAGCAGGAACCGACGGCTTAACCCTTAAACGAGCGAGAAACTCATCCCCAGGGAAATACCGAATAAAAGCCTTCGTACAATTTGCATGGCCTGCTCACAACGATATAATTGGCTGCATTTGATATTGAATGTGCGCGGTCAGCAGTTCGTTTTGGCAATTTTCATGGGGGTGCTAGCTGGAAAAATTATTGTGAAGTTGCTGAGGTAAATAACGTGCTCTCCGAGGCACGGAACAAGTGATCATTAAAATTCAGTGCTTGTGCACACTTGCACATGTTTAAGAGCAGGTACCTTAAAAATGTATGGTGTATGGTAGTAAACCCCTCAGTAAATTGTTATTTTGACCAGCATTTGTTCTGAAACGTACTGAAATCGTGTAGACAATCAGCTATCACAAAAAATGCTTAAAAAAAACAGCTATTTTTAAATTACCTTGGATTACTCGTTGAACAAAAAACATATCTTCTTATACATATGTGTTTCCTCATACAGGGAAGGTTTTTATTATCTGTGAGATCCGGAAATGAAAAGCGAACAGACTTTCTATAAGACTTGTACGTGATTCCATTTCAGCTAGCAGTCTATGTAAAAGCAACAGTTTTTCTGTCACCCAATTCCTACGACAACACTGGAGTCCGGAAATGTGTGTCTTTCATTTACTTTCCTATATCATTTAAGTTATTTCTAAGTATAATTCTAAGAAGCAATGCTTGGCACTCAAAACGTAAGCAAAACTCTACTTATCTATACATATACATATAAATAAAATTGGAGTGTCTGTTTGTGATGTTAAAATAACCGCTTTTTACTAAATGCATATGGATGTAAACACGGAACAAATACCGAAATGCCAATTTTTACCATATTTGTCTGTCTATTTGTTCTCGCTAATATCTGGACCGGCTAGACCGATTTTAACGGGACGTTCAGCGGATAGCTGATGTACCAAGGAGTAACTTAGGCTATAAATTAACCGGGTACGCGAAGTAGGTAGTTCCCTCAGGACGCGGGTGAAACCGCAGGAAACAGCTAGTAAACTGTATAAGATCTGTTTCTTTTTCTAGTGAGGAAGATTTACTGAAGAAAAATAAAAGCCTTTAATTTCTCGCTGACAACCATTACTACACAACAATAAAATAAGTAAATATTTTCATTTAATTTTTCATATCCTGCTTACGCTATACATAAACAAATAGATTTACCTTTGTCCTTTACTAAAGCCACCTTTTGCGGTTATTTTGAGGTCCATTCAACATTTTGATAAGTATGTATTCATACGCTCGTGGTTTATAGTGACACCTGAAATTGCTTTAGTTGAATAGGTATTTCACGGGGATTTTGATCTCGTCCTTGGCTTACCCTTGGACAAAGTCAAGGTGAAGTGCAGCAGTGTTTAGGTTATTTTAAGACTTTATGTATGGCGCTGTTTTTAAGCGGTTATCTCACAGCTTCGTCTTGGGGTTTTATTTCCACACTCTAATCGAGTGTTGACCTAAAAGAAGATGATACGGTTGCCTGGACAAAGTTGAAATTGTTGTTTCGAGTCTATGTGTAATTTGTGTCTGAAAATTCAATCTTTTTCCCCGTGACGCAGGATTTATTTCTAGTGCGGCAGTCATGTATGGGTACATAAACATAACAAAATAACTAGCTTGGCCTAAGGATGTCCTTAATCGTTGGTTTTAGTCAGACAGACAGAAAACTACGCAATACACCTCAAACAATGAAACAAATGTTCCATGTTACAAATGCTGCAAACAATGTTAAAATAGTTAGCATAATACAGAACCACTGCTTTATATCAAAATATCACACATGCTTAATGTTTAATATACTGCGGCTCACAATATGCTACTAATATACATAACTTTCAAGCCCTCTAAAGCATACACTGTCACGCTCCCCCACTCCACATTACACGCTAAAATACTCCTCACTAATACATTCCGAACACAACCGTGAATATTACGCAAACACTTTTGACTCTCACAGCATGAACCGCCATCAAAACTAGTGCGAAATCATTAACCTAGAATCCAAAGTGTTCAAGTAACAAGTACTGTATAAAGGAACTCAATTTCGCGCCAATTTAAACTTCTGGCACCCATCTTTATCATGTCAGAGGTCTAAGTTAATTCGATTTGAAGGCCCGACGCGAATATTCGTCTAACTTGCCCACTTTGATCTTTGAATTAGACTGTGCGGTCCAATACACGGGTCCCCAAAATTCTGCTAATGTTAAACAAATGCATAAATCCTTTTCGGGTTAAGTTAATTATGTTTTGAACCGTGTGATGGTCCACGTCATTAAGGACGTGGCAAATGCTCGATTTTAATGTTATAAAAGGACTAACTGACCCGACCATCGTTGTTTTGTTACAGTCATACTCGTATTTATTATTATATCTTTATCAAAAAAAACAAATCTCTTAAACCAAAAAGAGATTGTCATAAAAATAGCTTACGACCTATTCTTAGACCTATACAGTAGGTAGATATAAATGTTTCATGATGTTAGAATTATTGCTAGTCTTTTTTAAAATAAAACAGCGTATTAGGGTTCCGTGATACACTGTTAGTCGCGGCACGCGTAACTTCTGCGAACGGATTTCATACCAGTTGGTGGTAGATGTGCGACTAAGGGAAGTCAAGATGGTGAGGCCACCACGATGACATAAAAATATTCATTAGGTAGTCCCGTCGGGATAGCATCATGATCTTCATCCCGGTTGCATACCAGGAACCGACGGCACTCTTGGAGCCCAGAGTCCGCTTACTGGTCTCATAAGATTTGACAGAATATTGGCTTTCGCTCATAGCGAGACTTAGCTTGTCGTTCGTAACAGATCGGCAAAGTTAAGCAACGCTTGCACAGGTCGCCACTTGGATGGGTGACCAAGTGTGGCATTTACATCTGAGCGCTACCGTGATTCGAAGGGCACGTAAAGCTGTCGGTCGCGGTTCTTGTCTTAGGATAAGAGTCGTTAGGCCACGCCGGAGGTCTTCGGGCGGTCTGAAAAACTCAGACACTAGAGTTGGCCGCACACTCACACGAAAAACAAACAAACCGCAACCTATAGGGATAGCGATTTTAGACCAGTGTCTAAAATGTCGAATATTGTATATACGATACTGCATGCACTGAACCTCCAGCAAGACTGTCAAAGATCTTCATGACAGCCGAGACCGATGGCTCAACGTGCTTTCCGAGGCACGAGGCAACGGATGATTAATAATTTAGTACCCACGCTGTATCTGATCTCTTACATAACCGTATTAACGTAGCCAGTCTACCTTCACAAAACTATAATACTAGGAATCATTTTTATATTTTTATAACGATACATTTTTTTACTGATATTCTATTCTAGGGCCCTTTGAACCAAAGTCTTAAACAACACAGAACATATAATTTATTTCTACTCAGAATAAAAGCAAAAGACAAAATGTTTTCAAAGGAAATGATTATAACTTGACATTATCTAAGTTTGGGCCCAGTTTCAAGTTCAGTTCAAAAGAAATAATTAATGGGATTTCTCTACAAAGACATTCAGATAGGCCGCTTAGGTAGAAAGCTTATTCATTAGGCGGGTCCACACAGACCGAGCAGCCTCGCGAGGAAAATGCTTCGCGAGGCTGCTCGGTCTGTGTGGACGTGGCTCGGTCGAGGAAAACGCATGTGCCGCCGCGGCCGAGCTTAGCGTGCGCCCGAGCTACCGAATTAGACACGTCCACACAGAGCGCGCAGCCTCGCGAGGAATTGGCGCGCGAGGCTGCGCGCTCTGTGTGGACGTGCCGCGGCCGAGGCAAGCGCGTGTGCCGCCGCGGGCGAGCGACCGAGCGGCCGAGCCATCGAGTTTGGTTTTTTGTTTTGCCGCGGTCTGTACGCTGTTTCGTGCCTCGCTCGAACATTATGTTCGCTATCCTTACTAATAATATAAATTCGCAAGTGTGTTTGTATGTTGGACATTTTTTTTATAGACTCACGTCTGTATCCGCGTAAGGATAGGCAGAGTCATAATATTATTACATCCACATTTCACCATGAAATGTTTAGGTCCCACGTAATAGGGGACGAGCCTATTGCCGTTAACGGGCACATCAGCAGACTCCATGCTGGTTCTGAGAATTCGGGAAAACCCAGTAACACTTTTACCCGACCCGGGAATAGAACCCGGGACCTCCGCTCAGCAGTCGCATACCCTATCCACTGGTCACTGAATGACGGAGGATACATTCATCATAACATTCTCATTTTTGACGCTATTTATTGTACGAATAATAATCCTTCAGTCTGTGCTTCGGTTTCAGTATCCTTGCCTACAGATATTCATTTCCTATAATTCATTCTATATTTTTTTCCATGTCTACCTATTCCATCCTTTAGGTATAACAATAATCGACGACCGGTTGGCAAAGCGGGAGTGTAAGCGACTACAACGCCGAAGGTCGCGGGTTCGATTCCCGCTCATGTCAAACATTTGTGTGCATGAACATGAATGTTTGTCTTGGTCTGGGTGTTTCTATGTATATATTTACAAAAAAAAGTAAGTATAAGTAAATATGTAAATTATGGCCCATTATTACCATTGTCTAGTACCCAAAGTAGGTACAGCAATTGGCGTCAGTCATGCAGCCGGCTAGCAAAAACACATGCCACAACCCTATTGCAGTATGACCATTTCCAAGTACTATATTTATAAACAAAATTTAAAAATAAGAGAGAGGAGAGACCAACAATCTCACATTGATACGTAGACCGATAGATGGCAAATGTACTATTTCACTCTAATTCACAAGTCGACAATTTGATACATGCGCAATACATAATAGTTTTCAACTATAGTCCGTTCACAGTTATTTTACCTCTAGCTGTTAGATTGGCCAACCTGGGCGTTGTGTTGCTATATTTGGTATTTAATACTCCCATTTTAAATATACATTATTGCTAAAATGTACTTATTTTTTTATTGCCAAAGCGATCGTATTAAATATTTGGAAGTAATGTTTGTAACAAAACCTCTTGATATTGGCATGGCTATATGCATGTACATTTATTTTCTTACGAAATAACTAATTTCCTATGAAGATAAGTAGTTATAATAAAAATGTTGTCTATTTAATATATAAAGGTAAACGCATCATAATTACGCCAACGTGAGGTTCTAATTATCAAATACAAAAACTGTAAATTTAATTTTCATATTTATTTTGAATAAGAATGGTGTGGGTGTCATATTACACCTCTGCCTACCCCTGCATGGAAACAGGCGTGAGTCTATAAGAATGATCCATGTGGACTGCCAATGTTATGATGATTCGTAACTGCTTTCATATTCTGTATCAGACTCAGAATTTAATTCTATTATGAACCTGTCCATTTCAGCATCCGTAGACCCATCTGTTTCACGAAGCTTGTCTTCAATGTGGCGCTCATGTTTGCATTGTCTTTGTCAGTCTTCTGCAGTGATAGATTGAAAAGCTTCTTCAGCTAAATTCACAATGTTGGTTGCCTCTTGTCCTAAATTTTTGCTTGTGACTCGCCTATTAATGAGACTCCACATAAGTTCAATTGCGTTTAGCTCGCAGTGGTATGGCGGTAATCTAACCACTTTGCGGCCATGAGCTTCAAGCATTTGAATTTTTGAAGCATTTCCACTAATATTGGGTAAAATGTTATGCACGGGTAACCCTATTTTACTTTCCTGTCATCACAGAGTACAATTCCAACATAAAGAAAATAAACACCGACATCTGTCAGAGGTAAAATAACTGTGAACGGACTGTATATTTTCATGTTCTGAATTCAAACTTTATGACAACTACAATTTTGTATTTTCCTACGGTGCCGAGGCTGCCGCGCTCTAGGCCGCGTTCACATTTGTCTGATGTAATCTGTCGTGACGTCGTCTGTCGTGTCGCGACAGACAATGTCCCGGTCTGCGACAGAGAGGGGGGAGGGGTGTGGGGACGGTACAGCGCGAATTAAGAGATTGGACTCAGATTAATTGTAAAAAACATTTATTTAATTATAACAGTATATTTAAAATATAAAATAGTAATCGCTAATGTTAGATCTACAAAGGTATTTATAATAAATTAATGCTAAGATGACAATAGGATTATCTAGATAATTTGGTGGAGAGAGATGTGCTGACGAAGCTAACATTGTTGGGTTCCGTACAGTTAACTCGCGCGACACAACTCGTCAGACTAATGTGGACACGCCACTGTCTGTCGTAAAGCGTCAGACGCGCGTTTGCAATTGTGCGCAATGGACGACGAACTAATTGACTTCCTTTTTATAATATTATTCGTATACAGTACCTATAGATGAGCTAATTGAATACTGTGAACTCCACGAGAGTCAATACAGAACTGATTTAAAATTGTGTCAGATCGCGACAGACGGCGACAGACAAATGTGACCGGTAAGTAACTACGACAGAGACCGTCACGAGAGATCACGTCAGATAAATGTGAACGCAGCTTTATTCTATGGCCTCGCTCGTTCGGGGACTGTTTCCTCGCGCGGCAAATGCCTCGCGAGGCTGCTCGCTCTGTGTGGACCCACCTATTAACTATTTTATACCAATTTTGTTGTTATTTTATATTACTTTGTTAGAAGTATTTATAATTTACTATCTTTAATTTCGAATGTATTGAAAATATTGTGATAATTGATAAAGTCTTTTAAAATGAAGAAGAACGGAGATCTGAAGCAATAAAATTAACAAAATCTAGACTTATGCTGAGTGGCTATTTACTAGTTGATAATAATAACAATGTCTTATGTCCTATTAAAGTCATCGATACGTACCTTTATTAATCGTTTG
The DNA here is from genome assembly GCA_944739405.2 of Euclidia mi. NCBI lineage: Eukaryota > Metazoa > Arthropoda > Insecta > Lepidoptera > Erebidae > Euclidia > Euclidia mi. Next base: position 23,597,608 of record OX123205.2, read on the forward strand.
TTAATTTCCCCGAGACACAGGATTTACTGCTATTGCCGTAGTCATTAAAAAGGAAAATAATCTTATACCTCTCAGCTCACAAACGTTGCAATTGAGACATAGTACATAAATATATTCATGTCCGCGTATCACGAAAGAAAAGTACTTATTGCATGTCACACTATAACATTCGATTCAAACTTCTGATGTAGTTTTCAACAACGTCTGCCAGCAACTCAACTATTCTTATCACGTTTCAAGCTTGCGAAACGAAAGGGAAGCTCAACTAACGCATGGATAAATAGAAATTTCATCTTGTTGGCTTTGTTATACAGATTACAGCCCAAGTTATTGGCTGGAATTATGTATTACCAAAATACGGTTATCTTTAGAGTAGAGAACTAAAAGTTGACTTAGTTTCAGGTAAACATATTCAGTTCTATATTATACTAGCTGACTCGGCGAACTTCGTACCGCCTTATCTTTTATTTTAATATTCGCATTTTTTGTGAATCTAAACCATTCTCAAGTTCCCTTGAACACACACACAAAAAATTTCATAAAAATCGGTCCAGTCGTTTAGGAGGAGTTCAGTGACATACACACGCACACAAGAAATATATATATAAAGATATATAAAGGCCAAGAGGGAAATTGACCTTCATTAAACTCGAATAAAATACATGTCGCTGCCAGCAGCTCTATCCACTTCGGTGGGCGGTTATAGCGACAAGCGCTAGCCTTTATGTTAATTGTTAATATAAGATTAACAATTAACATAAAGGCTAGCGTACCTATAAGCTATATTTTATTTAAAAGTTTCCCCAAAATACGTATAATATTTTTTATGTGAAATAGTAATAAAAGTTCCTCCTTCCAAATATCCTCAGGAACTTCGCGGTAAAATCTCGACATATTTATTTCATGGTAACCTTACTTTAAGGTCTGATTATAACGTTCTGAGTACTAGTAATCACGTGGATTCGAGTTCTGCATAATTATGTAAAAACAGCCCTTAAACATGTACCTTTAGGGGCTACATCTGTTAGTTTTATTCATGATTATAAATCCTCAAAGTAAGATACCTACTTTGAATATATAAATACTTTGATTTAAACCACCGTAGGTCTATTTTTGGACTTTAGAGATGCAAATAAAGGACTTTTATATAATTTTTGAAAACACCATTATAAACGAGGTCTAAAAAGTCCTTATGTGTCGATGTCTAACGGCCATTTTCAATATTTTGAGATTCGATATTCATGTTTGACATATTTTGTATGGAGCTTATGTCAAAAACGAATCGAAAATCTACAGATCTATCTATAGATCGAATATTGAATTCCGTAGTTAATTGACCGGACTAATCGTTTTTTAACGAATGTTACGATTTCATATCGGTTTGCCTATCCTTGCTCACATAATGTACCACCAAAGATCTTAAAACCTAAAAAAAGTTAATTTCAACCAAAACAACAAACAGGGCGCTTAAAAATTATAACGCTATTTATCACATGAAGTACGCTGCTTCATTTACGTATCCTACATTAACACCGAAATAAAAATAAATGAACACACAACCCCATTTATGGTAAATTGAATTTAAACAATGAAAACTCGGATACAGATCTCGAAAAAAGCACCAAGCATCCGACATTCAACCGTGGACCATATTTGTGTATTTGTCACTCAGGTCATTTAACAAAAGTGTTACGGTTGTGTTTTTTCACATTCACACGATTTAGGTTATCTCGCTCTATGCAAATATTGGCGGTAGTCATGCGGGATTACGGGATGTGAATAAAAATTTACGGGATGTGGTGTCATTCAGTGTAGTAACTTTGACGCTTGTGGGTTTTATATTCCCATCATCATCAGCCTTTTTATATTGTAACACTATAATGGGTTACATTTCTGGGTACCTCTTTTGATTGCCACGCTAGCCAGGTGCGGGTTCGTAGTCTACACATTTCCTTAGTGAACATTATTTTTTCAATATTATAAAAAACTAGTAGCAAGAAAGATATAGACCACACGCAAAATACACGCCAGGACGTGGAGTTGCGGAAACAGCCCGTGCTACCAAGTACCAAGATATAGACCAGTATCATAATTTTAAACCCTAGTAAAGATTTTGTTTGAGTCTCTAATACATTTTTGGACACAGGCTCCTTAACATATGCATATATTCATATAAATTGCATTTGGAATAATATCATGAATACAAGGCCTCAAAAAAAGAATAACGAATTTATGCACGTAGATAGTAAGTTAACTTTTGCTCATTATCAACATTTTTCCGTATATACAGAAAAAAAAACCCGAAGTCGAAAGAATTTAATTTTTACAAGATTAATTACGATTCCGGCGTTTGCGCCAACTAAAGTTAGATTCCCGGGAGTTGGGGACAACTGCCAACACTAGCCGTGGCTGATTTATTCGCGGAAGAGAATTTAAATTAGAACACATTTCGTGTATTATGGTTATATATTAAATGCGTAATGTACCTATGTGTTTATTTGTTCGCATCATCATCAGCCTTTTTGTATTGTAACACTATAATAGGTTACATTTCTGGGCACATACCTCTTTTGATTACCACGCTGGTCAGGTGCCGGTTCGTAGTCTACACATTTCCTTACTGAACATTATTTTTTCAATATTATAAAAAACAAGTAGCAAGAAAGATATAGACCACACGCAAAATACACGCCAGGACGTGGAGTTGCGGAAACAGCCCGTGCTACCAAGTATATTGGTATTGGTATGTATTTCTTTTTAAAAGGTCGGCAACGCACTTGTGATCCTTCGGGCATTGCAGGTGTCGGGCGGCGACCACTTACTATCAGGTGACCCGCTTGCTACTTTGGCTCCCTACACAATAAATGAAAAATACCGAGATTGAAGTTATCAACTCACATAATATAAGGTTCACGTGTGAAAAATTATGATGGTGAAGAAAATGAGGATCAAGGATCGCTATAGTTTATTATTTATTTATTTATTTTCAGCCTGTAGTGTCCCACTGCAGGGCAAAGGCCTCCCTCTCCTTTTTCCATAGGTCTCTATTTTGTGCTAGCACAGGCCAGTCCTTCCTATACGAGTCCAGTTCGTCCCGCCATCGTCGTCTCGGCCTTCCACGTTGTCGCCTAGCACCTTCGGGGACCCAATTAGTGGCGATTTTGGCCCAAAGGTCTTCCGGCATGCGGCAAACGTGGCCTGCCCAGTCCCATTTGAGTTTGCAGGCTTTGTGGGTGACATCGGCGATTTTTGTTTTGGAGCGTAGTATTGTATTTTTTACGCGGTCTGTTAAACGGACTTCTAGGATATAGTTTATTAGTTCATATTAATTAAAAGCATTGTAACCTGACCATTGGACAGAATCGCGGTAAAATGTGCTAACTACTGTGGCTTAAGTGAGTCGGCTTAGAATGCCTTTAAAGGAGTGGCACTCACACCTCTTCTGCTAATCCCAACTTGGTCAATCACACTCTAATGACCAAGTGGAGGATTTGAGACCGATCGCAAAGAGATTTCACCGAGTCACCTAAAAAAACATCTTATGTCCAACCAACACCTTTAAAATTAAATTAATAGTCGCTTCGAGAAAACGATTATATCCTGATGATAAATGAACTATTTTCTCGTCGATGCAATGACTAAAGCTTAAAGATTGTGAGATTAATGGTTTGGTTTTCGATTCCTAGGTTCTATTGAATTTCCTTGATAGTTAAACTTTTAAACCTGCAGTTTTTTAAACATGAATTATATTCCTAAGATCTTGCGTAGCTGAAGGAGAATTATAGACGCACAATCCTTGTGATTTTGGTCTTTGAGTGTCAAATAAATCTAGTCTCCTACTCTCTAGTTATTTTAAAATAGCAAGAAGGAGATGAAAATAAGTTAAATCTTTTACAATTAGTCCAAATATTTTTTTATTTTATTTCAGATATCTTGTTGATATGTATGAACTAATTATAGTAACGCCGAGCACCGGGTTAAAAACATTCAATATCTTTTATTGGATTGCGTAGGTATATTATCCTTTCGAAGCATCTACTGTTTTCGTCCCCGTTTTAAAGAAATATAATAATAAGACATATTTATTTCTGCATTTTTTACAATACTTATACAAGTCCCAATTCTAGACCAAACCGGCTTTTCCGAGCTCAATGATTTATTGAGAAGAAAAGCCAAAACAAACTCAGAGTCATTGCTTTTTTCCTGTCTTTTGATTCTCTTTCATCTCTTTGTATAATTTTATTACCTATATTCTTTTGAAGTCCAGACATAGTGGGTTTAGATGCGAGTACAATGCAGGATATCGTCTGACGTTTATAACTGACTAAGCCTGCTGGTGGCTCGCATTGAACAGCCATCGTACGGTCCAACCTTCATTGAGGGAGCCAGCACGACCTGAATCATTACACATTTTAAACGTTTCGATCTGATACGTCAACAATGTTTGAAGCACTTCTTATAGAACTATGTGCTCTAATATATAATTTGTCTCTTACAATGTTATCCTTACAATCCTTAAACAGAGGTCTTTTTTCCATATTTTCAGTTATATTTCAGATCCTATAGTATTCACTGCAATTTTAATCGACACATGAACTGACACATACTGAGCCAGCGAGATTTTCCCAATATCCCGAAGTCGTTTCCAATACTTTTTTCACCATTTTCAATTCTTCTTCACACCAATTCATCAGCCTACGTGCTCGAAAATAAAACAGCTACAACATGTCACAACCTAATGGTTTCCCTAACCTTAATTTCTGAAAACAAGTCAAAATAACGGCGAGCTAACAATAACCGATCATTTGAATAAAAACAGTCGCAAGCAGCTGACGGGGCATCGAGATTGGCGCTTTTGTCTGACAATCGAAGTGTCGGCATTCTGTCGGCAATTGTCGGCATTCGTCGAATTGCTGACTGGCTGACCATTAACCGTCGAATTACGTGTAGAGGTATTCTTTATTAGTACACTGTTCAGTGAATACCTAATTAATAGTAAAAGTCTTTTGTTGGTGATCTGTAGCATGCAGTGGTACACAATTTGAAAAACAGTTTCTGTACGCCTATTTTAGATCTGAATAGATATGACTACTATAGAGTAATGAATATGCTTACCTTTGTAGCACATTATACGCAAAGCTATGCGTAATTAGTTTAAATAAAATTCTTGCGATACTGACTGATTGACAGACAACGCACAGCCAATAACTATTGGAAGAAGCTGATCGGAGGACCGAACGGAAGCTAAGAAGGGATTTCCAGAAACGGCGAAATTAAAATAAAATATGCGGGCGTAGCCACGGGCATACTCTAGTGTTCCATAATGCGATTAGACTGATTTAGATCTAGAACTTTAGAAGATAATTGCGAAGATTTTACTTTGAAATTAAGAACAGTCATAGTAATCACTAAAAACCGATAAGGACATCCACATAATTATAAAACAAAGTAAATACATTTTTTGTACCACACAACTATCTACCCGTCCTTAAAGAAAATTTGTAAAGATTCAGCCCCTAAACGAGAAAAGGGCAACCACTGTTAACCCAAGGGTACATTGTATGAAAAGTCAGCGAGTCGGAAGGTTATTCAGGTGGACAGTCGTTCTTATCTGCTCGGAGATTGACTGCGGTTTCACCCTATATAAATTAGATATAGTCTTTGAGATTAGTACACTGTGGAGATAACTAGGGATGGCTTAGAATATCTAGTTAAAGATAAATTGGAATTTGCTGTTGTGTTTCTAGAGTTTGTTTCAAGAGGAAAATAATTCAATAATTTATTTACAATATTTATGTTGTGTGTGGTATGCTGTGTACGGATTCCGAAAGTCAAAAAAATGTATTTATAAAATACTGAATAGAAGTGTTAAAGGCTTTAAGAAGAATACTCCATCACTAGAAAAAATGTATGCGTCGATAGTAGTTTAGATGGTTCGCCTCTGAACTGCCAGTTCCTCTCTTGTCATGGGTTCAATGCCCGGATGGTCTTTAATTTTTATTATAGCCTGGATATTCTTGTGCCTGTTTTTTGAATGATTTTATAGTCTTATTTTTACCTTGTGCGTAAGTTTCTTTAATTATATATGTGAGTGAGTTGTCTAAGAGAGTCATTGTTCTTTGGTCGAAAAAACAAACAAGAGGAAGAAGTAAACACGGCAAATAAAACAAAACTATTCCTAGTATTCCGCCTAAGAAACCAGCTGAATATATTGAGTAATTGGCCACACAACTTTTACTATTATTATGCGGAAGGTACATGAGTAATACATAGGCAACCAATATCCATATTTACAAAGACAGCTTGCCCAAACACTTGTAGATAGATACGTGGGAACGCGTCAGAGCCACACGAAATATGTACTTCTGACGAGAGGCGAGAATCGTAGGAACAAACCATACATTTTCCTAAAAAAATTTGGTTTTGGCATACAATTCAGCTGTGTCTCCAATACTGTGAATAATGTTCGTGTATTGAAAGATTTGGGTCGAACCAGCTTTGTTTTACTGATATTTGGCAGATCGTTTCTAAGTTCTAACGTAGGGTTGTACTAAATTTAACGGCAGATTTGAATTTGTGTGGTATAATCGATTTTTAAGTTTCGCGATTTGTATAGGTACATCATACAATATTATTTAGCGGGTCTCAGTTGCGATAATTTACTTATTTCAAGGCATAAATACCATTTTCATTCTCCTACGTTTCCACCGGCTGGCAACGGTCTTGGTCGCGGAGGGACTTGACTTGTGTGGTATAGTGATTACGTGGTAGAGGCGGTTTGCCTAATGTGTTATCATCATCATCATCAAATAAATTATATAGAATAACTTGCCCTGATTAACAGAAACTTTATCGCAAAGCTCAAACTACTTAAGCTAGAAACATAAAAATTGGATAGCGTAGGCACCCATTAAGGAAGGATTTTAAATATGCCTCGAGTTAAATAAAGGTTGAAAGTTAAGGGATGACGAAACTACGAGCGCCTGTTTATTAGATACATAGCAAGCTATCCTCTGTTACAAAGAAATTAAATAAAAAGAACAAAGAAATTAAATAAAGATTTATTAAGAAGGCTAAAAGTTTTTTGTTTCATTGAAATCCTGACTTCACAAATCGCGTCCTGGTTTGAGCGATCGTCTCAAAATCAAATGTTAGTCCTCCATGGCACAGAACAAATTCCGAGCGCGGGTTAACCACTACTGACTACACCATGCGTGAAATCATAGTATTTTCCTTCTTTCTTTCAACACAACTTGTCTACCTTCCTATCTTCTCTAGGTTTACATAGTCCCCAACCACTATCAGTTTCTTTTTTTCTAAAGTTATGTTACGAGGTCAAGGTCAGGAAAAGCTTTAGTTTGGGGTATCTTATTTTAATTTGAAGGGTCTAACCCTGTAGGTAGGTGGGTAGGTTTTATCAAGGAAAACTATTAAAGTCATCTCTCATGATAGTAATATTTATTAGAGCTTGAGTCCCTTAGCATTACATCTATATCTATCTGATTCTGCCGGTTTGCTTGTTTGTTACTCATGCGAGTGTATGGCCGATTCTGAAACAAGTCGCAGCCTGTGCAAGCGGCGTTATATCTGCCCTTGAAATTCTTCTTTTCTCCAAAGTCAACCTACGTCGAAGGTCAAGGTCATAATTATTGGCTACATAAATAAAATTAACCTTCAGTATCTACTTAAGGCCATTTTCTTTTTATCTTACTTATAATCAAAGTAATTTATTTATCTTTGCAGTCTGCTTAGTTGAACAAATTTCAACTAAATTGTCACGTAGTTCGAATAGAGCACAGATGTTTAGTGACAGATAACTCTTGTTTGAGAAGTAATATCTTTGAAACTAATATTAAGTTCTGAAATGGTAATAAATAACGAAATTTTGCTTCATGGCCGTATTTAAGTTTAATTAATTGATAGCACAAGGAAAAATTATCGTTATAAACAACACCAATGGCTTCGTATGCGGTAAGGGGTCAACAACGTTTTATTAAAAAAATAATAACATACAAACTATCATGAACAGCAACAGTAGACTTTTGTAAATCTTGAAATCTTGGGCTTTACATTAAAAGGAAAAGTATACACCAAAGCGTAATATAAGAAGGTATTCTATAATTCAACCTAATTCCCACGAATAAACAATTTTATATGTTTGTCAGTCTATATTTATCTTTCTAATATTCTTATATCCCACCCATGCCCCCACTTTGAATGCCAAACACTCACACACAAACTCACAGCACTTACAACCACATTATATAGAGACCTAACAAAAAAATATAGCGAAACTTTATCAAAGCAAACATACTTACAGACCGTTTAATGTTTACGAAACCATTAGTGGAGGATACCTGAAATAATAAAAAATAAGTAATGACTATGTTAAAAATTTTACGAGAACAGTATATGGTTTCCTAGATCACCTATGTACATAAAGTTGTCAAGATAAATTACTTAAGTCTTAGATAAAATACAGCACTAAACATTATTTATAAACGTACCGCTTCTCTGCAAAAGGGATGAGTCAGCGATATTGATCAATCGATTTGCAAGGTCCAGCTTAGGCACTGATTCGGCGATAAATTATAATGTCTTTGCAATAAGTTCGAAAGCCTAAAATCATCATCTAGGCGTTATCCTGGATTCATTCGATGTTTATCTTGGTCTGGCTGTTTAAAAATAAGGTATAATGTATGTTTATGCATTTTTTTTTTGGTGTCCGGTAGGAAAATCCTCATGGAGTCCCTCCGCCCTGGGGGGGGAGGGCGAAGGGGACTGACAGACTCTTACTGACTAAAACCAACCCGTGTGCCTATTGTACCCGTGTGTTGGAGGGTCGCGTATCGCCGAAGCATTCCTCGCTACCCCCGACGGGTATTGGCTCGCCAGATGGTCAGGCGGGCCCCGAACAAAACCCCGTTGGCGGCGGATGAAGTTGTTGGGCTCCGCCGCCAAAACACCCAGGGGCCGCAGAGGATAGGGAGGACGGCAACGTAACACCGCATCTCCTCTTCCTCTGCGGCCCCACCGCGACGCAACGATGGTGTGCCCCCATTTGGTCGCGGGAGATAGGGCGCGCGGCAACGCAACACCGACACGCCTCTCCTCCCGCAACCGCGCCCGACTGCGAGGGACAGAAGAACTGTCTCTCTGTTTATCCATTATCCAACTCAGCACAAGCTCTGCTTAGTTTGGGACTAAATGGTGTTGTGTCTATGTGGTAGAATATATTATTATTTATTATTCTTATACTCTTCCCTTGGAGTTTCAATCACGTAAATTTAGGCTTCTTGCACCCAATAGTTTTAGCTTTGTAATAAAATTGTTGGCATGTTCACTGAGGTCCGTAGAAGTGCACTGAGAAGGGATTTACCGAAATTCCTACGAGGACGAGCAGAAACGATTAAATTAAAAATTCATGTACGGGCGGGCTGGCATCTTCCAATTTTATAATGATATACAAATTGTTTTAAATTTTAGTTTCTACGCACAACGCATAATTCACAGATGGTTAACAAGTTAAACATAAGTTGGTAGATATCGAAATGCAATAGGCTTGTGTCCACTAAGAATAAATCGGTTTCATTGTAGTATCTATAGATAAATTATGATTTAAAGATGTCAATAAAGTTAGTTAGATTAATTATGATTTAAAGATTCTAAAACTAAAAATAATGTATTTATTTTTGTGACAGTGAACACCAATCAGAGAGCATTACGTCAAACAGTACGTCCGCCATTCATGTTGTTGACGTTTTAGTAGTAAATACAACTAAAACGTCAAACTTTCTACCCGTCAAATCGAATATAACAAAATAAAAGTGGGTACATCAGACCAGACTTCATTCACGATTTATTTTATTTTGAATAAAACACGGCGAGTAGCTTCAACAGACTAAATTTATTTTATACTAATGCAGTTACACATAGCCATACCAGATGGCGCCACATCTCTTGTTTTAATTATTTCAATATTATACAACCAATATCTCCTCTTATTGAAATAATCAAAAAAATAAGTAAATTACATTTTTACATTTTTCTAATATAATTTAACAACGCCTATTTTCTGCATGAAATTAAAATGTTTCATTTTACATAAACTTTTGGTAAATAAATCGGCTGGCATTTCTGAAGTACTTAAGTATACAATTTCAACAAGTTTCTTTTCTACAGCTTCTCTAATATAATGAAACTTAACATCAATGTATTTAGTTCTTCTGTGACACATACTAATTTTTGTCAATTTTTGTGCACTCTGGTTGTCATTATACAATAATACCGGCACATTGTCTCTATTAATGAGTTCAGATAATAACTGTTTAAAAAAAATTGCTTCTTTACTAGCCTCACAGATGGCCATGTATTCGGCTTCTGTGCTGGACAGAGCCACTGTTGGCTGCTTTCTACATTCATGAGAAACAATACATCCTGAATATTTGAAGCAGTATCCAGTATAGGATTTTCTATCCACACTATCTGTGGCCCAATCAGCGTCTACATAACCTAGTAAATCTGAATTATTTTTTACATACATTAAACCATAAGACTTTGTAGAGTACAAATATTTTAAAACTCTTTTGGCATGTTTCCAATGCATTTCATTATGACAATTATTGAATTGACTCAAGTAACTAATACAATATGATATATCTGGCCTTGTAAGGACTGAGAGATACATTAGGCTACCTATTAGCTGTTGATAAGGAAATTTACTAGTCATAGTTATATTATCACCTTTCTCTAGCTTCAAATTTACCTCCATAGGAGTCTCAACAGTTTAACAATCCTCCATATTAAATTTATACAATAGCTTTTCTAAATAGTCTTTCTGGTCAATACAAATCTTGCCTTTTTCTATTTTTACAGTCATACCTAAACACAGCCTTAACTGACCTAAATCTTTTAACTTAAATTTCATACTCAGTTCACTTTTTAAGTGAGCAACTTCTTTAGGACAATTTGAAAATATGAAAAAATCATCAACAAATAAGGCTATGAAAATTTTTACATTTCCTAAAGATTTCACAAATAAACATGGCTCATGAACAGAGTTTTTATATCCTAACTCATGCAAACAATTATCAACCTTTTTGTACCATGCACGTGCTGACTGCTTTAATCCATAAATGGCTCTATTTAATTTTAATACTTTGCTTACATTACTTTCACATTTTAAATATTTTGGTAGTTGCATGTACACATTTTCCTCAAGATGACCATTTAAAAAGGCTGTTGTAACATCTAAGTGAGTAATATTTAAATCTAAGTTAACACTAACAGCAAATAACATTTTTAATGTGGAATATTTAATTACAGGTGAAAAGGTTTCTGTATAGTCAATTCCCTCTTTTTGGGTAAAACCTTTGACAACCAATCTGGCCCTGTACCTCACTGTGTTATCACTATTTAACTTTTTTTTATACACCCACTTACACTGAACAACACGAGCATCACTAGGTCTGTCCACTAGCTCCCATGCATCGTTGTCTCGAAACGACTGCAGCTCTTCCTCCATTGCCTCACACCACAGTTCCCGTTCATTGCTATCCATAACATCTTCATAGGTTAGATTTTCATCACCAATATTGGTACAATTGGTCACACATACATTACTGTAACCAAACCGTTCTAGTTGTTTTCTCACACGCTTTCCTGTGCCTAAATTTTCAGCTGGTTCTATACTGACCTTCTCTGGCACAGCATCACAGAATTCCTCAGAAATTGATGAACCCGAAGAATCCTGGTCACTAGGCATGTATGTGTGGTCTGTAGGGTCACATACGGTCTGATCTTGTTCTTCTTCTTCTCCCTTAGCTGTATCTTCTTTCTTCTCCTCTACCACAGCTTGAACCATGTCTGACTCTTGACTAGACTCCATGATTACAACATCTCTGCTAGTGGTAATGCTCTTTTTTCCAGGGCTGTATAATCTATATCCCTTGGTATTTTCTGCATATCCGAGAAGAATATACTTTTCCGCCTTTTTGTCCCACTTAGTTCTCTTTATTTTAGGGACATGCACCATTGCAGTGCTTCCGAAAACACGAACATGGCTTAGGTCTGGCCTTTTTCCAGTCCAGAGCTCATAAGGTGTCTTTTCTAGACCTGTGGCCAAAGTTCGATTCCGCAGGTACACTGTAGTGTTTACCGCTTCAGCCCAAAATTCCTTTTCCATTTTAGCATCAAAAAGAAGACATCGAGCTCTTTCGACTATAGTTCGGTTCAATCTTTCACACATGCCGTTCTGCTCTGGCGTATAGGGGTTTGTTTTTGATGCACAATACCTGCTTTCTTCAAAAAACTTTCAAATTCTAAAGAACAAAATTCCCCACCATTGTCTGTTCTTAGTACCTTAATGTACTTTCCTGTTTGCTTTTCTACCATAGCTTTAAACTCTTTAAAGTACATAATCACTTCGCTCTTAGACTTTAGAAAATACACAAATGACATTCTGCTGTAATCATCTATAAATAAGAGAAAATACCTTGACTTCCCTATTGATATTGTCTCCATGGGACCACAAACATCTGCATGTATAACCTCCAATATACTGTCACACCTGGAGCCTCTGTGTGAGAAAGGCAATCTCGCTAACTTCCCTTCACAACATGTGATACACTGGGATTTATTAATTGCGGCCTTATCGGAGTAGGAAATCCCATCTACAGCGCCATTTTTCATGCTGTTCAAATCCTTAATGTTTATATGGCCCAACCTTCTATGCCACAACATACTGGTTTGCATTGCTGAACCTGCCAATAAACATTCTTCTTTTGTGTCCAACTTGTATACTCCATTCATTAGAGGTGCTTTTGCAACAAGTATATTATTCTTGTTATATATTTTGCAAATATTTTCTTCAAAGGTCACTCTATTTCCATTTTTAATCAACTCGCCAACTGAGAGAAGATTAGTAGTGAGGTTAGGAATACACATCACACTTTGCACAGTAATATCGTGCTCTGAACTATCCACTATGGTTGTCAATCTTGTCTTTCCTGAGCATAGTACTGGTACTGTTGTTTTATTAGCTACTACAATTTGTTTTACTGCCGGGTTATAGGGTATGTCTGACAATCGTTCCTTATTACAAGTCATATGTTCGCTGGCACCTGAATCAACATACCAATCAGTTTTCTTGTATGTTGAATTTGAGAAAAAACCACTGAAGACTGCGCTTTCTTTATCTTTACCTTTTAAATTGCACTGGTTTTTATAATGTCCAGTTTTTTTACATCTGTAGCATCGAATCGTCTTGACAGGTTTCGGTGACGTTGTTGACTTTGACGTTTCTGCATTTTTGGTGTTGCCAACCTTGCTAACTTGCTTTTTGCGCTGCCAACCTTTCGGCAAGAAAGCACTTTCGTTTTCTGTGGTGCCAACCTCTGCACTCATATCTAGTAACTTTGATTTAATGACGTCAGTACTCACTGTCATTCCCGAATGTTCTATGGCCATTATCATCGGGGCGAATTTTTCGGTTAATCCCGCCAATAACAAGCATCCAATCCATTCATCAGTTATTTGAAAACCCGTTCCCCGTAATTTATGCCCTGTATCAACAATCTGGGTCACGTAGGATGTCATAGACTCACAATCTTCTAATTTGATGGAAATAAGATTTCGTAGTAAACTGATCTTCCTTTGAAATCCTGAGTCATCGAAGAGTGATTTCAGACGTTCCCACACATCATGAACGGTTTTCTGGTCCTTGATATGAACATAAAGTGTTGAGTCAATTGTCATAATCAGCTTTGCTTTTGCCTTCTGCGCATCAGCGGCTGGCTGGGAATCAGCTGGCTTGACCTTGATGTCCACGCCTTCTAGGATGAGAAAATTCTCTGCGGCAAACGCCCACTCATCATAGTTCTCTCGACCCTTAAGTTTCGGCACATTCACAATATAGCTGGCGGCCATTGTTCAAGAACGTGATTTTGCAAAAAACTATTCACACACTATACAGTTCTTAATCTGAACAAATCTTGCTCACTATATCAGTTCACAAACAGATAGTTACTGAGAACACGGCTTTTTCTAATTAAGGGATCGAAAAAACCACCTTTTTCGCGAAAAAATAGAGACTGGGCCCATAACCTAATAAAACACGGCGAGTAGCTTCAACAGACTAAATTTATTTTATTCTAATGCAGTTACACATAGCCATACCAGATGGCGCCAAATCTCTTGTTTTAATTATTTCAATATTATACAACCAATACTTTGTGATATCACTCAACCGCCATGATGGTTTACAGCGTTTTCGTGTCAAATTCAAAAAGGTTTTTAAAAAGCCGTATTTAGCCGTGTTTGCTGACCGATTTTTGAAGAAAAAGTCAGGTATTTCAGTTTAACATCTAATAAAGGAACGAATCAATCGCTAATTACATTTCAGGACACAAGCCTATTAATAATGATAATTATCAATAATAAAGATTGATATTCTGTCATATCTGTTAGACCAGTAAGCCGACCGCGAGCTCCAAGGCATGTCAGTCTTGGATGCAACCGGGATAACGCTAGGGCGATGATGATGAATTATGAATAATAAAGGTAATAATCAAAGAATAAGAATAAGAATCACTTTATTTGCTGAACAAAGGTAATCAAAAGCAAACATGCAGTTTCTCACAACACGATTTTGCCCGGTGGCTGAAGTGGGTCCGTGTTCAATAAACGTTTGATAACGCGGAGGTCTCACTGTTAGCGATTATATCAGCTTAACACTTTGGATATTAATACCTATGTTTGAAATAGAATTAGTTTTTATTATAAGTCAATTCGATTTTATCGATTAAGTAACATTTTGTTTAGTCTATTGAAAATTTCTGACAATGGTCACACTGGACTGTCAACTTATGTTCTTGCCTTGAAAAATTACCACGTTGTTGTCTCGTACGTAAGATATCGCCTTTTGAAAAGCATAGTTAAACCAGCTTCGCGAATTGAATTAACTTGTAAATACTTATAATTGCCGCTTTTGACTTCCGGCAAAGTTTGTGGCATATTGAACATTGACTTTGTAAAACTGAATTGTGAATCCTGTGAACGTGCATCGTGCCCTCGTACCAACGGAGAGGACATCAAGTTGGAAGGAACAGCTAAGTGGATAATTAATTCAATCTATCGTGGCCACCTTAGTTTTGTTTGTTTTTCCCTAACTTAGTTCCAGGCCTGACATCGGTGAAGATACAGGTAATTGTACATTGTTTAATTCTTAGCGCCAAGAAACTTGGTCCATGTGTTAGACCTTTGCCCTGGGCTAGGACTGGATGAATTAATCGCTTCCACTGATCTCGTTAAACCTACCCAATTTTAGCCCGGACTCTAAACATAATTTTTGGTGCAGAGCTGTAGTTGAAATTTAGACGCTGTTGCATTACTGAGTACAAACCTCAGATTGGTATAAGCTTGTATCTTATCACCTTTTAGACAGTATTGTAGTGTTTTTCAGGTCAGCTTTTGCCTAAAATACATATTATTTATTTGTATAAGTTGACCTACATAAATTGAAGCACATTGTCATACATAACCTCAATCAGTAATTGTTGATTTGTATTGTTGAAATCTAACTTAAATTTGTTGTTGCATTAATAAGTCAGTTTGTTTGGATACATAACAGCTGTATGTATCAATAAATTTATTAAATTTAGTTTATCTCATAATTATATTAAGTTTGAATCATTACTTATAACAACCAAACTTTTGATAAACCTTTGTTTGTTATAATATAAGATAATATTGCTAGGTAACACAGATTCTGTGCTTACTTACTATTGTATATCTCAAATAACACAGCCAGTCTGTCTGTTGCAAATAATTCATTAATTAATTTGAAGTTTCAACTTTTAATTTGTTATAAGTTACAACTTTGATAACTTTTGTGTTTGTTTCAATATATTGAAACTATTAATTTTGTTGGGCAGTAAATACCTGTCACTTGCTTGTACCAGCAGTAAACAGGCTAATACTTTGTTGGTTTCAAAGAATTAAGAAAAATTAAGTTTTGATTGTTAATATTAATAATAATAATAATAATAATAAAATTATTTGCCCCCAACAAATTCCAACTGACTCCATTACTTAAGGTAACTGAAACCTTTAGTAATTCTATCAGGATGGAATTTGGTGTGGATAAATGTGCGGTCATGCATGTGAAGAGAGGCAAGATTATGGAATCTGCAGGGATACAACTCTCAGATTCCATACAACTTAGATCCCTCTCCCCGACTGAGACCTACAAATACCTGGGTATGTCGCAGTCTTTGAATATATCTGAGACTGACATGAAACAGACGTTGCAGGCTCGGTTCTTTAGCCGCCTGAGAAAAGTACTTAACAGTCTTTTATCAGGTGGCAACAAGGTGCGGGCCTGCAACGGGTGGGCCATGCCAGTCCTAATGTATTCCTTCGGCATACTCAGGTGGACCCAGACTGAACTAGATGCCCTGGATAGAAAAGTCCGTTCAATGCTGACTGCATCTCGTATGCATCATCCACGCTCATCGGTAATGAGGCTGTACATCCCGCGAAAATGTGGGGGTCGAGGCTTTATATGTGCTAAGACCCTCCACAACCGCGCGAGGTGTGCAACCTCAGAGATTATTTTCTGCAGATGAGTGTGGATGTGCATCGTGATGTAGTCACAATTGATACCGGACTTACCCCGCTCGCTCTGGCTAGAGAGAACTGGCACAAACCTGCAGTACTTAGTACTGAGGACCGACGGGAAGTATGGAGGGGCAAGGAGCTGCATGGACGATTCTACCGGGCCTTACATGGGCCCGATGTGAATTTTAAAGCTTCCATCTCCTGGCTGCGATTCGGTGATCTCTTTGGAGAAACCGAAGGTTTTGTCTTTGCAATTATGGACGAAGTTGTCATGACAAACAACTACCGGAAGTATATTCTGAGGGATGGGACGGTTGACATATGTCGGGCGTGTCACCAACCCGGGGAATCCCTCAGGCATATAGTGTCCGGTTGTTTGAGTCTTGCCAACGGTCAGTATTTGCACAGACACAACCAAGTGGCCAGGATAATCCATCAGCAACTAGCCCTTAAATATAATCTCGTTGGTTCAGAGGTACCGTACTACAGATATGTGCCCGACCCAGTTCTCGAGAATGGTCGTGCATTGTTGTACTGGGATCGGTCTATCATTACAGATAGGACTATTGTAGCCAATAAGCCTGATATTGTAGTGATAGACCGAGCAGAGCGACTCGCAATGATAATCGATATCACCATACCGCATGACGGCAATCTCGTGAAGGCAGAAAAAGAGAAGGAGATTAAATATTTGGACCTAGTTCACGAGATTGTTGACATGTGGGATGTGGATTCGGCGATCATTGTGCCGATAGTCGTGTCGGTAAATGGGCTAATCGCCAAGAGCCTCGATCAACACCTAAAGAGGCTCGCACTAGGCAGCTGGATCAAGTCCTTGATTCAGAAGGCAGTTCTTCTCGACACGGCACGCATCGTGAGGAAGTTCCTGTCTCTGAGGCCCTAACCACCGGTGGCTTGGTCCCTGTACCCGACACCGGTGGGTCTCCGTGGTCCCTTTTATATTTTTAAACGTTTTTTTTTTATAAATGTAGTTTATGAACATAAAATGAATTATGAGAAGTATGATAAATAAAGTGAATAATAATAATATTCTACCACATTCACACAACACTATCTAGTCCCAAACTAAGCAGAGCTTGTACTATGGGTACTAGACAATTGATAAACATACATATTATATACTTTTTTTTGTAAATATATGCATATTATACATAGAAACACCAATATTATTTAACGCTTGTCCGGGCTCTTTTGAATTTTGATTATGTCAGCCATCAAGGACTTGCGTGCTGGTGCTATTGCATCAGATTTACGCTGGTTTGCCTCGGCCAGTGCCTTAGTGAACCGGCCTGATCGCCAGCAGGCCTTACTACAAAGGTACGAGCGGATCGATGATCGCCTGGCAAGTGTGGAACAGCAATTCCGCACTTTCATCGCTTGCTGTCTCGAAGTGTCAGTCAATGATTTCACCGCTGACCAGCGAAATAAGGTCAGCGAAGACTATGCCCAGGTCTTAGACCTGTATGATGCTGTCTCCAATAGTGCGAGACAACTAGTTGCCGATAGGGAAGGGCAACCCGGCCTGAAGCAGGAGCTTCCTAGGTCAGCACCGGGGCTGGTGAGTAGGCTCCCTACGTTGTACCTCTCCCATTTTGATGGCTGCCTAGGAAGCTACCTGGGCTTCGTTAATTTGTTTGACAGCCTGGTCAATGACAGGGCTGACCTTCGGCTGGCACAAAAATTGGCCTATATGATGTTGGTTCTGGATGGGGAGGCCAAGGGCCTCATCCAGCATCTGCCCGTGTCTGACGAGGCGTACCAGACGGCTCGGGACCTAATCACCTGTAGGTACCATAATAAGCGTGGCCTCGCCTACACGCACATCGAGCAGATTTTGGGTTTGCCGACGCTCACCCGGGTCTCTGGGTTGCGCACCCAACTTTTAAACCCGCTTTTGGTGGCCATCAACGCACTTAAGTGCCTTGACCTGCCCGTGGACCAATGGTCCTATCTATTGGTGCACATTGTCCTTAAAAAGCTGCCTGCCGACCTGAGGTCGCGTTTTGAACAGCGCTTTGGTGGGGATAGCGCGACCCATCTGCCCCCCTTTGCTGACCTGGAGAGGTTCCTGGAGGATGAGTGCCGGGTCTTGGACAACTCCGGTGGTGACACGCCGGCTAAGACGCAGCCGCCCAAGGTCAAGGAGCAGGCTCGCGTTCACACCCAAGCCAATGTTGACCGGCGCCCTCCTCGCTTTGCGGTCACGCAGAGCCCAGCGGAGTGCTCCTAATGCAAGGTCACGGGGCACAGAACGGCCAGTTGTAGGGCATTTTCGGACCTACATGTCACCTCTCGTAGGCGCATCGCGAATGCCCGCCGCCTTTGCTTCTCTTGTTTGGGGTCCCACTACCAGCGAGACTGCCCAAACTCTCGTCCCTGTCCTCACTGTGGAGGACAGCATTTGGACATTCTTTGTATGAATGCCAGAGAGGTTGGCCGCTTGTCCAACCAGCCGACGCCGCGCACGGGCGGGTGTTTTGAAGGTGGCAGCCAAGGCTCACCGGCGCGTAGCCGAGAGTCGCCTCGCTCAATTGATCGCCACTCGCCCCGCTTGGAGAACCGTAGCGTGCGCACGCCTCCTCTCTCTCGCGCACCTGAATGTGCTGTTTAGCGTCACCAGCACCATGACTGCTGCCCCAGGTATTCCCCTCCTTTGGCGGAGCGTCCCCACCTTGACTCGCGCCCACCTCGTTTTGGGCGGGTGCGTCATTATGACCCCCCACAGATGGCGCGCGGATCAAGTCATCGCGCCTTTGAGGACTTCAAGCCGCACCCTCGTTTTGACTTGCCTGGTCCTGGCCAACGGTCGCCGCCTAGGCAACAATAGGTCATTGACCCCTGCCCTATAACGCCAACCTCCCCCATTGAGACCGTTATCCTACCTACGGTTGCTGTTCGGGTCTGGGGACCCACGGGGACCTCTGTTGTTGTCCGTGCTATATTGGACACAGGTTCACAAGGTTGCATTGTTTCCACTTATTTGGTAGGGCAGGTTAAATTAAATATGGGTTCATTTCCAAATTGTATACGGGGTATAGGTGACGTAGCCTCTAATGTTGAAGGGCAAGTTAAAGTTTTGTTTGCCCCCGTTGAATCTTCACACCCAAGGATTAAAACCTCGGCTATTGTGCTGAAGAATATTTTGGGTATGCACCCACAGAAACAGCTACCCGCTGCTGTGGTGAATACATCGGGATTGGAACTGGCAGACCCCAAATTTGACACACCGGGACAAATCGACTTGTTGATTGGCTCTGATGTCCTCGGTGGAATTTTGATTGGTGGGAAACGGGTCTTGGTGCCAAATGGTTTGACTGCCATCCCGACCATATTTGGATTTGCTTTGATGGGACCTGTACCAAGGGACCCCCCTCCACCCGAACTTCATAATTTGTTGGCTGTAGGTTCTGCTCTCTCTGATGCAGTTCAGAGGTTTTGGGAAGTAGAAGAGCCCCCTCAAGCTGCCCGCTTGAATCCAGAACATGAGGAGTGCGAGCTGTTCTTCCAGAACAACACTTGTCGACTCCGTTCTTGTCGGCTTATCACGAG
Organism: Euclidia mi; assembly: GCA_944739405.2. Taxonomy (NCBI): domain Eukaryota; kingdom Metazoa; phylum Arthropoda; class Insecta; order Lepidoptera; family Erebidae; genus Euclidia; species Euclidia mi. The sequence continues at coordinate 23,617,795 of OX123205.2, forward strand.
GCTACCCTTCCTGTCTGTTCGGCCTCCGCTTGGTGAGTCACGACCTTTAGCCGAAAAGAGATTGTTGGCTATGGAGCGCCGTATGGGTCGTGATCCGGAGGTCAGACAGAAGTACATTGAGTTCATGAGAGAATATGAACAGTTGGGACACATGTCCGTGTCAAATTTGGATTGGCGTTCGGTGGAGCATTACTTTCTTTCGCATCATGCGGTATTGAAGCCATCGACTGGCAAGCTGCGCACAGTGTTTGATGGTTCTGCGCAGATTTCAACAGGCGTATCCTTGAACCAGTGCTTGCATTCTGGTCCCAAGTTGGTCAAGGACCTTTGTGACGTCATCACCAGCTTCCGACGACATCAGGTTGTCTTCGTGGCCGACGTAAAAATGATGTTCAGGCAGACTATTATCCACCCTGATGACCGTCGCTTCCAGCTGATCCTTTGGAGAGAGTCTCCTCGTGATCCCATGGTCGTCTACGAGCTCAATACTAATACGTACGGGTTAAGGTCAAGCCCCTACTTGGCAATACGTTCTCTTTGGGAGCTCGCAGACCGCGAAGGCTTACGTTTTCCACGAGCCTCCGCCATCTTGAAGGACGATATTTACGTCGATGACATTTGCTCGAGCGCCTCCACAGCAGACGAGGCGATCCTCCTGCGGGACGAATTGATTGGTATTTTGGCCTCCGCTGGTTATGAGTTGCGCAAATGGATTTCCAACTCACCAGCGCTTTTGGAAGGCTTGCCAGAGGATCATCAGCAAGATCCACATCTATTTGAGATTGTTGACAACCCCGCCATGATGGCTGTTCTCGGCGTCCAGTACAGACCAGTCCAAGACATCTTCACGTATAACGTAGACTTGAAATTGCCTTGTTCTTGGACTAAACGTCTCGTATTGTCTACTGTCGCCAGAACCTTTGATCCGAACGGTTGGATTTGTCCTATCATATTTTGGGCAAAATGCTTCTTGCAGAAGCTTTGGACAGCAGGATTGACCTGGGACGAACCTCTACACGGTACTCTTGTTGAGGAATGGACCTCTTTTGTATCCTCACTTCCTGCCGTCAACGAGATCTCCTTGCCTCGTCCCATCCTTCCTCCCGGGAAGTACAAGGCCACCCTTCACGGGTTTTGTGATGCCTCGGAACGTGGTCACGCGGCCGTGGTGTACTTGCGCACAGTTAGTGCCTCAGGTCAGGTGAGGGTTTCCCTGATCATGGCAAAGAGCAAGGTGGCACCCCTTCGGACATCTCTGACCATTCCGAAATTGGAGCTCTCGGGAGCTGCACTACTTGTACGCTTATTGAACCACGTGTCTAACACTTTGGGTAAAAGCATTTGTATTAATGGAACCTACGCCTGGACAGACAGCCAAATTGTTCTTTGTTGGTTGAAGGCTTCTGTCCACACCTTGGAGGTGTTTGTCGCTAATCGCGTTTCCCAAATCCAGAAATCTGAAGTTAAGCTTGTTTGGAGACACGTGCCAGGTGAGCTCAACCCCGCTGATTGTGCCTCGCGCGAATGCTTGACGCCTAGTTTGATAGGTCATTCGCTGTGGTGGGGTCCGGAATAGTTGAGTCGACCAGAAATTGATTGGCCTCGAACGCCAGTTTTGAATACTTCTAATTTGCCGGGTCTACGAACACTCGCTCTTGAGAAGGTAGAATGCGCCTTCGACCCCGACTTTTTGTTGAATCGTTACAGCTCCCTTGAAAAGTTGTTAGGTGTCACTGCTTGGATAAAGCGTTTTGTTTTTAATTTTAGGCACCCACAACAGAAACGTTTGACACCGTTTCTCTCACCACAGGAACGACAGGAGTCCCTCACCTTTTGGGTTCGTTCTGTGCAATTGGCACATTTTGAGAAGGAGATTGCTATCCTTAAGTCAGGGAGATCGAAATTATCGGGAGCTGTATCTAAATTGAGCCCCTGTTTGGACGATACGGGTCTCTTACGCGTCGGAGGGCGTCTCAAGAACGCCAACGTCCCTTACGGGGCACGTCACCCCCTTTTGTTACCTAAGGACGGTCATTTGGTACGCTTGTTGGTAACTGACCGTCACCTTAAAAATTCGCATGCTGGTTGTAATGCGCTCTTGGCCATTTTGCAACGCGAGTTTTGGATTTTGTCTGCCCGAAGAATTATCCGGAGTGTAGTCTTTCGCTGCATCCCTTGCTATAAGCTCAAGGCTTTCTACCATGCAGCCCTTGATGGGAGACTTACCGGCAGATCGCGTAACTGAGAGCAGGACATTTGACGGTGTTGGCACGGACTTCGCTGGCCCCTTTTTGGTGAAAACGTCGACACTTCGAAACAGCAAGACTTTTAAGGCCTACTTGTGCGTTTTTGTTTGTCTTTCCACAAAGGCCGTTCATTTGGAACTGGTCTCCTAGCTTACGACCGAGGCGTTTGTAGCCACATTTGACAGATTTGTATCCCGCAGAGGGCTGCCTTCCTTGATCCGTTCTGACTGCGGCACTAACTTCAAGGGCACGTATAATTATTTGAATGATGTTGTTAATTTTCTTGAAACCAACAAGGCTGATATAGGTGATGGGCTTGCCCGACGTGGGATAAAATGGTTGTTTTCCCCACCAAATTGTCCACACTGGGGTGGTATATTTGAGGCCGCTGTAAAATCGGCCAAAACACACTTGCGCAGGACAATCGGTGAATCTGTCCTTACATTAGAGGAACTCGCAACTGTGTTTTGTAAGATTGAGGCTGTTTTGAACTCTAGGCCTTGTGCCCGATCTCCTCAGATCCGAATGATTTGGAGGCCCTTACGCCGGGCCACTTCTTGATTGGTCGCCCACTTGTCGCCTTGCCTGAGTACCCCTATATTGCTACGAGACCTGGTCGTCTCTCGCGTTTTGAATTGGTACGCCAGATTACTCAGAGCTTTTGGAAACGCTGGAATTTGGAATATTTGCACATACTCCAGCAACGCGTTAAGTGGACCGACAAGACCGATCCACCCAAGATTGGTGACCTCGTTTTGATCAAGGAGGCTAACTCAGATGGCGCAGGGGCCGCATTCTTCGTTTGGTAACTGGGGCTGATGGAGTTCCCCGATTTGCTGAGGTCTTGGTGGACGGTTCGATTGTGAGGAGAGCGGTTGCAACATTGTCACGTCTACCAACTGATTAGCGGACCGGTAGGCTGGTCCGGGGCGGGTGGATGTTTGAAATAGAATTAGTTTTTATTATAAGTCAAATCGATTATATCTATTAAGTAACATTTTGTTTAGTCTATTGAAAATTTCTGACAATGGTCACACTGGACTGTCAACTTATGTTCTTGCCTTGAAAAATTACCACGTTGTCGTCTCGTACGTAAGATATCGCCTTTTGAAAAGCATAGTTAAACCAGCTTCGCGAATTGAATTAACTTGTAAATACTTATAATTGCCGCTTTTGACTTCCGGCAAAGTTTGTGACATATTGAACATTGACTTTGTAAAACTGAATTGAGAATCCTGTGAACGTGCATCGTGCCCTCGTACCAACGGAGAGGACATCAAGTTAGAAGGAACAGCTAAGTGGATAATTCATTCAATCTATCGTGGCCACCTTAGTTTTGTTTGTTTTTCCCTAACTTAGTTCCAGGCCTGACATCGGTGAAGATACAGGTAATTGTACATTGTTTAATTCTTAGCGCCAAGAAACTTGGTCCATGTGTTAGACCTTTGCCCTGGGCTAAGACTGGATGAATTATTCGCTTCCACTGATCTCTGTAAAACCTACCCAATTTTAGCCCGGACTCTAAACAACCTACATGATCAGTTCATGTTCAGAAACACTTTTAGTCTCTTTTATTCTACATTTCGTAACAAAAAGGCGAGTTTTGCTTTATAAAATCTAAGAAAATATGCTGAAGTTTTTTTTTATACTTAAAAACACCTAAATTGTTTTATAGAACTGGAAATCAAGCTCAGTGGTGTGCTATTGGAGTCACCCATATTCAACAGTGGACTATATCAGGTACGATGATGATGATATACTTCTTCGAAAAATATATTTCGTCACTAATTAAAGAGTGAGAGAGTCCTGTTAAAAGTTTGTTTGAAATTTTGCTATATCGAAGCTACTCTATACAAATGCCAATAATATTTAGTACCAAAGCATAAGATGGCTCAAAAATAATCATTAACTTTATTCGTCTACTTTGGCAAGAGTATTGATTTGGATGTAAGCGCCATTGGAGAAGTCCAGTGTACACAAGTCGTTCAAGCACCGTACTCGGTGTGTGTGTGCTTATTAGACGTGTTAGAGATAAGAACAGGTCCCACTGGTAGCGATTTTATTATAAGCATTTTTCTATATGTTTTAGGTTTTATCATTTGTTTATTATTTTATTTAAAAAACTCTATAGAAAAAAAAGGAGTCATAAAATGCTTTATTCTTCGTATAGTTTAAACTGTCAGTTAAAATAACTAAAAATTGAACGGACTCGTTTTAATGTATATCTTTTGATTAAAAAAATCACAAAGAAATCAGCTGTTCCATACATTTTGTCAAGGTCAAAGTTCAATTCAGTATGAAACCACTGTTTTAGATGCGATTGCGAATAGCGAATAATAATACCCTCAAGAGGTTTGCAGTATTCTTGAAATAACCTTGTAAAATATTAAAATATTTTATGTAGCTCTTACTAAATAAAATAAAACAAGGTTAAAATAAGGTCTAAGTACGTTTAGATTTTCCATTTCTATTATTTAACGAGGTCACAAGTGAAATTGTATTCATATTATGTAAATCTACTCGGTGGTCCGATTACTTTTTAATTTACTGATAACAATCTGACAATAATAGGCTCGCTTTCTTTTAAACAAAACCTAAAAGTAACTAAAATATGGCCCCTGAGGCGCTTAGAGATTTGGTTGTAAGTTGATAGAATATTTTTCTACAAAAATTGTCTATAAAAGAATAAGTAAAGCTACCGATGTTTATTAAAAACAGTAGTTAACAACCTCAAAGCTTGTTTATAATCTCAATATCACTGTCTCGAAAAACATCGTCTAACAGTATGGCAATCTACCAACTTTTGTGTTCTCTGACAAAGTCTAGTAATTCCGTGGGACGGTTTACCACCTCCACGTTTGTTGGAGCTGTTTTATAAGTGCAGCAATTGAGACATGAGAACCATAAAAAAAGTTCCGTGTGATAATTATAACTCTATGAGATGAATTTTAGAACAGTGACACTGCATTCAAAAAGTGACGCTTTAATCAAATGTGGCTATATAACCATTCAAGAATTGTAAGCATTTGCTGCAACCGTAGCCTAGTGGAGAAAGCGAACCGACTTTTATGCAGAGTATCTCTAACTGACTTTTCGACGGTAGCTTAAGTTCGTATTAAACTGTCAAAAAAAAAACGGTAAATAAACCTGCATGTCTGAGGGTTGTCACTAACGTTCTCGCAAACCTCTCAAAATTTAATACCATTCTTAGCTATTCAGCAAAATACAGTATGTTAAGCTTACCGTTAGTTGCGAAAGCAGTATGACGATTTATGGCTAAACTCAGGTTGTTGTTGTTAAATATTGAACGAAGTGCCGGGCTAGTAAGCGCTACGGTATCCGATAGCACGGGAACTTCAAGTTTCTTAGTTAAGTTTTATTAAATCTTTCCTACATAGTTGCTCAAGAAAATTTATAGGTAAATTTTTCAAACTGCTGATAGGTTGTAATATTATTATAATGAATATAAATATGGGAATGTCGTTTTATTTTCTTTGTTTTTTTAAAGGGATGCGAAACAATTAAAATTGGACAACTCCTGACTTTAAAAACGTTTGAATAACGGACGCAAAATACATATAGACTCGAAACAGCAAATAGTGGATCACACAGCATGTTGTCTTGTTAGGGGTTCGAACTCACAAAATTCGCAGGCAACCGCTAAATCCACTACGCCATACGAGCGTTCAACTGCAATCCTCGAACAATATATTAGTTACTAAAAATAATTACGTAATCTTATAATTTACACGCTTACACTGTGACCAAATCCCTCCCCAATACAAGGGAACTAAACTTGTTCCCATAACAAAGGACGGGCCGGGCATATTTTTCATTTGTTTTGTGCAACACTGAGACAGCACAGCATATATACTGAGAGCCTGTTAATCCCATCAATCAAACTTGTGCAGAAAAGTTATTCCGTGATCGAGTATTTTCTTAGATTAAGTTAAAAGAGGAAAATTTTCTTAGTACTACGTTTATAACACCTCTGTTTTTCGTTTGCTACGGTTTACTACGGCGTTTCGTAGAGTGTTGGAGATCCGCGTAGGCAATAGACAAGTACCTTACGTAGATTGCCATATTGTAGTCGCGTAAATAGAAATGTTTATTATGTCTGCTCCTAGATTATGTCACAAAAGAAAAAAATATAGATAAATTATTTTTGGACACCAATCAGAAGGCCGAATCTCGTATTTGACAGGCACCGACATTTCTCTTCAGTATTTTGAACAAAAAGCGATTTGATTTTAAATTGACTCATAGTTAGTATTCTGGTACACTTGGTGTCGTTATAGTGTGATTTGACACATAAAAGAACATTTACACATACGAGATGACACTTGGTTCAATTTAGGATCTAGTAGCTATATCATTCAAGTATCACTTAATTTACGAGAATACCAATTATGACACCGAGGACAGTGCATTTAAAAAAAAAAAAATACGAGAATTGGCCATCAGTATATATGTATTTCTTCTTCTTTCTCTAAGCGTTATCCCAGTTTCAATCTGGGGTCCGCTTACTAGTCTAACCGGATTTGGCTGAATATTAGCTTTTCCACAGAGCGACTGCCTGTCTGACCTCCCCAACCCGAAGGGATAGCGATATTCCATGGTTTAGACTAGTGTCAGTTTATTTAGAAGGTACTGACGCCCTGTAACTACTTTCAAAGATCTTCATGACAACCGGGACCGACGGCTTAACGTGCTCTTCGAGGCAAGGGACAAGCGATAATTAACAATTCAATACGCACCATTCATTCTAAAATAAAAACCGAATTTAAAGTTTAAGTATTTTTGCAGTGCGCTCACGTAATATGATCCCACCAACTTACCGATAAATAAATACACATATTTTTTTAAAAATAATTATATGACGCATTCAATAAGCAACAAAACAAATCTCGTTATATTTTATTAGTCACACTTTGATACTTAACCCTAAACTTCTAACGGCGCTCAAGAATGGCAATTGGATTATCTTAAGTATTTTAAATACACACTTATAACCCTAAACCACCCAATTTAATATTATCAACGTTAATAATACAACCCAACACTTAAATGCTAACATTTTCGAGATAACATGGAAAACATTTGAAGAATCTTTCTTGAAAGGTATGTAAATGACACTTTGGGTAATTTTTGCGTCAAAATTCGGAAGTAACCAAAGTTACCAGTTAACCCTTGCAATGTTACCGAGTGTGGAGAAACAGGCTGATGGGTCTTTTAAAGCCTTTTCGGAGATAATTGAGGTATCACATCCCTGTATTGTGAAGTTTGTAAATGTGAAACAGCTTATAGAAGTGATTTTAAGTACCTAAGTTTAGAATTAATTAGTGAATTCCTCTGACTTGCAAGTTGTGAGGGTTAAGTATAATGTATCTTATAACGATTTAAGTATAAGGAAAGACTTGCTTTTGCCTGTGGCTTCGCTCGCGTTGGTGACGGTTATCGCGATAAAATATTGCCTGTGAATTATACTGATGTATGAACTAGGTAAATAAATGCATGGTTCCATTATTTATCACATGAAACAGCATACATAAAGAACACTACAGTCTCTATTCAATTAAATAAATAAAAAAAACAAGTTCAATCTGCATTAGAAATAACACTTTGTATGGTCCACATATTGTTGATTAGAATCAACAATATGTGGACCATACAAAGTGTTATTTCTAATGCAGATTGAACCCAGAACACTCGATGTAGTTTTCCATGGCGAGGCGACCGCTTAAACTTCTACGCCATTTGTGCAGTCAAACTCTGTCAAGAGAGTACCATCGAATTGGGGGCCAATTCTCCTATTTTTATATGCCATTGATATTATATTTTGAATGTACTCAGAAGCGGTATTCTGATAACCTAATGTCATTATTGTATAATTTGAAATAAACAGTTCGTCGTTGACACATTATTTGACATTTGTTTCAATTACGATCTCGTTACTATTTCATTCAAATATCAGATAATTTAGAAGAATACGTTTTTTGTGACGTAAGTATGACACTGACATTATATCGAAACTGTATTATTTAGGTTATTGACATATATTCTATTAGTACATATATTATATATCGATGATTTAGGTGAATTGGGCCCCTGATTGATGTTTGAATGATGATTAAAATGAATCATTGGTTTTAGCTTAAATATGAGGACGATTCTGTGCGATCCAAGATCATCATACAGCCTTTTGTAGTCCACTCGTTGTTTGCGTCATGATAGGAAAATTTGGCCTAATATTCATGGCAAGCTGGTCAGGTGGGTTAAAATAGGGATTGCCATTGAGTTTGCCGGCTCTTACCAAAGATACTAACTATTTTCCTTAGCCAACAATTACAACATCCATGAAATGCAATGGGATAGTGACACTTTGTATTTTTATAGATAGCCGAGAAAATTAATTAAATAGTAGACAAAGTCGCAATTCCAACTAGAATAGTACACAATAACTAAACCCACAACACATGCGTGTGACATAATCCCACAGCTGTGTAGCATCAGTTTCAGATATTCGCAAACAGTGCTAAAGCCAGACACCCATAAAACAAGCCAAAACTGTTTTAAGTATGACAAACTTTCACTACGCACTGTCAGATAGTTCGTCGTATATTTACTGCTAGAGGTTTTATAGTCCATTGTTCATCTTTTCTAGAACAATGCCAGATGATGCTTGCGTATTTTGGTCTAGATTTCTCTTTATATTCTAAGACTCTAAATTCTATCTGTGATGTGTTATACACATTATAATCATCATCAGCCTTGTTGGTATTTTATCCCATTGCTGGACACAAACCACTTATAATTATGAGAAGGATAAGGCCCTAGTTCACTACGGTGCGGTCGCCAAATGCGGATTGGCAAATGCCACGTCTTTAGAGAACATTATTCCTCTGAAATATAGAATTTTTCTTGATGTTTTCCTTCACAGTTTAGCAAGCGATAATTAACAATAATCTATCCCCTATTTTTCTTGATCTGAGGGCCGTAACAGATATAATAGTATATATAATGACAATGTATTTGTTTGTTTGTTTTTCGTGTGAGTGTGTGGCCAACTCTAGTGTCGGAGTTTTCAGACCACCCGAAGGCCTCCGACATGGCCTAACGATTCTTAACCTGAGATAAGAACCGGGAATGACAGCTTTACGTGCCCTCCTAAGCACGATAGCGTTCAGATGTAAATGCCACACTTGGTCACGCATCGAAGTGGCGACCTGTGCAAGCGTTGCTTAACTTTGCCGATGTGTTACGAATGACAATGTACTACATGTAGATAACAATGTATACAGCACCGTCCAGTCCCAAATTAAGTAGAGTTTTTACTATTGATAGCTACTACTAAAAGCTCTGCAGTAGATAAACTAAATAGGATAGTCCTGCATGGAGTACGCACCTCTGGGATGGTTCTGCCAAGTATCAATTAGATACATTGGAGTCAATTGAGAGAAAAACTAGAAGAATCATCGGCGATGACCAATTGGTTGACGCAGGACTCCAAAGCCTGGAGCATCGCCGTAGTGTCGCCAGTCTATCGGTATTCTATCGGATACATTTTGGAGAGGGCGCAGAGGAACTACCCAATCTGATTCCTCCTTCCCCTTTCTTCCATCATTATTTCACCAGACTAACGAGTCAGCGTCACCGTTACATGGTGGATATCCCGCTTATACGCACGAAGCGCTTTGCTTCTTCCTTTCTTATGCGTACCGCCAAGGTGTGGAACTCTTTACCCGAGTCTGTGTTTCTTGATGTTTTCAAGTCGCGAGTGAATAGGTACCTTCTAGGTAAGCGTGCTCCATCTTAGACCATATCATCGCTTAACATTTTTTTTTTATTTATTTATTTATAAATACACTTAATTGTGTACAGGTTGACTTAATGCCTTGGGCATTATCTGCCAGTCTACCTTTGAGCGGTGCTGAGACACGTAGTAGGTGTATTAAATACTTACTATAATTACAATATTACAAATAATAGATATAATTATGTATAATAGTATAATACTTAAATAAGTAGGTATACATACATACACTATACATATATATATATATATATATATATATATATATGCAATAAATACATACATACTATGATATAATATGAGCACTAAAGAGAGAATACATAAAGCCTCTATACAGTAACTACGTAATAATAAGTAATGTAGATAGAAATAAAGATACGAATCCTATGACACATCCGCTGGTCTTGCCAACAGGAGCTCCTTTACTTTCGCTTTAAATTTGTACTTGGTGTTGCACATCCTGATTTCTAGAGGGAGGGCATTCCAGAGGAGAATAGACTGTACGAGAAAAGAAGAATGAATAAGAGATGTGTTATGAGAAGGGATAGTAAGAAGAAGATTATTAGACGATCGCAAGTTTCGGTCGTGGTTAGAATACAGATACTGATATTGGCAAGTTAAATAATTTGGGGAAGAAGGAGACGTAAAAATAGTATAGAGGGTAGTGAGAGCACGCAAACTGCGACGATGACGAATAGGAAGCCACTTCAATTGGGAACGATAAGTAGACACATGGTCATACTTGCGAAGATTGAAAACGAATTGAATGCAGTTATTGAGAAGACGGTCGAGTTTGTTGAGAAGGTCTGCATTCAGGTCAAAGTAACATACATCACCATAGTCGATTAAGGGGAAAATCAGGGTCTGCACAAGCATTGTCTTGGTCTTGGATGGGAGTATGTTCTTGAGGCGGTAAAGAGTCCGTAGGGTGCCGGTGACCTTTTGACTCACCTGGGTCACTTGAGTTCGCCAATTAAGTGTGGAATCCATATATAGCCCAAGATTTTTAACCACAGGGTACCAGTCTATGTCCGTACCGTTGTATATGATGGTTGGCAAAGCTGTTGTGTTTAACTTTCGTATCAGGCCTTGGCTACCCAAGACTTACTTTTATTTGGGTTTACAGTTAGCCCGAACCTTGATGTCCAATTCTGTATTTCCGCCAAATCCTTGTTTACCATGTCAATTGCCCTAGCCAGCGACTCTACATTTACCTGGGTATATATCTGCAAGTCGTCGGCATACAAATGATGGGAACACTGAAGATTTTTAGTTATGAGATTTATAAAAATAGAAAATAACAAGGGAGAGAGAATACCGCCTTGAGGGACACCAGCTTTAATGTCAGCCCATCTTGAGTATGACCCATCAAGGTGTACTGACTGCTGACGCCCTCGAAGATATGTTGAGAACCAATCCAGAGCCTTAGGTGAAACCTTAAGATAGGAGAGGACGGATAAAAGGAGGTCGTGACTGACGGTATTGAAGGCATTGGAGAAGTCAATTAGAACTAAAACCGTTACTTTGGAGTTATCAATGCCCTCTCGAATATCGCCAGTCACTTTGAGGAGAGTGGAAGTAGTGCTATGGCCAGGTCTAAATCCGGATTGGTATTGACTCAACAAATTATGCCGGTGTATAAACCGGCCCAATTGTTTATGTACACAGGCCTCTAGCACTTTTGAAAGGAAAGGTAGGATGGATATGGGTCGAAACTGGTTGGGAAGAGAAGGATTGGAAGTCTTGGCAAGAGGGATAACGTGGGCTTTTCCCCACAAGGACGGAAAGGAACCAGACTCAAGGGAAAAGTTAATGACGTGGGAGATCGCCGGCAGGAGTTGGTCCAAGATGGTAATGACCATACGGCGGCTGATGTTGTCATGTCCCACGGCATTAGATTTTATGGAAAGGATTATCTTTTTGATATCATCCAAAGTCTCTGGAGAAAATTGGAAAAATTCAATGTCGAGGTCGGGTAAGTTATTTAGGCAATTAACTGCCAGACACTTGGTCTGGTGATCCAATGGAGTGGAAGTGGTGAAATATTGGTTAATATCATCCAAACCAAGTGTCAGACGGAAGTCACATCGATGCTGCTTGCCAATGCCAAGAGTTCCAAGGAACTTCCAGATATTGGCAGGCGATGAAGAAGTTATATTGTTGAGAATATGTCGGCGTTTTGCATTTCGCACCATTTGATTACACCGATTCCTTGCAGATTTGAAAAGCGCCCAGTTTTCCTCGCACCGTTCCCTTTTATATTTCCTGAAGGCCCGATCCCTACGGCGCATTGCCATTCGGACACCTACCGTAAGCCTGGGTGCTGGAGGACGCTTCAGCTTGACCCGCCTCACCGGGGCATGCACGTCGTATAAACCACAAATCGTGCTGTTAAAAATATTTACTTTTTCATCAACCGTGGAGGCAGAAAACATGTTGTCCTAATTTAGCGTACAGGCATCCTGAACAAGTTTAGTAACATCCATGCGACCAAAACAACGCATGTAACGGACTTTGGGAGGGGATTTAGGAGGTTTTAAGTGGTAAGTAAGGAAAATAAGGTCATGACGGGAAAAACCAGGAGCTGGATGTTGACCGTGCGATGACACTAGGGAAGGATTTGACGTAAGGATCAAGTCGAGCCACGTATCCACCCCACTGCTATAGTGGTGGGTGGTCTGCAATGGCAAAACGTGAAGGCTGGCTGACTCGATGACGTCGAGGAGTTTACTGGAACGACTAGAGGTGGGAGAAAGGAGATCGGTGTTAAAATCACCCATGATGATGTGATGTTCATACAGTGACCCTATAGATTCCAGAATCGATTCGAGACTGGAGAAATAATCGACAGTAGGGGGACAGTAGACGACGCCAAGAACAGCTTTCGCTCCCTTGACGTCAACCTCAAGGAATAAGTACTCCGCAGGCGAAGAGACGGGATTAGAAGATTCGAGGATTTTAAAAGAAAAAGAACTGCGGAGATATATTGCAACCCCACCCCCTCCCCTCCCGACTCGGTCATTCCGTATTAGAATGAAGCCGGGGAGAGAGAAAGAAGTTGAAAGAAGAGTAGGTTTGGGCCAACTCTCTGAAATCAGGATGGCATGTACATTGACATCCGCCACAAGATCCAGTAAGTCACTGAAGTGGCTCGGGATGCTTTGAGCATTTAAGTGACAAATGTTCAACGCTATTCGACAATTATTGGCAAACGAAAGTCGTAAGCAGTCACTCAAAGCACCATCAGCAGATGCGAAACTGTCATTATCAAAAGAAGCAGGTGATTCGTCGGCAGACCAGTATGTATCATCGATGGCATACATAGATAAAAATATATATAATAAATAAAATAAATATTATAAAAATTAGGTCAAAGTTAAACTACCTTAATAAAAAACTTAACTACACTGCAATACGTGTACCAGCACCACCCGCCAGCTTACAAAAATTAAGTAACCGAGATAGGAACGATGAAAGTTGTTAGATGCAGTTTCCGAACGCAATAAATAATTATTGACATCATTGACATTAACAATTGACAACGTCACTTTGACAGTTACTTGTTTTGTTGTTTGTACGGGGAAATAAAATATTGTGAGTTTGGTGACATCTAACTACAACAAAGAATTGAGAAACAATAATTTATGAAAGTGGGTAAAGAAAATTATAAATGGAAACAGCTTAATAAACTACAGTTCAAAGCAAATATATAGAAAGAGGGAGTCTCAGTATGGAAGTTGTAAACACTAAAATAAAACTATTTACGTTTGTGGACTGTGCTCGACGAACCGGCAGTCACGGCGCCATTCTTGTCCAGAGATGAGGAGCCACTTGTAGCCTTGGCGTGCTTCAGGGTCAAAGAGTTCAGTTCTTCTAAGTGGAACACTTTGTGACGAACTCCATCAGACACCTTTACTATAATCACGCCGTCCTGCGTCCAGCAAGCCCGCATACCAAACTGCTGTCGGGCTTTAGCGAAAATGACCTGTCTGGTTTTTGTCAAGAATTCCTTCACAGAGACGGATGTACCTTTCAATTTCGCCTTAGCCCTCCAAACTGCTGTTCTTTGGTCTACTCCTGCAAACCAGGCTAAAATAGGCCGCTTGTGACCGTCACTAGGCGACCCAATCCTGTGACATGAAGTTATTGAGTCCATGGCAATGGTTGGAAGCTCCATCTTCTGAACGATCTTAAAAACAGACGTCCTGCAGTCTTCCTTCTCAGCCTCAGGAATACCAAGGAAAAGAAGAGCATTGCGCCTGTGCCGTGTCTCCATCGCATCAATGGTGAGAGAGCATTCATTGATTTGTTTGCGTAGCAGGCTTAGCATTGCAAACATTAGCTCTCTGAAAGTGCGAAACTCTTCGGCAACTTTTGCAACGGTGTCCTTGACCGGGCCTCCCTGCAGCTGCGCCTCCAGCTCTGCCATCCTTTTGGAGAAGGACTCTTCGAGGTTGTCTTGAGCAATCTTAATGTCAGCCAACTGAGACATTCTGGTAGTGTTGTAAAGCTTCTCTGGTGTAAAACTTCAAGTGAGTGTGTAGCGCTGGTAGGTGGTGTGACTTGCAAAATTACTGTTACATGCAAGTAAGTATGTATATCTTGTACCAACGTTAGTGCAGACTATTTAGGCTTTAAAAAACTTGGTGAGATAGTATAATATGTTGGAATATGTTTTAAAATAATTAAATCTAAATTTTATAATTCTGACTATGTGTTATCTATTTTTACACCTACCGCCGAAAAACATCAGGTGAGATCATGGTCAATCGCTATCAGTAATGAAAAAAAAAGCATAAATACACAAACCTCAACAAGACACCCACATACATAACGCATATATATAAAGTAAAGTTTGTTTAAACGAAAAATCAACTGGAGCACGTTGGCTGACTCAGCGACAATGTGTACAGAAGCGTGTAATATACATTGCCACCGATTTGCCAATGTATGTAAGAGTATTCAAAGGTGCAATGCGTAAGCATTTCTGCGTTAACTGCGACTGGTACACAAGGTGAATTTGAAGAACAGGTAATTTTTGAGATTGTTTGCCACTGTTATTTGACAATTTATTTAATGTTCATGAGCATCACATAGTGACGTAAGTGAATGTGTTAGTTTCAGATCTTTTCTTTTGGCTTGTCTGCAAATAATATAGGCAATAGAGCCATATATAAGACGACGACGCGGTCCTTACAAACCGGCTCGACCATCTTGACCTGCGTAGAGATGTTGCAACTCTCTGAGTTCTCTATCATCTGTATCATGGGTAGTGTTCTGAGGAGTTGTTTGGTCTGATACCCGCTGCAGAATTTCATCACCGTACAACTCGCCACAATTTAAAATTCCACTCTCACCAACTTTATGAGTGGCGTTCTTCTACCGTACGATTCCTACACCATTTTCTGGTTCGTACGACCAAACTGTGGAACCAGCTACCTGCAGCGGTATTTCCAAACCAGTTCGACATTGGAATCTTCAAGAAGCAAGCACATTCTTTTTTAAAAGGAAGGCAACGCACTTGTGATCCTGCGGGCATTGCAGGTGTCTATGGGCGCAACGATTACTTACCATCAGGTGACCCGCTTGTTCGTTTGTCTTCCTAATTATAAGAAATTTTCTTGCACCACAATAAGCGCATTTTTGGCCCACAAATATAGCATAGGTAAAAAATACATACAAACCACATGAATACGTATTCCAATCTTTAAGGAATTTTTAGCACAATCCGTACTCAATTAAAAAAACTAACTTCCAAATGGTGTGCTGCAGTATTTTAATGGCGAATATAAAACTTTAATACTTACAACAAATATAAAGATCTATAAAAAACGTCAACACCGCAGATTTGTCTATAAAATTTTGTCTCATTTATTTTCGTGATATACATATTTACGGAGCTTTAAAACTAAGTTTAAAACTTTCGTAACTTGCACACATACATGGGAAGTCTTTCCATGACCACGGAAAGGGTTACCCATGCCAACGTTGGAGCAAGTCAAGGTATTTCCCTTTTATTTTGAAATAATTACGCGATATAGACTCGTTACATAAATATAAGTATATTTCCAGAGCTGTTAGCAAATCTCCGGTTATACAACGCGTTTTATTGGTTACTTATGTTCCTTTTGATATAAAGTTTCTATTGTTCTCTAGCGAAAGCCAAAGGAAACACGATGAGTGGCTAAACAGGGTGAAATGTATGCCTGGTAGAATAATCTAGGTAAACAATACAATATTTCTATGTTATTAGCTCAATATATTTAGAAATTTTGCAAATATGCATTAGTTTGAAACATATTTGCTACGTCAAGTCAGGCAAAAGCTATATTCACTACAAGCACCTACACTGCACCTACTAAAAGAGCAATTTTGAACATTCGTATGCTTCGCACCCTTGGTTGAATTGGCTCCGATATTCCATCAACGACCGGTACGATTCCAATCGTCGTCTCTCGCCAGAATCGAATTATATCCCACAAGACATAACGGCGCTCTCGAATGTGGTTCCGGATTCCATCCACTTGTGATGGACAATTTTACTGGTTTGGTGAGACGCGTTTTTGTTAAAAAGTAACGGGCTGAATCACGGTCAGAAAAGCTGACTTCAATATGTCATAGAAGTAGGTAAGTCTTTAAGTATTCATACATTTTCTGATTTTAACTTTTTTAGTTACAGGAAAGTAGTGTTGCCTCGGTTTCGCTTGCGTGGGAGTCGGGACACTCACAAACATTCAAATGTATGCACCTGGTTTAATTAAAGTTTTAGAAATGTGTCTGGATTGTATAAATGACGTAATGATTTGTGTATAGTGGGTTCAATACCCACACAGGACAGCACTTTGTGATCCACCATTGCTCCTTCTTATCTTATAGTCATTTAGTTCCGTTGGTTGAATATTTGCAGAGACTTATTCCTACCATGGTGGTGACTTTTTGAAACTAAAAGCCTTTTAAGTGCTAAAACCAAAAGTTATTTTTCACATTCAAGGAACCACGTTAGCCAAAATGCATAGCAATAAAATAATCAAAGAATATTCAATATCATATCCACCTATGCATTTTGCCGGTAACCGGAAATCGTATGGAGCTATTATCAGCATAATCAGTTCAAAGAATTTATTTCTTACTAGCTGACCCAGCGAATTCCGTATCGCCTTTTTAAGAGTTTTTATTTAATTCCCTTTTTCCAAGCCCCTTTTCCAAAGTTACCATTGATTTAGCGCTTAATCTCTTATCATTTCAGAGTCTTTAAATGATGAACAAACAAACATAGATTTTATATAATATTGAATTCCCCATTCCATAAAATATCGCAGACGATAACCATATCGACTTTTAAAAATAATCCCCTCCACCATCTTTGATTTCCTATCCGCCATTTTTGATCACGAAATAGATGTTGTATTTGGATTCTCCATCCCTTAAATAATCCGAGATGATACCCATATTGATTTTTTAAATTTTTCCCATCCGCCATCTGTGATTTCCCATCCACCATCTTGAATCACGAAACAGATGTTGTATTTGGATTCCCCATCCCTTTTAACATCGCAGACGATACCAATATTGAATTTTTTAAATTTTCCCATCCGCCATCTTTGATTTCACGTCCCGCCATCTTGGATCACTAAATGAATTTCATATTATTAATCAGCGTCCCGAAAATCTCGAAAACGATACCCATATAGATTGTATACTATTCGTTTAGCCTTTTTTGCCTTTGATCCAACCCCCCTTCTCGTTTGACCATTTTATTATTTTTGTCTGGCCCCTAAAAGTTGTGGCGTAATTTTATGTAGCCTATAGCCTTTCGGAATAATTGGGCTATCATAGGCAATAACAATTTTTAAAATCCGACTGCTAGTTCCTGAGATTAGCTGACATTATCTTTTAGCCTTTTTAGCCTTTTGCCCGGACCCAAAGGGTAGAAGCGTTATGTTATATAGCCTATAGCCTTCCGGAATAACTGGACTATCGTATACAAAAATAATTTTTCAGATCCGACCGGTAGTTCCTGAGATTAGCGCGTTCAAACAAACAAACAAACTCTTCCGCTTTATTATATTACTATAGAAAATAGGGATATAAAATAATAAAAACTCTTTTGTTGAGTTTCGTTTTCTTTTTTTTTTTGTTTATCCTCTAACGATGTATTCTGTGCTCCAACGCACACTGTTTTGATAGATATGATTGAATTTGAACTTTGTACAGCGGTAATAAAGTGCAAATTGATTCTTTGATGTTAGGAACATACCTACATTGTTTAAGCAACAGTGAGTGCTTGTAATTTAATATAAACTTTATGCAATAGCAATAAAGCTCAAAATGACTCTACGTTTTAGTTTGAAAACGTTTGTATGGGGAAAAGAAAAGGGCTGTTTTTAGGGTTTTTCCGGCATTAATTAGAATTTTTCTCGCCGTTAAAACCATCTTTGAACTTCAACGAACATTTAAAAAAAAGAATTGGCCAAATTGGTCCAGGCGTTGTTGAGTTATGCGCTTACCAGCACATTTTGCGATTCATTTTTATATTATAGATAAAAACTTTACAGTGCATTTAAAATAGGAATATAGTACATCATATTATTCATTAAAATATTTCAAATACCTCTGGGGCACAAATTAAAAGACTGTAGAAGTTTAAGCAAGATAAAGTCTATAAAAACAAAATAAAATTCATGCATTAATAAATATAAAACACAAACATTAAAATTATATCTCTTATATAAATAAATATAAAACTTATTACTATGTACAATCTATGTAGAATAAAATGTAAAAAACATAATTCTGTTAAATGATTTTATGTAAAATTCGTGTATGATTCCATTAAATATAAATAGTTATTTAATTTGTAGTGTACGCACATAACTTCTTAGTTTGCCCTTAAATATGTTCATGTTGCCGCATTCTTTAATATCATTCGGCAACTTGTTGTACAGCTGAGCGCCCTCAAACACTATTGTTTTTTTGCTGTAGTTGGTACGTGGTCTACTTAATTCAATTTTGTTTTTATTCCTTAGGTAATGCGTAGGTACTTTGTTGTGCATTTGTAAATTAGTTTGAATCATATTATTGCTTATTTTTCTGACCAATATACAGGTACCGTATGTATAAAGTTGGTTGAGATTAAGTATTTTTGTGTTTTCATAAATCTTTTTTGTAGCGGTCAAGTAATGGTAATGATGTAGGTAATACTTTAACGATTTTATTTTGAGTAATTTGAAGAGGTTTTAAGTTAGTAGCGGCGGCTGATCCCCATATCTCGATCAAATATTCAAGATGTGATTTAACAAGTGAGTTATAGATAATAGTGCGTTCTTTATAAGGTATATAACTAGCTGTTTTGCGTAATGCAAAACAGCGCCATAAGTTTATAGTATAAGCCATAAGTTTCGCTTGAATTATGATTAATATGCAGTTTCCAAGAAAGACCATCATCTAACCACAGGCTAAGATATTTTTCACCGTGTGAGCAGTGTATTATTTCATAGGTTGAAAAGTGGGTATTTGTTTATTTTTTGCAGCAAATTTAATGATGTTGTTAAATGATAATATCATGGAAATAGTGCCGCTTCTGTTTAATTATTCATTTTAATTAATACATTAAAATTTATATACACACGGTTGCTATTGTTAATTTTTAATTAAGTAGTAATTCTTGAAATTGATTATGTTGCTGTTCTTATTGTTGGTAGATAGTAGTTTAGTGTAGATACATAGGCATAAACAGAAAAGAGGAAAATCTTAGTGGACTGAGACAGTATATAAATAGGAATGATACTTTATCTGCTCATCTGGTATAATCTCGAGCTCCAAAGCGAATTTTTTTAGTGTACCGAGATAACGCTAAGATGATGATGACGATGATTAACTAACTGTCTAAAATAATCATATCTGCAAACATAGAATTTAGTCATTATCATCAGCCCTGTCCCACTGCTGAGCTCAGGCCTCTTCTCACTATGAGAAGGTTAAAGCTATAGTCCACCGCGCTGGCCAAGCGCGGGTTGGCAGACTTCACATGTCTTTCAAGAACATTATGGAGAACTCTCAGACATGCAGGTTTCCTCACGATGTTTTCCTTTACCGTTTAGCAGGTGATATTTAACTATTTAATACGCACATAACTTCGAAAAGTCTTTGGTGCGCGCGATGTGGATTCGAACTCGAGACCCTCTGCATAGCAGTCCGTCGGTCTTTCCACTAGGCTATTGCTGCTTAAATATGCCAGTAACCCCATATTTTTATGATTTTTGAAAACTTACGCCCACGTGAAACCTTTACTTAGCTTGCCTTTGGGCATCATCATGGTTTTAAAAGTCCGTAATAAAGATTGAATTGTGTACCCATCGGAAGGTATAAGCTTTGACTTGCTGTTCGTAATAGATGGGAAAAGTTATGCAACGTTCACAAAAGTCGTTACTGGGGTGGGTGACCGCTTAGGTGTCATTGATATCAGAGTGCTACCGTGCTTCAGAGGACGGTAGCACAAAATTTATACTACCAAAGCTCTACTCCCAAAGTTGAATCAACCAAATCTAAACAAACCGAAGTAACAACACAACCAACAAATTGTATTGTTCCTTCCTCATAAAATATAGTTCATATTCTTACCAACCAATAACCTGAAAGAGCATAAAAGACGATCCCTGTTATTGACAGGGTTAAGCAACCGTAATAATTTTAGCGGAACTCAAACTTCTATGACTGAGTTCTCAAAGAATATATCTACTTGTAAGGGGATACCAGGGTAAGCCCATAGACCATCACCCTGACTAAATGCGGCTAGGTAGACTTCACATGCCTTTCGAGAAGTTTATGTGCCGTTGTGAGTGAACGAGATAACACGTAACGTAGCAAGTAACGTGCCTGAAGCAACGAAGTACAGCCAGAATGTATTATTTCCTAACAAACAAGTGTTGCCTTGCTCTTTACATGTACTTATATATATCACGTCGTAAGAATTTCAGAGCCTTTCATCGAACACAAAACGTTATTTTCGACTCCATCCCATAAAGCTAAACACTCCCTTTCAATACTTTGGTGAAAGCACATCTCTTACATACAACACATACAGTCCTATTCAAGTAACATTTTTGTAGAAACATTTGGCTAGTCTACACTACGTATCACTCAAATAAGACTCTATTTGGTAGCATGCCAATGTTGTATAGTAAACATTTAGTTCGCCGTTTTTTCTGAGTAAATAAATACCAGTTTGAGAAGACCCTGCCGTCTATAGAAAAGGGCACTAAATACATACCTATCCACTTATATATTGGACGTTACTATTTCGATATTAACCAGTTTAACTAGAACTCTTGAGTGTACATTTTTGTTTAGCTAGCAAGGTCATGCTATAATGGAACATTTAGACATTCTTTAACAAAAACCAATTTACATATAGTCGTATTTTTAATTAGACGAAGCCAACTGACAGTAGCTAATGTCACTTTGTAAAATAATGTTGTCATATTTAAAGTAATAGTGATGCGTTTAGTTCTCGTTCAATCAGATGAACGAACAATGAGTGTGAATAGTTAATCATTTCAAAGAATAAAATAATATTATTTCTATTTTACAATAAAAGTGCTCTGATATAAGTTACTAATAGTTATGTAGGTAGTAACATCAGTATATTGACGGCTCGTCATTTTGTTTGTTATTCATTCGGCTTCTAACCTCTGGTCTGATAGCAAGAATGTTTTTTCTGCGCTCACGCTGTTTAGTATTTAGTTATTGTTTTTGTTAAGTTTTCCGTTACGTTGTGTTTGTGGTAATTGTTGTGTTTGTTTGATGCTATATTGTTTCGTACATATGTATGTTGTGGACGAGATGGCAGCGCAGCATGGTATATATTGTTTTACGTCAATTCCATTGAGTTGGTATGGGCGCAGGCTAAAGGATATGTTGCAAGAAATAACAAAACCTTCTAAGTGACAGAAGTAAAAAAACTTTTTGAAGTAGGACTTCAACATATCACACCTGAAAAATGGAGTAGCTGCGTGTCTCATATAATTAAAGAAGAAGACAAAATGTATGGTCTCGACAAATGATGAAATGATCGACAATGTTTCAGACAGATTTATAATTAATGTCACCGCAAGCGATAGTGATGTTTATTTATCTGATGATGAATAAAAGCAAATTATGTAGTAAGCGATGTTTTTATTTTCATAACCTACCTATAAATTGTTATATTTTATACATCTATAGTTTCAACTACATGATGTATTGAAAATAGAACAGTCTTACAAGTTTCCTCGCAATGTTTTCCTTAATGTTTAAAACACTCGGTATTCAGTATAGGTAAATACTATAGGAACATAGTCTTCGAAAACTCGAACACCGTACCCGATATCGGCCGTTCGGCACACTAACTATTCACTAGACAATCGAGGCAATTTCATTCATTCAAGAGTTTTTTCAATCCTTCACTTTGTCACAACACTATTTTTATTTCATCATAAACTGACAACACAGTAAACGTCAGTTAGCTTCGTCTAATAAAAAATACGACTATAGATATCTCTATGTAAATTGGTTTTTGTTCTGGACGTAAAATATTTTAGACGCGCAGGTCACACTAATTTGTCTAATGTGTGACTAGATTATTGAACTTAGGAACGAATTAGTTTTTATAAGTCTTAGTATATTAAGGATCTGTCACATCGTGCTCAAGTATACACTAAGTTATTTAAATATTATTATGACAGTGAACGTTTTAACTTTAAGCTACTTTTGGTAGGATGCCAAGTAATAAATTGAGAGTTTTCTGATCTTATAAATGTCAAGTCTTTGCTGAATCTCACCTCTGTATTTGATTCCAAGCAGGTCAAATTTTAGTTAGGTCAATGACTTATGATAAAAAGCTCGTAAAACAATTTATGAATAAGGATGGAGTGAACAATTAAAGTTAGAATAGGTGGCTAGTTGATACAAAATAATGTATTTGTTTGAAACTAGCCATTGTACTCCAATAGCAGCACTTATCACTTTTAGTACTATACTATTCTCAGTGCCGAATTCAAGTCAAATCAAATATAAAAGTAGGTTTATCAGCTATATGGTTGATATAGTATAGGCTACGCTAAGTTCAGGATCATATGATTAAGTATATGAAAGGACCATGGGCAAAAATGTATGAAGCCTGGGTTCACCCACCAACAGAGGTGAGATCACTTTGAATATACTTGTAAAGCACTAAATATAAAGATATAAACTCATTTTTGCGAAGAATCCATGGGTTTATTCTGCTATAAATATTTTTCTCCTACCATAAATAAACGATATTCCTGCAAAGTAATGCTGTTATGGCATTGTAGTTTTTGTTGTTTGACATCCTTAACTAGTTTTAATTCCAGGTGCAAAGAATACATAAAAAATAAAACAGCTGCTAACAGTTAAAAATATTTTTATTAACATTTCAATCAATATCAATAATATCGTTTAAATGCCGGTGGATTAAATTGTATGTGCCGAGAGGTATTTATATTTTTCGTGTAGGTATCTACACGAAAACTAGTAATTTGCCAGATCGTTAAAAATGTATATCCGCGGATACGGATCGGAATACGGATATTTGGTGTCAAGATCCACGGATACGGATACGGATACGGATCTTTATTTTCTTACTGAATCAATGTCGGTGCGCGCGACTTTGAAGCGATAGTTGACGTCACGCACGCCCACCGGAACAATAGACAGCTCAGGTTTCGACTTGTATTGAAATTATATTGAAAATACCTTGAATGGAATTTAATCGTTTATTAATTCTACCTAACCACCTATAGCATTCCATCCTGTCAATTGAAAATTAATGAGGCGAAAGATCCGTAAAACATCCGTGAGAAAAGTACCGGATACGGATACGGATCTTTCTTCTTCCTCGGATATCCGCGGATACGGATATCCAGAACATCACTAACGTAAACACACAGCTAATACCGTGAGAATCACGAGTCGATGACTGAGAGCAGTGAGAGCAGACGGGGTCTGGGCAGGCGTCCGAGAGGTGTGAGAGGGATGGAGAGTGTTGTAAATCACACGGGCGCAAGCGCATCTATCGTTTACCATTATTAAAGTATAAATATATTGTTACTATAACAGTTTTATGACTAACAATTGTATTTTTCTACAAAATCTATTTAAGTGCATATCTTTTTTCTCCAATGGAATTGAAGGTGGTGCCGGTAGTAACAATTTTAGTACGAACAAAATCCTTTACAATGGCATATGCCATAACTCTGTTGGACACTGAGCCCAATTAGACTCATGGTCCTTTCTGACGTGTTAAACGACGTCAAAAATTGTTTAACATTTTCATGGAAATGAACATATTTGAGTTTGAGTTTGAACATCTCTGACTTATCCTAACATCATGTTGTTTTTTATGTAATAGGCGACGACAAACGAGAAAACGGTAAACGATTACCGCCGCATGGACACAAGCAACAGAACACAGAGGAATCACAAGTAAGTTGCCGTCCTTTCAGTTGGGAAAAGGAATAGTAGGGAAGAAAGGGAAGAAGTAGGGCCTGGGGCCTCCGGTATTCCCACTCATCGAACTAAACATAACAGTATAGATACTCTTACTTTGCGTGGATTTTCTGTTACTATTAGATGTGTTGCTAAGGACAATATCCATGTCTATACGCACATATGAAACTAAGTACAAACTTACACCAAGAAACCTTAAGACCCGCCTTAGCCTGGCCGCACACATCCGTTTTCAGGCCCGCTTTTCAGATCAGTTTTTCAGGACCGTTTTCATTCCGTGAGCAAAGTGATTTTCATTTATTTTCCTTTGGTCTAGACATGGGTTATATATGTAATTTAAATATTAGGTATCACATGATTGTGATTGAATTGTTTGCGTGAAAAATACCTGTGACAAAATACTAGGTACCTATTAAAAAATCCGGCCAAGTGTTTATCGAGCCACGCACAATGTAGGGTCCCGTATTAGCCTTTATCTAGTGTCCTAAGGATAAAAGAACTCAAGCACAATAATTATTAATTTAATCGCTTGCAAATGTAAGTTTGTGTTCATCGAATATTACTAGTTAATAGTAAAGCCTAATGATCCCTTATAATTTTCATTGAAAGTGCTTCATGTTTGATTAATTATTCACGACACGGGAATTAACGCGATTTTTATACGTATTTACATACCATTTATGTTTGACGTTTCGGAACGGTTGCACGTCCCATGGTCACAAGGTGACTGGCGCTGCGATTTTACTACGAAACTTTTATTGCTTTCACCGTTGGCAGACGAGCCAAGGGCCCACGCGATATGGTTAGTGGTATCCGTGGCTCATACTTAGCTGTGTTTACTTAGTATTACAGGAACCATGCCAAATAAGTACAACCAAGTTGCTGCCTACCGGAAGGAAGAGGAGAAGGAAAAAGGATCAGGATGGGGACCGGGTAACGAAAGGTGATTGGGCCTACGGCGTTCTCACTCACTGTACAAAACACAAAATAACAGATACCGTTGCTTGACATCAATCTTCTGTGAGAGCGTAGTACTTCTCCGGTCGAGCCAAACCATTTGTGCTGAAATCAGCATGGCCCTATTACCGACAATTTGCGAGCTGTGCCTATTTCCAGTAATATGCATGGCAGAGAAGGCTAAACGCACGAATAATCGACCTGCTTGCCGCAAGAGCCGCATAATATGCTAGACCAGGAGTGATTAATCATGGAAATCATTAGGCATATTCCTACAAGATGTGATGTGCAGATTACTCACATTTGTTGTCAGAGCTTGAATATTGGCACAATGGTGAATAAAATAAATAAAAACCAAAGCAACTTCCTCCAAAAATTACCATGCTCCGTACGAAATTGAGCAACACAGTGATCCCCCCCTAACCAAGTACGGCCAGTCGCTCACGAACGTCTGGAAAGAATTGGTAGAGGGGGACGGCCCTTGGTTGATGTATTCCAACGAAACTGCTATTCGTCGAGGAGGCCTACGTAGACATCGGCGTGCTGGTTGAACAACCTAAGCAGTTTATTTCTATCACGAGGTGCTAGGAAATTTGAATCCATGCTTTCTCGTATGGTATAATCTATTTAGTAATCTGTGATAATACATTGATGCACGTTTTTGGATCTCAAAATCAACCGAAAGTACACCTGCCAGTACTGACAAAGCTTCAGTGCTAAAGCTTCGCACAAAAATTTAAAAATATCTACGCAAGATGTTGACTCTTGTAGTGATTGCCGACGTACAGCACCGATAGTTGGTCTATCGGCTCATACGGGCGTACACATACAATCTAAATATTTTGCATCATTTACTTTTAAAGTTGTGAAATTACAGTTCTGAATGGAAGCCTCCATGTCGCAGTTGACATCTTAGACAGACCGTAAAAGAAATTATTGTGTTGAACAATACTCGTATAAGAATATATATATAGACGGGAATTAACGCGAACATGCAAATTAGGTATTTACATACCTTATTTTGCTTGACGTTTCGAGACGGTTGCACGTCCCGTGGTCGCAAGCTGACTGGTGTGGCGATGTCACGTCTCCGAGTGCGAGGTAGAAGATTCTATTTCTACCCCCGGGTCGTTGATATTCGAAGTACCGGCGCAAAACACACTAACCGTATCTGTATATTGAACATTCGCCGACTGCGCGTTAAAGTGGGGTGTTGTTAGCCGAATCACAGGATTCCACGCCGATGACAATTTGAAGCCCTCTTCCCGATTGAAATTTTTATGTTTTCTGATTTCAATCGCTTCACGCACAACTCTTGGGTAAAAGTGGCGTTCCGTGGAGAGGACTTGGGGACGATGAAATTCAATCCAGTGATTGGTGCCCGATTGAAGTAAATGTTCCGCAATCGCCGATTTGTTCGTTTGACGGTTCTTTACAGCTGCGATGTGCTCCTTTATACGTTCAGCGATAGTCCGCTTCGTTTGCCCTATGTAAGAGCTTCCGCAGCTGCAGTTGATTTTATAGACACCTGGGGTTTGTAGCGGTAGAACATCCTTTGGTGTGCCCACCATGTTGTATACTTTGGCCCCTGGTGTAAATACTGTCGGAATGGAGTAGTTTTTTAACTTGTCTCCTATTTTATCCGTAACACCTCTAATGTAGGGCATGTAGGTCGGTTGTCTATTTACCGCCGGATTTTTATCGCGTTTGATAGGCCGCGTCATTCGTCGTTGTACCTGGTATCCGTTCTTCCTAAGTACCTCCTGAACATGGTCTAGCTCTAGCTTCAAATGCTCAGGGTCACAGAGGTCATGTGCTCTGTTTTTGAGTGACGTCACAACGGATTGCAGGTGTCGAGGGTGGTGGTGCGACATGGCGTGCAGGTATCTATCTGTGTGCGTAGGCTTCCGGTATACGCAATGTGTTAAGGACCCATCTGGTCTCACAGTCACTTTGACATCCAAGAATGACAACGATCTGTCAGTTTCCATTTCGTAGGTGAACCTCATTTTCGGATGAATGGAGTTAAGGTGTTGCACATATTGATCTACTTCCTGCTTACCTCCTTTTACGATACTGAAGATGTCGTCCACGTATCTTTTCCAAAGCCTGATGGTCTTGGGCCCGCTGCTAAGCGCCTTTTCTTCAAAGTGTTCCATCCAGATATTAGCCAGTACCGGGGCTACTGGACTCCCCATTGCGACGCCATCGATCTGGAGGTAATATTGGCCTTGGAAGAGGAAGTAGTTGCCATCTAAGCAGTGTTTTAGTAGATCAATATAGTTGTGAGGCATATCGTTGTCACTTAGTCTGTCCCTCACTACGTCCAGACATTCCCTTATTGGAACATTGGTAAAGAGCGACTCAACGTCAAAGCTTACCATTACATCTTCCGGTTCCAATCGGATACTTTGTACGATCTGGACGAAATGACGTGAGTTCTTTACGAAAGACGGTGTCATACCGACTAATGGCTGCAACACCGATGCAACGTGCTTCGCAAGGTCGTAAGTAGGCGAGGAAATCTGACTTACGATAGGCCGCAGTGGCACGTTGGGCTTATGTACCTTAGGCAGACCATATAGCCTAGGTGGTTGGTATGGCTTGGGACAATATAACTTGCTGTACTCGTCTTCCGTGAACAGGTCCTGGTGGTCTTGTATCAGTGTTCGTATTCTGCGCGTTACTCTGGCCGTGGGGTTTCTAATACTCGTATATGTATCAAATATAGGTAAGTATTATAAGTAGATATCGATACTTCAAGTATCGAGTACTTTTCTTAGTCCGTACCCTAAGTAAGATTCGAGCGCGACGCGTTGCGTTAATTGTCAAACACATTATTGTCAACGCAGTCGTAGGTCACAATCACAGCCTACTTAGGGGATACTACGTATCATCTACTACACCAAAGAAATATAACCATATTAGTCCAACCTCTCTGTACTACACATACATTGTCGTGTGATTCTGACACATAGTATTATAGTATTTGTATACTCCTTAGACAAATGATTAGAGCGAGACCACAGAAGAATAACTGAAGCATGGAAGGAACGATATTTTTAAGAACAAATTGAATATAGCTACATCATAGCAATCGGCAGCGATAGCCGAGTGGATATACCAACAGACTGCCATGCAGAGGGTATCGGGTTCGAATCCACGGCGCGCACCAATGACTTTTCGGAGTTATGTGCGTATTGAATTGTTAATTATCGCTTGTCCCGTGCCTCGGAGAGCACGTTAAGCCGTCGGTCCCGGTTGTCATGAAGATCTTTGACAGTCGTTACAGGGCGTCAGTACCTTCTAAATAAACTGACACTAGTCTAAACCATGGAATATCGCTATCCCTTCGGGTTGCGGAGGTCAGACAGGCAGTCGCTCCGTGGAAAAGCTAATATTCAGCCAAATCCGGTTAGACTAGAAAGCGGACCCCAGATTGAAAACTGGGATAACGCTAAGAGGATGATGAAATTGAATATAGCTACACTCTTCACTCATATGATAAATTAGAGTTGCCAGAAGAAGATGGCACTATGTTTGTCAGTTAGGGCTAAAGACAATTTGAACACAAATATCGTAACTTTTTAATTTAATAGTGACTGAGCAAATCCGCTATCGATATCGATTAAAGTTTCAATATAGGTTCAAAATCAAACGGACTTGTAAAGTATATTATTTATATGTTATACATTTTAAATTCCGTAACTTTATGTCCACAGCAGTCAGAACGTTACTTGATGGACAGTCTTTAAATAATTATTACACAAACTTGCATTTTTAAACTGAACTTATATATTTTTGTTTCAAATGGGTACTCAGTAGCACATAATCTTTCGAGGCGTTATTTTCTAATTTTCATGGTATTTTTCTTTACGCATCAACAGCTTTTTCAAGTCCACTGCTGGTCTTTAACCTTCCGTGGTGGAGGTTTGGCCTACTATAATACCACACTAGCCAGACGTATTCGTATAGGGTTTTATTTCGAGATTTCCTTCTCTTGTTTCTCTTAGTCGCCTCATACGACACCCTCGGCATAAATGTTTATTTATAGTTAGTTTTTCAGCTGTAATGAAAGCTGTAAGTGGGATTAATAAATATTAAATAAATAAATCATCACCCCCTACTCTCTCTCTAATCTCAATAACATATTTTTATTAGAGAAAGCAAATAATTAAGATAAAAGCAAAACTCATAGTTTAAGCATTATGATAACTGAGAATGGCATTTCCAAATTAATTCTTTACAAGGATAGGACATAGTCGACATGGATTTTATCAAGCAAAAAACATAAAAATTAACTTAAAATAGATAAATCAGATAAAACCTTGAAAAGTGCCCAAAGGTTTGTTATTAACAATAATCACTTTATTGAAATTTTCTCATTACATAGTGTAGGTAATACAAATCTATGTGTAAAAAATGTATGTGCGGGATCGGACACTTTTCGGTCATACATGTGACACACAGAATATTTAGAGAGAAAAAAATTGTGGCTAGACTAGCCCTTCGATTTTATCTTGGGATCGGCACATTATTAGTCCACTTGTCAAACAAGAACAACCAAGTTTTGGTCTCTGGGTAGATGACATTTAACAAAATTTCTTTCAAATGAAGATTCCCTTATTTTGATGCATATCCACTCAGTAGTCATGACTATGAAAGCAGACAATTCTTATCAAACCTTCAAATTACTGTCCTTTAAATATTACTGTCTTTGTAAAGAAAGATCAGATTTTTTCTATAGGTGCATTAATTTTTTTTGTAATATGATGGATTCTAACAAGCTTCGGAATTCATTACTGTTGCTGATAGTTTAAATAATAGCAAGTAATTATTTAAGCACTCACACTGATATGTTTAGAAGGGAGGAGCCATCTGTCACTACTATAAAAACATTCCGCAGTAAAATGCTTGGATGCTTGATAAAGATTTATAAAATAAGTGGATTGCTGCAGTATGTCGTGGAGAAAATTGGGTGCCTAGAAAACACCATAGAATTTGTTCCAAGCATTTTACTGCGGAATGTTTTTATAGTAATGACAGATGGCGCAGACTAAAAGAAAATTCTGTGCCAACATTACTCCTCCATTCTAAACGTATCAGTGTGAGTGTTTAAATAATTACTTGCTTTTACTTTTATTAGGGTAGCAGCGCCAAACAGGAGTCGGATCTTGGGCTCCATTCGATGTCTCGACCAAAGGAATAATTTAATTTTAATATTTTCTACAATTTTATTAACAGTGCATAGGGTTCCCACCAAGAACGTAGGGTCCCAAGCCAACCTCACCTGCAAGTGGTGTACCTGCTTATCAACGGATGAGGCTCTGGCAAACAAAACATTAGGCTCGCCACCTATTACGTGGGATCAAAAGTCTGGCAAAAAGTGGGCGTTTAATATGCCTCTGTCTACCCCTTCGGGGAAACAGGCGTGAGCCTATGTATGTATGTTATAAACAATATTCAGCCAGCTACCTGCAGTTACACTGTTGCCACGAAAAGCCACGACACGCTAAGCGACAAGCGATTTCGATGTTTATTTGTGCAGTTTAGTTCTGCACTGAGGTGACAGCGCCGGCGGCAGAATAGAGAGCGGCATGAACATTGAAATCGCTTGTCGCTCAGCGTGTCGCGGCCGTTCGTGGCCAGGCTGTTAGACGACATCCACTCATTTCATAGTTTTACTATATCCTTACTAATACCTATTATAAATATAAGTGAATTTATTTATTTGTTAAGCTTTCACATTTCGACTACTCAATCGATCATAAAAAGTTTAATGCACGTTGCTGGGAGTAATGGGAGTACAGAAAAAGGTGTAAGGTACTTTTTATCAATTGGCCTATAAATCAAGCTTCAGGTATCATCAGTGATTGCTAGGGTGGCAAACACAAAGGGTATGCTTATTTATTTTAATATACTGCTTTGCATTAAAACGTGGCAAGTTTGTGTAATAATTATATAAATACTATCCATTAACTAGCGTTCTGTAACTCGCCGTGTGGTTGACGGCATAGAATACAAGTGTCACCACCCCCTATCTTCCCGTGGGTGTCGTAAGAGGCGACTAAGAGATAACACGATGCAAATACCATATTTGCGTATAGACGGAAAACTCGACATCAAACCCTATACGACTGCCTCGTTGGTCTCGCGGCATAAATGTGCGCGTGGGATCGGGAGGTCCCGGGTTCGATTCCTAGGTCGGGCAGTGTTATTGGGTTTTTCTGTCACGAAAATCTCAGTAGCAGCACGGAGTCTGGAAATGTGCCCGGTACGGCAATAGGCTCGCCCCTTATTACGTGGGACTAAAGTATATCTGGCGAAAAGTGGGTGTAGAAATACACTCTGCCTACCGCTTCGGGGATAAAAGGCGTGACGTTATGTATGTATGTATGTAACTAGCGTTCTGACTGCTGTGGACACAAACTTACGGAATGTATATCATGTACATACTTAATTTTACAAGTCTGTTTGATTTTGAACCTATATTATTGAAACTTTGATCGATATCGATAGCGGATTTGCTCAATCACTAAAAAATTAAAAAGTTACGAAATTTGTGTTCAAATTGTCTTTAGCCCTAACTGACAAACATAGTGCCATCTTCTTCTGGCAACTCTAATTTGTCATATGAGTGAAGAGTGTAGCTATATTCAATTTGTTCATAAAAATATCGTTCATTCCATGCTTTAGTTATTCTTCCATGCTTCAAACCAATGCTATATAATTATCATCGATACATGACAAGATGTACGCATGCGCTAAATTCCGGTATGACGTCACGAGCCGTTCCGCGCGCGCTTGATTTTCATTTCTTTCAGTCCACGGAATGTTTTCTGTTCAGAGTAAAATCAAACGTTTGTGGTAGGCAGTGGGCTCACTTTTTATTAATTAGATGATTTTGAGAGCCCGAAAACATTACAAACCTGAAATCAGTCCCTGAAAACGGGTACTGAATTTTTTCAGTCCGGATCGGAATGAAACTTTTGCGTGCTTTCCGATCAAAGCAAAATCTATCGTTTGCGGTGGTAAGTACGATTATTTTACAAAATACATTTGATACAGTCGACAAATGAAGCTCGCTAGTCTCACGGAATTCCGCCATGAAAAATCGGTCCTGAAAATCGGATGTCTGCGGCCAGGCTTAAGCTAACAGAAAAATATTCCAACCCAATTACCAACCAAGAAAACATGAACCAAGCATTCTCCTGTCCATATGGACAGGAGAATGCTTGGTTCATGTTTTTCGAGGACCATATGGTCCTCACAATAACGCCTAAGCCGGCCTGGCAACAAGCTCGTAAATTACAAAAACTACAGCTAGCATATTTGCCGCTATTATGCGACAAATAACTATGTTATAATACCTGGTTGTGGCTGAAATGTGGCCTGAATACGTAAACGTTTGGTGATAAAGAGTTTGGACGAAAAAGAAACGGAAATTCATAATTATTAATGTGGAGAAATGTGTTGAGTAGATAACTGATAAAGACAGCTCCTGCACTGTAATAAATCCTGATGTGGCAAGGATTTTACAAACATTCATAAACAGACACAAAGTACACCCAGCTAATTTTGTTGTGACAAGTGTTGTCATGAGGTTATTTCGAATTCGGTACTAGCAGTGGCGAAGCAACACGTAATGTGAAATTAAACCAGCTGTTTAAGATTTATCTGTTGAAGTAGTTATATGACCCGAAACGTTATTCTTGGACTGAGTGCTCAAGAATCGTCTCGGATCAAATTTCTTCCGAATATGTTCATTATCAGCTATTATATATGTTTTTATAAAGTATGGTAGTTAAAGGGTTATCCTATTATAATTCAGATAATGCATTTCAGATGACGACTATGCAACTTGCAATATATAATTTATTCAAAAGCATATTATCTATTAGACAGTATGTAATACAATTATTTTATCCTACTGATTTATAAAGCGGGCCTACATCGTGTAGTTGTATAACAAAAAAGTAAAACATGATATTCCCTCAATGTTTATGCATGTTATATATCAGCCATTGATAATCGTCGATTTTAATTTAAAACATATTTTGTTCTTAATAGATTTACATACATAACGTCACGCCTTTTATCCCCGAAGGGGTAGGCAGAGGTGTATTTCTACACCCACTTTTCGCCAGATATACTTTAGTCCCACGTTATAAGGGGCGAGCCTATTGCCGTACCGGGCACATTTCCAGACTCCGTGCTGCTACTGAGAATTTCGTGACAGAAAAACCCAATAACACTGCCCGACCAATACTATATACATGTAACATAGAAGTATAACAGTTGCAGCACCTTACAAAAGTTTAATTGTTATGTATTATTAAAAACCTGGCGATGAAAAAGAGTGACCGTGAGTTTTATTGCCCGTTCTTTCTCATGGTTCTACGCCCTTGCTTTGCGAACGTGGCTGTAAATGTAAATGTAGAAGCATACAGTAATAATGTTTAAATTTGACGTTCATAAGTGTCACTTTGTGATCTAAATGAATAAAGGATTTTGAGTTTGAGTTTGACCCAGGAATCGAACCCGGTACCTCCCTTTTTTGTGTGTGTGGACTAATTGTTGGCCGCTGATGGCCTTGACAACTTTACGCGGACTATGGGTGAGCGCAGAAGGCTCCCAACCCGTCAAAGTATACTAGACAGCGTTTTGACTCCCCAAGGGTGGACTTCCACGGACCTCGGCTTGGGGCGCTGTCGGCAATGCGGGACTAAGGTGTCCCGCGGTATTAACGTTAACGCGTCGCGTATTCCGTCCTCGTCGGCGAGTAGGGAACCGCGGTCGAATTTGTGTGGCTTCGCGAGCCGTGTGTGCTCTGATTTGAGCGAGTCTAGTGTCGTCGTCTGGTTCGTCTAAGACGTGCCTAGGTCTCCTAATCTTAGAAATCCTAGATGGTGTATAATTTAACGCCGCAAGTGTGTCGAAGCAGAGTCAAAGTAGCTACGGGAGCACTGTTTCATGAATTGCCTGATGGTCGGCAGTTGTAAGTCTACGTGTAACTCCTCGTTACGTACGTACCACGGTGCGCCCGTAGCTCACCGCATGAACTTATTCTGAAGTGTTTGTAGCCTATGGATCCTGTGTGGCCTAGTGTGTGCGAATACTACACTAGCGTATGTCATTATAGGCCTAATACACGATGTGTATAACCTAATCTTGTTTCTAAGCGATAGTTTAGATCTAGCGTTGACTAATCTATGTAAGCGCCCAAGCACAAAGGAGGCTCTATTGCGAGCCTTCGTAATGTGTAAGCGGAACGATAGTCGATCATCAAGAATCACACCTAGATATTTGGCTTCCTTAGTCCATGGGGATCCAAACATCCTTATTTGTGGGGTCGCACCCGGAGGGTACAGGTGAGGAGCTCGGCGGTGGAAAAGCACCGCCTGACTCTTCTCGGGATTGACCTCTATCCGCCATCTCCGGAACCACGCGCCTAAGGCGTTGGCTGCGGATTGGAGCTTCCTATTGACTGCGCCAGGGTCTGCACCTGAGATATAGATGGCTATGTCGTCTGAAAAAAGTGCTGTCTGCACTAGCCTATGCATCGGTATATCAGCGGTAAACAATGAATACATGAGAGGCGAGAGCACTGACCCCTGAGGGACACCGGCGCGGATGGCGTGACTCGAAGAGAGCGTGCCTTCAACGCGGTACCGAAAGCTTCTATCCGACAGATAGTGTCGTATGATGAGCACAAGCTTGTGAGACACTCCCATAGTGAAAAACTTGTAAATCAAGCCGTTGTGCCACACTTTGTCGGAAGCTTTCGCTACGTCGAAGAAAACAACGCCGGTGAATAAATTACGCTCCAACCGCACGTTGATATATTCAACGATACGGTGAACCTGTTGTACGCACGAGTGGCGGGTTCGGAACCCAAACTGTTCGTGGGGGACCAAGAGCGATGCATCAGCGTATGCTTTTAGCCTAACATACAAAAGCCGCTCGTAAACCTTCCCTAAACCTTTAAGCAGACTGATGGGACGATAACTACTAGGCTCGGACCTAGGCTTGCCGGGTTTGTGGATTCCTATTACCACGGCTTCTTTCCACTGATGTGGAAATATATATCGTTGTTAATTGCGGCGTTATATATAGTAGTTAAAATGACTATGAAAACTACGGGGAACATTTTAATGACCCTGTTTGTTATGCCGTCCGAGCCGGGAGCTTTACGGGGGTGTAAACCCTTAATGATTGTCCTAACCTCATCGGGGGTGGCTAGGGGTACGTGTTGCTCGTCATCGTCGTCTCCTATTACGTCATGTCTGTCTGTCAGGGGACGAGGTGGCGACGTGAGAGAGGCTCGACGCTCCACCTCGCTATCTACCTCTAGTAGGTGGTCTGTGTCGATGTGTGACGTGCTCGGCGTACATTGTTGCTCCAGGCTGTCTGCCAGGCATTCTGTCTTGTCCCCGTCCTCGAAACCCGGTGGACCATTGGGCCTGTTCAGAGGTGGTAAACAGGTCTTGGTGACATCTTTAGAGAGCGAACGAGATAGCTGCCAGAAGGCGAGGTGAGTGGGTTCTAGCTCGCTAAGTGTAGTTTCCCATCGAGAGTTACGCATCTCTTTAATACGCGACTTGACGTCACGCTGTAGAGAGCGCATAGTGAAGCGATTGGACTAAGTCGGGTATTGGTCGTAGGCACAAATCGCTGCGTTCTTACGCCGCAACAAGTCACGTACGTCAGCGGGCAGGCTCCATCGACGGTCGCCCGTCTCGGGTACCTGCCGTGAGCAATCGTTAATTAACGATTGCACGTGGCTCGTGAAGCTATCGACCGCTTGTAGTGTGTCATTGACCCCCATTTGATTGGCGTCTAGCGGTATCTGCTCTCTGAGCACTGGCGAGGACGACACGAGTTCTTTCCCGAGTCGTGCCCAGTCAGTGACCAGTTTAGTCGGCCTATACCCTGTGTCTATGGGCCCTAGTCTGGGTGCAAAGTCTAACAGGACCGGTCTATGGTCGGAGTCTAACTCGTGTAACACTTCTACCGAACACAAGCGTAACTTATGTTCTTTAAAAGGGCTACGTCTAGTATGTCAGGTCTGTGCGTCACGTTATCAGGATAATGTGTCGCCTCGAGCGGCGTTATAATGTCATATTTAAGTGACTCAGAGAGTGACTCGAGTATCGTGCCGCGTGGGTTAGTCACTTGACAGCCCTAGCGGGTGTTCTTGGCGTTCAGATCACCCGCCACGATAACCGAGTCGCCTAGCCCCAGGAGGGCCTGAAGGTCTTCTTT
Organism: Euclidia mi; assembly: GCA_944739405.2. NCBI lineage: Eukaryota > Metazoa > Arthropoda > Insecta > Lepidoptera > Erebidae > Euclidia > Euclidia mi. Next base: position 23,654,581 of record OX123205.2, read on the forward strand.
CAGGTGCCTCTTAGGGTTGTGTGAAGTGCTAGACGATGGTGGGAGGTAAGCAGATACCAGAGTAATGGATGGGTGCCCAGTCATGGCGAGTTGACAGACCGAGGCCTCAATGTACTCCAAGGTTGGCGTATCCATAGGTATACAATGCAGAGACTTCTTAAAGTATATCAGAGTGCCCCTCCGGGCGAGTTCAGCCTATCATTACGCACTAAACAATAGTTTGCAATGTTAGGGTTTCTGTGTGTTGGCTTTAAGAAAGTCTCTTGCACAAGTAGTATATCGTCTGATGGTCCCTAAGGAACGTGCCTATTTCATCACGTTGCGATGCAATGCTATTAGCATTGAAGAACCCTACCTTGATTGATCGTGGTTTGACTCTGCCTATAGTGTGCCTATCCATTACTAAGCCCTAAAGTTTGCGAATGACATGAATACGTACGCGTACCTAAAACGTATTTCTAACATGGCGTTGAGATTGCCTTGCGCGCACCTAAGCTCTGCCGCGATGGCACTAATGTCAGCATTGCTTGCGAGCGCTGCGAATCTAGCGACCAGGCTGAAGTCGTCTTCAACCTGGGGGGAGTTGGGGCTGGCGACGAGTACCGGTACCGTCGCCGGCCGCGGGTTAGTGGTGGGCTGGGCCACCTTTAACGCGGGTGTTGGTGTTTGATTTTGAACGGGCCTAACTGTTTGCGCGAGGGGAGGTGCCGGGCGAGATGGCAACCTTGGTGGGACCTCCCGATCCTACGCGCACATTTATGCCGCGAGACCAACGAGGCAATCGTATAGGGTTTGATGTCGAGTTTCCCGTCTCTACGCAAAGATGGTATTTGCATCGTGTTATCCCTTAGTCGCCTCTTACGACACCCACGGAAAGATAGGGGGTGGTGACACTTGTATTCTGTGCCGTCAACCACACGGCAAATGTCTTGATAGATTTATTTTATTTTATTCATGCTGTTGCTTGTATTTGCCTGTTATTGTTGTCAGATATTTGCTTCAGATAATGTTTTCTATAAAAACTTAGTATAAATCATTAGTTTTTCTTTGAAAGACATCATAATTTGTACAATAGATAAGCGTAAAATCTAGTAAATGAATTCTGCATGGACTCTTTTGTACCCATTTAAATTGAATATTAATTTCCATGCTCCACCTCACGTTACCTCATAATTATAACTTTACTCATGATAAATTTTACAATATGAATCCTGAAAACATTACACTCCTTTTTTTGGGCAGTCGTGTAAAAATACATCCAAAGTAAAACTAAATGAAGTTTGCAATAAAACTTTGACAAGAATTAGTACAAAATCTCATAAAATATGAGGTTACATAAAACCCATACAGTTTTATAATAACGCAAGAGAGTTGTGCTAGTTCACATGGTTTTACTTTACGTAGGTACGAGGTTTCAGTACTTACTGAGTTTGTTCAGTTTTCACTAACTTTAATAAAAATGCCAGTCAGAAAGCTTTTTTACTAAGCTCTTTGGTTTTCTTTGGTAAAGTTTTATTGGATGGTTCTGTGGTGCAAGTCTTCTGAAGAGGACAGAGTCTAGTAATGTGCTTGGTAAAGGTTAGTAAAGATATCTTGATGTTTAGTCTTGTTATGTGCGTGTTTAACATGACGAATGGACTTGTCGCTGTCCTTTACGAAGACACACTGCGAGAAAAGGAGGTGCTATTTTAGAGACGTCAAACTGGAAGCTATTTGGCGACATTTGAGTCACACCTTATAACGTATCACTGGGTTACTTAAAACTACGCACACAATTAAGTTTTATTTTCAAACTAAAAATGAGATGTAGGTATGACTCTTTTGATTTTTATCAAATTCAATAAGATAGCTCTATACAAAATTTTGTTTAGCCATGTGCAAGAAAATCAATATCCTTGTCAATAAAATAATTATATTCAGAACTCTCCGCCCATCTAACTAAATGTAACGAAAGCCTTACTTCAAAAAACGCACCGCATACCCCATGCCACAGAAAGCAGAACATAAGTATGAATATTTAACCAGCATGCCGACTTTTGTTTTTACGTGTTTTGTTATACTGTGCCATTCGTGCATTGTGTTATTGTAAAAGCTATGTGCTTATGGAACCGTTACATTAATTTTATACTAGTGTTGAATAGGTACGTCAGACTAGGCTGCCAGTTATTCGATAAAATTATACAGTTTATTAGAATCGAATTTCCAAAAATGGTTAAAATTACCCATAGTTTGCGTCGAGTAAAATTGCATTTATTTATTAAAAAAAAGAATAACGCTAACATTAGGAATTAAGCCTTTATAGCGGCAGATTTTACAAACATTCATCCGACACACTCAGACTAAAATAATAAAAAAAAAAATTGAGGATTCCCGCACCAGTAATAAATCCTGTGTCCCAAAGGACTTTACAAACATGATACTAACGGACACAATGAACACAACATTGCATACAATTTTCTTTAAATCCCACTTTATAGATATGAACATATATAATATTTTACCACATACACACAACACCATCTACGTAGTCCTTAACTAAGCAGAGCTTATATTATAGGTACTAAATAATAGATGTACATATATGTTTTTTGTAAATACATACATACATTTGACTTGAGCGGGAATCAACCTTCGGCGTGGCACGTCGTTTGCATTTTCGCTACGCCACCGGAAATACATTGAACTTTTGCAATTTGTTACAAACCCAAACATCAAATCTGTCTGCCAAAAATCACCAAAAATTATGTCCAACAATTTCCACATTCCTGTTGACAATGAAATGTTGACTTCACACATCAAGTAGGCCACAAGTATTCCATAATGCCAATAACTTCCAAATATTAATTTCACCTCATTTCCCTTCGTCAATACGTCACCAAACATCTATAGAACAACACATTGAGAACAAAAAGCACCGAAAGTGAAAACGCCATTACAGTAAATTCTGAGACTAATTTCGCATGTGTGTATCGTACAATTTTGTCTCCAAACCTTGGAGCCGATGAAGATTCGTGCAAAGTTCAGTCCAGCACGAACGTTTTTAATGAGTACTCCCATTTTGATAATGTAGTCATTAAGGAGATACTTACGTTAAGCAGTTAAAGTTACTTCTTAACATTGGGACTGTGAGGATTTTTGGTGGGCCGAAGTATTCCAGGTGATTTAATGAGTATTTTACTTGTAAGTCCAATAAGATGGTCGAAAATCGTTTGGCAATAGTAAGAGTTTCTTCGTTAGTGGTTATTTTCGCGTTAGTAATGTATGTGTTGTGGTTTCATTTAAACGTAGGCATCAGGGACTCAAAGTATAATAGTACACTCCGACGCTGATTATAATTTGTATATCACACAAAATGTAATTGGCTGCGGCGACCGATCGGCTTCGTTTCCGTTTGCAGTTAATGGCACACGTCTTAAAACGTCGGCAAACATCTCAAGAAAATTCTGTTAAAAAGAAGTTCATTAAATTAATATTTTAATGTAGGTATGTAACATTCGGTTACTTCGCTTCTGAACCGTCTGGAGTTGCAACGCTCATGGTTTCGAAGCGTTTGCATCTTATTACGAAATACTGCCATACACATATTTGATGGTAGCCATAGTATCCTGACCTATATTCAATTTAATCTGTTTTTTTTTATAGAATCAATCAGGAGCTATACCGGGCGGCAATGCTGCCATCCTTCTGGATACATTACTTACGGACCTAATAATAACAGCTAAATTACATTTAAATAGGTACGAATAGTTTATGTTATAACTAGAATAAGCAACTCTGAAAGTGTGAAATGAAGACAAATTGAGCACTTCAAAAAATAATATGTAAACGGAAGTTTCCTACCGGGATTATAAAATGACTTCTTGCCACAGTAGTGAAGAAAAAACACAATTCTAGATTACTCTCTCGCTTTGGGGTTAATGAAGTTACCAAGAATTCTAGATGAAACCGAAATTTTCATTTCTTAAAGTTTGGTATTCATTTGTATTCATAAGTTTTAGTTACTGTTTCAAAGTTCGTAATTTATAGTTATATATTTAAACAGCGTTTTGCGGTTTTCATAATTGTTACGTACTCATCCCAGATATTGTGGTGTAGACAAAATCTTGTAAGAGAAAAGCCTTTTGAAAGCGTAGAATACTTCAGCGACAATTCGTTTTAGGGCGGTATAAGCTCAGTATATTATTATTATGTACCATCACTCTGGTTTTATCTCGGTTAAATCTAAGACCTTGTAGCTTGAAGTCCGCTTTTATGTCTAGACAAAGACAGTATAATAGTTTTCTAACATTGTGACATCCGCAACTCGAAGCAATAGATGTATTCTATGGCTTCTGGTGGTTTTATATTTAAGACATAGGTCTTCATGACACTCGGGACTAACGACTTAACGCGCACTCCGAGTTTCGTAGGGCTATGACTACTGACGAGGCCAATTGCTTCATCAATTTGCTACGTGTTCTTCAAATTATATTATATTATACAAAGTATATTTTTAAAGTGCATGGAAAGGTACGGTATTTAAAATCTCCTATATTATCATGCATGTCAAATATAATTATATGACATGCAAGCAATATGATTATAGACTGCCAGAAAAAGAACCATGATTGTGAATAATTAAAATAAATAACGTAGATCGTGATTCAAATTCCTTTACTGTATTACTTGTACTACCAAGTCTGAAGGCAGACACTGTCCGCTCATAAAGACGAAGTCTCGTCCATCATCATCATCATCATCAGCCCTGTATGTATATAAACTAACCCACTACTGGGCACGGGCCTCGTCTCACTATGAGAAGGGTAAAGACATAGTCCAACACGCTGGCCAAGTGCGGGTTGGCAAACTTCAAATATCTTTCGAGAACATTATGGAGAACTCTCATGCAATTTTCCTCACGATGTTTTCCTTCGCCGTTAAGCAAGCGATAATTAACAATTCTCTCGATAATTAAAAAGTCTCGACCATGATACGTTAAACGTCGAACTAAATACCAAATGCCAAAAAAACAACCAAATTACTCACCCTACTATCCGTCCGTTGACTCTTAATAAATATGACAGTAAAACATAGTAAAACAAGATGATGCTTAACATGTTGAGTAGTGACGTCAGCAGGTTCGCCGAGGGAAATCAAAATAATACGACCACCTCCATCAGTTTGGTTTTAGTTAATTCTACATTTTGTGTACCGGTCATATGTTTTACATGCATATTTAAAGGTTATTTAGGATTGGAGGAGTAGAAAAGATGATTGTTTATTGGTGGTATCAAGTTTTACTGAAGGAAAACATTTTTGTTTAAATTTACAGTCAAACGGAAAATATTTAACTGAACGAAAAATATATTTCAACGCAAAAATATGCAAATGAAATATTATATTTATGTCAGTCGAACGCAGGAGGATTCAGAATAGCAAAAAATATGTTTCACCATAGTCTTTGATAAAGTATGTAGGGGGCAGTTCCCTAGTGGCGACACCTAAGGTCTTTAGAAAATAAAATAAAAACTACTTTGAAAAATTGTAATTTCCTTATGAATTGGTAGAGTCAATAAGTCATCAAATCTGAATCAATCAATAAAAATACAATATCTGCATAAATAGAATCAGGAACTTCAGTTAAGTTTTGATAAAATAAATGTTTGTTGTAGAAACTGGCACCTAGACACACAGTTTGTTAACACTCAAGCCCCGGACATCTGCAAAACATCATGCACTGATCGCATATATAAGCTATTAAGTTTTTACCTATTTTTTATACTTTATATCTGGTCTTTTTTTCTTGACATTTCATGATTTTTGTTCCTTCAGCAACAATTTGACAGGTGACTATGTTAAAATTTCATAAATGTTACTTTGTATTCTCTTTGTCGACCTGCATATCTTTTTATCGTGGAGGCAGGTAATGGTATAACTTTTCAATAATCTCAACAACGGCTGAACCAAAACTAGTCGACAGCTTCATACTGCTATCTAAAAGTTCGTTGATAGAATCTTTAAGAGGATCTTTCTTTTATACCAAATCCCTAAATAGGTTTTCACCGCAGGACTGGTGTTATATATGTACTTCCATTATTTAATACCCTAAAGGAACATATAACTCTTATAAGCATTATAAGAGTTATATGTACAAATACTTATAAGTACAAACCATTCGGTAACTTTGTTACGTCAGGGCAATTTTACTAGCAAATTTGTTTGACCACTGCTGCCGAAATACAGCTGAATAACACACTGAATAGCTGAATAGGGGCTTTAATAATTTAAAGCAGACCTGAAAAAGTTTGCTTTGTTGGTGAATTGCAGGGGCGTAAGTGAGTGTTTGCATAATTGCTTATAATGAATAGGAGTATCAAGGTATGATTCTAGGTTACACCTGGATTGGACTTGAAGTTATAGTGGAATGTACAAGCCCCTTTTGAAAGAGATCTATGAACTGAAGGACTTATCCTGGATCTTGTTAATTTGCTGTGAATAATTATGTATAGTGAAAATGTTTCTGGACTTCTTAAAAACCGGTGTTCTGAACTATGTTTATGATCTTAATTTTCCGAAAGTACGGATTAAATCATATTGTGTTGAAGACAAAAATGCATGGTTTATAGCTCGGCAGAAACGCAAACTATTTAAAAAAACATACCAGTTAAGTTTTTGCCAGTTGTTCCGAGCAGGAGCCACGCCCTGGCAATAAAAAATACGTTTCGAATATACTCGCAAAAGTTAACACGAAATAAATAATTATTCCATCCGATTTCATTTCAATGGTCCTGATTTGACTGTTTTCATGGCAACGAGTTTCATTAATATTAAAGAAATCTAAAACATGGCCATTTTTTATTTAGTCTGTGATAATGTACAAATTAATATAAAAATTATTTCTATAACGGTCGATTCTGGCTGATGAAAAGATGGTAATTGTATTTGGTACCGCATAGCCGCTCTGCTTAGCCTTATTTGTGTGCCAACTATATTAGCCTTAAAACATAGACCTGGTCTTGTTTGGCTAATAAAACTTTAACGTAAAGTAAGTACATAAATAATAATACAAAGACACCAAAACAATAACACATATGAGGAAAAATAAAAAGATGTTAAATCAAATCAGCGTTGATATATCTGAGGATACGGAAGCCTCTGTTCCAGTAGCATCATCTCAAATGGCTCCCCCGTGCGCTTTGAGAAACGCTGTCTCACTGCTTATAGTCAGGGAGCTTGCGGATGAAAGCAATACATTATGTAGTTTTTGTCACAACTATTTTATAACATGATTACAACTTGTAATTTAATAGTTAGGTGTTCCTGAAATTAAAAAAATTAATCCATACTAAGGCAATAATTAAAAGGTTTTTCATATAGAAAAAAGAAAAATAGAAGGGGGCTCACGCAGGAAAAGTCTAGTAAATGATAATTTAGAATGATAAAAATCATTAACTAAGATTGTCTTTCAGATATTAGTAAATACTTATGGTTAGTTTCACCGATACCCGGTTTCTTTTTCAGATAAATCAAACAAAACAGATCCAAATTTGAACATATCTGGAAGATACGGACTATCATGAGGTGTCGAAGCTAGGCCTTCGATTTCGCCGTCACTACACCATAACCTAGCACTAACATATAAGTTTACTGTAATAATGCGCTGTAACTAAAATATCTAATAGATAAATATGGAACACGATGGATTAACAGTCATCTTTGGCTGAAAAAGAGATGACAAAACTCCAAAGTGCAATCGAAACTTTTGTAAAAACAAATAAATAAATGCAAAAAAATACTACTTTAAGCCGGCGGAAACATCAATGAACGCTGTAAGAAATTTAACAATCTAATTAACTTAGAACTTGGCGTATCCTTAGACATAAGACAAACTATTAAGTACAAAGCTCCTTAGTTATACTGAAACCTAACACAAATTGAGGCCGTCAGCTCCCTACCTATCACATATAACAGTATAATGTCTTCGATCTCTCATTCCGAACAGAATTTCTATGTTTGTTTAAAGTCGGCTCATCCCGCGGGTTTCGGTCGTATGCTCTGTAATCTTTGTTTCCAGGTTTGAGTGATTCCGCTTCGTCTTTCTTTGTAAACAGTGCTGTGTGTTTGAAGATGAAACGATGCCGTAGTTTCCAATTTATGCGTGGATTTATTTCAGTATTGTTTTGACCTTTGCTGTCATTTTGTTATTGTTATGGGTCGCGGCACGGCATTTAGGTGCTAGGAAATACATAAATCGCATAGGTATACACTCAAATGCAAAGTAATTATTTAAAAAAAATACCGCTTCAGCTATGACTAATGATTTTCATACAGGATAATGTAATGGCTTAATATTCAGCTATAGAGGTATTCAATTATGTGATGTGTATTTAGTATCTTTTATATTGAGAATTCTGTATTTTTATGAAATGTAAATATGTAACCTAATTAAAATTCGTGTTCTCCATGTAATACATAATGCTTTTTTATTGCATAGGAAGACAAAAAAGCAAGCGGGTCATCTGATGGTAAATTATCACCGCCGCCCATAGACCATAATGCTTCTTATCTCTCTAAATTAATCTAAGGTAAGTCACCGCCGATATGTTTATAAGGAATAAATAAATGAATAGAACTATCATCCTAACAGCTTAAATCTAACTTATAACTATAGTAATTAAACTATGTACATTACAACCAAAAACTCAAAAAATCAATTTATTTATTTAACTCTAAAAATGGAAACAGAAACAGAACTGACTTATTACATTTCTCTGTGATAAACATGACCAATAAATCACTTGTCCAACTGCCAATACTAGTACTTGACATTTTATAAATTTAATATCACCAACAAACTGTAATATAAAAATATAATACTCCCAAGTTTTCCTCGTTAATATGAGTTTTTACCTTTTTAAAGCCTGCCACCATATTGCAAATATTTCTTTTCAAAACAAATACAACTCTTTTGTTAAACAAAAATAGAGAAACATAACACAAACACATTGCACTATTTAAATTCATATATGCATCTAAAACTGCAAAAAATTCAAAACATTAAAAAGAACGAAAACTTCCTTAATTCAGTGAAATCGAATAAATTTTCGATGCAATTCACGAGCGAATTTCAAGTTTAGCTTTCAAATATAAGGTCTATCTTTGATTAGGGTTGTTGAGTTTTCTTGTGGCAAGCATTTTGGCTTCTGCAATGTCAGAAATGGAACAAGCAAAAAGTAGCAATACTTTTTGCTTGTTCTGCGGATAGGAGTAAAGTCTATTATGAACTACGAGTTTTATTGGAAGTCTTACTGTCATTCTAGTCGTTAGTTGAATGTCTGACTGTCTATGGTAGTTTTATTACGCACATAAGTACTATTTTTGCCTACAAATAAGTACTATATACCTACCAGATTGAAGGCTTGGTTTCTGAATGGAAATAAAATAATGTTTAAGTACATGGCTATGTATGTAGACTGAAGTTTTGCCTAAAAGAGTATAATGGCACATGTTGTCTGACAGGTTTAGAGCTTTACTTTTTTATTGCTTACGGTAACAGATGAATACCTGATGGCAAGACGTAACTTGCTGTCATTGCTGTGTGCAAACACAACCATCATCATCATCGCGATAGGCAGCTAAGGAATAAAAGTAATAAAGTTGAAAGAAATAGGAGCAGGAGCGGGATAAAGAAGAAGGAAACGGGAATGGGGTAACTTACGACAATAATACATAGTTCGTATGTCTGTTGCCACTAAGGCTTGACAAGCAACACTCACTCTTGAGGACTTAACACACCACATAATACACTGTATCAATAAATGCATGTTTGGACGTATTTAGTGACTTTATTAAGAAATATATCAACCGTTATGAAGGCAGATGCTATAAAATAAATAGCTGCCAATGGCTATACTGCCGTCATATCGAGAAGTTTTTGTCAAAAATAAATTACGGTATCGTAGTTATAGAAAATGTATGAATGGAAATAGTAGTGCCTACATGAATTCTATAAGATAATTTACTTTTTTATTTTTATTTTCACTGTATTTATTCAATAATATACATTTTCCATTTCAACCTAACTTAAACAATATTGTAAAATCATAAATATTACGTATAAAAGGCATAATTAACCAAATGTGACTTTCGATTTTAACATTTTGGGGAAAAAATTAAATATTACTCTGCCGTCATAACGTAAAAGGGCACAACTTACATTTTGTAAATCAGGAGAAAATCGAGTATAAACTACTTCATAGTTTTTGTCTACACTAATATTATAAAGAGGAAAAATTTGTATTTTTGTTTGTTTGTAATGAATAAACTCAAAAACTACCGGACCGATTTTAAAAATTCTTTCACCATTAGAAAGCTACATTATCTGCAAGTAACAAAAGGTATATTTTATTTAGAAAAAATAGGGGTCCGTAAGATATTTGGGGTTTTCGGGTACGCAAAGTAGTTCCCTCAGAACGCGGATGAAACCGCGGGAAACGGCTAGTCAAAAATAAATTACGATATTGTAGTTAAAGAAAATGTATGAATGGAAATAGTAGCGTCTACATGAATTCTATAAGATGATTTACTTATAATTTTAACTGTATTTATTCAATAATCTACATTTTCCATTTGTAAAATCATAAATATTACGTATAAAAGCCATAGTTAACCAAATGTGACTTTACATTCTAACATTTTGGGGGGAAAAGGTTAAATATTAAAATGAAAAGACATGTTAATTAAAACACGTCTATCCACTTGTGACTTCTTCATGTTATCTTAACTAGATATGCCCTTTTCTAGTGCTATCACAAAAATAATTGCTCAGTTGTGCCCTTTCAGCTTATGGTACTTTTGTTTATAGTGGTTATAAAATTATACAAAAAATATGTATAATTTTCTCCTGATTCCAAATATGTATATAACTCAATTTCGAAAAAAAAATTGTTGTGCCATTTTACGTTATGACAGCAGTATAGCTGCCAATAACTGAAGAAAACATCGAGTAGAAAGTGTTTTGGATTGATTGTCATGACAGTCTTACTGCGAAAAAAAGAGGAATATGGTCTTATGCCTCTATTTGTCCATAGAAAATCCGAAGGTGACATTTAAACTGAACAACCAAAGTCAAAACAGTAGTGCGAATACATTTAGTACCAACTGTCCAGTTAAAATAAAACCTTTGCGCAATTTACAGTCCGAATCGAAATGAACTCAAATGTCGCGCCAAAACATATTCCATAGCCAAACACATCAAATGAGAATCAGATCGATTGCCTGAACATTTGTTATCATGGATAATATCAGACTAACTGGCAACTCGTGATGTCATCAATCATCGTGAAAACGTCATTAATATTAGAATATTTGTTGGAAACAACCAAGTTTAAGCGTTACAAACGATTTCCGATATGTAGTCTTTGTACAGATAAAATGTATGTAGGCTGATGAAACGCCGATAGGGTAATGTTTATACCGAGGTATAATTATGGTAGGTATGTCGTGGCGCAGTAAGTTAAGCACTGAGTTAAGTATTTGAAGATCAGTGGTAAGCTGTGGAAGCGATACAGTATATCCATGTGTTTCAGAGACAAACATAATAGACATGGTAGGCTGGTCCGCTTATACAAACCGAATTCCAAATAAACGCAGAATTTTGTGAGTAAAATTTACTGAACGAGTTTTGATGACAGTCTTATATAAATACATCAGAATAGCATTATATATGTCCTTTACTCGCCATAAACGACACTTATTCGGGCGGTGACGCGGGCAGAAGCTAATGTAAAAGCAATACTTTAAAATGATGCACAAGTAGCTGAAACCATGCCATAACAAACTTTACGTTGATAGCCCTCAGATATATTTCCGTTATTTTTTCCCTAAAGAATTCCTTAAATATTCATGTAAACGATATTCTATAATGATACACCATAAAAAACAACAACTGAACATATAAATTCATGAGAAAACTTTCACAACCGCCCAAATATGTCGACCTTGAAAGAAATTACGCCCCTGTCCTAAACTTCCCCATAACTAATGCACAAGTCACAAAAAAGTAGGAAGCCCACATTGCGTGAGTTGAGTGGCCGTTCTTAATAGATTAGCAAAGTTAAGCAATGTTTCCATAGGCCATTATTTGGATGGGCGACCGCTTGTTGTGGCATTTACCGCGAAGCGTTAACGTGCTTAGGAAGGCCGATAAGCCTTAGTTACCGTCTTACCTGTTCTCATCTCAGTACAAGGATCGTTATGTCATGTTGAACATCTTCGGGTAGCATAAACTGTTACACCAGAGTTGGCCACACACTCACAAAAAGAAGGAGACAAACAATAAATATTCATTAAGTATAAAATAAGTATGTCCACCGATTTGGTTGCCTTAACGACATTCGCTCACAAACAACCTTCCCTCACAGCTGACTCACAGAAAATCATCAGGAGCATGCATCCAGTTCCAATCCAAGACGCTTTCTAATATCAGATAGAATATTAACTTATTCCGTCTTCAGCAAACCTGGACTGTACCTAATAGCTTTCATAATTTAATTTTGTACAAAGGTTCTTATGGCAGAGGTCCAAGTGAAAACTATCATGACCGGTACTTAGCTAGAATCAATTGAACGGGCGGACTCTGACGTCGCGAACTTGAAGAGTGACTCCAAGAAACCTACATTCGATTTCATATATATTGAGTTTCTTCCAAGCACTTCTCGTCAGTTAGGTCTCTCAAATTGAAAAGAGGAATCCATTTGTTATTGTGTTAAAATTTAACCTCCTGAGAGTGTTAAAGGTTCATTTAGTTACTGATGTAATTTCTAAATAATGAATTATATTTTCCTATTTCCTTGCTGAAATATGGTATGAAACATATGTTAGTAGTCTCGGGTTTGATTCTTAAGTAATGTTTGGTATTTCTAATGAATTATGAGGCATAGATTCCAGGTTCCATACCGATTTTGACATATTATTATTAACACGTAAAAGCAACTAGTTATGTATACGAAAAATATCTTGATGCTTATCTTGACACTTGATCAGTGTTTCAAGATAATATAATATCAATCAAATCATGTCTAATATATTCTTATCGATTCAGTTTTTTTTTATCATTAACGTGCCTAAGCCTATAAAACACCTCACCACCAAAATTACACCTCAGACTTGAATAACATGTTTTTTTTTCTTTAATGGAATTTATGACATTACGTAAGATTTTACCCGGTATCGCTCGTGCAAATTGCAAACAATGGAGCCATATTGCTTTGCAAAAAATTATATTTATTTAGTCCACATCTAACTTCTTCAAAGACGAATCACTAAAAGAATGATTGAAATGGTTACATAGCCTATCACTGCCTCTCCGAAAAGAAGTTAACCAACCAGCAAGCAAAGGAGACTATTTTATAAACGTTACATATAAATCGAATACCGATACATTACTAGAGCTTCTTTTATCGACTTCCAGAAGTATCGTTACGATATGTGTCAACATTCCTCTTGCTTTAGAAAAGCTGATTCTGTAAAGCGGTGATAAGGTTGGTGTTGCAATGCTTGAGGGTTCTTCAAGGGTCTAAATGACAGTGAATTCCTCGCAAAGATAACGAACGACCTTTGTAAGAAAGGTTTTGTATATTCAATCTCGTTCTTTTAAGGCGTTAGGAGAAGGTATGTCGAGATAATTTATTGCGGCAATGTTTATTTTTTAACCGACTCCAAAAAGAGGAGGAGGTTCTCAATTCGGCTGTATTTTTTTTTATGTTTGTTACCTCATAACTCCGTTATTTATAGACCAATTTCCAAAATTCTCTATCTAATCGGGTCCCATATAAGTTTTATCAAAATCAATCCAATAGTTTCATAGTTGACATAGTTTTTGAGTTTATAACTCAAAAACTATTTCATCCAAGTAAATTACATTAAGCATTTGCTGTGACTTTTCATCAGTGGACACTCGAATAGTCGCAATGAACGGACTTAATTCGGGCTTCATTATCAGGTGTTGATGAAACCGGGCGGAAGAAAGGTTGGAGAGTAATTTTTTTCTTTTGATCTAGGCTGACTGATTCATCAACGCAGTGCCAAAACCACAGGGGCTTGAGACTTGAAATTTTGACAGTCGATGCATTTTATGACGGACGTAAGTACTCAATAAGGAAGGATTTTTATATATAATATTTTTGGTTAGAAAAAGTAAACACACAATTTAGATTTTTTTCAAATCTAACAACTAAGAGGGTGATATAGGAGTAGAAAGTTTGTATGGGGGGTCCGTCATTTTTAAAAAGATAGCGTGTTATTTTGTGTGCAAACTTCTGGTTAGAAATAAAACAAATAAGTATGTGTTTTAGCGATTTCAAAAATCTACCGTTTAAAAGGGTGAAGCAGGGGTTGAAAGTTTTTATGCGAAGTGAAATTTCATATACTAGCTTCTGATAAGAAATAAGTGATCATGTATTTACGCGTTTTGGAAATAGAGGTTGAATTTTTACATGAAAAGTCCGTCATTACGCGCGAGCGAAGCCGCCAACTGCTAGCTTATACATATAATAACTTTGATTATAAATCACAGAATAATTAATAGTATATTTTTTTTTGATAGACTCACGCCTATATCCCCAAAGGTAGGTGTAATATTACACCCACATTTCGCCAGGAATTTTTTAGGTCCCACGTTATAGGGGGCGAGCCTATTGCCGTACCGGGCACTTTACCAGACTTCGTGCTGCTACATAGAATTTTCTTACGGAAAGACCCAATAACACTTTGCCCGACCCGGGAATCGAACCCGAGACCTCCCAATCCCACGCGCACTTATATGCCGCGAGACCAACGAGGCAGTCAGTCAATCAGTTATGCCAGAAGGCTATATGGGGTGCATAGGGTTACCACCAAGAACTTAGGGTCCCAAGCCAACCTCACCTGCAAGTGGTGCACCTGCCGATCAACGGACGAGGCTCTGGCAAACATAATATCCCGATAAGCGGCAATAGGCTCGCCACCTATTACGTGGGATCAAAACACTGGCGAAAAGTGGGCGTTTAATATGCCTCTGCCTACCCCTTCGGGGAAACAGGCGTGAGTCTATGTATGAGTCTATATGGTAACATCACGCTGCGACCCTTAGGAGCCGTAAATTAACCGGGTTAAAGCTTGGTTTAATTTTTGCATGTCTACGACAAATTCTTTACAGATTTTCGAAACTTTCTACAACAAAAACTCAACCAGCTTGGTTTGGTGTCAGTGGTAACTCTAGCTAGCTCAGCAATTTCTACAACATCCTTTGCAATAAAATTACCTGCCCCTTACACCAATTTTGACTAAAGCGGTTGTTAAGTTTAAAATTTTTGAGAATGGTACTATTATATACGACATAAAAACCGTTCTTCAACATTCGTCAGGTTGGCTAATTCAGGCGGTATTTCTGCGGGCTTCATTTTATTCCAATATGCAGTTGGTGGAATTTTTCTCTTTCTGATATTATTATAACAGCGGGAGCACGTTCATATTGTACTTAAAGCAACTAATTCTTCCAGCAAAAGTTTACTATACACATATGTTTGTAAATTGAAACGTTGTTGTGGGTAAATACTTATTATAGAAACAGCGCATGAAACATCAGCAAAAACATTAATTGCCGTTTGAAAAGCTTCCTCACTCGCTATATTTCTTCGAAGCTGACTGGCTTGTCTTATTACATGAAGTCGATGTAAACGATCTTCGGGCGTTTCGTTTGATAAGCGATCGTGGATCAAGCCAAGACGATGATGACGTTGCTCCTCCGTGTCATTGGATAGGCGTGCGTGAATCAAATTGAGACGGTGAGCACGTTGCTCCTCCGTCTCGTTAGATAGACGTTCCTGTATCAAATTGAGACGGTGAGCATGTTGCTCCTCCGTCTCATTTGATAAACGTTCCTGGATCAAACTGAGACGATGAGTACGTTCTTCAGCGTTTTCACGATTTAATATTTGTTCACTGTAAGCCCTCATTTGTGATAACCTCTTTACACGCAGTTCACTACTTTCTCTTGAAATGGCCTTGGACCAAGATTCCCTACTTTGAGATAGACGTTTCTCCCTTTCTGCGGCGCTGTCTCATATGCGCGTTTAGTAGGTCTACCCATCTTTAATTTCGATAAATCAGATAAGTACAGCAAGGAAAATTCACCAAAAAACAGGAAATAAAAAAAAAGTACCAAAAAAAAATCGCCTCCAAAAATCTGGAAAATGTGTGAAAAATAGCACTAAAAAGTAAAAAAAATAATTGCGTTATTTTTACTTCAATTTACTTACAAACATCACCTATTCTACTGAATATTATATACTTCTACGACTTATACGTATCTACCACTTAATTCACATACCTGACGCAATACATAGTTTTAGATGACTAACAAACGAAATTAAATACCTATCACCAGAAATTAGATAAGTATATTATATTTTTGGACAAAGTACTTAGAAAAAATATTTTATTAGGACTATAATATACAATTATACTTTTTTTTGGAGTCGGTGCCAGCTGAGATTAAGAATTAAATAAACAATTATTTCAAAATTAATAAAACCCCACTGCCATCAATTAAGAACTATGAAGTAAAAAGAATATAGCCTATATCACTCGGGGTAATGTAAGGATTCCAACGATATGCCGCACATCCGAATCGGTTTAGGCATACAGAAGTTACGGCGGAATAAAGAAACTTACATATTTACATACATACATGAACGCTAATCAAACATTACGCTCTTTTTTAATAATAATAATATATTTATTTGCATAAAAACATGGTATTACAGATGGTAAAAGATATATGAGTCCTTACATGTTTAGCTACATATATAGCATGCAAATATTTACAAGAAATATTTAATGTTTATATTCTAAAAATTCTTTAATGCTGTAGAAATTGTGTTGATTCAACCAAGCTTGTAGCTTACGTTTGAATAAATGTGTATTATATTGTTTTAGCGAATGAGGAATTTTGTTGTAAATACGTACACACATTGCTAAGCAATTCTTATTATATTTTGTTGATCTTGGGATATCATTCATTATAAGCCTGTTTGGATCACGCCGATTTCTACAACTTACGTCATTTACTGTCTTAAAATAATCTTTATGCTTTTTTACAAACATACAAATTTCGTAAATATACAGCGATGATAGTGGTAACAAACCGGTATTTTTAAATATAGGCCTACAAGAATCGTCAGGTTGGATACCGTATATAGCCCTAAGACATTTCTTTTGCGCTACGAAAGCTCTATTTGAATCTGTGCTATTTCCCCACATGATAAGACCATAACGAAGAACAGATTCTACATATGCGCGGTACGATACAATAGCTGTTTTTGTATTAGTTACTTTTTTAATATGTTTTACAGCATATACAAATTTATTAGTTTTGCTTGATATATTATCAAGGTTTGGTTTCCTGTTTAGGTCCTCGTCTATCGTTACTCCTAAAAAATTTGTTTATGTTGCTTGTTTAATTTTTGGAATGTTTAATGTCAGATTGTATTTATTATTATAGCATTTATTAAATTGTATATATAGTGATTTGTCCAAGTTTATTTTTAAATTATGTAATGTCAACCAGTCTATAAGTTTGTCAATAGTATTATTAATGTCAAATTCGTGATCATGTACGGTATTTATTTTTTTATTTGTAGTCACCACAATAGATATATCATCAGCAAATAAGACACACTTGTGGTTTGTTATATTTATTATGTCGTTTATATATAATACAAATAGAATAAGGCCGAGAACGCTTCCTTGTGGTATACCATGTTTGTTAATTTGATTTTCAGACAGATGCGGTGTCATATTACGATCTTTATCAATTTTATTAATAACAACCCTTTGTTGTCTATTGCTAAGGTACAAATTTATCCATTCTAGTGCTAGGCCTCGAATTCCAAGTCTTTCCAGTTTTATCAGAAGAGTGCTATGCGAGACAAGATCAAAAGTCTTGGATAGGTCAAAGCATAAGCCCGTAGTAAAGTGATTATTGTTAACACCTGTTAATATTTCCTTTAGAAGTGTAAATATTGCAAGCGTTGTGGATTTTTGTTTTTGAAATCCGTACTGGTCTGTATGGATTATATTAAATTTATTGCAGTACGTTATAAGCCTTTTAAGCATGCATTTCTCATATATTTTTGATATAATTGGTATTAATGTTATCGGGCGATAATTATTTATATTACTACGTTCTCCCTTTTTGAAAAGGGGCTTAATCATGGACGATTTTAAGGCGTCTGGAAACGTTCCAGTCGAGAATGATAAATTAATTAAGAATGTTACTACTTTAATAAGTTCATCGGAGCATGATTTAAGGATTTTAGTATTTATTTCATCATAGCCTTCCGAAAAAGTATTTTTCAATGAATTTATTTCGAGTTTGACTTCATTTTCCGACATTGGCAAAATGAACATTGAATGAACGTTTTAGCTCTGAGTTCTACTATCATAAGTTTGTATTTTGTATTGCGTCGCTTCTTGATTCAGATTGATGTAATGGTTATTAAATGTCTATGCGATATCGGTCGGTTTTGTCAGTGTTACATCGTTTATTTTTAGAATATCAATACTGTACCTGGGATTATATGCATTTATTTCATTTTTTATTACTGACCATGTGGCTTTATATTTATTGTCACTTTTCGCTATAATTTTTATATTTGAGTTCCTTTTTGAGTTATAAATACATTTTTTTAATATTTTAGAATATACAATATATTTCGTCTTATTGTAAGCATTTTTGTCTTTGTAATATCTGTATCGTAGTTTACGTTTTGTGTTGCAGCTTAGTTTCAAGCCCTTGCTTATCCAGTTTTGCTTTATTTTATTGTTGACATTAACTTTTATTCGATTTTTTGGGAAACAAAGATGATAAAATAGACAAAAATGTTCATGGAAGTTCGTAAATGCCATATTTGCATCATTTTTATCGTAGACATCTGCTAATGATAACTGTTGTAGACATTCTTTAAATTTCTTTACGTTTTCAGTGTTAAAGTCTCTTTTAAAAACATAGTAGTTTGATACTTTTTGTGTTTTGCACTTTAATGGAACACTTAGCATTTGAGCAGTGTCATGGTAAAGTGGTAATACTGATGCTGTAGCATTTGGGATATTACTTAATATATGGTCAATGTAGGAATGTTTTCGAGTTGGAACATCAATATGAATTTTTAATCTATGATTGTTTGATATAGCTTGTAATTCACTTGTAACAACACCTTTTTTTAAAGTATTAATGTTCAAGTCACCTGCTGTAACTATTTGTATTTTAAATCTGTACTTTCTCATAATATCATTTAGTAAATTGTTTAATTTTGTTAAAAATTACATTGGGTCTGATAAGGGAGTTCTATAGAGGCATATTATTATTATTTTGTGACTCATAATTTCTATGCCACATGCTTCAAAACAATTTTGTGCGGCATGGTGTTTAATAAATAATAACTCTTTAACAGTTATATCATTTTTCAATAGAATGCATGTGCCACCCCTTTGTTTATCCCTGCAATAAGTAGCTACCAAATTATAACTGTGAATATTACCATACTTTTCATTTCCGTTTTTTAAAAAGGTTTCTGAGAGGCATATTACATCAGGTTCATTATGTTTGTTTTGCAATTCTTTGAGAGTAATTTCTAGGATTTCCTGTTTTGCTAAAATACTGGCGAAATTTTGGTGCATTACTTTAAAATATTTTACAGAATTATTGTCTTTCTGTTCGAAAAAACTTATTGGAATCCGTCGGTGGGAAATAGTAAGGTATGGTCCCTTTCTGCGCCTTCAATGGATTGATTTGAGAAATGTCGTGTCGGTGTGTTGCGAAGTGATTTCTGTAAAGCGTTTAAAATAGAAAGGAATCGTTCCTTTTTTCGGCTCAACAGTTTTGACAACTAAATTACAACTCGGTTTGTTACTTACCATTAATTTTCATATTACATCTGGGTTCAAATATTTGTTTTTATAATCACAATAGTCTATTCGGAAATTAATCGACTTGCAAATATTATGTAGCTTGGAATTAATACTATTTACAAAGTAACAGTTTTTACGACTTATACACATACTTTTAATTTCGTTATTTAATTTCTTGACATTTAGTTTATTATTTTTAAAAACATTTAGCAAAATTATCGTATGTTCCTTATATATGTCCAATAGATTTCCTAGTTCTGATAATATATTTTTTATTTTAGCATCATTCTCACCAATACATAATACAAGTTTATCTTCCAAGTTAAGTTTCATATAGCGACAATTTGTTAATACTTCTAAATTCTCCTAAAGCATCTGATTTTGTTTCTGCTATAACTCCGTATCTATCGTACCGGCTGTTCAGCCTTGAGTGTGAAATGGCACTTGCTATGTTGACACATTGTTGAGTCCCAAAGATCAGGATTCTTTTCCTCGGCTGGTTTATTGGTTGCCTCGCGGTCAAGGGAACTTGTTCTCGTAGCGTTATATGTCACATTTTGAGTTTGTAAGCCCAGTGATAGAACTTCAATTCGTTTCGTTAGAATTGTCATCTCCTGTTCCGCGTCTTGTAACTGTTTCTCGAGGTGTAAGATTTTTTGTTTCAGTGGTTCCAGAATGTCATTGCTATCTGAATTTTTTTGTGTGGAAGGACTTGATGGTATACTGTTTATAGTACAGGAAATTCGCTTATTTTTATGTTTTTGAAAGGACTACTTTCTGCTAATGTAGTAGAATTACAGAGCTTCTTTAATATATTTATTTCTTCGTTAAGTTTGTGAATTTGTCTATTCAGATCATTGTTTTCCAGTATTATATTTTCAAGCTCATTTTAAGTACTCTGCAGTTTACCGGTAAGTAGATTTATAGTTTCTTTCAGTTCAGTATCGGGTAATATGTCATTTATGGTGTAGTCCAGACTTTTTGATAGTTTATTGGGAGAAATTAACGACTCATATGATGATTCGAGATCAGTCAGTACTTGTGAATCTATTACAATGGAGCTTATTTTATTGCCTTTGAGTTCGGGCGGAGATATAGATGTTACTGAGAGTTGCTTTTTCCTCATTGTAACATTTACAGAATCGGTCTTACTAGCAGTGTTTTTGTATTTTACACTGTTTTTAATGCATTGTTTGCATCTCCATTTCTTCTTTGATTCTTGAGTCATTAACTTGTATGTTTGTTCCGGATAGCCATCGCAATCTAGTTCAAATTTATTTTTACATACTGAACATAGTGCAGTGCTCTTTATGTCAACAGATCTTTTGCACTTAAAGCATGCTACTTGTTGTGCCATCTTGCGGCCACTACTACTTGTCTTATTCGCTGTCGAAGCCATGTTCCATACGTCCTTATGATACCAAGTGTCAATGCATGCAGTTTCAATATAATTCAATTTTCAATAAAATTGTTTCAATGAAATATTTCAATTTGTTTCAATAAAATGTTTATGTGTTGACAGATATTTTTCGAAAAAAATGTATTTTTAATTTTATCTTAATATATATATAAGTCCCAGTTATAGCAAAGACGTCGCAATCGATAATTTACAGTCGATCCAAAAGTCAACATACAAAAAAAAATCCTTGATGTAGGATTCGATCCATCAATCGTGTGAGTGGACAACGTCTCTTCAGACACTCCGCTGTATTAACTTCAGAGGTGAAGTCGAAATAGGTGTTCAATTGAAGCTTTAGTTTCAAATTGAATAAAGTTCAGAGATAAGTTGAACCAGCCTGGCGCAAGTTCCTAAGAAAAAACCGAATGTATGAAACGTGCTGTCTTTTTAATGGCTACTATTATATGTATAAAACGTGAAGATAGCATCCTTCACTATGTACCCTTGGAACAGTATTCTTTCAAAGTTAGACGGGTTATACGTACATCACCGCCTTGGCTGACAATAGTGTCAAATGTCACAATTGTCACATTATTATCCAGATTGAACTTTGCCGCGTTATGTAGTTTGTTAATAAAACGCAAAAAACATACTGTAAAAGTGCTTTGTGCATACCAAATAAATGTGATTTTACACTTCTAGTGTTAGTGTTACTATATTTATTTGATTAGCATTGAAAGGAGCGCAATGGAAACAAGCAAAATAACGTGCGAAATGTGGCATACAACAACATGCCGGTCAGGCAATGAAAAAAGGAAAAATTTATGGAAAAATGTCCCTAGATAAAGATCAATGAATATTTATAATGTTATATGATGTGATATATTTCAATGAAACATAAAAAATAAGGAAATATTCTAAAGTTTCATATCCTAGTACTTTGTAGGCAAACAATAGTGCTGCCTGTCAGTTATCGATAATCCGTTATTAGAAATTGGCACAAGGACTAAAAATTCTATTCTTTTTTTTTCTTTTTAGATGTAAAAATGGGTAGCTGCAACTGGAAACCAAGACTTGATTTATGTGCCCATTGAAAAATTACATCAGTTGAACTATGTGTGTGGCAAGCATTTTAAGCCGAAAGAATTAAAAAAAAAGGGAACTCAAGTCAGAAAAACAGCTATGCCTTGTATCTATAGACATTTCTTTAAATCTTATTACAGAAGAAATGTTGAAAACCTTTCCATTACATGTACATACATATATCTTTTAGTTCTGCGTATTTTTCTTCGCTAATCTAGAATAGATTTATAGAATAGGCTAATTTGTTTGAATAAACACATGAATTTTAAATACATCTTTTATTTGTGTTGGAAAAGTATAATTCTAGTCGAAACATAATTATAATTATTTCTTACCGAATATTATCGATATCGATATTTCGTTAATCACTAGAGGGTACATCCCTATATTGACAAATATGACAATGCTGACAACATAAATACGATGTCAATTAGTATCTTTATGTTGGTACGAGTTCTCCCTGCACGTTTCATACAAAGCTGAAAGTCTCGCATGATCTATGGCACATCCGCCTCTTCTTACGTAGTATTTGTATACTCTTTGAGTTGAACGATCGATCGAGTACTTGAAGACAGTTGTGAAACACAACATTCAAATAAAATTAACGAACTGTTTTTTTCAACCAATACTGTTTTCGTTGTTTCTTTACAATTTCACCATAGTTTTTATGTTTGTGAATTATTTATTTACGTGTACACAATAAGAATGTGGTTTTGGTGTTTATTTTCACTTAATTGTTTGTTTATAGTTCACTTTTTGCCGAGTTTATTTATCACTTTAAACTTGTATTTGCACTGTATGTATTGTTTCACAAACGATAGACGATAGTTATTGAAACGATTATTACACGAAAACACGATTATCCAGTAACTTTCCTTGAATTTACTATTTATTTTATTATTTTGAATACGGAGCCGATGTTTACGTGACAGCTGGCGCCATCTATCTTGCTAGTCGTGTACCTAATTATGAAGTTGCGAAGTACGAGTATATTATTTAAATAAATTTTTATTTAAATATTTTATTAGGACTATAATATACAATTATACTTTTAATTGTATATTATAGTCCTAATAAAATATTTAAATATAGTCCTAATAAAATATAATATTTAACTGTGTGCAGCAGTGCGGGAGTTGAGGACGAAACAATTAAGTGAAGAATATGGAGATGGCAGTTTTTGTGTGGTATAATTTATCCGCAGAGGAAATTATAGTCTTATTTGACGATTCCCGTGAATCCCGAGTAAACCCTGTGTCGGGAGGAACTTTACAAACAAACAACCAACGGACAAAAGTATACCCACTCCCGAGAGTGGGTATACTTTTGTCCGTTGGTTGTTGTTCCGAAACAACAATTTATGGATCACACGAATTGTTGTCTCGTGTGGGGATCGAACCCACAAGATTCAGCGCAGTCTCAAGCGGCAAGGCTGCCGCTTAAAACACTACGCCAACCGAGCAGTCGTGTGTGTGACAATCTACTTCGAAAATAAAAGATAGCCATTACTAAGCCATAAAATGTCTATAAACTGCAGCAGTGCGGTAGCATAAAATGAAGATTATAAATGAAAGCGATATAAAATACGTAGTAGAAAGTATTTCAGTGCAGTTATCTGCAGAGGAAATTAATATTTCATTAACAATAGTATTTTTTATTCTTTTTTATTGAGCCTATCAAAATGTCCCGCTGCTGGGCAAAGGCCTCTACTTTGGACCACCATGTATCCCTGTCCTGTGTTAAGTCGGGCCAGTCACTGTCGAATGCATTCTGGAGGCCAATTCTCGTATTTTATTTGACATTGAAACTATATTTTGAACAAAATGAGATTATATTTTGAATTGACTCAGGATCGGTATTCTGCAAATTTAATGTCATTATCGTCTAATTTGACTTCTATAGTTCGACGTTGACACATTGTTTGATTTACGTTCTAGTCAAAATAACATTCAGATATCAGTTAATTTAGGAGAAATACCATTTGTGACATGATTATGACACTGACATTAGACCGGAACCCGCCATCTCCGTTTAGGTCTGAAGCGTGGTCGTTGACTGGATATGACATTATATAGTCAAAATTTACATAGTCGAAATCATTAGCATTCGAATCCAACCGATCTACTTATATCAGAAATCAAACGTATAACTTAATTAATACAAAACCCCACCTACAACTAAACTGTATGCTGTATTATAATAGAAACAAAACCAGAATTTACTTTACTCTAGTGGCATAAATCACACGCGTATAATCCATTTAAACAGCCGAAATTCGCACCGAATTTTCGGATAACCAGACCTCGAAATTCGGTGAATGGTTCGAATCTAATATCCTAGCTTCAGTTAATATATCGTACGCCTGTTTGTAACACCTGAGAAATACTTAGAATTCTAATGTAATGTATTGCTACAATAGTTCTTTAGCCCAGCAAGGTCGCAATTGTTGAATGTTTAATCGGTTGAAGGAAAGCATTTGAGCAAGTAATAATGTATATTTGCAAGGAAGTCGTTTATTTACATAGGCTTTGAAAATTTGATAGGTACTAAAATTAGGAATCCTATTAGACACTTTACACTTACGTGGTTTTACAAACAATTTTTTTTCTTTTTGCCTTGCTAAGAATGTACGCTGACTTCACGTATAGTATGTAGGTATCTTGTAAATTATTTCTATGAATGCAGTATTGTATATCAGATTGTATAATGAATATTGTGAAAAGCAATGAAAAATAAAACACTTTCTGCACAAAAAATCACAATGGAACTAATGCTATGAAATAATGTAATTATACCATTTTTTTTTGTTTTACGATGTGGAAAATCCCTTCGGATCTCCGACTCTTGGGGAAATGAGAGCCGGAGTATGTGGTGTTACCACTAAAAACCACTTCGACTTTCTCATGTACCCGTGTGTCGGAGGGTCGGGTATCGCCGAAGCATTCGTCGCAACCCCCCGACGGGTATTGGCACGCCAGATGGTCAGGCGGGCCCCGAACAAAACCCCCTTGGCGGCGGATGAAGGTGTTGGGCTCCACCGCCAAAACACCCAGCGGCCGCAGAGGAAAGGGAGGACGGCAACGCAACACCGCATCTCCTCTTCCTCTGCGGCCCCACCGTGACGCAACAATGGTGCGCCCCCATTTGGTCGCGGGAGATAGGGCGCGCGGCAACGCAACACCGACACGCCTCTCCTCCCGCGACCGCACCCGACTGCGAGGGACAGACAGAACAGCTGTCCCCCGCACCCGCACTTTGGATGCATCCTACGCAGGCCTTGCCCAAACCCACGTGGAGCGTCTCCTCCCGGGATCCCGCTTAGCTTCACCGTGGGTGCCCACCACGACAAGGTGGAGATCCCACAGGGGGGAATGTAATTATACCTCGCAAAATATGAAGTAAATACTCACAGCTACTCGTTCTTACGGGTTAGGAAATAAGGATTAAAATCGTACTGCAACTGTTAAGCTTGACTTTTTGCTGTGTGTAAACGTATCTACGATTATAACGTTGCATAAAGGAATTCGTCTTCTCCGTATTATTTATATAAGATAATTTTTAGTTGTCGCTTGGCAGTGTCTAATGGTTGGCAAAATGTTACTCTCCTTTGACAAATGTGGATAAAATGGGGGACTGAATAATATTATTTCTTCTCTGAGGACTGCACGGTTGGCGTAGTGTTTTAAGCGGCAGCCTTACATTTATTATAATATCACTATTGCGGCCCAGTGAAATACAATATCACGTAAAAAAGCCCGTGAAATTATACGAACCAGTCGTTGTATACTAGATAGAAATTGAAAATAAAAAGTGATCCGCACTAACAAAACTTTTATTATTACCCAAAAAACTCAACGTGCACGATTAAAAAAAAATATAATCGCAGATTACTTAAGTTATTGGTGTCAAAGTAGGAATTTAACTTTGGTCGTACTCCAATATCCTATGTCAAATTAAAGATATTATTATTCACTTCATTTATTATTCTTCACTTGGCACACTTTTATATTATTAAAGTACCATTAGAAAAAATATATTTAAAAATATAAAAGGGACCACGGAGACCCACTAGTGTCGGGTACAGGGACCAAGCCACCGGTGGTTAGGGCCTCAAGAGACAGGAACTTCCTCACGATGCGCGCCGTGTCGATAAGAACTGCCTTCTGAATCAAAGACTTGATCCAGCTGTCTAGTGTGAGCCTCTTTAGTTGTTGATCGAGGCTCTTGGCGATTAATCCATTCACCGACACGACTATCGGCACGTGATCGGCACAATGATCGCCGAATCCACATCCCACATGTCAACAATCTCGTGAGCTAGGTCCAAATATTTAATCTCTTTCTCTTTTTCTGCTTTCACGAGATTGCCGTCATACGGTATGGTGATATCGATTATCATTGCGAGTCGCTCTGCTCGGTCTATCACTACAATATCAGGCTTATTGGCCACAATTGTCCTGTCTGTAATGATAGACCGATCCCAGTACAACAATGCACGACCATTTTCGAGAACTGGGTCGGGCACATATCTGTAGTACGGTACTTCAGAACCAATGAGATCATATTTAAGGGCTAGTTGCTGATGGACTATCCTGACCACTTGGTTGTGTCTGTGCAAATACTGACCATTGGCAAGACTCGAACAACCGGATACTATATGCCTGAGAGATTCCCCGGGCTGGTGACACGCCCGACATATGTCAACCGTACCATCCCTCAGTATATACTTTCGGTAGTTGTTTGTCATGACAACTTCGTCCATAATTGCAAAGACAAAACCTTCGGTTTCTCCGAAGAGATCACCGAAACGTAACCAGGCTATAGAAGCTTTAAAATTTACGTCTGAGTCATGTAAAGCTCTATAGAACCGTGCATGCAGCTCCTTGCCCTTCCATATTTCTCTTCGGTCGTCAGTACTAAGTACTGCAGGTTTGTGCCAGTTCTCTTTAGCCAGAGCGAGCGGGGTGAGTCCTGTATCAACGGCAACTACATAGCGGTACACATCCACGTTCATTCCCAGAAAATATTCTCTGAGGTTGTACAGCTCGCGGTTATGGAGGGTCTTTGCACATAAAAAGCCTCGACCTCCACATTTCCGCGGGATGTACAACCTCATCACCGACGAGCGTGGATGATGCATCTGAGATGCAGTCAACATTGAACGGACTTTTCTATCCAGGGCATCGAGTTCCATCTGGGTCCACCTGAGTATGCCGAAGGAATACGTTAGGACTGGCATGGCCTACCCGTTGCAGGCCCGCACCTTGTTGCCACCTGATAAAAGACTGTTAAGTACTTTTTTTAGGCGGCCAAAGAAACGAGCCTGCAACGTCTGTTTCATATCAGTCTCAGCAATATTCAAAGACTGCGACATACCCAGGTATTTGTAGGTCTCGGTTAGGGAGAGGGATCTAAGTTGAATGGAATCTGAGAGTTGTATCCCTGCAGATTCCATAATCCTGCCTCTCTTCACATGCATGACCGCACATTTATCCACACCAAATTCCATCCTGATAGAATTACTAAAGGTTTCGGTTACCTTTAGTAAGTAATGCTGTCAGTTGGAAATTGTTGGGGGCAAATAATTTCAGGTCATCCATGAAAAGGAGGTGAGATGTAACATGACCTCCTCTTCTTAACCGATAGCCTAGCCCTGAAGCCTCTAACAAGGTACTTAGGAGGTTCAGGGCCAGACAAAACCACAAAGGACTCAAACTATCGCCCTGGAATATAGTTCGCTCGATTCTTAATAGAGCACCGCAACCCAAACTCGATCGACACCCTGGATAGCACAGTACGGTCCTCCATTGCCCCATACATGACCTTAAAAAGGTGCATAGAGTTGTATCTACTTTATACAACTCCAGCACCCTCAAAAGCCATGTATGTGGCACGGAGTTGTAAGCCTTCTTGTAATCTATCCAGCATGTCGATAGATTCTTTCGGTTACGGCGCACCTGCTGGCTAATGGCCATGTCTATCAGCAGGAGTTCTTTAGTGCCACGGGCCCCACTCCTACATCCATTTTGAGAAACAGATAAAATAGAATTATCAGCTATATGTTTCGACAATTTCGTTCTCAAAATGGATGTAAGGAGTTTATATATCGTTGGCAAACAGGTTATCGGCCTGTAATTCTTAGGGTCCGTGGCACTACCAGACTTATGGAGTAGGTGAGTGACGCCAGATGTTAGAAAATCTGGTAGCGACCCCGATTCCAGTGATGACTGGAATTGAGATGCTAAGCAAGTATGCGAACTACGGAGCCATTTGAGCCAAAAATTGTGCAGCCCGTCCGGTCCCGCTGATTTCCAGTTTGGTAACGAACGGACTGCACTGGCTATATAATATTATTATTTCCTTTATTTATCATTCATCAAATTAAAATTACGTTTTTAAATATACAATTTACAGAAAAAATACATTTTAAAATATAAAAATAACCGTGGGGTCCCACCAGCATCGGGCACAGGGTCCAAGCTGCCGGTGGTTAGGGCTCCAGAGACAGGAACTTCCTCACAATACGTGCCGTGTCTAGAAGTACTGCCTTCTGCATCAGACCCTTGACCCAAGCACCCAACGCGAGCCTCTTTAGGTGACGGTCGAGGCTCTTGGCTATTAGACCATTAACGGTCACGACTATCGGCACAATAACTGCGGAGTTCACATCCCACATGTCGACAATCTCGTGAGCCAAATCCAGATATTTAATCTGTTTTTCCTTTTCAGCTTTCACGAGATTTTCGTCATGAGGAATAGTGACATTAACAATTATTGCGAGGCGCTCTGATCGATCTATCAACACGATATCAGGCTTGTTGGCTACAACAGTCCTGTCCGTGATGATAGATCGATCCCAGTACAATGTGGCATGGCCATTTTCAAGTATTGGCTCAGCGACATACCTATAGTACGGCACCTCGATGTCTACAAGTCTGTACTTCAGAGCAAGTTGCTGGTGAATTATCCTGGCTACTTGGTTATGTCTGTGCAAGTACTCGCCGTTAGCAAGACGAGAACACCCGGAAACGATATGCCTGAGGGATTCACCAGGTTGGTGACAAGCACGACAGATATCCGTAGTGCCATCCCTCAGGATTTATTTCCGGTAGTTATTCGTCTTGATAACTTCGTCCGCAATTGCACAGACAAACCCTTCGGTTTCCCCAAAAAGGTCACCGAAGCGTAGCCAGTTCACCGAAGCTAATAGGTCTACATCGGGCCCATGGAGAGCCCGGTAGAACCTACCATGCAGCTCCTTGCTCTGCCATACAGACTTGCGATCATCAGTGCTTAGTACTATAGGTTTGCGCCAGTTTTCCTTAGCCAGCTTGAGCGGGATGAGCCCATTGTCCACTGCGACAACATCGCGATGCATTTCCACATTTGTCCGCAGAAAATAATCTCTGAGATTGCACACCTCGCGGTTGTGTAGGGTCTTGGCAGTCAAAAAGCCTCGACCCCCATACTTCCGCGGGATGTACAACCTCATCACGGATGAACGTGGATGATGCATACGATGTGT
This sequence comes from Euclidia mi, assembly GCA_944739405.2. Classification (NCBI taxonomy): domain Eukaryota; kingdom Metazoa; phylum Arthropoda; class Insecta; order Lepidoptera; family Erebidae; genus Euclidia; species Euclidia mi. The sequence continues at coordinate 23,684,517 of OX123205.2, forward strand.
CGTCAGCAATGTACGGACTCTCCTATCCAAAGCGTCTAATTCAGTCTGAGTCCACTTGAGTATGCCAAAGGAGTATACCAGAAGTGGCATGACCCAACCGTTGCAAGCTCGCACCTTGTTGCCACCTGATAAAAGACTTTTCAGTACTTTTTTCAGGCGGCCAAAGAAACGTTCTTGCAGCGATTGTTTCATGTCGCCTTCATTGATATTTAAAGCCTGTGACATACCCAAGTACTTATAGGTATCGGTTAAGAGAAGCGATCTTAGGTTAATGGAATCTGAGAGTTGGAGCCCCTCAGATTCCACCATCCTGCCCTGCTTCACATGAATGACAGCACATTTATCCACACCGAACTCCATATTGATACACTTACTAAAGTTTAGGGTTACGTTTAGTAAATCTAGCAATTGGGCATCAGAGTGGGCAAATAACTTCAGGTCATCCATGAATAACAGGTGAGATATGACCTGACTGCTTCTCTTTAACCTGTAACCTAGCCCTGAACCCTCCAGTAATGTACTGAGAGGGTTCATGGCTAAGCAAAACCAAAGGGGACTCAGACTGTCGCCTTGGAAAATTCCCCGCTCAATTCTGATCAGTTCACCGTCCTCCTGGATCCATCGACATCCTGGATAGCTAAGAACCGTATTCCATTGCCCCATACATGTCTTTAGAAAGGTGTGTAGAGTAGTATTTACTTTATACAACTCCAGCACCTTCAAAAGCCATGTATGCGGTACGGAGTCATACGCATTCTTATAATCTATCCAACATGCCGCCAGATCCTTTCGGTTACGGCGAACTTGCTGGCTAATGGCCATGTCAATGAGGAGGAGCTCCTTAGTACCACGAGTCCCCTTCCTACATCCATTCTGAGAGGCTGACATAATTGAATTAATTTCAACGTGTTTAGCTATTTTAGCTCTCAGAATAGATGTAAGAAGTTTATAGACCGATGGTAAGCATGTAATCGGTCTATAATTGCCGGGCTCGCTAGTACACCCAGTCTTATGGAGCAAGTGGGTAATGCCAGCAGTCATAAAAGCTGGTAACGTACCAGAATCTATGGCTAATTGAAATTGAGATGCCAAACGGTCATGCGAACTACGTAGCCACTTAAGCCAGAAATTGTGCAGTCCGTCCCTACTAGGAGATTTCCAATTAGCTAATGGTCGGACTGCATTTGTAACATCCTGGCTAGAGATGACCACGCATTCCATTTCTGGGATATTTTCGCATGCACGTTCGACATCTCGCATCCAATCGCCTTCAGTGTGGCCAACGGGCACCGACCAGATGCCACGCCAAAACGTGGTTGTGGTGTCCCCGTCCGGTCGGTGCATATCAGTCACACATAGATCTGGTCGCTCCCAGCTTCTATATACCCACCTCTGGTCACTTTGGAATGAACGATTTATGGCATACCGGTCTACCCGTTTTTTGAATCTACGTACTCGGTTTGCCCATGCATAGACTTTCTGTTTTAGGAAGTCAATGCGCTCTGTGACACGGGATATATACTCGTGGGGCCTAATATTAGTCCCCACGAAAGCACGCTTCACAAAGCGCATTACCCTGGGGCGTGTATTCCCCGCCCCAAAACAGATAAGCTTACCAATAAGTGCTCTTGCCTCGGCAATACGCCGCTCAATCCTGCACTGCCACGCCGGGACTGCCGATCTTTGTCGTACAGTAGTGTCAACTACGGGCAGCTTAACACCTGCTACACGACATGCTGCCACGGCAGCACAGTACAAAATTGAATGGGTATCGCCAAGATCCTCGCTATCCTCTAGATAACTAGACAATAGCGAGTCAAGAGCACATACCAGCGCTATATTTCGTCTATGCATAGGCAAACGCGGTAGACGGGGCCTAATCATGGGTGCCACGTACCGGTATTCCCGTATCGCACATTCCAAAGCGTACTTTACCTCCTCATTGTACTGTGTACTTACATTATTAGCCATGTCACCCTCCTCCGCAATGAGGTTAATATCTGAAGGCGTCACATTCGGTATTACTGACGCAGTATTCGTTTGAGTGGGGATGGCAAGGTTCGAAGGTAAGTACTCTGAGCGAAGCCTATCAAGTACAGCTTCATCCAGTTTGCAACTGCGCTGGATAACGCGCACCTGATCCGATAGACGTTGAGCCGTGACGTTGATGCTTGGTTCCAAGGCCTGAAACAAGAGGAGCATGCGACTGCGGTACGCAGTGAGGTTAGTGCCTCCCTCTGTAGCCCCAAAATATGCGCGCATGACGTTTTCATTGATCGATATTGACCACTTCATGCGCTGCACATTACCACCGGCAGCGAGGACCCTGTTTGGGGCCGGTGGGCCCCGAGGTCCCAAGCACGCTGGTGGCCGGCCTCTCCCACGCCGCCGCGCAGGTGACGGTGTCGACGGCGGAGAGAAATACTCGTCGCTGGAGCTCGACGCAGCTGCAGCCGTCGGCGTTGACGGCGCAGGTTCCGACGATTGCGATGCGGAGCTCAGCGACGGGTCCGGAGGTGTTGGGTGTGCTCTTAGTTGTTGGTTTCTGGCCCTCGTCAACATACTAATGTGTTAATTTCATTCTCATTTTAGTAAATATTGTTGTTGTTGACATCATTTCTTTGACGGCTGTCATTATATGTTTACACTTTTCAATGTCTATATTTATGGTGGTTTTTTGGTTATTTCCTTCTGTTATTGTAGTTTTTATATTGTAATTTAAATTGACTATACCTTCAAACTATGGATGTAATGAGATACGTAAAATATTATTATTTAAAATTCTTAGGTGAAAAATGCACGTTGACATTGGTGGTGTTGCCAGTTCTATTATTATTATTATTACTATATTATTATTATTATTATTACTAATTTTTTGCTAAGTCATTATTTCAACCACACAGACAATACATTTTCGGGCAATAAATCTAAAAGTCGATAATCCTTTTATTTTTTTATTATCTAATAGAAAATCTCAACATTTTGCCCGACCAGGGACTCAAACCGTCAGCATAACTAACTACTTCTTCTTTTCGTATGAGTGTGTGACCAAATCAGGTGTCACAGTTTTGGACCGCCTGAAGGCCTCCGACATGGTAAAACGATTCTTATCTTGAGGCAAGAATAGTACTCTGGTGTAAACGCCACAACTAGAAGTCACACAAACGGTGACCCATCCAAGTGATGTCCTGTGAAAACGTTGTTTTACCGATCTGTTACAAACGGCAAGCTAAATCACGCTATGACCATCAATAAAAGATCATAAACCGTGAACAAGAAAGGAACAATTCCAAAACCATTTTCGTCTTAATATTTTTACGTCATTATTATGTAAATAGCCAACCAAAAAATAATATATAAAAGTAACAAAGTAAATTCAGTGCCCAACTGATGCCTGTAATAAAGCGTAAGGTTTATGGCACCAATTTACAAGAATAGACAAGAAAGGAACGGACATAGACTATCTTTAGTCTTATTTATGTCTAAGGAAGTAGTACAATTTGTCGTCACGAGTTTCCATCATAAATAAAACGAATATACGATAGTTGGTGGAGTAAAGTTTGTGTGTCTATCTACATCTATTGTGAGGATTAAGGATCGTTGAACTCAACTTTTAGTTAGGTCTTTTATCGATGTTTATTTTTATTTTATGGTGCTGCTATACTTGAGCATTCACCGGTAAAAGACAGACTTTCAAACGCTTAACCAAATCACTGTTTTTTACGTAACATAACTTCACGCCTTTATCCCAGAAGAGGTCGGGTGAGATGTATTACACAGACACACTTCTTCAGTTATATTTCGGTCCCAATGTAATAGGGGGTTTTCGTGACTGTTAAATCGAGTTCACACTGTCAACGACGGTTACAGTGAATGCGAATGCTTCTTAAACCTGAATAAATCCCACACTGCCATTTCAGCAGGTATACGAAAAATGTATTACACACATTACAAAACAGCTAATTTAACTTCATTAAGTAATTCATAAACCGCAATGTTGGTAAAACTGTATCGTAAAAGGTTTCAGAGTGGACAATGTACATTACAGAATGTTTGAAACGTAAAAATACTGAGAAACACAGTTTGGCAAGTCAAAGAAGAAAGTCCTGTAATGTAGAAATGTTTAGAAAAGTGAGTTTATTTTTAATGTTCTGTCCACGGTTAGCAATGCTGCTCAGGCAGTTTGAAGAAGTCAATAAGCGATTTCCCTATACCTGGTATGCCACAAGGCAGATCTATGCGAGAAACATAATCGGTATTGAAAGTTTATTATACTGATTATTACATAAATCTTGGTTGAACATGAGTTTCAAAATAATCACGTGTGTCGATATTTTAAAATTCATTCGGAATAAAAATATAGTTGTATTACAGTGATGCAGTATTTAAAACAGGACTGGAGGAATGTACTTAACATTCAGACGATAAAAACTCCTTCAAAGAAAACCGTCTGCCAGGTCATTATAACATAGCAGGTGTAACAAAGTACTTCCGAATTGGACGTACTTCCTTGTACAAGATGTATCTATATGTGTGTTAGTTTAAAGTTGCAGTTTTGATTCTCATAGGAGGACGATAGGTAATCGTTCAATCGAGAGAGCATTAAACTGCTATGCAGTCTTAATTTCGGAACAATGGCGTATCAAAATATTTTCTAAGTTATCTGCTTATTATGTTGATTGTAGCATGCTGAGCCACGACTCAGTATTATAATTAATAACTATGGTGCCACAGAGATTAAGTTCAGCTGTCTGTACCAGTTATCGCGAAGATGTATGTATATATGTATAGACTCATGCCTGTATCCCCGAAGGGGAAGGCAGAGGTGTAATACTACACCCACATTTCGCCATGAATTTTTAGGTCCCACGTAACAGGGGGCGAGCCTATTGCCGTTATCGGGCACATCACCAGAATCCGCGCTGCTATAGAGAATTCGAAAAAACCCAGTAACACATTTGCCCGACCCGGGAATCGAACCCAGGACCTCCGATCAGCAGTTGCATACGCTATCACGTCTCACGTCTAATGCAAGCGGTAATGATTGTGTAAGCCGCAAAATAATCCTTTCCATCCTTGACGAAATCCTTCCAGTCCTATGCAACATTTTAAATCAGTCGATTTCCTGCGGCATCTTTCCCTCAGCGTGGAAAGAAGCACTGATTAGCTCGCTGCGTGACTTTTAGTTTGTGGACTTGTCCCACTATGAGTGTTCACGTCTCGGCACCGTACGTCATAACAGGCAGGACGCATTGGTTGAAGACTCTGGTCTTCAGGCATTGCGGTAGGGACGAAGAGAAAACTCGACGTAGCTAGCCAAACGCTGCCCAATCCAACTGGATCCTGCGGTTGATTTCTGTCTCGAAGTTGTTTCTACCAAGCTGGACTACGTGCCCAAGGTAGACATACTCTTGAACAACTTAGAGCATCGATCTGTCGACATAAACCGGTCCCGGCACAATGTGTTCGTTGAACATAATTTGGGTTTTATCCAAGTTCATGACCGACCCGTCGAGAGGCTCCATTTAGCCTGTACAGCATCTCGCTCAGCTCTTCCAGGCTCTCTGCCACGATGACGATATCATCGGCAAACCGAAGGTAGGATATGTACTCGCCATTAATGTTTATGCCCCGTCCAGTCCAGTCCAGCGTCTTTAAGACGTCTTCGAGTGCGTAGGTGAAGAGCTTAAGGGATATTACATTCCCCTGCCTCACCCCTCTTCGCAACTCCATGGGGCTGGTTTTACTGTCTTGGAGCTGGACAGTCATAGTGGCCGTGTCATACAAGCATCTCAACACCTCGATGTAGCGCCAATCGAAGGCTTTCTCGTAGTCCACAAAAGCCATACACAGCGGCTGATTGATTGTATCGTTGGTCTTCTGTACAATCTGCCGAATAGTATGGGTGTGGTTTACGGTGCTGTAGCCTTTTCGAAACCCGGCTTGTTCCGGTGGCTGGAAATCGTCGAGTTTTCAGGCGAGGCGGTATGTTAGGACTCTCGAGAACAACTTGTAGACGTGGGTCAGGAGTGAAATGGGTCTATCATTTTTCAGCAAGGTATTGTCACCTTTTTTGAAAAACAGAACCACCGCACTCCCACTTTACGCCTGAGGTTTCAGAACTGTTGTCCCACCTGCTTTTAAGAGCTCTGTGGTGATGCCGTCATCCCCTGGAGACTTGTTGTTCTTAAGCTGCTCGAGAGCACACTTACCTCGCCCTGGTTGACATCAGGGATGTCCTCCGTGAAAATTTTCGGATCCTACTGCTAGCTGAGGCGCAGTAGGTCTAAGAGTAGACTTCATCATGCAAAGCCTCTCAGCTCTGAAGTCTATATTTAGAGTATCTCGGACAAGTCATCGCTACCGGTATTAAACCTGTTGATCACTGAGACGTCTCTAAATATATACTTCCGATCAGACATGATGAAGTCTATCTCGTTCCTTGTCACAGGATCGGGGCTGCGCCATGTCCACTTTCTATGAGGCTTTTTCTTGAAGAAGGAGTTCATTAAGAAGAGCACCTGTGACTCCAGAAAGTTGACCAGCATTTGTCGCTTGTGATTTCGGCGCCCCACGCCATAGGATCCGATTTTCGTTCCACCGCGTTCTTGTACTCCCACTTTGGCATAAGGACTAGGTTCATACCTATATGTCCACCATACGCTGATGATATTTTTCTGATTTTGATACAGTCAAAGCTAGAGATTATCATGAAAGATTCTGAGTTGTGCAGGTCAGACAGCAATTGTTCTATGAAAAACGTTCTAATCTGCAAAATCTGTTACTGTACCAGTGAGCGGGCCTCTAGCACTAAGACGAAAAGTCTTGGATTCAATCGGGATAGCGGTAGGACGATGATGGTATGTAAACATTTTACTTCTCAACCTATTATTCTAGCTTACATGACAATAAAAACATGCTTTTGAATCTGATGTTACTTGCTTGCACAGCTTACATAATAGCATAAACTACTAACTAAACAATCCCTACTTTGTTTGTTTCAAGATTCTGTTCTAATCTAAAAATTATTTAGGTCTTTAATCCAAAATCTAGGTATTTAAGGCACAGACTCAGGTAAATAAATAGCCGTTAAAAGATTAAACTTAGATACTATTTTGAAGTTCTCCATTTATTTTTAAAAGGCTGAGTAATCGTTTTATAGTCTGTAATGTATATATTTTATTTTTTCATATCATATTATACATTTATCAAAAGGCTTGGTAAATATAGCATATTGAGTTCAGTTTTGTGAATTAATAAGTAATGATTTGGGTTTTTAGTATTCGCCACATTTTTTTTGCGCGATTTTAACCATAATCCAACTTAGTTTTAGGCCGTTGTGATTACAATTTTCAGATAAAAATATAAGGTTTAACGGAAATTACTTATTTCATCATGAAGGTATATTACGCAGGTAAGACATAAATTCTCAGAAACTAAATAATGGAATTTTAATTAGGGTAAGGTTGCGATCATTGGACCAGCGCTTTGATTGGACAACTTCAATAACTCACGAACGATTTGGTTTAAAAATCGTTAGTAACATCGAAACGCTAGCTTTATGACCATAGGCACAGCTCGTGTACCGCCTGTGTCGTCGGAGGCTTGGTTAAGAAGACACGCGTGTCATTTCATTGCACGCGCTTTTGATACAAAATTGTCGCAATATATGTCTCCATGTAAATACAGTTCTATTAAGTACTAAAACGTATAATATATTTGATAACGTTGAGCATTTATTGGTGTAGCTTATTACCAAAATCAGTTGTTGACAACTATTTAATTTATTTTTTCATAATTTTTTTAATGAGGTTGTAGTGTGTTGCTATCAATGAACCAGTGCCTGGCTCTTTGATTGAACCGGTCCAATCATGGCAACTTCTCGAATTGTCGATTTCATTATTTGTTGTTTTCTTTTTGAATGGCTAAAGGAGTATTATTCATGGAATGAGACAAGTATGGATTTAGCGTTACAAGCATTACGTAAAGGTAAGGTGGGCTTAAATGAGGCAAGCAGGATTTACGGCGTGCCTAAAGCGACACTGAAAATACGAAGGCCAAAGGTTGCAAGCAAATTGTTGGTTCAATGGGAGATCTGACTTCAGAGTTGGAAGAAAAACTAGTTGAACACATTTTTTAATTGGGACGATGTTTATATGGTGTAATACCAACTGTCATGTAAATGTTCGGTGCACGAGGTGCGTAGAAATAAGTGATTAATAATTATGAGAGTTGATGGATATAAGCCAAGAGGAAGATCAAAGAAAAGATGGATGGATTGTGTGAAAGCTGACACGAATGAAAAGGGAGTGAATAATCGGATGACGGCTGATAGCAGAGAATGGAAGAGAAAGACATTCTGCGCCGACCCCAGGTGATATGGGTACAGGGCAGGAAGGGGAGAAGTATAAATTTAAGATTTGACTGTAGGTAGGTACTTGTCTTTCAAGTGTTGAATAAAAATGTGATTAAAAGAAACGTTGTCTTTTATGTTTTCTAAAAATAACACATTTTTCTTAGGCACTTTGAATGGACCAGTAGGCCAATATTGTCTAAGTCCAATGATAGCAACTGAGTGGTCCAATAAAAGATACAGTGGTCCAAACAAGGCGACCATATTTTATTTATTTATTGATCTTTTGGCACTAACAAAAATACGAATACTGTGGATACTTCAATAAAAGTACAATTCATTTAACCAATTTCTATATAGCCTACAGCTATAGTTTTGATTTTATGACCGTCCAAAGTTAAGTGGTCCAATAGTAGCAACCTTACCCTAACATCACATGTCAAAGCTATTAATTATTTAACAATTTAGGTAACTACATATGAAACGCTTTTGAACATCAAAATTACAAATTAAATACGTGATAATTTGCAATTTACATTTAACGGCACATTTTTAGCTTATGGTTAATAATAGAAGAATTTTTGGTAGAAGTCATGAAATCACTACCAAAAATACTTTAAAAAATTATGAAGATTATCTTAAAGTTGCATTTTAAATAGAGGGCACGCCGTAAAGGTATGTCCTTTACTGGACACATAGCCAGACTTCGTGCTGCTACTGAGAACTCTGAAATCTCAGTAACAATTTTGCCCGACCCGGGAATCGAACCCAGGACCTGATCGGCAGACGTATACGCTATCCACTGGACCACGGAGGCAGCAATTTTAAGAGATCTAAATTTTAAAATGAACGTACGATAATATAGAAACGTACAATTTCAAATTAAAAACTTAAGAACTGAAACTATATTGGATGGTACGAACAAATGACGTCATCAATAGTACAGTGCGATGTGGCCAATATACCGTTAAACCACTGACAGACTTCGGCAGGGTTTACAAACATCAATATTTAAGTAGTGTGTCTTTTCTTTGAAATTTACTTTTATTTATTTGCCTCATACTTTTTTTAAATACAGTGTGTTGATATGCATTTGCATAATATGTATAAATTGCGCGAAGATGTATGTATATATGTATAGACTCATGCCTGTATCCCCGAAGGGGAAGGCAGAGGTGTAATACTACACCCACATTTCGCCATGAATTTTTAGGTCCCACGTAACAGGGGGCGAGCCTATTGCCGTTATCGGGCACATCACCAGAATCCGCGCTGCTATAGAGAATTCGGCAAAACCCAGTAACACATTTGCCCGACCCGGGAATCGAACCCAGGACCTCCGATCAGCAGTTGCATACGCTATCACGTCTCACGTCTAATGCAAGCGGTAATGATTGTGCATTTGCATAATATTTTCAGGTGTGAATATACTACTGTAACTGAATACAAATACATGAAAAAATAACCCGCAAAAACTTTTTTTTTTCTAATCGTGCATTTCAAAATTCAGTTCAGTGTTTTGACCGCCGCCGCCGCTCATCTGATCGCCGCGGGGTCGCATCGCAGGTACCTAACACACACAAGCACACGCAGCTACCGTGTAGTCTTTTTCTATGCCAGTAAACAGATTTTTCTGGTTTACTATCTGAATAACATTTAATGAAAATAAGGTCTTATGTCATCGCACACTGTGTGAAATAATTTAAGGTGAATAAGCATGTTGTCTATATCATGTTATTAAAATATTTTGCACATGCAGATCCACGCATTGTCTATCGTACTAGACTTAAAACGCGTAGCTCTGCTAACGAGGTATTCGATTATCACGGTAAAACGCCTATGTCACTCTCCAGCCTCCAAATTATCACCACACACAGAAACCATAGGTATCATAAAATTGCTCCATTGCGTCGTGAAAAAATATAAAAATACATTATTTCGCGTTTGTAACATCAGTATAGATTCTTACCATCTAATTAAATACGTTATACAACCTTTTGATCCCGAAATAAAAAAATAATATACTTTTATTTCAAATATATCCGCGATAACCGACTTCTACGCGGGCACAGCAGCGGGCAAACTCTAGTATAATACTCAATGCAGTACTAAGCCTAGATGATAGGATCTATAAAATCTGAAAACGTGTTAGCAATAAATCTTATTTTATGGTCTTGAGACATCGTTTCGCATTTTTTGCTATATTTGACGATTATTGAACCATGACACAAGATGCTTTATTGGCGATGCAAAGATTATCCGCGCGCCTCTAGCGGCGAATTTGGAAGTTGTCCGGGTACGACACTTTTAACAGCTTTCAATATAACTTTGCTTCGAGGTTATAGTGGTAATTGTAATGAGCTGTCAAAAGTGTCGTACCCGGACAACTTCCAAATTCGCCGCTAGAGTCGCTAGTTGGAATCATAGCATCGCCAATAGGCATTGACTTTAACGAGTTTTTATTTATAACGTCACAATGTATATGACAGATTTAAAGGAAGATTCAGAATAAGACGCCGTCCCTGGAGAATAAAATAATAACTACAAAAATGCAACTTTACAGGAAAATAAAAAACATGTTTTCGTCGATTGCTCCTTAAACACTGGACGTAGACAGAAGATTGTAAGCTTTTAAAGAAGGTTATTTTTTGTTTATTCTAAATGTTTTAGTGAAATACGCCTAAGTATCAAAATAGAGATATTATTTCAAAAATAAAAGGTTAGTCGAAATTAGCCATCATCTAAGTTGTTTAACGGCGATTATCATTTTATTCTCCGTACAGCCTGACCAGAATCAAATATTGTACTCTTCACTTATCATTTTATTCCATTAGACTTATAGAATAAAATGATAATAGTATAAGGTTTTATGGAGCAAGTGATACTGTTAATATTTTAATATCTCTTGTCTTACTGTTCAAATCCACAACAGTCATATTACTAACACGTCTTATACAGAGCGACTGGATGGTTTTGAACGAGAATAAAATGATAACTGCATTTATCATTATCTAGTCGCATATTTTTTGATGAAAACATAATTCTATGACTGTTTGTCATACTAACAAGTGGGAATAAATTTTGATAATACTATATTAACACCTCGTAATTTAAAACTTGATTTAAATCTTTGAATACTATTGCAATATTTTGTAACTTCGTAAATAACTGTATAAAAATTAGGAAAAAGATTGAGCGGATGTATTAGCACCCACAGATCCCAAAAATGACAAAACACTAAAACTAAGATAATGGCAGTCATTTTATTCTCCGGGGACGGCGAAGAAGTTTAGTTGCATATTCATAGTATAAATATAAAAAGTTTCTGTTGACTTACTTACCTACTGCAGATATGTGTTAGTTTATCTCAAAGTGTATTTAATTTGTGAAATTCAGGTACCTGTAATGAGAAAAAGAAACACATTATTCCTGTTTTTCCGCTGAAACACATGGCTGAAGGAAATCTGACATCGAGATTGTTCAATACCTGGACTACCAAACACCTAACTAACTTATATTCAATATAAAATTCAATTCACATAGGTATGTTTACTTATTTACAATTTAAGACCATTTATCAAAAAACCAAATTCGAAAATTAGGTTACGTGCCGAAATCGCAACTAAATGGCAAATTTTACGACCTGGATCCAAACACAATATAAGAGAAAATCGAAATACTCTTTAGACTTGTCTTGAAAAATCCCTTAGAGGCTACTAAAAGAAAATGAAACCATTATATTTTCACAATATCTTATTATGTTATGAAAATATTTTCTTCTAAATTACTTTACAAGTTTCAAGAATAAAGATAAGTCGAGAAATTCTTTAAATCAAATTGGTCGTAATGTTGAAATGAGATTATACGTTTAGGACGGTCGACCTTGAAGTCACAAGATTGACACCCTAATAAGGCCTGAAAAAGGCGTAACTTTTTATACCAAGTTTAGATGAATCTGTATAATATTGCTTATGATTATATTGTGTAAGACTTACTATAATTCCCTTAGTCGTAAAGGGTCAACAGAAAAAAAACACAGAATTATCTTTGAGAAGAGACGGAAATCTCAACATAATAACCCGCCTGGTCAGCCTGGTACATAGTAGGCACAATCCTCCAAGACTCACAATGGTATGACGCAAATTAGGCTTAATTGCGACCAGCAGTGACAAAAGGCTGTAAAGATAAAATTTTACTCTAAAAGAAAAGAGAAAATTACTTCAACATTTTTATTACCACTACTGAAAAAGCAAATAAAAATAGTATCAATGTTTTCTAGAATTACTAAAATATGAAGTATAATAACACATTATTTATATAGCGTGTGTTTCGTCAATAAATAACTGTCACAAACAAAAACAGTTATGAATCATACAAGCATCCTTTATTGAATCTGCTGCTTATATGAACATCAATAACAGCAAACCACTCCGTAAATGATAAAATACGTTTCTTATTTACTTGTACAAAGCTGGAATTAATCATATTCGTTCTAATACTCTAAGTAAAATATAGTTTGTAATTAAATTAAATTTGTTGTTGTAGTAAACATACACTAAGTTTATTTTGTATTTAATATTTATACAGCGGCAATAGCCCAGTGGTGTACGTAACGGACTGCCGAGACGATGGTCTCGGGTTCGATTCCCAGTTACCTCGGGCACACACCTCTGACATTTCGAAGTTATGTGTGTATTAAAAAAGTTAATTATCGCTCGCTTAGCAATGTGCCCGGTAGATGGCAATAGGCTCGTCCCCTATTACATTGGGATCGGAACATGACTGGCGAAGTGTGGGTGTGTAATACACCTCTGCCTACCCCTTCGGGGATAAAGGCGTGAAGTTATGTTATGTATATATTTATGGCACAAACTTCTTGATTAGCTTTTGCCCGAAAACTACTATTTAAAAAAAAAGACCAAGTTATTTTTCTTGAATATTATTCTTAAGATTAAGAATACAAAGTGTCACTTGTCACATTGAATCCGTGTGTGTCGTACGAAGCTACTAAAGAAAATACACGAAACAAATCATACTTTTGCGAAGAGACGGAAAACTTGACATCAAGCCCTATACCAAACCGTTTGGCAAGCGTGGTATGGTACGCCTAATGCTCCTATGAACTCACAATACAATGCAAGTCAAATTATGAGAATCCAACTACCAAAAAATTTTTCCAATAATGGACTGCAAAAAGGCAGTAAAAGATGGCAAATACCCATTTGTTTTATCTTTGATCTATAAATCACAAAACTGTTTCGTCTATCATAAACCTAAAGTCCTTAATACAGTATAGATGAGAGGTAAAGATGGAATTAAATAAGACACTTCCTAGTACCTTATAATACAGATACTTTTAATACTCAAGGTCCGAAGTACCCGAAACCGGCGAGCATGTATGAAAAGAGTAATGAGTGTAGAGGAAGCGCGTGAGGTTTGTAAGAATAGGAACAAGTGGCGTTCTGTTGTCTCTGCCTACCCCGACGGGAAAAAGGCGTGGTTATAATACGTGAAATTCTCCACAACTAGCACAAGAATTTCACTTTTCATAACCAAAAATTAATTTAAAGCCAAATATTTAACATTTATTTATTACGCCTCTGCCTACCCCTTCGGGGATACAGGCGTGTGTCTATAAATAAATAAAATAAAATTAATACTAAACCTTTAAAAGGCTGTAAGAACAAAAAAAGAATCATAATATTTCGCAATTCATCAGGTTACAATACAACACGTACCTTCACACAAGGTTATTAAGATTCCAATCCCAGTTACACCTGTTCGTTCCGCTATGCGGGTAGATCCTTTTTTTAAACGGAAGCAAAACCATAGTAAAAAAGTATAGTAGGTTAGCTAAGGCCGATCGGCGAGTTAATTGCCTACTCTAGCGTCCTCAGACGCGCGGCGCATTTCGTAATGAGGCCGCGGCGGGCCGCGCCCGTCTTTGAGAACGTGTGCGTGAAAAGTGCGTGCGTACACGGCGCCGGCGACTCACGCGTACATTCAAACCGGCGGCGGCTGATTTGTATGAAGCTATCCTAATATTCTTTTTGTACTATGGCAAAACGGTCGGATACTGTATTCTCCCCGTCACCTTTTCAGAACTCCCTTATTCACGTCATTTATGCTTTAGACTGCGAACTGACAGGTGGTGAGCAAGGTATCAGAGCGAGGAAAATATTCACCAACTGCATTCATTTCAAATTCAGATTATTTTTTAACAAAACCTTTGGTGCGTTTCGTGAGAATGCCTCTGTGTTCAGTGGTTGTGTAATCAACTGCGGGTCTTGAGCTCTCAGGTTCGATGCCCAGGTCAAACAAAATGTGATGATGGGTTTTTTGTTAAGAACTCTCTAATAGAAGCTCGGTGTCAAGCAAAAAAAAACACATTAAGCCGTTGGTGTTGCGCCCAATCTCTCTCTGGTCCTGTTGGATATGCCGTCTCATCGGACTGTGAGAGTGTGGGAATTGCGGGTGCACTTGGATTTGCGGACTCACTTATGCACTATAATAACTCTGGCACAATTGACTAGTCCCTGTGGACACTAACCATCGTGAAATTACATGTGATGAAGTGATTTAAGCACTGACCTTGCCATTTAGATCTGCGGCGTTTGTTATTGGTTCGAACCCCAAAGGAGACAACACTTCGTGTGATCCACAAATTGTTGTTTCTAGGTGTACCTTGTTTCCGTTTACTGAATGTTTGTAAAGTCCACAGCGACATCAGATCCACTCTTATCCACTTAGTGCAAAAGTAGTTTTTATAAAGAGAAAACAAAACTGGAGCAATAAATGAGAATTGAGGACCCCATCTGGTTCGGCGTTACACCGAAACCGAATGTTCCTAGTCGATTTGGAGAAGGATTAATATTGTGGACTGTAGGATGGCGGTTCTTCGGCGACTAGGAAGTGAGGAAGTGAAAAGGTGTTGTGGATAGGAGCCTCTTACCTTGCTCGGCAGTCTTCTTCTTCTCAGAAGGGCAGTCTCTTGGTGTCTTCGGGAATCCTGAAGCTGCTTGAATCACTACACTTCACAAATCACTTTCACTCGCGGGCGGTTTTGTTAGGTTTTTGGTATAAGCGGTAATAATTATATATAGCGGTGCGGATTGCGGAACGCGGCGGACATGAGTTTTCGAGCGTCTCGAATCTTCCATTCTTTCTTCGTCACCGTTGAGCAGGGCAGCCAATAGCGAGGCGTTTCGGGAGGGGATTCATGAAAAAGGATCGCTCGGATTGGCCGAGCAGCGACGAACCATTGACGTTGACATAATTAACTAGCAATGGAAAGGATAGATGGCGCTACCACCATCATTATCTCCGTAACATCTCTTAGCTACTTCACACATCTTTAATACCTACTGCCTTACGATTTTGTCTGACAAGCGCTACCTATTTTCTTAAACAAAGGTCAGAGTAAGAGAGCTTTTTATCGTCTTTATGACCTGTGACCTTTTTTACCTAACACATCTTTATCTGTCTGTCTGTCTGGCTGGCTAAGTTTGGCATATCAGATGAAGTGAAGAATTACATCGTTTATTTTAAGAGAGGCTGCTACTAACACAGTAGATATTTTATCATGTCTTCAAGATGGCTAATGCTAGGTTTATACCTTAAAGTGGATACAATTTAGAGACTAGGCCAAAATAATGGACTGGAATTAGAATTGATAATACAAATGTTGGAAGTTTATACTTCTAATACAAATTGCCAACCTGTATCAGCGATATTGATGATCTTGTCTTGAATTTCTTATGTGATTGAAAGAGATGGAAACTAAAATATCTTTAAAATATAGATTTACTACTTTTTTAATTAGGTTCGTCAAGTTTATACTAACGAAAACACTGTAATCATAGTCAGGTCCATATGTAATTTTGTTCGTGTTCAAAGTCTTTAAAGCATCACATCTTTCAAACTCACATCTAAATAGTAAGTCGGGCAAACAATAAAAACAATTAAAAATGAGTAGAATCGATACCGACTATAAATCTTGAAATCTCTCTATGTGTAGTACATACAATCGAAATTTGACCTCACACTGTCTACTAATAAACGATAAAGTAAACCCAATGATATCAGATGATCTTCATTAGCAAACTTCCATAATCAATACTCCCATAACACCATGGTGTAAGTTGGCATGCCACCATTATAACTAGTTTAACGGTCATAACCATGTAGTTATCATTTTAGTCATAACAGTGACTATAGAGAATATTACATTACGATACCCATAGAGATATTACAGTCTTAGAGAAGGCGAGCCTAGCGAAATGTCGCGTCAGTAGAATAACTAATGCATAAGTATTATTAATTAAACTCAATATTAAAAAGAAACCGATATTTGTATTCGTTTTATTTACTTGTTCTGGCAGCTACGCGCTTCTATTACAAAAGAATTCAATCTGATATAAGATATAAGAGAAACACGTTTACCATATTGCCGGTTCTTTCTTTTTTAAACAACACGATATTTTCACTAACGCGGCGTCCTGCGTGAGAAATTTGTATGCGGACGCGAAGCGGCGTGGTGCGGCGCAGAAACAACAAACATAGTTACGATACGTATTGAAGTGGTTTACGTGATCAAACGCACCATGCGATGCGGTGCGGCGCGAATAATATGGAACGCGATCAGTTGGTTTTATATTTACGCGTGAACTTGAAGCCACGCAGTGATGGTGTAGGACGATTTGCGCATTTTGCATATAATTCGGATAGTTTCGCAACCGAATTCGCTTCGAATCGCTCATGGAGGGCGCCGCGTTTGATAAATTTCAATACTCATAAACTTAAACATATAACCTCTATGCTGATACCACGAAATTGTCAATAGAAGTATTTTATTTTATTTAATTAAAACAAAGTTGTAGTTTATGATCCATATGGTATTTCCGTGCTTTTTAATCTGGACCATTTAACCCATTCAATAAATAGATATTACGGTTTATGGCCCAAGTTTTTCTAAATACATACAAATATACATAGACTCACGCCCGTTTCCCCGAAGGGGTAGGCAGAGGCATATTAAACGCCTACTTTTCGCCAGTGTTTTGATCCCTCGTAATAGGTGGCGAGCCTATTGCCGCTTATCGGGATACTTTGTTTGCCAGAGCAGAGCCTCGTCCGTTGATCGGTAGGTGCACCACTTGCAGGTGAGGTTGGCTTGGGACCCTAAGTTTTTGGGGTTTTTCTATATATTATAAATATGTTACCTTCATCATCTGTTAGTAGACATGAAATGAAAATATATTTATTTACAATATACTAACATAAATACACGTTACACCAGATAGACAAATAGAAAAGTAGCCAAGTCATTAATTATTTATTTGCAATTATATTAAAACTAACTATAACTAAGTGGCTATACTAGAAGGCCAAGTAAGTAAGTACCTAAGTATATTAAAGTATATGTTTTGTATATTATTGTCTTTAAGAGCATTTTTCTTTATTGTCCAACCGCACTATGCCAGTGTGGTGGACGGCCATACCCTTCTCATAACGGGAAGAGGCCCGTGCCCAGCAGTGGGACAGTATAAAAGGCTGATGATGATATTATTGTCTTTAAGATGCATGGATGTATCTCTATGTATGGTTGTTATTAAGCTGCAGTGCAGAACTAAATATACCTTCATGCCTAAATGCCTATAATTATTACTAAAAATACAATCTGACCAATTCCAAAAGAAAGAAGCCCGTATTCAGCAATAAGATAATTTATTTTATTTATGAACAGAAATATATTGTTCTAATATAAATATAATGTAATGCAGTATATTGTAATCCTTTGAAAATAATTATTTCAACGAGTAACATTCTCAAAAATGTAAGTTAATGCAGCAGTAATATTTCATTGTCTAGCATATTATATTGCTCTGTACGATACATTTATATCTAAAAGCTTTTCTTAGCGTGTATCTCGACAAAAAATAAAATAAAATATAAGTTACAACGGAAAGAATAAAATCTGTTTCTGTTTTCTATTTAATTATCTTTGTGATTAAACCATTGCGCTCTGAAAGAACATACGTATAATAAATAAAATAATACTTAATTCATTTTCTTACAAAAATTCACAGAGTTGTAATAAAAAATTGCAATGTATTTCGCTAGAGATACTTTCTTGCGTATCGGTTCTACGAGTACCGTAGCGCTCGTAGCCATAGACGGTCGTAGCAAGCCATATTCGCAATCTATTACTTCCAGATTTTCTTTCTAGTTGGAAGATATTATTTGCCGTGTTATAACTTCAGTAATATTAGAAATGCGATATTGCCTGTGTTATTTTTTTTTTGTTATTTTCAACAACTAATTTCGTCATAAGAGCGCTACGGAGATAATAAGTTAGAATTCTTGACAAGAAAATATGTATGTATTTGTAAACTGAGAAAATGAAGTAAATATGTTAAGATGTTTTCATCACTTATGTATCCAGACCAGTACACTACTGATATCCTCTTTGTCTAGAAAGGAGGATATCAGGTTCCAATCCACAGAGCACATCTTCCCTATTATGTGCGTATTCACATGTCTATTATAGCCTGTCCCATGCTTTGGAGATTCTCTTAAACCATAAATCCTGGCTTTCAGAGAGTGTCGAGTGTCAACGACGATGTAACACAGATATTAATAGATAGTGCTTTACATAGGCCAATATTATTATGCGTGGTGAAGGATTCAGAATAAAAAAGATCTCTATGTGAGAATAAGAAACATACACGAAAAAAATTGTATCTTAAGGCAGAGACAAAAATTCGGCATCTGATTCTATGCCAATCCGTTCGACCAGCGTATATATGCCAAATGCACCTATTGAAACAATGCAATTGTGACGCAAATTAAGATAATCCAAGCAGTGGACTACACAAGGCTGATGATAGTCTGTATAGTTCACCGATTCATAGTTGCTTAGCTACCAAATCTGTTTGGACATTTTAAAATAAGGCGGCACACTCGTATACTAAACTATAAACAATCAACTCAGATTACACTGGAAGCACATTTTCTATGGGCGCTCGAAAGACACACTTCCTGCAACCTAAATTGCCGCTTGGCAGCGTGGCAGTCGTTCCCCCAGTGTATCTGAACTACGAGACCATGAGAGACGGACGTTCTACCAGTGTATCTAAACTACGAGAGCAAGAGAGACGGACGTTCCTCCAGTGTATCTCACCTACGAGAGCAAGAGAGGAGAACTACGCCAGGCCGCCTACTACGAACTAAACTGAGGGCAGACCCCACATGGAAATTTGTGTATGTATACGTATATTATACACAATTATACATACACATAATACATTTTGCACAGGCAATCTTTACAAGTCAATCTACCGCGATGCAGTAGGTAATTAGTGGCAAGCGCCTTGTTATTTTTTATATTATTTATTTATTTATTTTTACACTTCCTGCATTTTTAATGCAAAGGCGGACTTAATGCTATATAGCATTTTCTGCCAGTCAACCTTAGGGTGGAGCAGAGATGATTGTGGCAAGTGTATAAACTACAAAGATTGAAATAATAATCCAACATTATACTACTAATGATATTCAAAAAGCGGGTGGTGCGCGCCGTGGCTTTGAACGAGAAACCCTCTGACTAGCAGTCTCTTCAGCACGCGATCGTTGCTGTTAGTTTAAAAACTGTTTTTAGTGTAAGTTAACTAAGCATTGCCATGGTGTCCATTTTGCTCTGGCTTTAATCCCGCCACTCTATTTGTTGTCGTCTAATTGGAAGCGGTAGTTGACACTATGTAAACTACGGTTTATGAGAAAGAGGCGGAGGACACTTGCAATTAGTCGTAGCGTTTATGTTGCCACTTTTTGTGGAGAAACGTCTTTGGTTTCTATCATTGATTTGAGTATTATAGTTTTGTTTAAGAATATGTATAAATACTCTGATAAAAGTGAAATGATTACAGCTTTATTAAATAATAGCCTTCGCCCGCTGCTTTTCCTGAATCGTCACTATTTTAAACAAACCAAAAATTCGGTATTTATTTACTTTCTGGCTTGTACATTTAATAAACACTCACTATTTATTATTTACTAGCTGACCTCACGGTTACACTTATTTTGGGCTACTGCTTACCGCACCATTTATATCGTGATGTAATTTAGCATAAAACCTTCTTCGATAAATGGTATGCAACACAAAAAAATAAACATTCAAATAGAACCAGTAGTCCCTGCGATGAGCATGATCAATCAAAGAAAACTAATTATATTACCTAGCTATGTGTAAGCTCTGACCTAATAATCTACACTAATTACATTATCATTGAGAATCGACAATGCGCGCTGTTTCTTAGTTCGCGATTGACCGTACCCAGCTCCGACGATTAATGGGCACAGCCCAATTTGAAATTCAAATCAAAGTCCGTGGTCGTGTTAAAACATTCAGTACCACCCCTGTTACTAGGGTTCTAGAATGAGGGTTGCAATTCTAAGAACTTTAAGGTTAGGAGAAAATGTATGGGCGGTCATGGGACTTTTAATGTACAAATGTAGGATATAATTGTGTGTGTGAATTAATGGTGTACTTTGCTCTTAAGTGTTTTATGGGACGATTCGACATGGTTTGTATACTAAGTAGGTTTTTTATTTTTATTTTTGTTGGTAGCAAATAGCTAGAAGAATCGATAGCTGTTGGGACGGGTAGGTCTTGAGTGGCAGACACGCATTGGACACTGCAGCAGAGGTAGAACTGCCGCAAGGTGGCCTAAAGGTCTCATTAGGTTCGGCAAGCAGATACATGCGGCAGTCTATGAGAAGTGCCTTAGACCTTTCTCCAGCGGTGGGTGTTTTATGGCTGACATGATAATGGTAACACACTTAATAACACACAATATTGCTATCTGAACAACATTGTCTTGCTTTACCTATAACGATAGTTATAATGAACTGATGGCGTAGTGGTTTACTAATTATTGTTTCAAGTCAGAGTAATAATCGTTTACTTTATAGAAAAAAAACATGTGTTTTATTAAATACTGGTTTAATCCTAATACGGGCGATGCACTAGGAATATGATACTGTGTTGGACAAGGACAGGAATTTAAAGGACACGCATTTGTTTAATCTCCCGCAATACAGTATTTATTCATAGTGCCGCTGCCATATTAATAAATATTTAAGGTAATGCTTTGCTTTTCTATTACATCACTACCAGGCTTATCATCATCATCATCCTAGCGGTATCTCGGTTAAATCCAAGACTTCCTTCACTACCAGACTATTTGTCATAAAAGCAATTTGGCAGAGGTGCATTTCTACACCCACTTTTCGCCAGATATACTTTAGTCACACGTAGTAAGTGGCGAGCCTATTGCCTGTGCCGTAATGTACCCGACATTGCAGACTCCGTGCTGCTACTGAGAATTTCGTGACAGAAAAACCCAATAACACTGCCCGACCCAGGAATCAAACCCGGGACCTCCCGATCCCACGCGCACATTTATGCCGCGAGACCAACGAGGCAGTCGTATAGGGTTTGATGTCGAGTTTTCCGTCTCTACGCAAAGATGGTATTTGCATCGTGTTTGTCATAAAATAAAATATTATAATTATGTTTAATTTATATTTATTTTGTTTATATTTCTGTCAACCCTACAACGTTGCATGAAGGTCGTCAGGAGGTAGTACAAAGGTAGTACCCGTCAATCTTCTCCGATAGCTTATAAATAAAGGCCGTTACAGCCGCCATTGTACCGGGATCAACTATATAAACGAGATGGGAAATGAAATGACAATAAAACGATGATTGGCATTAAGCCTTTAATTTGTGAGGATTCGGTAAGAATTGTTTAGTTATGATTACTTTGTGAAAAATTAGGATCTTTAGATTCCTAGTTGATTTGATATAAGGAATACTCTTCCCAGAGTTTGATCTATATATGGATTCAGCTGCTAGAGGCAGGTACATTAGACTAGGCTAGGTACACTAGACTAGGTTCATATATGACATTAGCATACATAATATACTCACGCCTTTTGCAGAGACAACAGAACGCCACTTGCTTCTATTCTTACAAACCTCACGCATTTCCTCTACACTCGTTACTCTTTTCATACATGCACGCCGGTTTCGGGTACTTCGGACCTTGCCGTTTTTTAGGACGTCCACAATTAGATCGAGGAATGTCCGACGAGGTCTGCTGCGACTTATAGATCTGTTTGATGATCTGATTCGTCATCCTTTCTTCTCTCATTCGCTTCACGTGTCCAAACCACTTCAACATTCCTTTCTCAATCCTAGTCACGACATCTTCTTTCAAACCACTGTTCTCTCGTATAGTTACATTCGGAATTCTACCAATCAGTCTCACCCCACACATACTACGCAGTGATTGCATCTCAACTGCGTTAATTCTAATTTCATGGTTTTTCTGCCCTAACCAACTTTAACTTCCATACTTCAACGTGGGGACAAGCATTCCATTATGAACCGCCAATCGTGCCTCTTTTGGCGCAGTCAGGCTGTTCATTAAGGCATAAGCTCTATACAAAATATGACAAATATGTATCTATAGTAGCCAAATCAATGGATAGAACACACGTTATTATTGGGACCAGCGGTAACATTTTGGTATCATGTTTCTAAAAGAAAGGTCTGAAGCACCCGGCGAACATGTATTTTTTTTTGTTTTTTTTTTTTTTAAAGACAACTCCCGCATTAGGACTAAATCCTGTGTCGCGAGGGACTTTACAAACATGAAACTAACGGACACAATGAACACCCAGACTCGAAACAACAATTTGTGAATTTCACGAAGTGTTGCCTCGTGTGGGGATCGAACCCACAACACTCGGCGCAGTGTCAAGCGGTGAGGCGGCCACTTAAACCACTACGCCAACCGTGCAGTCATCGTATGAAAAGAATAATAAAAGTAGAAGAAGCGCGTGAAGTTTTTAAGGACAAAAAGAAGTGGCGCTCTGTTGTCTCCACAGAGCAAATACAAAGGTTGTCTCAGTCTACCTCGGCGAGAATAAGGCGTGAGAGTGTGTATGTATGGAGATACCTATTAAACGGTCAGCAATAAAGGCAGATACAGTCTGAAGTAACACCTGCAGGGGATCAGGAGATCGCATGCTCCTTCAACGCGGACATTTTTCGATAATTTTATGACGACCTCAAAGAACGAGTCGAGATATACGATAACCACAGAAATAAATAGTATTATTTCTGTGACGATAACCTAAATCAAGACAAACATCTATGTTCATGGACACAAATGTTTGACTTGAGTTGGATTCAAACCAGCGCCACCGAGTCTTCAAATTATTTTTACTTTGAAACAATAAAATCATCAGTATTTCATATATATTATTATATTTTATAAAGCGGACAACAGTATACAAAGCATACAGCGGTATACAATGAAAATATGTACATTCAATCTAAGTTACTTTATTATCTTCATTGGATCAGAAAATGCCAATACTTTAGAACTATATAAATAACTGTCAAGGATTCAATATAACTTTTAGTGGAGGAGTTCGGCCCAGTTTCTGGACGTGTAATGATGGATTAAGATAAATGGTAAAAACAAACCATTTATCTCTAAAATTGACAACTGGAGGGAATCGGAAATACTTTAACCATATTTAAATACGATTCATTTCATTTTTAGAAAATTTGAATTGGCTGTACTTACAGCAAATAGGTAATTTATTTCAATTGAGATAGATGTTACTTCATGCAAATCATTATTTCTAATAACACGACACAGATATTTTATTTACTTTTTTAATTGACAATACCAACAAGCATATAACTTGTATCCCAGTGCACCTTACAAATTAATATTAAATCAACGAACTCAAAGAACACGCAGACTAGAAAGAACAATTTGCTGATCACGGAGTGTTGTCTCATGTGGAGAATGAAGCTATGACACTCTGCGCGGTGTAAAGTTGAGAGACGGTTGCTTTAACTATTTCATTATCAGTGCAAGCAGAATGAAATCTTTTTAAAGAAATCCTCCCAAATATGATTAAAACACACAATTCTTACACAGACTTTACAAACATATCAACAGCCACAAATAACACCCCGACAATCAAAATGTCCCCAGCACTTCATATATTTATCTAATAATAATATAATTTTCTACTGCATATAAGTTTATGAAAATCAAACACAGATAAAACCATAGGAAAACTAGCGAAACAATCTTAAAGCACAAACTAAAAATTTAACAGGCCCTCGTGGACCGACCACAAGTGAATACTTACTTTTAGGCGTCGTGTTATCGACAATAAGTTGGCAAAGGATTCTACGATAGGCATCCATGCTTGCTATCTTGCACATCTAAGGGAGCGTATATAGCAAAGATGGACGAGGTGGTGCAAGGAAAACGTCTGTCGTGATTATTGGTAATGTAGTAGCGCCCATAGCGTGACTTGACATGCCGTTCGTAATAGATCGTCGATGTTAAGCAGTGTTTGCACAGGTTATTAATTGGAGGGGCATGTTGTGGCATTTACATCAGAGCGCTACTTTAGGCACGTAAAGCCGACGATCCCGGTTCTTTTAGTGCAAGAGGCGTTGGGCGGCCTTTAAACTGCGACACCAGAGTTGGTCACGGCAAGAGAACTATGCGGTAATTTCTTGTTTATTATATAGGAAGCAAATGAGCAGCCAGGTCATCTGATAGTAAGTGATTACCGCCGCCCATGTACACTCGCAACACTGGACGAGTCATATGTTATCACAAGGTTGACGTTGCCGACCTAAAACCGTAAAAAAGAGTACGCTCTTTTCTTGAAGGTTGAAGATTTTTCATTATCTATTTAATTTACAACAACATCGCCACACATGATTTTGATACATCATCGAACACATGATAGCTTTTAACGATTGCATACTTGTCGTACTTTTTAAATCACTTTACAAATGTGTATATTTTTGTAGCGCCCAATAATGTACCTATGTATTTATTTTGGTTTGTCTTAACGAAATTATATTTTTGTCGCACCGCTCATCTGTCTTGCACATCTTTTGTCAAAACATAGCCTAAATACTAGGTACATGAGATAGCACTAGTCCCATGGTTTTTGCTGAAGACTATTTGGACGCTCGAACTTCGTGTTGGCAGTAGTAATGGTTTCCGTTATCTCTCTTTATGTAAATCAGTCTTGAAGGTGGTATTTGTTGTAACAGTAATTTTTATTGTTGCGCGTTATAAGGGTTATTTAGTATTCATTGTTTTAAATTGATAGCATTATATTTCAAGATTTTTATGTGAAATCTCGCTGACTTGCAGGTGCAAATTACTCGTAATCTATACTAATATTATAAATCTGAAAAGTTTGTTTGTCTGGTTGGTTGAACGCTCTTATCTCTGAAATGATTCGATGTGTTGGATATCTGTATCTGCTGGATGTATATAACATCATCTACGTTATGAGCTACGGCGCAATTATGAGATTGTTACCATGGGCTCAGCTAGGATTTTAGAAGAAGGATGATTAACTTCGGAACATGATTAGTGCGCTTCGTAGCAATAAGGCCTATAGGTCTCTTAACAGAATCATACTGATTGTAACATCTGAAGGTATAACCAACCAATACTAACAACAAAATGTGAATATATGTATATTTTGAATTAGTATTATGAATTATGCAATTTGTTTGCAATTATGTAACACATTGTCAGGCGTAGATAAATATAAAGAAGAGAAGGCGTAAAGAACTAGAAATATACATAAGTAAGTAAACATAGAAACAGGCGGTAAGTAAACTTGTTGAACACGAAAAAAATGCGAAACGGTTAGCTAACACTTTTGTATTGCAAGCGTAACAAGAGAGCTGTGAAGTTTAAATACATAGTCGAAGTGACAGCTCAATCATTAATACGATGAGATAGGCTAGTTTTATGGTTTGGAATTGTATGATGCTGATAGATTTGAGCATTCGTCTGTAACAGAATAACGAGCATTCGCAATTTTTAAATTTGTCAATCTGAACAACGAACAGAGCTAAACATCGCCACGAATATTGTCACGATCGTTCTAGCGCTATAATCAGCAAAAATCTCGAAGCAAATTGACAGTCTATTCACTAGAATAGGCACTCACCAGAACGCTCGGAAGAATGGTAGCTAAAACACTATCGTTTGTTTTTTTTGTTATGTAACATTTGCAAGACTGTTCCTTACAGGTGAATGGTCAAGTGTAACAGAACCATTACGGCGCTTGTACACGGTAAGAAAATACGCCTATGCCTATGCAAGAATTCGTGTCGCAACTAGAAAAGAACTGTGTACACTGCTCGCAGCGGTGCACGAAAAAAATCTTGTCTGCGCAAGACAAGACGCGGCGAACGTTGTTGCGGAGCGGTGGGGGGCGGAGTAGTAGGGTTCACACAGCAACACGGGGTAGTTTTTGTTGTGCGTTTGGTGTGGACGTGTATTGCAGCTTAGAGTACAAAATGGCTGATGAGTTACTAATAACTTTAGTAGAGGGACAACCGGTATTGTGGGACAAAACTTTTGAGATTTATAAAGATAAAAGACTCACATTCGAAGCATGGAGAGAAATATTTATTATTTTATACAAATACTTCGACGACATGACAAATATCAAAAAAATGAATATGGTAAGTACCTATAACATATTACTTATTATTAGAATTTTCGAAAATACAGATTATTATATAACAGAGTCTATAAATGATTCTATTTTCACTCGTGAAACCTGGAAAAAGAAGATATCGGTGTTTTAATTTTTTGTTAGGAATTAATGATGTAGGTACGTTTGAATGGTCCGTATTTATGCAAACGGGAACCACTCGACAAATTTAGATTTTTGCTTTTTTTGAAGAATTTTCTCTTGAATAATTGGATGAACCCAGTAAAGTCTCTTGTTTTTTTGTTTCCTTTTTCATTTTGTTATAATAATAATATGCAATTATCATTCTTTTTTGCTTTGTAGTTAACATTTTTATAAATAAACTAAAATAATTATCAGACTTACTACTTGCGCACCCTACTCCCGACTGACGACTACACGAAAAAAATCTTGTCGTGTACACGTTCCGATTAGTCTTGTCTGCGGAAGACACGAAAAATTTCGTGTGTAGAACAGACAAAATTCTTGTCGTATACACGAAGAATTTGTCTTGTCTGCCGCAGACACGGTAAATTTTCTTAGCTTGTACAAGCGCTCTTATATCATTATTTTATCAGCAAATCGTGGCACATTCTAATTTCAGATTATTTATTGTCTTAGCAAGTACAAAACTACTCAACTATACAGCTATAGGGTGCTGGGTGTTTCTAGTTACAAAATAAAGTATAAATGCATGTTTATCCATTGTCTAGTATTATACCAATAGTACAAGCTCTGCTTAGTTTAGGACTAGATTGTGAATGTAGTCCTAAACTTATTTTATATAATTTATTATAGCCTAGCAAAGCGGAGAGACCGACTGCTTTAAGTGCTACGCAGTCTAGGGTTCAAATCTACAGCAGCAATGGCTTTTCGAAGTTACGCACGTTTTTAATTGTTAATTATCGCTTGCTTAACGATTAAATCATGGTGAGAGAACCTAAATGTCTGAGAGATCACCATAATGTTTCCGGGGGACTTCACCTAGTCTGGCAGACCGCTCTTGGCCGCGTGGCGGACTATTTCCTAACCCTTGTCTTAATGGGAATAGCCCTGTGCTCAGCAATTGAACGCACATGTACAGATTAGATTACATTTTACTGTTTTCTTTTCTTCAAATGTATGAAACTGTATGCCATAATATTCTACCTCCCTGACCTTTTATCTCTTGTTACCTTTGTTCTAAAAGGCTCTCATGTAATTTAATTACTATAAATGAGGAAAGGACGGCGAAATATAACTTTTATTATAATTTAATTAGGGCTCTGGACTCGCTTTTATTCGTTAATACTAACTTAATTAAAATGTACATT
This sequence comes from Euclidia mi, assembly GCA_944739405.2. NCBI lineage: Eukaryota > Metazoa > Arthropoda > Insecta > Lepidoptera > Erebidae > Euclidia > Euclidia mi. Next base: position 23,712,801 of record OX123205.2, read on the forward strand.
CAATTATTATATTAAGAGTGCATTTTTAGATGTCTAGAACAAAAAATCAATATTAACAGCTTATTACAAAATGTCATATATAAAGCTAGTATTTTTCAAAATGTCTGGACCGAGATACCGAAACAATATGCCTTCACTACGCAATCTGTATATATAAAACTAGAGGAAGGACGCAACTACGCTCGCACTTTTCTTAAAATTTAAACTTTTTTCCGATTTTTTAATGATGCAGATCTCTGTCAAATGCGGCTACGAAGCGTTGCCGATGTACCCATTAAAAATACCTACACGAAAGTACCCACAAACACATATTATATGAAAGATCTAAAGTCTTCTTAGCTTACCTTTCCAATTTAATACATATGTATAGCAAGTGCATATCACACCTAAGTATTTTTCACTAAATCGCGTTTTACGAGTCAGCCAAGTTGCAATTTTGACAATTCACATCGACACGCTTTATAAGTCATATACCTACTCAACCATGCCGTCTTAAAAACAATCCTAGAAATTCCAAGCTTCAAACAAACAGTTATATCTAGAACATGCTATATGGGATTTCATAATATTATATTCCTATCGTCAGCAAGATTATTATGATCTTGTACTATAAAAGTTTATACGTTACCTCAGGCCTCATGGCGTGCTTCCAACTTCTATCATACAATAACTAAGGTTTCTACGCCTTGAAGTTAGTACACCGCTGACATATTTGAATTTGTTTGCTTTAAAATCAAATCAGTATACCACTAAATATACTTGGTGATTCTCCTTGTATAATAAAGTATTTGTTTTATCTTATGGCACCAGAATGAGACAAAGAAACAATGTAATAATTAAGATCTATGAATTTTAGTTTTACAAAAAGTTTTAGGTAACAAATTCAATATTTAGTTACTATATATTTATGACTACGGTAAGGTTAACTATCACAACGATTCGCGTAGCGTCAATGTAGCGGTAATATCGCATGGCGTGTCTCCATAGACGATGGGCCATTTACTTTTGTGTCCCGCAGGACCGGAGTTGTGTACGCTGGACGACCTGTATGAGGCAAGACCAAATGCCATTCGAGTGGCCGAGTTTTGGACCAAATCTATTTAGACTGTTGCTATCGACACGACAAGGAAGTAATATATCTCGTTACATTAGTTAAAAGTCGTGGTGCATAGAACTCGCTCAAAATAACAGCAGTCTTTCCAACCCGTAAGTCTCCCTTTTTTGGGGAGAATTAATTTATTGCTCACATTTCCTTGCTTCGGGTAATCTTAATTATTTTTGTGCAGCCAATCGGGGTCGCTGGGTGTAAAAAATTCATAGTTCTGTTTTCCGCGCAGGGTTCGTATGTTCATTACGGATTTTGTTGTGTGGCAACGATTTATGACCGAAAACTATGATCTATTGTTTAGGTCTGATTTAATAGGATTCAATAGTGTTCGTTTGAACTTGTCCTTGCCGGCTTGTCAATTTGACTTAAAATTTTATTCACTTGTCAGCATTATAGCGTAAAAGAAAAAAAAAACAGTTTTTGCCTTGATATTACGGACAGCCAAAAGATGTATAATCAAGAAGATATCTATGCGATTAAAACCCGTCAATAAAAATCATATAATGGCTAATATATCTATGTTTAATCTTCAGACCCATTGTTCCATTACCTACATTTCTGAACCAGTTTGTTCTATCTCATTCGTTTTCCGTACAACAAATGGTTGAGTTACACCTCCTCTATGTTTCACGTCTAGAGTGCATTACCGATAGCTCCATACATCTCTTGTCAGACATACTTCTACATCGAGAACTGCAGTCTCTAATGTAAAATGTAATAGAAGTGCATTTTGTTTTGAATATGCACTGCGAGCTCTGAAGTTAGCTGCAGCGGACGTTTATACCTACAGAGAAGTACCTGCGCAAATTTGAGTATGCGAGATAGAAATTGAAACTAAAATGTGATTCACACTTTAGTTTCCATTTCTATCATAACTTACTTTAGCTATTATAAATTTTAATATTTGCTAAAATAGGCTACATGTACGATTCAAAAAGTCCAACCGCAGATGATTCAGTCATCTGCGGTTGGACTTTTTGATCTTCATTGGCATCAAAGCAGATTAGGTTTCGATATTGGACGTACTGTAATATTTCACGTCAAAATTTTGCTAAACGAATGTTTCAATCCCACATTTTCAGACAATTAATCTACAAGTTGATAGTTCTTAGTTACATTTTTATTATTTATAATAAATAATAATTATCTTTTCCGTCTAGCGATCCTTTTGCTGTTGAATTTCCAATCTCTAACTATGTATAGTTAGAGATTGGAAATTAAAGGTTATTGAAATTTTCTGTTAGATAATTCTGTAGAATTACCTAACAGAAAATTTCAATAACCTTTCGCCCGACCAGAGACTCAAACCGTCAGGTTTACCAACTACTTCTTCTTTTCGTGTGAGTGTGTGGCCAAATCAGGTTTCGGAGTTTTTGAACCATCCGAAGGCCTCCGCCGTAGTCAAATTATTCTTATCCTGAGGCAAGAATCGGGAAGAGAGATATGTGAAAAGAACCTTCGGCTTAATGTGCCCTCCGAAGCAAGGTTGTGCTCTGATGTAAATGCTGCAATTACTAGCGCTCAATATAGGAATTTAAACTTTCGTGGTCATTTAAACTTGCTTTAAATTATCTTTCAGGATATATGTGTGTGACTGAGGGAGTTCCCATATAGGACAAACGAAACGCACCATTTCTTGCCGGATAAAGGAACACATTAGGGTAGTCAAAAATAACGAGCCACATAAGTCAGCTATAGCTTAACACCTTTTAGACTCGGGTACCGACCATAGGATTGAGTTACACAACCCTCAGGGGCTTTCGACAGAACGCCACTACATACCTCGAATGGTTAGGAAGCCTATTGAAATTAAAAAGTTCAATAATTTCAATAGAGAGGATGGGTTTCAACTGTTGAGTATCTGGCATCCAGTGGTGCCTGTGTAAAACCCGTGAAACGAAAAAATTCAAACCGCGAGCTGACGTAGTGAGTGTAGTATGATGTGATAGGGTACAGTGCGATAGTGAAAACAGTGGCAGTGGTGTTGTACGCAAAAAACGACTAAGAAAGAGGGTAGACCGTTATACTTGCTCGTAACATTCATCCACCCGCAATACCCTCAGTACATCCGTGAACATGGGGCTTGCAACAGTGCCAAAATATCGGTTACTCCAAACAAAGATACGTGGTATATATCCCGAAAGACAATTTAAAACTAGCGCTCAGACAAACGGTGACCGATCCAAGTCATGACTTGTGAAAACGTTGCTTTACCGATCTATTACAAACGGCAAGCCGAGTCACACTATTAGCTACTTACCAAAATGATGAAAAACCGTAAACAAGAAAGCAACAATTCCGAAACCATTTTCGTCTTAGTATTTATACGTCATTACGACACCTCCTACGTATAACATCGTAACTGCCTTTTATCAACTTTACAGTATCGCCATTTAAAGGTACGGAAGCAGATTATTGATGTTGGTGAAGTCAAATACCACCGATTTGCGATTCCTTGTCACTCTTTAAGTGAATATACGTGCGGAACCCGCCCAGGAGGACGTCCTAGAAAGAAACAAACATATTTGGGTCACCACCAACCTCAACCCAAATCACCTCATTTGCGCCGGCCCTAGCAGGATTTGAACTCGCGCCCACTCACGCAACTCTTTGGCATACCGGACCCCACTAACTATCCGTCACCAAAGCGTGAGCGCCCGCCGCCAAATTCCCCACTACAAGCCAGTAAAGAGCGCGCACATCTGCTACGCCGCGCTTGCGCTGACGTCACCAGCCCCTCTACGACGCAGCGGCGGCCTCTTACTACGGCACACAACTACCGGCTACGTCGCGAGACGCCGCTCTCTCACTTGTCCGCTTGAACTTCGAAGTAATCTGCTCCTTAATACGCTACACTCTAGATGTCTTTCTCAATGGCAAACGCGAATATAATTATGAATACTCCGCCAAACTGCCTCAGTGAAGCGGTATCTCAACCTGAGCTGTACCGCACACCCGATTTTATTGAAACTGAGCCCAACATTACTATGAGGAAAAGGAAATACCCTGAAGACCATCTAGAAAATATGATGCAGCAACTGACCACTAATGTACAAAAGATGATCACAGACCTCAAAACCAGTCAAGAAATACAGTTCAACAAAATTAGAGAGGACATCGCTTCCGTCAAAATTCAAAATGAACAGCTGCTCGTCTCAAACATTGAGCTAAATAAAACTATAAGAACTATAATCGAAGAACAAAACAGTCTAAAATAACGTGTCAGCAAATTAGAATGCCAAGAAGAAAAATCAAATAAATCTGTAGGCCTTCTGCAACAACAAATTGAGATCCTTGAAAGAAAACTCAAAGAAACAAGTATCGAATTCCGAAATATACCGACCGAAAATTATACACAAATGAACCTAGCAATAGAAAAGATACACAGCACCTTGGAGGTACAATACGATCCTCGTGACATTCACAACGCATACCGACTACCATCATAAAATAATACCCCAAAGACTATTATTATTGAATATGGTAACATTTCATTGAAAAATAAAATTATGCAAGCCTATAGAAAATTCAACAAAGCTAACAAGGAACGACTAAACACCTCTATACTGGAATGGACCAATGACAAAAAGCCTATTTACATTAATGAATCACTGACCAAGAAAGGAAATCATCTTATGTACCTAGCGCGCGACCTTGTCAAGAATACTAACTGGAAGTACCATTGGTCTACTGGAGGCAAAGTATACATCAAAAAAGAAGACGGAGGACGACCTATCGAATTAACATCCCCGAACAAGTCTCTAGCCTACTCAACGAAGAAATGGAAAAATGACTAGAATATTCTGAATATGTAATCACTAAAATGCTTTATGTCTCACTATTTCAATTTGAGCCGTATAATGTTTTAGAAATCTTTGCAAAAGCAAAAAATATATCACGTATTTTAAAAGTTAAAAAAATACAAATATCTATACCTGCATGTCTTACTTAAAAATATGTTAATATGTAAAAAAAATATAACTAATACATTCTCACAACAATCTCACACTTACTTACAACTAATTTCCATTACCTCACTGAAACACACATACTACACAAATCACATCGACAACTATACCACATATTATACAATATACAGGGTGGCGCTTGCATAGCGGCACTTTTTGAACAAAGGCATAGCTTACAAGATTCTTAAGCTTTGTACCAAAAATCAATTAAATCGGTGCAGTAGTTTAGCCACAATATCAATTTTAAGTTCCGCAATTTTTGCATACGCTTTGAGTTCCATACAGCTGATACAAAACGGTCAACGACCCTACATTGCGCGCCGAGACTCGCTAGGTACTACTCACGACGCGACGCCTCGACGTCAACCGAAGCTGGGCTCAGCGCAGACAGAACGGAGCGCAGCGGAGAGGATTTTATCAACGCACTTGAAAATAGACTTTAATGTTTTTACAATAAAGTTCATAAATGCTTGAACCTGATAAAAAATATTCGCGCGTCCTCGAAGATACGCGGAAATCCCCGCGCAAAGTCGAGTCGGCGCCCGCGTCGTCCGTGTATTTTCAGGGTTTAACGAACTTTCGCGACAAAATATTTACTGTAGAGTGGTAACCCAGAACGTTTTACTCACACAGGCTCGCGAGGTCGCGCGCAATCTTGCATACGCAATCTGTAAAGAAAATGCCCGAGACCGCGCGGGGATTATTCCTCTCTGTCTGCGTTGACCCTTCGACGACTTAGGACGATGACGTCTTCGTGCAACGTCGCTTCGCCTCGAAGGTACCTACCTAAGACTCGTCGTTGTAGGTTTTTGCGCCCTAGTTAATGCGTAACATTTTTAACAGAACAAAACTTTTGAAACTTCCTAATTACCTTTTCAATAAAGTTACATAATAATAAAATGGATCGGTTCCGCAAGCACGAAAAAATCTGATTAGGTATACACAGTAAATGCACTACGTGTGACAAGGACAAACATAGTCGAGCCAAATAGAGTTGCCCAATTATGAACAAAATATTGTCAATAGTATCGATAAAAAATACGCACCGTAAAAGTTTGTTGTTTATTGTATCGACATTGATTGTATTTAACGTTAATGTAATCGTCTTATCAATGATAGTATCGATAAAAAATCCTACGCACCGTAAAAGTTTGTTGTTTATTGTATCGACATTGTTTGTATTTAACGTTAATGTTATCGTCTTATCAATGACTTTACGTTCGAAAATTTCAAAGTGTGGTACAAATAAAGACGACGTTTTTAATAGGTAAACAATGATAAACATGTAAAGATATTCAATTATTTAATCATTTGAAATAAGTTACTAATTATTGACTATTTTAGCTCTTTCCGTATGGTATTTTTTAAATGGTCTAATGGGTTCAACAATCTACTTAAGAATTATAATAACTATGTACTAAAACTACTGAACTAATTGAAGTATGTGCATAGTATTTCATAAACTTGTTTAACTGTGTCGTATTAGCAACACAATTAAGCAAAAGCATTATTGTTAATACAAGTAAGAATGCATAGTTCGTTGTATAAAAACATTTTGTGTTATTTTGTTGTTAACGTATTAACGTGTCAAAAATATCGACATTCATAGTACCTATTGCGCATCTGTATTTCCTATCCTAGACATGTCGGCGCCAGCAGCGCATCGGTGATCGGTGACTCACCATAGGTTTGTTTAGTGCCGCAAAATCTATTGGATTAATAAGGCGATCAGATCGCGCGCGCGCTTATCCGACAGTTGTTTTTGATATTGAATTGTGTGATTGTATTTAGTTGTGTTATTTAATTGTGTTGTTGTTTAGTGAACTTTATCATTCGTCATTTTTGCATTACTTGTGTTAACAATGACAAACTTTATGTCGTCCGGATATGCGGTTATGATTGTGTAACGTGGGTTCTTGTTGTGAAAAAGACACCAGTGCTTTCCTAATTACTGAACTTTCATTAGAGTGATTTGTAGAATTACTGAAGTAGGTAATTCGTGATAACAATGGCGGCCATTTTGATAATTTGAAAATTTTGTGCTACCTTTTACGTGGGTTTGTGTTAAGTGGGTTTTTGTTGAAATGAAAAAGACACCAGTGCTTGCCTAATGAGTGACCAGACATTGGAGTGATGTGTAGAATTACTGAAATAGGTAATTCGTTAATAAATGTGAACTACCTCCGTGGCATCGTCTGCCGCATAGCACACGTTGCTGTTCTTACAAAGGTCAGTAACCTAATGTCATATTGGTCTACAAATGGTGTTTCGTTTTGCTACTCATATTTTATAGTTTATTTTGTTTGAAAATTTTATTATTTTATTTTGGCCCCATGACCTTTTTTGTTGATATAAAACATTTTATAGGCATCAATGTTACGTCCTTTTTAAATCAATGCCCCTATGCAAGCGCCACCCTGTATAAATCCCAAATACACACCGTAGTACACACTTTAGCACGTTACCTTTACGCCCAAAAAGCTACAACTTATACCCCTTTCTGCCTTTGCGTACCAACTGATTCAATATAGCATCTCTTCGGCTCTGATCAAATATAAGACATTCACAAGATGCCACACCATATGAATACGATATGCTCAGAGCTGGAGGCACTGTCGATATCCAAGTCCCTCTCGTGCCGCCCTGATCAGTGCTATAAATATATGACAAATAAAAATAGATCTCTAATAGCGATACACTTGAATATACGTAGTTATCAATAAAAATTTCGATGAATTCCAATTACTTTTCGAGCAAATTAAAATCAAGTGTGACGTCATTATACTAAGTGAATGTTGGTTATCAAAATCATTTACTATACCAATTTTGGAGGGATTAAGTTCACATTATACAGCATGCACAGGTAATCAAAATGATGGCATTGTCATCTATGTCCGACAAGGACTTGAATGTAATATACACGAACCTAAAACCTCCAGAGATGCAAACTGTCTTACATGTGAAATAAACAAAGAGTTTTTGTTCATTGCTATCTATAGGTCACCATCCAAACCGAACATCGACAATTTTCTAAACGACCTTGATAATCTACTAAACAATCAAAAAGAAAGTAAAAACATCTGCTTAATGGGTGACATTAATATAGCCATAAAAGAAAACAACACCAATAACCGATCAGATGACTAGGTGGTCTTCTGCTTCTTCGGCCTTATACCTACCCGAAACAGCAACTGTTTAGATCATGTAATATTAAAAACCAAATACAAATCCACCACGCTAATCCTACGAACGTTCATAACGGACCACTGCCCCACATTACATATAACCCATCGTAAAAATGTAACAGACTCAGAACCAGAGGCGGCCCTTGAAAGATTATATTGGGTGTTCACTAAAAAAAAAGGTGAAACTGCCCACCATTTATTTTGTGAATGCTATTTCCAAAGATTTTTCACAGTATTTTATAAAGTTTACGCTGTTATGTTCCATATTAGTTACACAAATTAACTGTCTTTCTTAAACATATACACACAATCACACATACAATTAACTAAATTATAAACACCAATCCTTTTCTAATTACTAACGCACTTGCAGAGAAATGTTTTGCTTTTGTTTACATTCAATGATTACGGCAAAATACTATAAAAACGGCGCACACGTTTTAATTTTTCTTCGTGACAAATGGTCATATCCTTTAGTCGGGTAATATATTCGCGCATGCACAGCTCGTCAAGCTAGCCAGGAGCGCCGCTCCGTATTAGGCTGATTTCTCATACAAATCTTTTGTCTCACGCGCCCATCGCATAGAACGCTCTCTCTTTCGCACTCATTACATTTCAGTATTAAGCGTTGTACTAAGCTTTCGTCAACCAAGAGCGCTGTTATGAGCGCTCCACTCAACAAAAATACCTATGTAAGTTTCAAGAGTGCTGACAAAATTATGATAAACAGTTTAGTAGTCAAATACTTAGGTATTTTTGGATATGCATTGTAGAAAAGAGAATAGGTGTGTATTAAAATATTAAGTATGTTTATAGAAAAGGTTTATATGAGTTGTATACATATATTTTATAATTTTGGGAGTTCACCGCTCCAGCGCTCCTTTGAACGAGCCGCCACTGCTCAGAACCCACAGTACGCACAAAAATGGACAAAAGCTCAATCATATATGAACTTTATTTAACTGATCTCTACCCAGTAATATCTTGCCAAGACCCAAATATTGCTACTGATATCCTTATATCAAAAATAATCAACATCATTAAAAAACACACAACGACACACACAACCACTCGCACGAGAAAAAATATTTAACTATGGATCACGCCCGGTTTGTTGCGCTGTATCAAAAACAGAGATGCACTACATATGAAACTTAAAAAGGATAGGGATAACGATATCTTAAGAATCACCTACGTACGCTACAGAAACTTCATAAATAAGATAACAAAGGCACAAAAAAGGGACTATTTAAGAAAATTGCTTTACGATGCTAAAAGTTCAAAACAAATCTGGGATGCGATCAAAAATATCTCAAACATAAATACCTCCAAAACTACATCCTCCACCTCACTCCTAACATCCCACTTAACACCCACCGAGTCTATAAACCATGTTAATCGTTACTTCGCTAATATAGGGAAGGTATTAGCTAACAAAATAAAACTCGCCACAATGGTCCCTACACGGGCCGCCCAAACTAAAAGATCCCCATCGGACTCTATGGCCTTACTCGACGTCGACCCTGAAGAAGTGAAGAACCACATTCTTAACCATCGTAATGACTGTGCGATGGGTTGGGACGACATTCCAACGACCATATTGAAACAGGCTTATCCAGTATTGGTACCTCCCCTAACACACATTTGCAATCTCTCACTAACCCAGGGAATATTCCCGGACGCCTTCAAGAAGGCCATAGTTCACCCAATACATAAAAACGGAGCATGCGATGCGGTGAACAATTATCGCCCCATATCAGTTCTACCCACCATATCGAAAATCTTAGAAAAGATCCTAAATACTCGGTTAACAAACTACTTAGAAACGAAAAACCTCCTGGCGACTAACCAATACGGTTTTCGACGAGGATTATCCACTAATGACGCTGTCTCCTCACTCGTTGAAGTGTGTTGAAGTGTTGAAGTCTCACGAGTGGAAATGATAGATAAAGTCAATGCTTGCGTTGGAATCTTTCTTGATATATCCAAAGCGTTCGACACTGTCTCTATACCGCTACTTTTATCAAAATTAGAAGCCCTTGGAATCAGAGGTGTAGCGCTAAACATTTTTTCTGACTATCTGAGCAAACGCACACAAGCAGTAAAGATAGGAGATCTCGTCAGTGATGATGAAAACCTCACCTCAGGAGTTCCCCAAGGCAGCATCTTATCTGCAACCCTCTTCTCTATCTATATACATGAGCTTTGCGAAATGCAACTAACAAATTGCAAGATCTACACCTACGCCGATGACACGGCACTAATAGTACACGGTCCGGATTGGGAAACTGCGCGATCTAATGCGGAAGCCGCTTTAACCCAAATCATAACATGGCTTTCTAGCAATCTGCTGACTATAAACCTAGAGAAAACGGTTTTCACTCTCTTCACCGTGAGGTCCACAAGCCTCCCACGCTCTGATTTATTCACTGTAAAAGCACATACCTGCACTTCACCTATACCAAACTGCTCCTGTCTGAATATTACAAGAGCCACACAAATAAAATACCTCGGCATTTACATCGACCAACATCTCAGATGGGTACAGCACATAAACAATCTATCCGCTCAAGTTAGAAAACTAATATACGTTTTTAAAAACCTCCGACACGTTGCCGACACGAAACACACTAATGGCGTATACCTCCTTGTGTGAATCTCTGTTGCTCTACTGTAACTCAGCTTGGGGTGGTGCAGCTAAATGTCACCTAATAAAATTAGAAAGAGCACAAAGGGCTGTCCTCAAAGTTATGACTAAAAAGCCATTCCGGTATCCTACCACCAAACTGTATGAGGACGTACCTGTGCTAACCGTAAGGCAACTTTTTATTTTACAAATAGTACTGAAAACCCACTCCAATCTTATATATAACCCAACATTCTCTAAACGAAAACGTAGGCAGGACAGGGTTTGTACCATAAAACGATGTAGAACCACTTTAGCCAAACAGCACTCATACCTTCTTTGTGACCACCTGTACAACAAAATAAACAGACTCCTGAGCATCTACCCAATAACTAAGTTTCAAGCAAAAAAAAAAACCGTGAGTGGCTCAAACAGCAAAACTATGAGACCACAGAGGCTCTTATAAAGTAGAATCTTGTCAAATCTCTTTCCCGTTCCCCCCTTCCCTCCTTCTCATTGCACTTTCTCCCCTTCGCATCTAAAACTCAGATATACACACATACACACACACACGCATACAAACACAGCACAAAAAACGCATACCCAAATACTCTTAAGAACACACACTGTAACACAGATAAACAACACACATAACACAAACTCACTAACATTCACACACACCCACACACACACACACACATTGTTTAATTTTAACAATGCTCAATACTGTATACCTAATAATGTATCATCTTAAAGTGTACCTATATCTATAGTTATATTGTATGGTCAGATCGATGAACCCCTGAAAACTCAAAACACAGGTAATAACCTAGTTTGAGAATCAGAGGCACACCAATCTCGATAACTAGAATATAGCTGAGATACTAAATATAAAAATCACTAAGAATGTACCGAGATGTAAGTTTTTGGCTAATAAAGTTTTTATTTATTATTATTACTATTTAATAATTTATTATTATTATTAAAATAAGCTAATTTAAGAACCAAAATTGACTGACATATTGTTAGGCTTAGTTTATGACCTCTACTAAGATTTATTGTTTTTTTTTTTGCTAGAATTGCCTAATAGTCACATACGACTTTCTACGTTGAAAATATTAGCCGTATTTAATAGTAAGAAGTACTTACTATCTTTTACGTTGACATTGATGTAGAAATAAGTAAGGTATGTTGTATGTAAGATAAGTTACATCGAAACTAATAATTTAAAAATGTGTCGTAGGTTACAGTTATCATAATATTAAAGGGAATACACGCAATAAAATATCTTCCTTTGCATTAAAATAAATGTATTTCGTAATCAAATCAGTAGTATTTTACTAAAAATATTACAGCTGAGATTAAGGAAAAAGTCAGAGTATTGTATAGGTGAAGATCAGAATGGGTTTAGGCTAGGCAAAGGAACCAGGGAGGCAATATTAGCCTTAAAATCAATTACCAATAGAAGATTGGAACTAGGCCTTAGCACACACATCGCCTTTGTTGATCTAGAAAAGGCCTTTGATAAAGTTAATTGGAAGAAATTGATGAAAGTCTTGAAGAATGCTAGATTAGATTACAGGGATAGGAAGATAATTTTTGAACTTTACAAGGATCAGGAGGCAGTGAAAGCAGTCGGAGAAGAAAAGGAAAGAGCTAAGATCAGACAGAGCGTTAGGCAGGGATGCCCACTGTCTCCAATGATGTTTAACATTTTTATTAAGTGTGCAATAAAGAAAATTATAGAAGAACAACAAGGAGGAATAAAAATTTATGAAAAAAATATGCATTTTATAAGATACGCAGATGACATAGCTGCTTTAACAGAGAGTAGAGAACAGCTAGAAATTTTATTAAACAGAATGGACGAGGTTTTTCTACAAATAGGATTAAAAATAAATTGTTCTAAAAGCAAAACAATGATCATATCTAAAGTTCTTTCTATCAATATTGAACCCATAAAATTAAATAACACTCAAATAAAAAATGTTAATAAGTTCAAATACCTGGGTACTTTAATAACCAGTAACTCCAGATGCACTCCAGATGTAGTGGTAAGAATAGAAATGGTGAAAGGAGCATTTAACTCCAAAAAACAGCTACTTACGACCAGAAATATTTCAACAAAGACCTAGAAAGGATTCATTAAATCCTATATCTGGTGTATAGCACTGTATGGATCAGAGACATGGACATTGACACAAAGGGACAAAGAGAGATTGGAAGCGTTTGAAATGTGGTGTTAGAGTAGGATGGAAAGAATAAGTTGAACTGAAAGAAAGACGAATGAGGAATTTCTAAATATGGTAAAGGAACAGAGACATATTTTAAAAACAATTGAGAACAGAAGAGGGAAAAGTTAGGCCACTTGATACGACATGACACTTTTATAAAGAACATCTTGGAAGAAAAAAAAGGAAAGGCAACGATAGCCGAGTAGATATACCAACAGACTGCCATGCAGAGGGTATCGGATTCGAATCCACGGCGCACACCAATGACTTTTCGGAGTTTTGTGCGTATTGAATTGTTAATTATCGCTTGTCCTGTGCCTCGGAGAGCACGTTAAGCCGTCGGTCCCGGTTGTCATGAAGATCTTTGATAGTCGTTACAGGGCGTCAGTACCTTCTAAATAAACTGACACTAGTCTAAACCATGGAATATCGCTATCCCTTCGGGTTGCGGAGGTCAGACAGGCAGTCGCTCCGTGGAAAAGCTAATATTCAGCCAAACCGGTTAGACTAGAAAGCGGACCCCAGATTGAAAACTGGGATAACGCTAAGAGGACGATGATCTTGGAAGAAAAAATAGAAAACAGAAGGGGTAGAGGAAGGCCAAGAAGGACATTCATAGATCAAGTGAAAGAAAAGGTAAAAGTCAACTCGTATCAAGAAGTCAAAGCACTGGCTGAAGATAGAATTTTATGGAAGGAACTCCACCGACAAGGGCTTGGCTTTTAAATTGAAGAGATAATCAAATCAGTCCAAATAAATATTCCGTTCAGAAATAGAACTCCAAATACTACTCAAAGGCATAGTCATTCATTATTACAGTAGTTTTATTTATTTTCTTGTTTCATTCTTTTTAAGAGCAATTACACTCATATTGAAAGTTTGTCTGGATTTTATTGGATTTTTTTATTCATGGTGAGAACTGAGTATGATTTGAGACTTGCACATATTCATCAAATCATTATTTTTTTGCCTTTGGTATCGGCCGCCTATTTGCACAGAGCGCACCATTATCAGTTTTTTTCTAGACGCCTAGACTATATAAAGTAATGACTTTTTCGCCAGCTAAATCATATTTATAAAATATTCTTTCATTCAGATGAGGATTTCCAGTCAAACAGGCAGCGATAGCCTAGCGAAAAGGTAGCAATAGCCTAGTGGAAAAGGCAGCGATAGCCTAGTGGAGATGCCAACAGACTGCCATGCAGAGGGTATTGGGTTCGAATTCACGGCACGGACCAATGACTTTTTGAAGTTATATGCATATTGAATTAAAAATTAACATTTGCCCCGTGCCTTGGAGAACTCGTTAAGCCGTTGGCCGCGGATGTTATGAAGATCTTTGACAGTCGTTATATTCAGGATTCAGTAAACTGACAAGTCTAAACCATACAATAAAGCTTTCCATTTGGGTTGCGAGGAGGTTAGATAGGCAGTCGTTCTATGGAAACGCAGTCAAATCCAGTTAGACTGCAAAGCAGACACCGGGTTCTAACTGGAATAACGCTAGAAGGATGATAAAAGGGCCTTCAGGTTCATTTGGCGAGTCTAATGAAATTCTACTAGTTGAAGACATTTTATATGATCGCATACACATGTTACACATATTACATCATGCTTTTCACGGATGTATAAATGCCTAAACCTATTGAAAATCCATTACTATATTGCATGAAACTATTAAGTATGCTACCATGCCTTACAGCGCCATCGTGCCTCATACATAAACTCCTTACCTAAGTTTCATAGCATTTTCTGTACCGTAAATTTTTTGTTACATCATATCATAATTTTTTTTTAATAATTTTAAAGTTATTACACATACACTATATTATTACTATACTTATTATTACTACATACTACATTTTCTCATCAACGCGCAGAATTATTAAATTGAAATTCATATCAAATACTCAGGTCTATAATACCTTGAAGCTGTAACAAAATCAAATTTCTATGTCAACGCAATAAAAAGAAACAGCAATTTAAGGCGCAAATTTTCTCGCAACTACTCGCAAGGGAATCAAAACCTACAGGGTACTTTCCGTGAACTCAGAATCTTGAAATTTGGTACAAAACAATGTTTTAAAGCACAAATAAAGGGAAAGTTGCGAAAACCGTAAATTATTAGTTACATCATATAACAAAATATTTTTATTAATTTTAAAGTTAGTATCCCTTTCTCATGAACGCGTTAAGTTATTAAATTGAAATTCATATCAAATACTCAGGTCTATTATACCTTTAAGCTGTAACAAAATCAAACTTCTATCTCAACGCAATCAAAAGAAATAGCAATTTTACTATATTTTCAAACTCGCAACTACTGGCAAGGGAATCAAAAACCACAGATCAAAACCTACAGGGTACTTCCCGTAAACTTAGATTCTTGCAAACCAAACGTCTTATAGCACAGATAAAGAAAAAAGAAAAAATTGCGAAAAACGTAAATTTTTAGTTAGGTACATCATGTAATAAAAAAAATAAAGTTACTAGTCCTTTCCTTATGAACGCATAGAGGTATTAAATTGAAATTCATAGCAAATACTCAAATCTATATTATCCTTAAGCTGTAACAGAATCAAACTTCTAAGCCAACGCAATCAAAAGATTCAGCTGTTTATGGCGCAAATTCTCGCAAATTTTCGAAACTCACAAGGGAATCAAAACCTACAGGGCACTTCCCGTGAACTAAGAATCTAGAAATTTCGTACATGGCCACTTCTTATAACAGAGATTAAGGAAAAATTTCCATATATGTCAATTTTTAGTGACATCATTTAATTAAAATATTTTTAATAATTTTAACGGTGCCACCTCTTTCTTCATGAACTCGTAGGGGTATAAAATTGTAATTCATATCAAATGCTCAAGTCAAAACTAAAGGGTATTTCCAGTCAACCTAGAATCTTGAAATTTGGCATAAAGCAACGTTTTATAGCACATAGGAAAATTTTTGAAAACCCAAAATTTTTTGTTACATCACATATTTTTTTAAATAATTTTATGTACCTACTTACCTGCAGGTTTGTACGGAGCTCTCGGTGCGCGAGTTTGACTCGGACTTGACCGCTTTTTAGGTAACGACAATGTCAATATTTTTCTCCGTTTATTTTTATTAAAGTTTGGGTAAATAGTGAATAATATTGTATACATTACATATAATCTGAAAGCTTGTGAAGTGCTCTTTTCAGTGACATAAGTAAATAACTGAAATTCTCCAAAACAAATATGTCTGGCTCATGTGGTGGATGCCGCAATAAAATCACTACTAAAGATTATTATTTGAATTGCGCCTTTTGTAAGCTCAAATATAACCTTCCATGTGCTAATTTAAATGAAAAGCGCTTCTCTGCAATGAATACCGATCAGAAAAGAAAATGGAAGTGCCACGACTGTCGCGCTAAATACGAGGGTCAAACTGAAAGTTCTTAGAACTGGCCACTTATAAACAATATAATAAAAAAAATATTCTAAAATTTGAAAATAGAACTCTTTGCCAATATTACTGAGTATATATTTCATTCATTTGTCATTTGTTTTACGATTTGGCGGCAAATTGAAAATTGTCTGTGTCACGTCAACATGAATTTAACACGAGAAAATTTTCGTGCAATGATTTTTTATGACTTTCGATGTCATTTAAGTCAACAAGAAAGTTATGATAGACTACGATTGGCCTTTCACGATGAAGCCCCATCTCGTGCGACTGTTTACAACTGGTTTAATGAGTTTAAACGTGGTCGCACTAATCTCACTGATGATGTACGTGAGGGACGGCCTTCTACGGCGACGACTGAAAATAACATCTGTGTTGTGCGGCGTATGATAGAGACTGACAAAAGAGTGACCTATCAGCAGATTCGGACAAGCTTAGGCATCGGTATGAGTCAAGTGCACAAAATCCTCCACGAACATTTAGCGGTCAGGAAGCTTTGCGCCCGGTGGATACCTCATAATTTGACTAAGGCTCAAAAACTCCATCGTGTGGATTGGTGCCGTAAAATGATTGAAAGATTTAACGGAGGTGACTCAAATGCTGTGTTCGACATACTAACAGGTGACGAAAGCTGGATTTACTGTTATGATCCTGAAACCAAAAGACAATCTGCTCAGTGGGTGTTTCCTTTCGAGGAGTTGCCAACTAAAGTGAAGAGAGATCGAAGTGCGGGAAAAAAAATGGTGGCCTCGTTCTTTGGAAGGATAGGTCATTTCGCAACAATTGTGTTAGAGGATCAAAAAACAGTTTCTGCAGAATGGTACACTACCAATTGTTTGCCACTTGTCTTGGAAAAAGTTCGAGAGAAACGACCTCGCAGTAGGATCCTCCTTCACCACGACAACGCCTCGTCGCACACCGCCAAGCGAACGATCGACTATTTGGCGACATCAAACGTTGAATTACTGGGTCACCCGCCGTATAGCCCCGACCTCGCGCCTTGTGATTTTTATTTATTTCCAAAAATTAAAGAAAAACTTAAAGGAAAGCGGTTTATGAATGCTGAAGAAGCGGTGGCTGCGTATCGCGATGCCATTGAAGAGACCCCTAAGGACGAGTGGGCAAAGTGCTTTTCCCAGTGGTTCCATCGCATGCAGCGGTGTATTGACGTCAATGGACAATATTTTGAAAAGATATAATAAAACTAATAACTGGCTAATGTAATCAGTTTTTGATTTTCTAAGAACTTTCAGTTTGACCCTCGTAACCCCAATTTGACAATAGTAATACACCACGGCCTGAAGATTCGCCTAGCAAGATAATAAGTCGGCAAGATTCTCCATTTACCAATGACAACATCACACAACGTAAAAAGTGATTGGCTGCTCTCTCTACAAGCAATGCAAATATAAATTATTTTATACCTACTCTTTCGAAGGATGACGTCAGAGAAATAATCAGAGAAGAATTCAGCTTCATGAAATCAGCTTTATTGCAAGAACTTAATCAGACTCTTTAAAAAAATTGTACGTACTGAGCTTCAATCCATAAAACAAGCAATGATTACCTTAGAGAATAGCGTGAAATTTTTGGATGAAAATTATGAAGTCACCAAAAATGCTGTAAATACATACCAAGATACTGTGGTTAAGCTGCAGAAGGAGAATACTACTATAGTGACTTAATTTACTTTACATGATCTATAAATCAGGCTCCTGGAGCTTGATTAGTAGATCATGTAAAGTAAAGTATTGAACTGAACAACACAACCGCTCTAACAACTTGGAAATACAGTGTGTGCCCGAGCATAGAGAAGAGAACTTTATATCAACTGTAATGCAACTCGCAAAAGTATCCTGCGACTTGAGGGAAGCTGATATTCATCACTGCACTCGCGTGGCGAAGAACAACAAGAATGACAAAAGACCTCGAGCAGCCATTGTTAGACTCGCTACCCCGAGGCTTCGTGATACATTTTTAGCTAAAGCTATACATTTTAATAAGATGAATCAAAATTACAAGATTAATACCAGCCATATTGGGATTGGAGGAAACAAATCGCCAATTTACATTCTCAAACACTTGTCCCCAACCAATAAGAAACTTCATGCAGCTGCTCGTCAGCTTGCCAAAGAAAAAGGTTATAAGTTTGTATGGATAAGACAAGGTCGTGTCTTCTTACGAAAAACGGAACACAATGAGTATATATATGTCAAAAATCATGATACGCTGGATAAGCTAAAATAACTTGATTTTACTTACTTTCAGTTTTCCTATTTTTATATTAATAAGCAAGATAATTGTATTAACCGTTACAAAGTTCACTATTCAAAACATGTATTATCAGAATGTAAGAGGTCTACGGACTAAAACCCATGAGTTTTTATCTGCTATTATTTGTTCTAACTATGACTTAATCATCTTGTCAGAAACGTGGTTAAATAGGACCATATATAACACTGAATTATTTGATAGCCGTTACACTGTATATAGAAGAGATCGCAAAACCAGTGGTTTCTACCACAACAAGGATGGCGGCGGTGTCTTAACCCGGCGTCATGGGGGTAGAAATTCGTTACACGGACGTCTGGGATGGGTCATAATTACCTTTTTTTTTTAATCCAGTATCCTCCAATATTTTGAAAAAAAAAACAAGTTTTTCTAATAACTCTATTGAATCATGTGTAATTAAATAAAATATCACTTTATTTGTACAAAAATATATTTATTAGTTAGTTTACTTAATCATTAAATATATCACTTTAAAAAGTTAACAAAAATAGCCTTCTCTAGTTTAGTCACAATAAACACTTATTTTTAATATTTTATAAAATTAATATGGAACTTATAGGAACTTTACAAAAATAATCTTTGATAAAACATAACAAAAATTAATTGGAACCATCAACATGAACACATTCGGCGCATAAAGTTATGAAATTTTCGGGGCAAATATGTTTGCCGCAACAATGACACGTATGATTAGTCTTTCGGTCTTTTTTGATGGGATAATAGCAATTTCCAACAAATTATACTCTACTCGGTATAAAGAAGGAGAGAGACACTGCGAAGATCTATTTGTAAAAGTGGAGGTTAGTCAAAATAAATATATCTTCTTTTGCGCAGTTTACCTTCCACCTCCATTCAATAAAAATATACTGGCACACTTTTTATATAATTTTAACCGCACTTCCGACAACATGGAAAGTGTGTGCCTCATTGGTGATTTCAATTTGAGCTGTATCTCATGGTTAGATTCTAATGATAACGATGGTAATTATTATCAACCAATACCTAATCAAAGTTCTTCACAAGCTAATCTGCTTACAGATTTTATGTCCCTTAATAACCTTAGCCAACATAATAATGTTACCAACAGCACGAATAAAATTCTTGATTTGGTTCTGAGCAATATGGCTGGCGCAATTACAGTTAACGCATCTCTGAACGCTTTCGTAAATATTGATCCGCATCATATACCTGTTGAAATAACTATTGAGGATATCCAAAGAGCGTCGTTAAAAAGTAAACCTTTTTTAAGGCATAACTTTTACAAAGCAGATTATGATCAAATCAAATCACATTTGGATGTTGTTAACTGGGATAACGAATTCCGGCAATCCCAAAACGTAGACGAAATGACATCGGTGTTTTACAAAATTTTAAATAATATAATCAATAAGTGTGTACCTAAAACTAAATACACCCGAGGAAAACATCCCCCTTGGTTCAGCAAGCAGGTGATTAAGCTAACACATGAAAAAAGTAAGTTGTTACATAGATTCAGAGTCTTTAAAAATCCGCTCAATGAAATATCATTAAGAATTTTAAACAAAAGGTGTAAAAAGCTTGCAATGGCTTGCTACAACAATTACATAAGTGTAATTGAGGACAGCATTAGAAAAGACCCAAAATATTTTTATACATATCTAAAAGGTAAACGTAGCAATGCAGTTCAGATACCTCAAACTATGTCTTTAAATGACACAAGTTCATCAAACGGCTCAGAAATATGTGATTTATTTGCAACTTACTTTTCTTCCACATTTAACGATTCATCTAGTCTAACGACACCACCTATCGAAACCTGTCAATATACTAACACTATCGGAAATATACATATTGCGCAAGATAATTTTTTTTAATATTTGAGATCGCCGTACTTCATCTCAAGATGTGCCTCATCCTTAGGTTATCCACTTTATCTTATTATAAATAAATCTTTATTAACTGGTAACTTCCCAACTGTGTGGAAAACTGCTAAAGTGGTTCCTATTTATAAGGCTGGTGGTACAGAAGTAATTTCTAATTACAGGCCTATTTCAATACTTTAGGCTTTTGCTAAATTATTTGAAGCTTTAATATACCCTTATTTGAAAAATCATACACGACATACTTTTGTTAACGAACAGCATGGTTTCATAGAGGCTCGATCAACAAATACAAATCTCGAGGCGTATCATAATGAGCTTAAGAAGCTTAATTTATATATATTAATTAAGCTGTTGACGCAGGTATTCAAGTAAGCTTGGTTTATATGGATTTTGCTAAGGCTTTCGATAGAGTTTGCCACGAAGTACTAATTAAAAAGTTGGATTCATATGGCGTGTGCGGTACCCTCTTCAAGTGGTTTCAGTCATATTTATCCAACAGAAAGCAATATGTTGCAATTAAGGGTTTCATTCCAAAACATATACATCTACTTCCGGCGTTCCGCAAGGCTCCCATTTGGGACCCTAGCTCTTTAATTTATTTATTAATGACATAGTTTCTTCCATCAAATTTAGTAGCGTTTATCTATTTGCGGATGATTTAAAAATATGTAAAACTATAAGAGATTCACTGGACTGTGATTTTCAACAAAAGGACCTTGATTCCATAAGTGAGTGGTGTGCTTTGAACAAAATGTCCTTAAATATTAATAAATGCTTTACCGTCACGTTCACCCGCAATGCAATGCAATTAAAACACAATATCAAATCAATGGTATAATACTTGAGGAAAAAACAATGTTGAGGGATTTGGGAGTCCTTTTCGTCTCCAAATTAACTTTTTTTCGCAAACAAACCAGTAAAATTGTATTATACAATAGTTATGTATGGAGTCACCTGGAATATTGCTCTGTTGTCTGGTCGCCTCAATACACCGTACATCACTTAAGAATAGAGAGAGTCCAAAAGCGATTTCTTAGGCATCTAGCCTTCTCTTGTAAGTTGCATAAACAACTGCCATCCTATAGTGATAAGCTATGGTACTTTAAAATAGATAGCCTGTCATGTCGTAGACAAGTTAACGATATGGTTTTTCTCTACAAATTATTAAGAAGCGATATCGACTGCCCATCCCTCTTGGATTCATTTAAACTACGTGTCCCTCGCCGTGTACCTAGGCGCGACTTAGTTAATGTAGGACTTTTACACCAGCCATTTGCCTGAACCAATTTAAAGCAATTTTCAAAATTCAAAATCGGTTATCCATATATCCATCCAAAGCATACAATGCCATATCGGGTAAAGTTGATTTATTTGCGCACAAGCTCTCCACATTTAAAACAACACTGCTAAGATTATTAAGATTCATTTAAGTTTATTATTAAAATTGTCTAATTGTTTTTTTTCATTTCTTTTCTCATTGTGTTGTCCAATTTAGTTTTTAGTTACTTAATATTAAATTGTCTGTTTTTCTTTTATACTTATACATAAATGTTACCTTTTGGTGCTTGTTGTTACACCTTAGGGCTCATTCAAACAGAGAGCGGTCACGCGGTCAAGCGTTCAAGCGGTCAGTTTTGCGTTCTTTGTGTTATATTACGTTACATAGACCGCGTGCGTGACCGCTCTCTGTCTGTAGGACCCTATGTAACGTATATAACACAAAGAACGCAAAACAGACCGCTTGAACGCTTGACCGCGTGACCGCTCTCTGTCTGAATGAGCCCTTAGAATGTTGTACATTTAGTATTTTTATCTTATTAATTCTGTCTTTTATCATTAATTATAATGTATCAACTACTGGTTGTTCTAAATAAATAAATGAAATATCTTTTTCAGCAAGCCAAGTACAAAAGTGGTTTTCATAATCAAAATCTAGATGATTTATTGTGTAATGAATGAATTGCTTGTGCCCGGTGAAGATTCTTTGTTAACTGCTGAGAATTTATCTCAGTAGTTAACAGAAAATCTTCACGCTGTGCACTGCTTCACGATCGCGCTGAAAATTGGCATGCAGTTAGATGTTATGACGCAGGCATCCGCTAAGAAAGGATTTTGATAAATTCTACCCCCAAGGCGCTAAAATAGGGGATGAAAGTTTGTATGAAACTTTGTCAATTTTAAACCGATCGGGCTGAGACTTTGCATGCATATAGCTACTGTGACTTAGGCATCCCCTAAAAAAGGATTTTGAAAAATCCCACCCTAAGGGGATAAAATAGGGGTTGAAAGTTTGTATAAATCTTCTTAAATTTTCGGCTGATTGAACTGAAATTAAAGATTATATACTATGATGAAGACTTCCGCTTTAATAGGATTTTGATAAATTCAACCCGCATGGGGATAAAATAAGGGATGATGGAGGATATAAATGTATTAGTTTGAACTATCAGTACCTAATGGAACGAATAAATTAAGACGAACTAAATAATTTTAATTCTAAATGTTGACAATAGATGGCGTTGTGCAATAACGTCATTAGGGTTCCGTACCTCACAAGGTAAAAAAAGGAACCCTTATAAGATCACTTTCTTGTCCGTCTGTCTGTCTGTCTGTCTGTCCGTGTGTCACCACCGATTTTCTCAGGAACGGGTGGACCTAGCAAATTGAAATTTATACCAGATACTGAAGTCTGTGGTTCCTATTAGGTGTATAAAAATTAGGGTCCTGGGTCAACCCGATAAAAAGATATGGTCAAAATTAGATTTTTGCGAAAACTTGTAAGTACCAAAATTAACCTTAATTTTCAACTTTTTTTAATTTTCGGAATTTTTCCTTTACTTGTGCTGTAAGACCTTGGTTTTGACCAAAATTGACAATTCTAGGACAACCGTAAGTACCCTATAGGTTTTGGGTCGAAAACCTATATGGTAGTTCCCGTTGAACTAGAATCACGAAATTTGGCCAAAAGCAGGGTCTTACAGCACAAATAAAGGAAAAATTACAAAAATTTCAAAAAGTTGAAAATTAAGGTTAATTTTGGTACTTACAAGTTTTCGCAAAAACCTAATTTTGACCAACATCCTATGTACCTCTACAAAAAAAAAGAGGAAAATTTAAGGGTGTGCCCATACATACATAGTAGACTCCATTTAAGATAGTAGGTACTCTTTGTAAGGGCGCTCGTACAGAGAGAGTTAAAGCGCCCCTTATGGAGAGAAGCGATCGATAGAGACCGCTAGGGGGCGCATTTAGAAAATGTATGGAAATTGTTCCTGTCATCTAGGCTATCGTCCACCGTGACGATCGAGTGCAAACTGGTACTAGACCCTCAGATTTGGAGGACTAGCGTAATTAGCATCAACCTCAAATAAGGTAAAATGCGTACGGAACCCTCGGTGCGCGAGTCAGACTCGCACTTGCCCGAATTTTATTTTTCTTAATCTCGGTGTTAAGTTTTCCGCGGATTAATAATAATAATATAATAATAATACTTTTATTTCGGACTACTAAAATCCATAAACTGTTAGTAATATAATTTGAAACTTATTTCCTATTGTTAGTATAGATTAACCTAGAGACAAACTTTTTTAAAATTGGGGAATGAAGATCCTCTGCAACTGTTTTCAGGATGCTGTTTGGACTGTCCCTCACTCTTCTCAGTAGCGAGGCTGTCTTTTTACGAATAATAGCGTAAAAGCCATCGGTTCGTGCCTGTGCAAACATTTCCGACGCACTGCAGTAACGAGACAATCCCAGCAACATCCTGAAACCATTGTTATATTGGATGCGCAGGGCGTCCAGCGATCTCTTCGTACAGTTGACCCATAGATTGCTCGTGTACAGACTCTGGCAGTAGGCCTGAAAGAGTGTAATTTTAACTAGGTCCGTACACCGGGCAAATCTACGTGCCAACATATTACTCCGCACCGCTAGAGCCCTACGTTCCCTTTCGATGTCTACATCGTCCTTAAGGTCGTCGGCAAGGAAATGCCCTAGATATTTAAAGGTGGACACCCTTTTAATTGGCGAACCGTACATTGACAGCTCGGGCCCATCTTCGCGGCATTTGCCGCCGACCTTAAAAACCATGTACTCACACTTCTTCACATTATATATTAAACCATGTGCGGCAGCGTAGGCTTCACAAATTTTAATTAGCTCTCTCATAGCTCCCACCGATGGACCCAGTAACACCATGTCATCCGCATAACTGATGTTATTAATAAAAAGACCATCAATACTGCATCCGACACGTGAGCTGCTGAGTTCAGTAATGAGGCCATCTATGTATAAATTAAAGAGCCTGGGAGACGTTAGACCCCCCTGTCTTACCCCGCACTCTAACCTATACGGGTCTGAGAATGTACCATCCCATTTCACATGATTGGTTTGGTTACCATACCAATACTGGAACAGCTTACATACTTCCGCAGGTATACCCCTGTCTCCCATCTTCCTCCAGAGCACATCATACGAGACAAGATCAAATGCCCTGGAGAGGTCAAGGAAACAGGCGTACACCGGCGTCTTGCGATCTGTATAATACTGAACGGTATGCTTAAGACTTAGAATAGCACTTTCAGTTGAAAGTCCGGCACGAAAACCGAATTGCGCATCGTGAAGATGTATATAATTATTTAAACAAGAATCAAGCATAGCGTCCAGTACCTTTGCAATAATCGTCGCAAGGGAAATGGGACGATAATTACACCTGTCCGCGATGTCACCTGTTTTGTTCTTCACTATCGGAACTATGATGGTCTTCATGAGATTGTCTGGTAGGTACGCATGACTAATGCACATTGTGTAGAACATAGACAACACTCGCGGCAGATGTACACCAGCGTACTTTAAATGCTCAATGCTGAGCCCATCATGCCCTGGAGATCTGCCTCTACTCATATTACATATGACTGCTCTTATTTGTTTGGCTGAGAAGTGTATGAGAGGTGTTACTCCATGACAGCTGAGCTCTGCATTGTTCATCAAGCTTGAAGAACCGAATGGGGACTGAACCTTGAAATGTTCCTTGAACATATTCGCAATATCCTTGCGTTCAGTTAAGCCTCCCACACTCGCAGAGAGACCAGGCTTCGCATCCAACTTACTTGTGGATTTCCAAAACTTACTGAAATTTTTTGTAGCTCGTTGTTCTGCTAACCTGTCCATAATAAACTGTTCAGCATAATTTTGACAAAACCGAAGTCGACTTTTAAACATTTTGCGCTTCATACACATGTCATGGAATATTGCTCTGTTGTCTGGTCGCCTCAATACACCGTACATCACTTAAGAATAGAGAGAGTCCAAAAGCGATTTCTTAGGCATCTAGCCTTCTCTTGTAAGTTGCATAAACAACTGCCATCCTATAGTGATAAGCTATGGTACTTTAAAATAGATAGCCTGTCATGTCGTAGACAAGTTAACGATATGGTTTTTCTCTACAAATTATTAAGAAGCGATATCGACTGCCCATCCCTCTTGGATTCATTTAAACTACGTGTCCCTCGCCGTGTACCTAGGCGCGACTTAGTTAATGTAGGACTTTTACACCAGCCATTTGCCTGAACCAATTTAAAGCAATTTTCAAAATTCAAAATCGGTTATCCATATATCCATCCAAAGCATACAATGCCATATCGGGTAAAGTTGATTTATTTGCGCACAAGCTCTCCACATTTAAAACAACACTGCTAAGATTATTAAGATTCATTTAAGTTTATTATTAAAATTGTCTAATTGTTTTTTTTCATTTCTTTTCTCATTGTGTTGTCCAATTTAGTTTTTAGTTACTTAATATTAAATTGTCTGTTTTTCTTTTATACTTATACATAAATGTTACCTTTTGGTGCTTGTTGTTACACCTTAGGGCTCATTCAAACAGAGAGCGGTCACGCGGTCAAGCGTTCAAGCGGTCAGTTTTGCGTTCTTTGTGTTATATTACGTTACATAGACCGCGTGCGTGACCGCTCTCTGTCTGTAGGACCCTATGTAACGTATATAACACAAAGAACGCAAAACAGACCGCTTGAACGCTTGACCGCGTGACCGCTCTCTGTCTGAATGAGCCCTTAGAATGTTGTACATTTAGTATTTTTATCTTATTAATTCTGTCTTTTATCATTAATTATAATGTATCAACTACTGGTTGTTCTAAATAAATAAATGAAATATCTTTTTCAGCAAGCCAAGTACAAAAGTGGTTTTCATAATCAAAATCTAGATGATTTATTGTGTAATGAATGAATTGCTTGTGCCCGGTGAAGATTCTTTGTTAACTGCTGAGAATTTATCTCAGTAGTTAACAGAAAATCTTCACGCTGTGCACTGCTTCACGATCGCGCTGAAAATTGGCATGCAGTTAGATGTTATGACGCAGGCATCCGCTAAGAAAGGATTTTGATAAATTCTACCCCCAAGGCGCTAAAATAGGGGATGAAAGTTTGTATGAAACTTTGTCAATTTTAAACCGATCGGGCTGAGACTTTGCATGCATATAGCTACTGTGACTTAGGCATCCCCTAAAAAAGGATTTTGAAAAATCCCACCCTAAGGGGATAAAATAGGGGTTGAAAGTTTGTATAAATCTTCTTAAATTTTCGGCTGATTGAACTGAAATTAAAGATTATATACTATGATGAAGACTTCCGCTTTAATAGGATTTTGATAAATTCAACCCGCATGGGGATAAAATAAGGGATGATGGAGGATATAAATGTATTAGTTTGAACTATCAGTACCTAATGGAACGAATAAATTAAGACGAACTAAATAATTTTAATTCTAAATGTTGACAATAGATGGCGTTGTGCAATAACGTCATTAGGGTTCCGTACCTCACAAGGTAAAAAAAGGAACCCTTATAAGATCACTTTCTTGTCCGTCTGTCTGTCTGTCTGTCTGTCCGTGTGTCACCACCGATTTTCTCAGGAACGGGTGGACCTAGCAAATTGAAATTTATACCAGATACTGAAGTCTGTGGTTCCTATTAGGTGTATAAAAATTAGGGTCCTGGGTCAACCCGATAAAAAGATATGGTCAAAATTAGATTTTTGCGAAAACTTGTAAGTACCAAAATTAACCTTAATTTTCAACTTTTTTTAATTTTCGGAATTTTTCCTTTACTTGTGCTGTAAGACCTTGGTTTTGACCAAAATTGACAATTCTAGGACAACCGTAAGTACCCTATAGGTTTTGGGTCGAAAACCTATATGGTAGTTCCCGTTGAACTAGAATCACGAAATTTGGCCAAAAGCAGGGTCTTACAGCACAAATAAAGGAAAAATTACAAAAAATTCAAAAAGTTGAAAATTAAGGTTAATTTTGGTACTTACAAGTTTTCGCAAAAACCTAATTTTGACCAACATCCTATGTACCTCTACAAAAAAAAAGAGGAAAATTTAAGGGTGTGCCCATACATACATAGTAGACTCCATTTAAGATAGTAGGTACTCTTTGTAAGGGCGCTCGTACAGAGAGAGTTAAAGCGCCCCTTATGGAGAGAAGCGATCGATAGAGACCGCTAGGGGGCGCATTTAGAAAATGTATGGAAATTGTTCCTGTCATCTAGGCTATCGTCCACCGTGACGATCGAGTGCAAACTGGTACTAGACCCTCAGATTTGGAGGACTAGCGTAATTAGCATCAACCTCAAATAAGGTAAAATGCGTACGGAACCCTCGGTGCGCGAGTCAGACTCGCACTTGCCCGAATTTTATTTTTCTTAATCTCGGTGTTAAGTTTTCCGCGGATTAATAATAATAATATAATAATAATACTTTTATTTCGGACTACTAAAATCCATAAACTGTTAGTAATATAATTTGAAACTTATTTCCTATTGTTAGTATAGATTAACCTAGAGACAAACTTTTTTAAAATTGGGGAATGAAGATCCTCTGCAACTGTTTTCAGGATGCTGTTTGGACTGTCCCTCACTCTTCTCAGTAGCGAGGCTGTCTTTTTACGAATAATAGCGTAAAAGCCATCGGTTCGTGCCTGTGCAAACATTTCCGACGCACTGCAGTAACGAGACAATCCCAGCAACATCCTGAAACCATTGTTATATTGGATGCGCAGGGCGTCCAGCGATCTCTTCGTACAGTTGACCCATAGATTGCTCGTGTACAGACTCTGGCAGTAGGCCTGAAAGAGTGTAATTTTAACTAGGTCCGTACACCGGGCAAATCTACGTGCCAACATATTACTCCGCACCGCTAGAGCCCTACGTTCCCTTTCGATGTCTACATCGTCCTTAAGGTCGTCGGCAAGGAAATGCCCTAGATATTTAAAGGTGGACACCCTTTTAATTGGCGAACCGTACATTGACAGCTCGGGCCCATCTTCGCGGCATTTGCCGCCGACCTTAAAAACCATGTACTCACACTTCTTCACATTATATATTAAACCATGTGCGGCAGCGTAGGCTTCACAAATTTTAATTAGCTCTCTCATAGCTCCCACCGATGGACCCAGTAACACCATGTCATCCGCATAACTGATGTTATTAATAAAAAGACCATCAATACTGCATCCGACACGTGAGCTGCTGAGTTCAGTAATGAGGCCATCTATGTATAAATTAAAGAGCCTGGGAGACGTTAGACCCCCCTGTCTTACCCCGCACTCTAACCTATACGGGTCTGAGAATGTACCATCCCATTTCACATGATTGGTTTGGTTACCATACCAATACTGGAACAGCTTACATACTTCCGCAGGTATACCCCTGTCTCCCATCTTCCTCCAGAGCACATCATACGAGACAAGATCAAATGCCCTGGAGAGGTCAAGGAAACAGGCGTACACCGGCGTCTTGCGATCTGTATAATACTGAACGGTATGCTTAAGACTTAGAATAGCACTTTCAGTTGAAAGTCCGGCACGAAAACCGAATTGCGCATCGTGAAGATGTATATAATTATTTAAACAAGAATCAAGCATAGCGTCCAGTACCTTTGCAATAATCGTCGCAAGGGAAATGGGACGATAATTACACCTGTCCGCGATGTCACCTGTTTTGTTCTTCACTATCGGAACTATGATGGTCTTCATGAGATTGTCTGGTAGGTACGCATGACTAATGCACATTGTGTAGAACATAGACAACACTCGCGGCAGATGTACACCAGCGTACTTTAAATGCTCAATGCTGAGCCCATCATGCCCTGGAGATCTGCCTCTACTCATATTACATATGACTGCTCTTATTTGTTTGGCTGAGAAGTGTATGAGAGGTGTTACTCCATGACAGCTGAGCTCTGCATTGTTCATCAAGCTTGAAGAACCGAATGGGGACTGAACCTTGAAATGTTCCTTGAACATATTCGCAATATCCTTGCGTTCAGTTAAGCCTCCCACACTCGCAGAGAGACCAGGCTTCGCATCCAACTTACTTGTGGATTTCCAAAACTTACTGAAATTTTTTGTAGCTCGTTGTTCTGCTAACCTGTCCATAATAAACTGTTCAGCATAATTTTGACAAAACCGAAGTCGACTTTTAAACATTTTGCGCTTCATACACATGTCATTATAGACAGGCCCCGAAGAAGGACGGTTATTTTGAATCCAGGTCTGGAAACTGCACCTAGCCTCTCTGTGAGCGCCCCTGACATGTTCATTCCAGCCGCACACGCGCCTTCCCGGTTTCGGTCTCCCCCTATGGTTCATTTTAGAGTCCCTAGCTGCCGCACATAGTATTTCTACAATGCGTTCGTATAAATTGTCCAGAACAACTTTATGTACACCCAAGCCGCACGATCGCCCACTGCAACCCTGAAACTCATGAGGGAAATCAACATCTCGTAGCTTAGAGTGACATATATCATGGAAACGTTGTATTTCAGACTTAGATCTTTCCCCCCACACCACAGAATTGCAGTAGGTATCACGGCTCATTAATTTAGGCCTCACTATTTCCAAGTTGCACTCTAAATAGATTGGCAGATGATCTGACACGTAAATGTCTTCGCACACATGTACATTTGCTATTGTATGCCACGCTGATACAGATACCAAACAGTGATCTAACCAACGCGTACTTCCGTGGACATCACTTATAAAAGTATACGTGTCGCTGCCTTCCCCTCGTTTCACGATATCAGCACAGATCCAGGATTGATCCGTGCAGAAATCGATCAACTCCTTATAAAACAACTCATGAGGGTGAGCATTGAAATCACCCAATATAAAAACATTCTCTATGTCATAGCTTTTTATGATAGCACTAATCTCACTTAATACATTTGTAAACATCGGTAGGTTGTCTGGACAATTTGTAGGCATATATACCGAGAATACAATAATATTGCGACCCCCTGACTTGGCTGTAATGGCTACTAATCGAGGACTGCTACAGTTAACAACAGACACCGACTCAAAGATACCTTTCCTCCAAAGAATGGCTACTCCCCCATAAGGTCTTCCTCTCAGTAAGCCCTCTGACGTATCTACAGCCGACTTACCTGTATGTTCGAAGTCTTGGCTTATTGTTCCTAGCATTGGGATATCATGGGGTAGAAGCCAAGTCTCCTGTAGTGCCACTAAGTCCGACCACACACATATATCTCTAATATTATCTATCGATCGTTTAGCCGATTTACAATTGAAACTCGTAAATTTTAAATACTTATTACAAATCGTCATATTCGTCCTGTTCATGACATGCAATATTAAATGACTTTAACTCTAGTTGGCTCCCGAGTCTTCGTTCTATACATAAAATGCACAAAACGTCTAAACACAATACCATCTGGCCATAACTCATCATTAAGAAATAAATCAACTTTGTGCTTAGAAACATACAGTTTGAACGCATTATAGTTCCTATAAGATTTCATGTTTATCTTTTTTAATGATACGGTTTCACTCGTTTTGTCTTTAATATAACTAATAATATCATCTTCACTTGCGTCTGTACTAACATTAGAAATTAACAACGGCACTTTAGTATCCGCGGCCCGAAATTTACCCTCGGGCGCAGTTGAGGCCCGTCCTTTCTGACTAGTTAATTTGTTTTGTTTAAAACGCTTATTCGTAACCAACTTCCATCCAGAGTCCACTATATTTACATCCCCTACCATTTGTTCACTACTCACTTTATCTTCATTCAAATTCGAACACTGCATGACTACTGGGGAAACCAGTACCGCACTCGGTATTGATTCGCGTGAGATCGTAGTGAGTACGTCATAATCGGGCTGACCGCTCGTAGGGGCCATCGCACAGGTAGCCGGCGTTGAAACCGGTCCTCTGTCGCTTGTTGGCGTGATTCTGCTAGTCATGTTCTCGGTCTCACTCGCACTCGTTGCAACTAATGTCCTTTCTCGCTCGTCCGCAGGTCTATGATTTTCTGTCGCACTATTTTGTTCCCGCACAACAGCGATAGATTGATCAGCTGTTGATGACATATATTTTTCCGTCCGGCCGTTATCCTTTGAAACAGCTGTTTTTTGTTGTGAATGTTCTATGGGCATATACTGTAAGCCTATAGGTCCACTATCAAGATTAATACTGTTTTGTAAACATGCTCCTCGTCTTTTGTTCACATTCGTTTCAACTAACGAGGCGTACTTCATATGCTCCACTTCTTTCTTGTATAGATCGAATTGATCTTTTGTTACAATGTTTTCTTCTAACACACTAACTTTGTTTTGCAGTTTTAGTATATCTTTTAACACTCGGGTGACATCCACGTGATCAAAGGAGACTGGAGGAATCCTGTGCAAATCCCTCGCCACAAATATGGGGAAAAGTTCAGGATTTGATCCTTTTAACAAACAAATCATGTCATCGAGATCCCGTGACATCTTCTTCTTTCCATCCTTTCTTCTAATGGGCATCTTCTTTCCACTAGGAATAGACTCGAACAAAAGAGTCTTGGCTTTCACTATTTCTTCCGCCGTGAAAGAGGAAGTACACAGCTGATGCACACTCTCTTCATCCATAACGTCCATGACATTTCGTAGGAACGCCAAAAGTTCATTAATAACAACATTGCAGCTATTACACTTCACAGTACTACTGATATTAGGCGACATTATTCACTACCGTGAGTCATCGAACTAACGTGTCCGTGCTCAGTCGCGTGCGCAACAAGACTGCCTGGATTAATGGCCCTCTCCAGTTATTATTTAACTTTCGTCGTCAGGTAGGTTAGTTGTACTCAGTTGGTTGGATGTTGGTGGTCGTTAAATTGTTTTGGTTGCTGTATAGTACATACTTTACCTTAATATTTTAGCGGATTATATTTGACGATTTTGGCTGTTCTTTTCTTGGCATATTTTGGAATGCATTTGCTTTGTTTCGGTTTAGTAGTTTAGGTTATAGACTCGGCTTTGTATTTGGCATTTGTTTTGTTTTCGTTTGGTTTAAACAAACCTTTGTCGGTTCAACTTTTTAAAGAATGGCTAAAGAAAATCTGAACGTTAATGGAGAAGTTGAAGAATGTACTGGCGTCCCTATTGTTGGTGACGGTGCATGTTTGTTTCGTGCTCTCTCTTATTTAATGTACGAAACACAAGATAGAGCGATGGAGGTGCGTTCAGACATTGTCAGATATGTGGTTAATGAATGGAGCAAGTCACGACAGGAAAGGTAATAATTACTTAACACCTGACGAATATTTTGCTGATATGATGAAAAATGCTACTTATGGCGGACTTAGTAAGTTAATAGTAGCAGGATTAATATTCCCATATAGAAGAAGAAGAAAGAAGAAAATGCATTTATTTTTATAACATATAAGTTTGAAGTTTATAGAAACGGTCTCATATTATACGGAATCTGGATCTAACGACTATTCACCCAATAGCTTGATAGTTTTAGCGCCTTATAATAGATTAGTTAAGAATATTGTGTACAAAGAAGTTTTGTAGGCCCTAATTTTTTACACACGCTAAACAAAAGCAAAGCCGCTAAAAATATACCTAATTAATAATAATAATACTTCTTAACGCGAGCGAAGTCGCGGGCAAAAGCTAGTCATAAATAAAATGAGAATATACGATAGTTGGTAGCGTAAAGTTTGGGTGTTTGTCGACGTCTATCTCGAAGATTCAGGTTCGTTGAACTCATACTATTAATAAGGTCTTTTATCGCTGTTCATCTTGGCTTAACATTAAGCATTCTCCAGCCTTCAAAGAACGTAGACAAGAGAAGACTGTTGTGCTATTCGTCTTTTTATTGTGAGTATAGTTATTTAACGATATTTGAACAGTGTAAAATGATTCTAAATTTTTATTACAATTATATCTTGAAGATTTAGGTAGGTACTGCGTGTTTGGATGGGTATATTTTTTTAGTTTCTGTAAGAAGATGATAAAAGATGAATGAAGAATACAATATTTACTTCAATATATCGCAAGATTGTGGCACGACTTCAGTTGTACTGGAGATTTATTTACTCATCAGCATAGCTATATATTAAATTTATTGTTCCTAACTTTGGACTGGTTCATAGACTTTTAAGTGCTGTACCTCTTTACCAAATCATTGTTTTTGTGACTGCCAAAACTAACACTTCTTAATCCAGTACAAATCTTACTCCGCCATTTCAGTAGGTAAACGAAAAAAATTATTACACACTTTACAAAGCAGCTAATTAAACTTAATTAAGTAGGTACTTCGTAAACCGCAGTGTTGGTAAAACTTTTACGTAAAAGGTTTCAGAGTGGACACCGTACCCACATAACAAAGTGTGTGAAATGTAAAGATACTGAGAAACACAGTTTATCAAAAGACAAAAGTTCTGTAATGTAGAAATGTTTAGAAATAAGTGGGTCTTTTAATGTATGGTCCACGGTATGCTTCATAGACAGTTTGAAAAGGTCAAGAATTGATTTCTTTATTCGTGGTATGCCGCGACGCAGTTCTATGCGAGAAACAGAATCGGTTTTGAAAGTTTGTTAAACTGAATATCTTGCTTGAACATGAGTTCAAAAAAATCACAACGTGTATCGAATATTTTAAAATTCATTCGGAATATATGTAGTTGTTGTATTCAAGTGGCTCAGTATTTGAAAAAGTACTTAAATAAATACATCCATATAACAGAAACGTCTGCAAAGAGAACCACCTGCCAGGTCGTTATAACATAGCAGGTGGAGCAAAGTACTTCCGAATTGGACGAACTTTCTTGCACTGGATGTGTGTGTGTTAGTTTAAAGTTGTTTAAACTTCTTGGATTAGCTATAGTCTAAGCCTGTTGTCGAACATCGCGATAGTAAAAATTTATATTTTATGTTTATCAGCATCCTTATATATACCACGAACTGCAGCTTAGAGATGCTGATATTGCCACCATGATCACGGATGTGATTTATTTGCGGGAGTATGAGACTTATGAGCAAGTAAAACGGACTAACCACTTTCTCATTCGTTATTGCGTTATTAATACTACGTAATAATGTGATATATAAGGTGGACCGACGATCTCGTCAAGATCGCGGGAGGCGGTTGGATGCGGGCGGCTCAAGACCGGTCTGTGTGGAGAACCTTGGGGGAGGCCTATGTCCAGCAGTGGACGTCGTTTGGCTGATATGATGAATAATGTGATATATATATATCCTGAAAAACAATTTAACTATAGAGTAATTGACTACGAAATAAAAAATATTTCCATAATGGCAAGTCGAAATTATTATATATTTTTGTATACTTTGTTTATATATACGTATATTACTATGTCTCCCCGTTTGTTAATTGTTTTTTTTCCAAATTTTTAAGCAGCTTAATCTTACTTTACATCGAATCTGTCAACATTCGAAAACTTTAATCGATAATTGCAAAGCGAGAAAACTCAATAACATAATAATATGAACAGCCGCATTAAAAGTCCCGAGAACTTTTGCCCTCGAAGCAGATCAATATGCCGCAGGTGTGACAAAGTACTTCCGAACTGGACGTCCTAATGTGCTGGAAGTGACATGCTTCTTGGGAATTTGCTAAAAAAGCTTTTGGGTAGATTTAGGTTCCATTTTAAAGACTAGGTAACTTGTTATGTTTCCTACATACTTCCTACGTACATTTTCGGATAGCCAAAGCTAGAGATTTTTTAATAAAATCAGATATATAAGTTTCCTTGACCCGAACTATTATAACCCATGGAATATAGCTATAAATTTGGTGTGCGGAGGTAAGACGGCAGTCACGGCAATATTCTGTCAAATCTGGTTAGACCAGTAAGCGGATCCCTGGCTTCAAAATGAAAAGTCTTGGATTCTACCGGGAAAACACTAGCACAATAAAGATGATTTCCACATTGATATGTAAACTTTTTCTTCTTAACATATTGTCATGATATCACATGATCAATAAAACATGATGCATAATATAACCCTAGAAAAATTATCTAAGCCTTCCAGTTCACCTCCACTTGCTCCTACAGCTAACACAGTCGTCCAGACTACAAAGCAACTAGGCATTTCATTTTTACATTTTTCAACAAAATAAACACTCAATCCCCACTTTATACATGTCTCAAGATTCTATTCTAACCTGAAAATTATCTAGGTCTTTTATCCAAAATCTTAGTCTTTAAGCTAAGTAAAATAAATAGCCATAATAAGGTAAACGTAGATACAATTTTGAGAGCCTCCATTTATTTTTAAGGCTGAGTAATCGTTTGATTCTCTGCATTGTATATATCATATGTATCTAACTATCTATTTTTATAGCTTATTATACATTTATCAAACGGTTTGGTAAATATAGCATATTGAGTTCAGTTCTATGAATTTATAAGTAATTATGTGGGCTTTTTGCATTTGCCATTTTTGTTTCACAATATTTTTAGTACCTACTTGTTTAGTCATAACCCGAACCCTGCTTAGGTTAAGGCTAATTACTATTTGTAGATCAAAATCTAGGGTACAACGGAAATTACTTACTTCATGATGAAGGCTTTCAAAATGCGTAGGTATAAGACATAAATACTTAGAAACAAAATTAGAAAATTTTAATTAACATCATATGGATAAAACTGCAAAATGTCAAAGCTTATTAGTCATATATAATAATTTAGGTACCTAACTGTGTAACGCAAATGATCGTCAACATAAAGGATTATATACGTGATAATTTGGCATTTACTTACATTTAATGCTACTTTTGCAGCGTACCAGGCACAGATTTCAGGTTTATTATCAGCTTATTTTTAACAGAATCTTTAGTAGAAGCACGGTAATATAATCTAACAGTAATGTAACTCGGCCGTCTTCGTGAGTTATATACCTACCAGACGCGCCGCATGCGAGCTGCGGCACGATAGCGGCTGCGGGTACTGTAGGTACAGTCCGCCCAGTCTAATGGGTACTCTGCTCGCGGCGCGTAGGTATAACTCGAGTTTCGTGCGTTTGTATGGAGTTACAATACTGTTAGATATTATTACCGTGGTAGAAGTCACTGCTAATACAAATAAAATGTTACCCACATAATTTTAAGGTAAAAATATATTAAAATCTTACCTAAAGTTGCATTTTAAATACTGTAATTTTAGTTACGTATGGGAGTGAATGTAGCGAGAGAGATATGTCAGGATCGTTGCAAATGGCGTTCCGTAGTCTCTGCCAACCCCACCGGGGAACGGGCGTGAGTCTATGTATGTATATTTAATTCAATTCAAATATCACTTCCAGCCAGTCTTATATCATTCCAATCGCCAGTCGAATCCAACTGCCGATAAAATCACAAAATGGAAAATGTGATTTATAACTTTGCATTAGAACACAAATTACGACGAACGTAAACAATTATTTTTCAAGATTTATTCGGGCAAAAGAAAACGATTATATATTTTTGTTTTCATTTCCCCTAATTAATCTTTGGAGGCTTTATACCCTTCGAGGTCGAGGAATGCTTTTTGATGAAAAATAGCAACGTATTTCATTCCTATTCGTACTCTTTGTGATTCAGTGTTAGGATTTTTTTACTATAGTTAAAAACAAAAATGTGGCTTTTGATTTCTATAGCTTTTGTTGAAGGAAGTATTTAGGTCACATATTTTTAGAGCGTTCTTTTGACTAACGGTATTAATAAATGTGAAATAGACTGATCTAAAAATATTGTTATTTAATATCATATTTTTGCAATGTATGTACAATTCAAATTTTGACTGAAAATATTTGATTAGATAGTTGTACTTTAATAAATGTAAAAAAACTAAACATATATTATTGGTCATTATCACTTTTGTATTCTTAGCATTCTTAGCTATTCGTATAGGTTCGAGTATGTACCTAGTAAACAAGTTTTGAAATTCAAATTCAACGGTTTTCATTTAATTTACGTCACTGAACGTTTCTTTATTGCCAGATAATAAATAGTCGTTCATAAAAATTCTAGCCTTGTGGGAAGTGGGTTAGTCAAATGATTCAGTAGCTCTTTTACTATCATGCTTATCTTTACAAACGCAAGGACGTCTTGCGTTTTGCTCATTCTTACAACATTATCCCTTGTAAGATGAGACAGAATGTTTTCTCTATTCCCTAGTCAAGCAACACAGCCAGTGGTGTAGCTAGCTTGGGTGGCACCCGGGGCGGTAGTTGGCGGATGACCGTTTTTTTTTTTAGTCGACACACCTAAAAATTCCGTGCTAACTCTTGTAGTGCTGAGCTAGTGCCTATGTTTTTGTACATTGTTCTTAGTTGAGTTTTGGGTGTCACCCCAAAAAGGGTGGCACCCGGGGCGGACCGCCCCCGCCGCCCCCCCCTTCCTACGCCACTGAACACAGCTACACCTAAAACCTAGTAAAAACAAATTAACTTACCAATAATGGTTAGCTGTTATATTAATATCTACATAATAATATAGCATACGACAAAAACCATTGTAAAACCTTTTAAATTAATTACTTACATTGCGTTATTCGTGTTAATTTATTCTTAGATGAAGATTACATCGTACCTGAAATAAAAAATACACGTTGGTTATTTTATAAAACAGAGTTAAGCTGGGTACGGTTAGGATTTTCTTGCGACAAAGAGGAATGGACGCTGAGTGTATGAAAAAAAAATATTTTTTATTTTCATACACTTAGCGTCCATTCCTATTATAAACGATAAATTTGTGAGGATGGATGGATGTTTGTTACTATTATGGCAAAAAATATTGAACGGGTTTTGATAAAACTTTTCAGTTATACAGCTTATATAAGTAATAACATGTAGGCTTCCTTTTTACGTGATAGCCGTAATTTACGCAGGTGAAGCCGCATGCGGATGCTAGTTTCAAATATCACATGAAGTGTTTTCTGGTGTAAGAATCGAAACCACTACAATCAGCAATCGTAAATGGCGAAGTGACCGCTTAAACAACTACGCCATCCGTGCAGTATTTCAAATTTATACGTGTATCTTAAAATCATAAAATTAAGTGAGGTTTTTCCTTAGCCCAATTTTTTTCTTCGGTAAAAGTATGTATATTTTCCTGTTTACCTGATAAACTTTGTTTTAATTTTTAGTTTGTTACAAAGCTGAAGTTGAAACATATTGGATCACTTCATTCATTGCTATTGCCTGTAAGAATCATTGGATGTAAAGCTACAACAGTCCAAATTATGACCCTAATCATTTTACATTGGTAGGTATAGTTCAAGTTACATTCAATCTTTTAGTAATAAAATGAAGTCTTTCTTAGTCGGAGAATAGTAAATAACGTAGTTTCTAGACATTTTGGCCTAAATATAATCACAGTAAAAGCAATATATCGCTATCAAATTCATAAATAGTAGTTTAATTTCAATAGAAAATGAATATAGAAATTTTTGTAATTTTCTTAAACATACTGTTGCCTGTTATTTGAATGTTAATATAGTCATCCCCTCGTGAATTTGTCATCGTTCGAGAGTTACCTATTTAAAAATGAAATAAAAATGTTTAATTATTTGAGAGTTTTCGGAAAGAAAACACCTACACATAAATTGTTATGTTTGTGAAGTCGCCCACGACGTTTGGTTACCTAGAACAGCAGATGTCATTGTTCAGCACAGAATAAATTTGCCATAAAATAAAAACGAATTGAAAAATATTTTTAGATGTATAAAACCATGGGGACTCTCTTCAATCGCCAATTGTTTACTGCATTTTACTGGTAACTATGCATTTGAATAGTATTTTTCGTTTTATACTTGTCGTAGAGGATTTGTGCAGCTACGCCCACTTTGTTTTATGTTTGCCGATGCCTTGAGAACTTTGGCAAATACCTTCTTAGTGCACCCCTACGATCCCCAAGGAACATACATGCTAAATTTCAGCTTCCTGCGTCTTATAATTTTGGCTGTAGGTAACTAAAAATATATATATTCATTCATAAATCAATAATTTTTTTTTTGTAGGTAGTAGGGCCATGCTGATTTCAGCACGAATGGGTCGGCTCGACCGGGGCGGTACTACCCTCTCACAGAAGATCAACGTAAAGTAGCAGTACTTTTCTGCTGTGTTTCGCTTGGTGAGTGAGAGCGCCGGAGGCCCAGTCCCTCCTTCCCATTCTCTCTTCCTTTCCTTTGGGGGAGGCAGAGAGAGTGTGAAGGTTTAGGTGAGGGGGCGGTTACAGCAGCATACGTTGGACCAGTGAAGTATTAGTGGAGTCATTGTGTGGGTAGTGGGGGTCGACCCGCCGGCCAGGGAGACCCGTAGAAACGGTGGTGCCGCTGGCCGCCCGCGGTATAGTACAGGGGCCCAACTGGGACTAACCATCTCGGGAGGCTGCCCCACCAGGCCGCGCATAATCTCGGAGTGGCTCGTCGTGCCGGTTGGTGACCGGATGGTGGGACCCGGCGACCACTTCCGGGAGGGTACGGGGGCCCTTCCGTCCGGCGGATCGGCCACTGCTATTCTGCACAGTCTAATGACGAAACAATACTCCACGCTTTGTCACGCGCCGCTGCGGTAATTGCCACCTCTTTTCACGCCCCTCCTTTCTTCTTCCACTCCACTATGGCAGCAAGCATTGGTAACGGTCACACAGCGGCGTCAACCTTTCCCACCCACACGCTACTTGAGGTGGAGTTCGCCAACATCCGCGGACTCCATTCAAACCTCAACGCCGTCCACCACCATCTCGAGAAGGCAAGGCCGGCCATGCTTTTTCTGACGGAGACTCAAATAAGCCGCCCTGCCGACACGACTTATCTGCAATATCCCGGCTATGCCCTTGAAGAGAATTTCTACGCAAAAGCCGGAGTATGCTTGTTCGTCAGGGCGGATATTTGCTGTCGTCGTTTACGCTGCCTAGAGGACCCCTCCTTTTCCGTCCTGTGGATACACATAAATCTGGGTTCATTAGCCCGGATTTACGTGTGTCTATACCGTTCCCATACTGGAGATGCCGAGACAACTCGACTTTTTGATTACCTGAGTCAGGCGGCAGATGAAGCGCAGGAACAGTTTCCGACCGCTGAGTTGGTGTTTTTGGGAGATTTTAATGCCCACCATGAGACCTGGTTGGGCTCTCCCAAAACAGACCACGCGGGAAGGGCTGCTCACGCATTTGCTCTCACGCATGACCTGGCCCAACTGGTACTCCAGCCCACCAGGATACCAGATATTCAGGGTCAAGCGCCCTCTTTGCTGGACCTTCTGCTGACGTGTCATCCAGACCAGTACAGTGTGTCGGTTCAAGCCCCATTGGGCTCCTCCGACCACTGTTTGGTCTGCACTTCAGTGCCAACCGCTGTGCCTTCACAACATGTGGACGTAAAGCGACGCTTATGGCACTACTCGTCAGCAGATTGGGATGGCCTTCGCAGTTATTACGCGTCCATTCCGTGGTCTCAGCGTTGCTTTGGTGGGAGGGATCCTTCGGAGAGTGCGTCTGCTGTTGCTGGGGAAATTCTGTTAGGTATGGAATATTATATTCCATCCACTTTTGTCACCAGCAACAGCAGAATTCGGCCCTGGTTCGATCGCGAGTGCGCCGATGCTGTTAAACAAAAACAGTCGGCGTACCGTGCTTGGATCAGGGCTCGGTCTCGTCGCGATCCGAATGTCCATCTCATCAAAGCGGCCTATAACAGAGCAGCTAAGGTCTGCAAGAGGGCATACACCAGAGCGGATGCACAGCGCGTTGCACGGTTTGGCCAAGAACTTCTGTCGCACCCTACGGGAAGCCGTGGATATTGGCGGCTGGCCAAAGCCGTGCAATCCAATTTTTGCCAGTCTTCGCTGCCACCGTTGCGATGCTCTGACGGATCACTGGCTCATGGGCCGCAAGAGAAAGCTGACTTGCTTGTCAATCTCTTTGCGGCCAACTCCCGAATCGATGACCGTGGTTCGCAGCCGCCATCTATAAACCACTGCGGCCACTCCATGCCTGATGTTCGCATCAGGCAATGCGATGTTCGCGCGATACTGCGGTCTCTCGATGTCCGGAAAGCTAGTGGCCCCGACGGTATCCCAGCGGTTGTTCTTAAGAAATGTGCAGCCGAGTTGTCTCCAACGCTTACACGCCTGTATCGCCTGTCTTACTCCTCTGGCGTCGTGCCGCAGGCTTGGAAGGAGGCGAACGTACAACCGATTCCCAAAAAGGGGGATCGTTCTGATCCAGCTAACTATCGACCCATAGCCATAACCCCTATTCTCTGCAAGGTATTCGAACGGATTATCAACACCCAACTCGTTCGCTACCTAGAAGATCGCTCTCTTATCAATGATCGACAATATGGCTTCAGACCGAAACGATCAACGGGCGACCTTCTAGCGTATGTCACTCACCTTTGGGGTGAGGCTATGGACAGGCACGGGGAGTCGTTGGCTATCAGCCTCGACATCTCCAAAGCCTTCGATAGAGTCTGGCATCGTGCGCTTCTTTCCAAGCTTCCGGCTTACGGCTTGCCACCTCGATTGTGCAACTGGGTTGCTAGCTTCCTGCATGAACGACGTGTTCGAGTTATTTGCGAAGGCTTAAATTCAAAGTTTATGCAGGTAAATGCTGGTGTGCCCCAGGGATCCGTCTTATCGCCCACACTTTTTCTTCTGCATATCAATGATATGCTCACTTTCGGGAGCATACATTGCTATGCAGATGACAGTACCGTGCATGGGCGGTATCTCGGCCATCCTGCGGCTAAGCAGGCCGACATTGAGGAAAATAGGCGAAAACTTGTCGCTGAGCTTGACCAGGTTTTGAACAGCATCTCGAATTGGGGTGCTGAAAACATGGTCGAGTTCAACGCCAAGAAGACACAGGTGTGCGCATTTTCAGCTAAGTTATCTCCATTCCTTCCCCAACCTTCTCTTCTGGACACTCCACTACCGATACAGGACAGTCTAAATATACTTGGTATGGACATACGCCGCAATCTCAACCAGAGAAACTACATTGAGGGTGTCATTAAATCGGCATCTCGAAAACTCGGAGTCCTGAACAGAGTGAGGAGGTTTTTCACGCCGGAGCAGCTGTGTCTATTATACAAGACTCAGGTTCGCCCCTGCGTGGAATACTGCTCTCATCTCTGGAACGGCTCCGCTCAGTACCTGCTAGATGCCCTTGATAGGATGCAGCGGCGTGCTGTCCGTATCATAGGTGACCTTGAGGCTACTAAGTCCCTTGAATCTCTGCAATTACGCAGGGACGTAGCCTCAATGGCTGTCTTTTACCGATTGTATCACGGTGAGTGTTCAGAAGAACTCTTTCAACTCATCCCACCCTCTCCTTTCCTATCCCGAACAACACGTGCCGGGTTAAGGTGCCACCCTTATACGGTAGATCAGATACCGTCACGTACGAAAAGGTTCGGTACGTCTTACCTTTGCCGTACCATAAAAATGTGGAACTCACTGCCAGCTCACGTGTTTCCTTCCTCCCTTGATCCTGGGTCCTTTAAGCGGGGCGTGAAAAAGCATCTCTCAAGGCCGTCAAAGTGAGGGCCATCATGTCACATTGCTTAACCAGCAATTGGGGATGGTGGCCTTCCCAATAGGACTTCACTGTCAGCTTACCATCAGGCAGCGTGAAGTCAATTTGACAGGTTCTTTCTAATAAAAAAAAAAAAAAAAAATATGTAGCTGCTTCAAAACAGAGTATAAGATTTATTTCTGTCTTTTTACATGCTTATAATCTTAACAGATAATTTTCAATTTGGCAAAACAACAAAGAAAATATATATCATTTTAACGATTTAGTAATTAAGAACGACCGCACGATAAAAACTACTGTGGGCGGCCATATTA
Organism: Euclidia mi; assembly: GCA_944739405.2. Taxonomy (NCBI): domain Eukaryota; kingdom Metazoa; phylum Arthropoda; class Insecta; order Lepidoptera; family Erebidae; genus Euclidia; species Euclidia mi. The sequence continues at coordinate 23,756,677 of OX123205.2, forward strand.
TTCAAATGTTTACATTTCCTACTTTCATTTAGACGACCGGTTGGCGTAGCGGAAGTGTAAGCGACTGCTATGTCGAAGGTCGCGGGTTCGATTCCCGCTCAAGTCAACCATTTGTGTGCATGAACATGAATGTTTGTCTTGGTCTGGGTGTTGCTATGTATAATATGTATGTATTTACAAAAAAAAAAGTATATATTATGTATGTTTATCCATTGTCTAGTACCCATAGTACAAGCACTGCTTAGTTTAAATGCTGTTGTGTGTATGTGGTAAAATATTATTATTATATTATTATTTATCTTCCTTGATAATTAGCCTGTCAGCAGCAAAAAATTCACAAAACTCTGTATGCTAATTCTTGAGATAAGCAAACTAATTACAGTTAGTTTTAACTGTTATCTTCTTAGGCATGATGGCCCTACCGTAGGTTCCTCCGTTACTTCTGCCAATAATCTCATAAATATCTTAACATATAAATAAAGTTGGAGAGTATGTCTGGGATGTTTGTGTTTTGTGTTAACTATGTTTTTCTTAAAATATATTGTGTCTTGGTATCGCGTAACTAACAAGTTACGCGATACCAAGACATAAACAACATAATTTTTTTTAATTCGGTGAATTTCTGTTGGGGGTAATCTCTGGAATGTCTGAAACGATTTTAAAAGGCCCTTTCACTGGAAGAGAAACGGCTTTGTGGGGCCACATTTAGGCTATAATATGCACAATATTTACAATTGCTCTTTTTATTGTTATTTAAATAATGTGAAACAGACTACTTGCGAGAAAAGAAAATAGATAAAAACGCGAATTGTACCCTTGGCAACGGAACAAAAGCTACTCTTGAAGTTATTTCATTCGTTGTGACATTATTGTAGTGTGTGCTGACAGAATAGGTGTCTTAGTTCGTTTATTGAATGCTATCAGAATCTGTTGCTTATTTGAATAGCGCTGGCTGTCAGAACATTTTACACGCCTTATTTTACTCCTTTAGGGGTTATATATTAAAAAATCATCTGTAGCTTCAGTAATATCTTAAAATTGATACATGGTCTGTATGGATCTAAACTAAGCAGCGACCTGGCTAAATAGCAGAGAACTATACTTACACATGTAATATGCCTAAATATACCTATAGGTACAATGTGTAAATCTATAACACTCAAACACAGACAAAGCCATCGGGGTAATCATAAGTGTTCTCCAAATTTACTTGCCAGATGTATGCTAGGCCATATTTTATTTATTCTAAGTGTGTTTTTCGTTTGGTAAATACTTACATATAATCATTTAAAATATGGAGGACGGCTAGCGGCCAACGCCCGAAAATTGCATCACAAAAGTTACTAACACTTTTTTTGTAAATGTTTTATAACTGGCTAAAAAAATATTTAAAACATATACTTCACTCAATTGTCAATAATTTAATATGTAATACTAATACAATCACTTAACGTTTGCGGTGAGAACACATTTAAAAAAAAACACAAATTCAACTGAGTTGATCGCCACAGCGCAATATGGCGGCACGGATTCTCTTACGGGCACACCGTGCCCGTAGGACACTCAAGGGGTTAAGAATGTTAGACCATCTTACTCAATATAGTGATTATAAGACAAGTCATAAAGTGTTTAAAGATTCAGTAGGTTCAGAAGTAGACAAATATAGCTTAATAGGACAGCAGCAGACTGCTTGTGGTCATGAAACCGTGTACCATCGACTTTGCGAAGTTATGTAGAAAAAAAAATTTTGACGGTAAATTATCCCTGGCTAAATGGTTCAGGAAAATTGCGAGACATGCCTGAGAGTTCTCTATAATGTTTTTGAATGACGTGTAAAGTTTGCAAACTTGGTCGAGCGTGGTGGATTGTGCCCTTATCTTGTTTTTTTTTCTATTTATTAAAGGAATGTTTATACATTAGTGTATATGCCAATTCCACCGGAACCTAATACATGCAGTATACAGAAATAAATGATTTTAAACACTAATAACCTAACGTCTTGTTGCGGGCTAAAAACCATAACCATGCCCTTATCCTTTTAATAGTGTGGAAAATGACCACCAACGTTGGGACAATATTTATAAGTAGGTACACTATGTACGGGGCTGATTTGATGACGAAATTTCACACAGGTTACAAAGTAATTGAAGTTATCATGTCCCGGAGCAAATAGGGCCAATGAAAAGGCCCACCTCTTCCACAAATAGATATTGTTGGACAGAATTTTCATTCCTTTTTCTCAAAAATCCACTTTACATTTATTAATTTATTCATCAGAACAGTACTTAAGGTTTTTGTTGCAATAACCGTCACCCAGGTGGGCAGTGCCACGGGCAAACACTAGTAAGATATAGTCCAAATAACCCTTAGTACGATTTGTTAAAAACCACAAAGTTATATAAATACTCAGTAAAGGACTTTAGAGGTCTTTTTAATGCGGGAAATATAAACTTTAGAGCTACATAAAAGCTTGCCCAACAGCCAGCGTCAGAGTTTAATAGTTTTTGCAGAAAAATATACTTACAGTTGCTCACTTAGTTCTGGTTCATTAGGAAGAGCTTTCGTATGAAAAATGCTAAAACTACTTCGAGAATTTGGCTGGTAGCTTGAAACGTAATCCTTTTATTTTAGTTCACTGAAAGCAGGAATATTTGTGTTTTTACCTAAGTGATGTGCATCTGTTGATCCGTTTTAAATATTTTTCTTTCTTGACTTTGAAACAAAAATATGGAACAGTTAAGTAGATACATATAGTTTACAAATACTTACACTTATATACAAACAATTCGTCTTAGTCGGAGAACATTAACAGATCTAGCAAAAATATCCATTTGTTAGATCCGTCATTCTTCTACGAGTACGACGAATTGTGGATGACAAAAGCTTTGCCCTATTTATGAAAAAATTACTATCGATCGTCCAACACACAAATCTCTAATAATATTTGCTCTCCAAATACGTAATGTTTGCTAGATCCAGCAATCGGTCTCTTCTCACTTACACATAAGTTGACATTTGTGTGTAAGTGATAGAATTATCAACTTATACAATTTAGTTTTGGTTGCCTGCTTTAATAAAAAGTGTTTATTTTTCTAGGGGCCTAGTACCGCAAATATATACATTGTCTTTTTACTAACAAAACGTTCATGTTCTCAATTCAAGATACTTATGAAATATAATATACAGATCAGCGGCCTGTAAAAAGTGGCAACAGCACGAATGTTAATATTGCCTGCTTTAATAAAATGTGTTTATTGTTGAAGTGGCGTTTTATCTGAAGATTGTGGAGTGTGTGCAGTGCTGAAACACATATTTTATACTTAGATAAATAAAATTAAAATAATCATGGCATCTTTACGACACTTTTTTATTAGACGTTCATACGCGACACGTTGTGACCTAAATAAATAAAGAATTTCGACTTTGACTTTTAAAATGCTCTTACGATCCTCTTCTAGTAATTATTATAAAATGGTTTCGAAAATTCTTTACTAATTGTGTGAATTTGTGAACAGCTATGAATTTGTGAATGTGTAAATGAGTTTTGGGTGGTAAACAGTACCTACAGTGTAATTAAGCTTAAACGAACTTTACACAATATAAATATGCTTAAAACCCGAACCCTATAATATCTTAAATATTAAATTGATTAAGCATTTGCAGTGTCAGAACCACTGTCTTAATCTCCGCCCAAAACACATAATATAATAAATATCGTTGCCACACTTAAGCAAACAAATACTTTGTCCCCACGATTTTCTTCCTCTTCCAAGTTTAGTATCGTTTAGTTTTGTCGAACTACCGTCGTGCGGCGATCTATTATCATTGATGACGTCATTTGTCTAACTGACCCCTACGACGTACGCCGCGGGAATGCATACGAGAAATTATGATTGGGGTGTAAGCGATCAGCGGTTGGACAGTACGATTTTTATCTTTTTATCTGTTTAAGTTCGAAAACCGGCTAACTGACGGCCTGAACCTACTATTCGTATAATAACCAGTTTATTGATAATTCTGAGTATTGCGAAACCTTTTAGAATCTCTTCTACTAATTTTATTATAAGGAAGCATTTTTATTTTAACTGCAGAAATTACGCAAATATAAAATCGAATATGCATATTAAACTGAACATTCGATTTTCCAAAATAATAATTAAATACAAGTCTCAACGCATCTTTATATAAAAGCTGCCTTGAATATATACCCATATTTTTACCCTTCTTCCCAATTCCGACCTGTTTTACAGAATTTGTTTTCATATCTGTCGCTACTAGATCACAACTTAGCCCACACACAATTGGTCACGTTCCCAATATTTATGGTATAGGACGGTACAGATCGGCCCATCCTCCATTTTCATAAGGAAATCACAACAAATTCAGTGTGTATACTATTTTCTCCAAGAAAATTATGTACCATACATCCTCTTACTTATGTTACCCGGATTTATTTTTATTCAATTTCCTTATTAAAGTTAAAGGGATATTGCGGCTCGTTCCTTAACCCCTTGTATGCCGGAACGCAGATCTACGCGAGACACAATAGCTTTTTAATTGTGTCTGGTATTCCGGCATACAAGAGGTTAAAGTAAGAGAAATCTATACCGTTGGATCTGATGTTGTCAAGATTGTTTTATTTATGTATGGAAAGAAGGAAACGTGTGTATTACACAGTCCTAAGTGGTTGGAAGCCTGCAAAAAGGAACGCTGCTCTAGCTAGCTAACTCTATACAGAATGTTAACAGTCACTCAATGATGTCTAATTTTAATGATAGAAAAAAAGAGTGAAAAGTTACTTCTCGTAATAAAGAGTTTTAAATATATGAATATTCTGTCTATTCTTTTTACAGATGCTGTAGACTTATGCTAGTTTCTCAGACAACTAGTTACTAGATAGAATAATTATATATTCAAGATTTTCTCGTTGAATTTACTTTTTATTTATTCTTGTCAAAAAGTTTTGTTCAAAACGAAAAGAAAATACTACAGAATACAACATACTTATAAATTAAACGGTTATTAAAAACATTATATAATAGCATTTCGTATACATTCTATAATTAAATTTATTCACTCACACACACATACATTTCAACCAAGTGCGAACATCATCAATGTGTCACCAAGCCAACTTTATCTAAAACAGTCATGACATAATTACGATGTAGTAGGTACATGTTATGCACAATATATACCTACGTGGTGCATACGCAAATGTCCTAAATATTTCACTTTTATTAGCCTACCTGACACTTTAAAGTGCCTAATAGCGCTATGCTATAATTACTTTTGCATGTGTTCATATTTCTGATGCACCTGGGTGTTAAAAATATGACGGCCAAGAAAATTCATGGGTGCTTTTAGGTCTTGTAATAATATGTATAATTAATTACATATGAGGAGTAATAGTGTTAAAGGATGAATTATGGAGTAGTAGAGAATGCAGTTGTAAAAATTGGGTCAGGTTTATCGGCAATATGCCATTGCTTAGATTATTATTTAAAGACAGCCTAGTGGTGTACGTAACGGACTGCCAAGACAATGGTGTCGGGTTCAATCCCCAGGTACCCTGGGCACACACCTCTAATTTCTCGAAGTTATGTGTGTATTAAAAAAGTTAATTATCACTCGCTTAATAATGTGCCCTGTAGATGACACGCCCCTTTTACATTGGGACCTAACCATAACGTGCGAAATGTGGGTATGTAATACACCTCTGCCTACCCCTTGGGGGATAAAAGGCGTGAATTTATGTATGTTACGTAGAATATCTGATATATTTGAGGGAGCTGACTATTGAACTGGGGAACTTTACAAAAACCCAGAGGCACAGCACGATGTGACTTTCTGGGACCAACCGGTCATACCCATCTAAAAACGATAAAGTGAGTAATGTACTTAATCGATAAAATTGTATAGTGGCAAGGGACGCTATACCCCTAGAAAAGTGGCACGTAGCCACTATAACTTTACCTGTCACATACATAAATATGACAAAGCTCTATCAATATATTAACAATATGTATACGTCAGTAATACAAAAACATGACTCAAACATTGAAGGTCATGTTTGAGTCATGTTTTTGTATTACTGACGTTAATCAACAAAATTTATTTTTACACCCTCGTAATGAAGTTGACTTTCAGGATTACCTTAAGCCGTCTAGTCTACCTTGGCTAATAAGCAAAACTAGTCAACTAATTATCACGCGATCCTATGTCATACGCACTAATACTATACTGAAGAATTTTTTGTTTGTTGTCAAGACACTCCAAAACTACTGAAACGAATTCAATAACTCATTCAATATGAGGAAGATTTAAAGTAATAGCCTGCCTATGCGACTGGTGTAGTGGTTAGAGCAGTCGTCTCGGGGATAATGAACGTCTTGAGAATACTGGGTTCGATGCCTGAAATAGGCCAGCAGTTTGCCTGATACAATAGTTGTGTTTTGTTGTTCTTTGTGTTCGTTGGTTGAATGTTTGCATATGATACAAAATTTATTCTTAGTACGGCAAGTTGTGTCTTTACCTTTTTTATGCGGGAAACTCATCATTACTGCAAAATGTGAATGAATTTATTTTTTCCTAAGTGTAAAAGTATGTAAGATAATTTCAACCTACAAGAATAATTACGAAATCGTGATGAAAAGCAAGTTAGATATTTTTAAAGTCTTCAAGGATTACTAGAATTGAGTGGGAGAATCCGCCTCTTCACCCTAGTATTAACCAAGCCAACGTGACTGTATCAAGTATTTTAGTAAAATTAGTAAATTTGACACATTTACGTAATATTCGCGGTAAGCAAAGCTTATCTTTAGTAGTTAAGTGTAATTATACAGAAAATATTACTGCAACACAGCCAGGCACAGTGGCACCACTTTCAAATTGGAGTGAGATCGTGCCAGTTTGTTAAATTTTGTTTAATTTGTGTTAGATTTAGATTTTAGATTGTGGTTTTCTTTGTGAAGCAGCGATATCCTAATGAGAATTTTAAAAGGCTACTATGCAGAGGGATCAAACCCACAGCGACATCAAATTAAGTTGTTAATTATCGCTAGCGGTGAAGAAAACATCGTGAGAACACCTGATCTGCATGTCTGATCTAATTTGGATATTAAAGAAAATCGCACCCATACCCAAACAGTGTCTCATATAATTTATTGTGTTCACAAATTACATGATTATAATTTAAGTAATCCATGTTACTTCTCCAATTATGTTCATGAAAAATAAGGGCTGCTCACGAAAGTTGAAGTGTGTCTGCATTAAGCCATTTACGTTAATTATTTGACAAAGAAATATATTCTACGAATATGTGTATAACATAAATTCCTTATAAATCTTACTCACAATATATTATTCAAGAATGCACTAGTGCTCTAGCAGGAAAATTGGGGCGTACTCTACGTAATATTATAATTTCCCTGAAAAGTGTGCAGGTAAAACTAAAAGTTTTTGTTCAAGTTTTAATAAATTTTAATATTAAAATTATAGTAATGAAAAATGAGATCTGTTCTTGAATTATCCCGAAATGTTATATTTACAACGATTTATATCTGGATTAAAATATCTACTTAATATTTAGAAATTTACATTTACTTTGAAATATTAGATTAATTTTTGGTTCGCAGAAAGAACTTAATTTTACGATGTATTTAGTGAGTACTACATATGAACGGACACTATGCTTGCTTAATATGAGCTACGCCATAGGCAAATTCATGTCAAAAAACCTGAAATAGTTCAAAATCTTATAAAGCCTTCAACAAATATAGGTCCATGCCCATATTAGTATAGAGGCGAAACCCAGCAATGCCGTCAATGCTAGGCATTTCCCAAATTGCAACTCTATGTCATACGATAACTTATTAACAGTATTTCTATGATATCTAGTATTAATGTCATATAAAGCACTGGTTGAAAAGTTATTGGACGTTAAACAAGACATGATAACTGCCTAACGCCTATTGTTTATACATTTTATCGTTTACAAACAGCATTGCTATTAGTTTTCCACTAGGCACTTCATAATCATCACATAAGCTAGGCCAAATCAGAGTTCATTTATATACTTATATGTCTGTAAACATTTCAGTTCTTTGGAATTATATAGTCTGTCTCCATAGTATCCCCATCTATATAAATGTGAAAACAATTTGGTTAGATACAAAACTTAAGTAGGTAGGTACTTGAATAAATAATAACATGGACAGAGTACTCCGTAAAACCGCGATACTATCACAAGGAATTAATAAATCAGCTAAAGAACGTGGTTATAGACCGCAATAAACTGCACTTTTAGTGCATGAATGAATGAAACATTATTTATCATAGGTACTGCAAAGTAAACAAGTCTTTATTTTTCGTGTTTTTATCCAGTGCTTGATAGGTTTCAAAATTAAGAACTTAATTCTAGTTTTAATTTATTAGGACGATCTTGTAATTTACTTTCTCTTTACATTTCTGGGGCACAGATGGGCATGGTCCTTTGCTTCTACCCAATGAATAGTACCTAATTCATTTCCCGAAAGACAATAAATAGCGAAAATTCATAATACTAAACTAATACCTAGTTTACACTCTCGCCTCGTACCTCGCCTCGCAGCTCGCGTGTTGCTGCCAGCTAGCGAGTGGCTGTTTACACTCTCGCGATGCGTTCAGTTTGCGTTGAGCCAGCAACGATGGAAGACGTCGAAGTAATAGCGGCATTAGCTCTAGCCTTAACAAGTTTTTACCATCTTAAAAAGAAAAATATTTTTTTTTTAACTTTGAACAGAACTCTGCTAGCGGTCTGGACATAACCTCAGAAAATCTTTGCCTCGCATTATTTACTTTTTGGGTATTTTTATGCATCTTATGTTTTGGATCCCAAATTATTCGCTCGGCCTGATAGAGTTCCAAGAACTGCAGCGTTTCTTTTGACGACCGGTTGGCGCCGCGGGAGTGTAAGCGACTGTTACGCCGAAGGTCGCGGGTTCGATTCCCGCACAAGTCAAACATTTGTGTGCATGAACATGGATGTTTGTCTTGGTCTGGGTGTTTCTATGTATAATATGTATGTATTTACAAAAATAAAGTATATACACATACATACATATCGTCACGCCTTTTATCCCCGAAGGGGTAGGCAGAGGTGTATTTCAACACCCACTTTTCGCCAGATATACTTTAGTCCCACGTAATAAGGGGCGAGCCTATTGCCGTACCGGGCACATTTCCAGACTCCGTGCTGTTACTGAGAATTTCGTGACAGAAAAACCCAATAACACTGCCCGACCCAGGAATCGAACCCGGGACCTCCCGATCCCACGCGCACATTTATGCCACGAGACCAACGAGGCAGTCGTATAGGGTTTGATGTCGAGTTTTCCGTCTCTACGCAAAGATGGTATTTGCATCGTGTTATCCCTTAGTCGCCTCTTACGACACCCACGGGAAGATAGGGGGTGGTGACACTTGTATTCTATGCCGTCAACCACACGGCAAAAAAGTATATATGTATGTTTATCCATTATCTAGTACCCATAGTACAAGCTTCTGGACTATATGGTGTTGTGTGAATGTTGTAGAATATTATTATTATTATTTTTGGAACCAGTCCATTTTTAATTGAAATCGAAGAACACAACCTGCACGGAAGGGTGCCGTAAACAAACTGAAACGAGAGCGCGAGTGTAAACACAACGCTCGCGACCCTTGCGAGGCCCTTTGACTCGTGCCTAAAAAACCGCCTCCGTCGCGAGCGCCACGAGTGGCGAGGCGAGCTACGAGGCGAGCCACGAGCGAGCGTTTACACTCGCGCACCTCGTCGCTCGCCTCGCCACTCGCGCGAGAGTGTAAACTAGACATAAGAGATAAGCTGGTATAATAATATGTACCAGCTTATCCTTGAACGAAAATACAGTAGAAGCAGAAAACCTGATTCTGCTCATTCACTTATTGACTGAACGACAGTATTGGAAGGATAATAAAATGGACGTCTCGGTATTCCCTTGTTTCCTTACTGAAACTGGACCGATTTGGAAAATCACCAATACTGGTCGTATAAAGCAATGTGTGAACTATAAGGCCGGAGACTGCAATAAGCATTCTTGATAGTGATCTTGACTATACGGTTGGCGTAATGCTTTAAGCGGTCGCCTCGCCGCGTGACACTGTGTCGCGTGTTGTGGGTTCGATTCCTACGCAAAACAACACTTTGTGTGTTCCATAAATTGTTGTTTCGAGTCTGAGTGAGCGACTTCAAAACTTCTACATAAGATTCATATACGAAGGAATACTCAAATTTTTTGTCGTCTTTTTAATAATCAATTCAATCGTTCCTTTCCCTTTAATCTCAAAAATCGGTTTGAATATTTACATAAAACACATTCTAAGTGCTTACGATCATCGGAAAATCTAAAACTGAAAATCCCTACACTTTCAACGAATTTCTTTGAAAAATATTTTACTGTGCAAGCTGTACGATAATGGAATTCGTTGCCCGAATCTATTTCGTTGTACATTAAAGCTGCGCGTCCATTGGATCGGAATCGGAGCGTACGGAGCGGACGGAGCGTCGTCATTTACAAAATGGCGATAGGGTGCGTCCACTGCATTCGGATTCAGCATCGGCAATTTAGGTATTTTTAAAGCAGGAGGATAGTGACGAGGATAATGTTGTAATTAGATTAATTTTCGGAGAATATCATACATTATATTCTGATTTATTAGAAGATCAAAATAGATTTTATTTGCCCAATTTCGTCCCAAATATTGTCTCTCCTAAGTTGATTATGTTAATTTTCATGTTTTAGATTATAAAGTTCTTCATACGTTTCCACTAAAATAATTAGAAAAGTCGTCGTTCATCGTGAATGTGAGTATTTTTGCCTACAGTTTAACGTCGCAAACACGTCAGAACTTGAAACGCTCGGAATCCGTATGATGTGTTCACTGCGGATGACGTCATCAGCACAAATACCGGTCTCAGGCGCAGAAATGCCGATCCAGTGCACGCAGTTTCATAGAAATTAATACAAAGCAACAAATCCTTCCGCTCCGTACGCTCCGATTCCAATCCGGTGGACGCGCAGCTTAAAGCAAGAAAATAAAAGAAATAGATATAAATATAAGAAATCCGACGGTGCACATATCCCCTAACGTATCTAATACTTCAATTTCTTCTTCTGTAATACTGCATTTGTTTCAATTATTCGTCATCAGAATATCAGCCAATTCCGCTATACATAGCTTTACACATAACTGCCAAATATATGGCCAGTACGGTATGTAGATCTGTCTTTATATAGTTATAATGATAATCGTGCCCTAGGGCATCGCGGAAATACCAAAGTACCCATTACTGATGATAGTTTGGTAAAATCAGCATGTATTTGAGTGCGGCTGCCCTCTGACGTAATCCCCTTGATGGCTATTTTAAGCCTAAACAGAGAATTTGTATATTGATTTATTATCGGTCTGTCTCGCTCTGCTAGCTTGCGGGCTTTATTGTTTTGATATTTTTGAACATATCAAAACAATAAGGCCCGCAAGCGTGAAGAGCGCAAGAAGACCTAGGCGGACGTTCTCTGACCAGATTAGAGACATCCTAAAAAAAGGACAGGTCAGAAGTACAGTATGCATGAGAAACTTGATGGGAGTGAATGAAGCAAGAGAGGTATGTCAGGATCGTTGCAAATAGCGTTCCGTAGTCTCTGCCTACCCCTCCGGGAAACAGGCGTGAGTCTATGTATGTATGCATGTATTTTTGAACATAATTATATAGAAAATAATGGTGAACACAAACTAGTTTTCGTCTTGTGCCAACATTTTGTTCTAACAGGTCATGATCTGAGGCAGATGAAAGCAACAAAAATTTCTTACAGAATCTTTTCATAGATCCTGAAGATCTTTTGTATATTTAATAAAATATGTTTCGCTAAGCATGACCTTTACTTTGTTATTCTTTTTTATACTTGTTAAGTTTAATAAATTATTTTATATCTTGAAATAAAGATGTATGTTGCTTTTCAACCAAAGATTTAAGCGATATTACACATAGTCTGGTACATTCCATAAAGTATTTTCACGACTAAAACAATGAACCAATTACGATACAAATAGATTTTGAGATGGGTTTGACAGCCATTATAATCGATACGAGGATAACGAGTAAATTTACATGTACCTGTAAAATAATATGAGGAATTAGTTGTCTTTTTAATTTTTATTTTTTTTCTTATGGTGGTAAGTAGGAGAAAGGTTTGAAAAAGGCCTCTCCTTTTCCTATTTCGAGAGGATAAGTTGTCTCACTACAGATTGCCGTGTAAGAGACAGGATTTGTCAGAAGTACAGTAGGCATGAGAAACTTGATGGGAGTGAATGAAGCAAGAGAGGTATGTCAGGATCGTTGCAAATAGCGTTCCGTAGTCTCTGCCTACCCCTCCGGGAAACAGGCGTGAGTCTATGTATTTTTGAACATAATTATGTAGAAAATAATGGTGAACACAAACTAGTTTTCGTCTTGTGCCAACATTTTGTTCTAACAGGTTATGATCTGAGGCAGATGAAAGCAACAAAAATTTCTTACAGAATCTCTCAGTAGGAGAAAGGTTTGAAAAAGGCCTCTCCTTTTCCTATTTCGAGAGGATAAGTTGTCTCACTACAGATTGCCGTGTAAGAGACAGGATTTGAATCCGTAACCCACAGGAATCCCATAAATGTACGCGGCAAATGTCTTGTCTGATTTACGATAAAAGCCTTGTATGTTCTATTCCAGACACAATCACAACTTTAATTCATTTCTAGAGAAGTTTATAAAGCGATATGCTTTATAAACTACTCTGCAGCAGAGTAAACTAAGAGTAGAACATGCTATATTTACACCGTATTTTTTTAGCCTACGCTGTCCTACGGCTGGCCAAAGGTCTCCTTGACACTATTCCAACCATCTCTGTCTTCTGTCAAGTTGAACCATCATCACGCCGCCGTCCTGTGGCACCCATAGCGTGATGATGTACCCATCGCATCGGCTAGAATGCAGACTATAAAACATGCATAATTTATTATATTGTTTAGTGCAATAGCAAAATGTTCTAGGTTCCAAGATTGGAAAAGATCGTCATAGCAACCCCTTGGCAGCACAAGTATAAAGTTAATTAGGGTTCCGTACCTAAAAGGTAAAAAACGGAACCCTATTACTAAGCCTCCGTCGTCTGTCTGTCTGTCTGTCTGTCTGTCTGTCTGTCTGTCTGTCTGTCTGTCTGTCTGTCTGTCTGTCACCAGGCTGTATCTCATAAACCATGATAGCTAGATAGCTGAAATTTTCACAAATTATGTATTTCGGTTGCCGCTATAACAACAAATACTAAAAATAAAAAAAAATAAAAAATTAAGGGGGGGTCCCATACAAAAAACGTGTTTTTTTTTGTATATTTTGCTCAAAATTACTAACTGTTACAGGTAGACGCTTTAAATTTTTACAGAATATGTAGTTGTATATTACCTTTCAAAATAAATAATTAAATTTAAAAAAAGTAAATAATAAAGGGGGGCTCCCATACAACAAACGTAATTTTTAAGCAATTTGTTACTCGATCTTAATAAACAGGTAGAAACTTATAAAGTATTTAAGTATACATACAACGAACGTGATTTTCTTTTATAGATGATGGTACGGAACCCTTTGCGCGCGAGTCCGACTCGCACTTGCCCAATTTTTTCTTTTAATAACATTAATTAACCAGTAAATTGTAAGTAAAATAACCAGCTCAAAAACCAAAACTATTTAGGTAACAATATGAATAATATAAAGAGCTTTTTAACCAGAAGGTTATCAACGTTGCAACAAAGTGAAACAACTCCAACATTCAGAGACCATTAATTCATAAAACTATCTCATACTTCACAAGAATGATTTTACAAAACTTTTTTTAAGATCATGTTCCAGTATAAAATATGTCTTAGTTAGGTACACTTTGTAGTTCAAATTAAACTTTATAACAGTCTACCTTGGTCCGACTTTTCTAGAATTTATGAAGTATAAATGTGGTGAAATTATTAATGTACTTTATATCTACATATTTTATTTTTATAGGCGACTACAGAGACAAGAAGTTAATAGTATATTTGGGAAGAGCCTGCAAACTCGACATTCGATACCATCAGGCCAGCGTGGCCGATTCCTCCTATTTACCCGTAATGATATTGTGACGTACATTAAACGTTTGTCCAGCAGTGAACTGCGAAGGGCTGAAAGTTTGCTGTGCAGCCAGTCGTCTGCGAATAAATCCATACAGATTCAATAAACACACTTTGAAACTAAGAAACAAGGTTTTGCACATGGCTCTACCCGCGTGGGTATCAGCTGTGTCATTCTGATGTATAAACTATATTACCGCAAAGTTTCATCAAATCCGCTCAGTCGTTTTTGAGTGAAAACGTAACAGACATTCATACGTCCATCAACACTTGCAAACATATATAAAATATTTAAGTAATACACTGCAAAGTCTCAGCAAAATCCGCTCAGTCGCTTGTTATGTTACAGGGAAACGAACGACAGAGTGACATACATACATCCATCCACACTAACTTTATTAATAAACGTAGAATCACATCGACAAACTCTAGATTCAACCAAGTTTCCTACATACCGATATAGTTATATTCCTCATACAAAGTGACAAATTGAACACTACAGGAGGGATGGGTATGAGTGTCCCTTACAAACGTTCTATGTCTACCCACTAAAACCATCGCACTGTCCAACGACGTCTCGTAGTGGCCACGCGAATCGCGATTAGCATACTTTTTCACGACCACACCGCGCTGGGAGCAATCTCCATTTCACGGATGGTACAACCCATGCCAAAACATCGGACCAAATAGATGGTACCTATTTCAAATGTCCAAAATAATCAAAATTAAATATTCACCTAATATTTGAAACTCTACTCAAGCGTTACATGACAGCAAAACGGGACAACTTTATAAAAAACACGGCTCAAACTCAACTCAAACGTCAACATAACACCATTTAAAAGGGTACGATCATACAAAATAATAGGCACCTTCCCCAGACCAGCGCGTCATATACCAATTTTAAAACAATAAACGTATATTTGTGCTGTTTCACGTTCAAAACGGGAGTTTTCTCACACCCGTGTAGAAAGACTTACGAGGCTGATTTCAACTTTGAATTTTGCGTATTATCGGTACAAGTTAGAGACGTAAAGCTGAAAAGCTTAGAAAATTCAATATACCTAGAGATATATTGCATTCTTAGCATCACTATAAAGACAGTAAATTTTCAGTCTCTATGTAATTGTTAGGCAGTACATTTTTGCTTGACGGACAGGTATTGCCTGTTCACAAAATAGCAGCGACAGAGTATGCCGACTGGTTAAATACAATTGACTACGCGGTTAATCCTTTTATTGAATGAAGCAATTGACCTGCTGGCCGAGGTTTGTAGTGGTATCATTTATTATCATCTTCACCACGATCTCAGCCTTATCCTAGTAACAACCAAGACTTTTAAAAGTTAATATTTATACCTATTCCATACAGCATGTTAACTTTTTTGTAACTGTCGTCTAAACGCCCTTTACTCAAAATAAAGCTATAACAACAGAGCTATATTCTAATGCTACTGCTACACCTGCGTTAGCGTTAGCGTTAACGGCAATGGCCAACAACGCGTTAATTAACGCGATAAAAATGCGCCTTGGCTACATTAAGGTTACAATGCCGTTAAGCGTTAACTTGTCATGAATTAACGCGTTAAGACACGTTAAATAGGTTAAATTAGACACACGATGGAGCTTGAAGCAGCTAAAGTAGTTGGGGAATGACTTTTCAAAAGGGCTTATTTCTCATACAATCATACATATATACATAGACTCACGCCTGTTTCCCGGAGGGGTAGGCAGAGACTACGGAACGCCATTGGCAACGAGCCTGACATATCTCTCTAGCTTCATTCACTCCCATCAGATGCAATCATGCTTATGTCTCATTTTAAAAAACTCTTTTTTGATGAAATCGGTTCGAATACCATGTTCTTAATATTTTTCAATTAAAGTTTGGTTCAAAACGGCAACGTTTTTTAAAATATGATATTAAAATTCAAAGTGTATTTAAACAAAAGTCGTGAAAAGTCACTCCTCAGTTGCAAAAATGAGCTTCATTAATTATTTGATGCATTTACTAGCGACCCGCCCGGCTTCACACTGGTGCAATGCTTATTAGGCATGTATTATACTTACATATAAACCTTTCTCTTGAATCACTCTATCTATTAAAAAAACTTAAATCTAAAAACTAATAATCTTTAAAAATCCGTTGCCTAGTTTTAACGATTTAAGCATACATAGGGACAGACGGACAGAAGATAGACTTTGTTTTATACTATGTAGTGATGCAATTTAAAAACAGAGAAATGACGAAAAAAGTAGATGATTCAAAAGCATCGTCGCGTAGTACCTACACGACGTTTTTTTTTGTTGCATATATAATGAATACAAACTTGCAAGCGGGTCATCACCTGCCATGCCTGAAGGACTTTTCAAAAAAGGAACCTTTAAAAGACTAAAATACACGCTTCTAAATGGTTCTTATTTCGAATTTATAACTTAAGCAGTCCTTACTGTGCGGGCGCGTCCCGTCGAATGAGACGGCGTTAATGTGGCCAACATCACTTAGCGCGCTAAACTACGCGCTAAAACCCTTTGATGTGTCCAAAAAACCGACACCCGAGCTATCGCTTAACGTTTAACGCCATTAGTAATGCCATTAGTAATTTAACGCGTTAAAGCGTTGACCACGTCTACGTAGCGCCCAAATTAACGCGTTAAGACGCAGGTGTAGCAGGAGCATAAGCTTTAGTCCAGTGTTAAGTTATTTGAGGACGCTGAATCCTTTAAACGAATATCAAAAGTCTTGATTACATGATTACTGGAACCAACTGTTTAACATGCGTTATCTACTGAGGCACGGGCCAACGAAGTACCCATTTAACTTTGAGCAGACAGTGATGCGCTGTCGCACCGTGGTAGGCTGTCGTTAAAATTAAATGAAGCGGCAAAAATATTAAAATGTCTGTCTTATTAAAAATAAATTACTGGTTATGGGTGCTACGCTTCTGTATACACGATAGGCACGATACTACATAGTTGTGAATTTATGGTAGCTGCAGCATAAAAGTTATAATTACTAGTATAAACATTACATTATACTGCTGAGATATAACTTAATAATAGTTTGTTAGTTTTACTATCGCATAATTTAATTCGTTATTACGTCTCATTAACTTATTCTGTTATCGTACGATGTTTAAGACACAAGGTTTCGTAAAACTGACAGCCTGTATCATACTGTTTCTTATTGAAGCATATTGCTTAACTAATAAAATAATAACAGAAAGAAAATGCTTAGAATATTAGAATAAGGTTCATAAACAAGGTACCTTAAGTTAAAATAAAACGAAAGATTTATTTTGTGTGTAAGTACATGAAAAAGTAGCACAGTAAGTTAAAAAAAAACTGTTATATCCCGAATTTGAATGCCCTTTAAAATTAATTTGAAACGTGCCTAACTGTATTAACAAAAAGAACTCCTTGCATATCAGCAAATTTTCGATAAATTTTTGAAAGCTTTTGTCTATTACATTGGAGAAAAGCTTTCTAAAATGTATCGTGATGATCTATCACGACAACAAGGCATTCACCAAATCTTAAGTTTGCAGTCCCGGCAGTTTAGGTGCTGCGTTGATGGAAGACTAAAATGATTAAAAAAAACGCTTCCTCTTATAATTTATACGCCTAAGCTCAGTAATTAGTCGACTGAATGCGAGCTTGCTGTTATATAACTACACATTATATATATAGACCTTCATTAACGTTTACTGCCTAAGTGCAAACACACACGGAGAGAACCAGAGACATTTCTACATACATAGATAGGAATTCATTGCCTACATACTAATATAGAATAGATACGTACAGGTATCTTGTTCAATGACGTCTATTGAAATCATAACTTCTCGCCTTTTTCCCCGAAGGACACTACACTACACTTCGCCAGTTATGTTTCGGTCCCTATGTAATAGGGGGCGAGCCTATTGCCATCTACCGGGCACGTTATTAAACGAGCGATAATTGTAATTTTTTTGATACACACATAACTTCGAAAAGTCAGAGCTGTGTGCCCGGGGCACTTGGGGATTGAACCGAGACCATCGTCTTGGTAGTTCGTTATGTACATCACTGGGCTATCGCCACTGTCTGTTTTAATAATCTTTTCTCATCCTAGCGTTATCCTAGTTAAAAACCAGGGCCCATTCCTAATTCACTATCTACCACGGTCCACTATCTAATCTAACCGGATTTGGGTAAATATTAGCTTTTCCCCAGAGCGACTGCTGACCTCTGCAACCCAAAAGGATAGCTACATTCCATGACCAGTTAACTCAGAGGTACCGACTCCCTTTAACGACTTTCAACCGATGGCTTTCCGAGGCACGAAGCATAATTTACAATGCAATACGCACACAACTCCGAAAAGTCATTGGTTCGCGCCGCGGATTCAAACCGACGTCAAGAAGATCGAGGAATGACTGGAAAGTCTGCAGACTTCTAACCTTGTACGTCAAACCCTGAAAAGATGTACAATAGAGTTGTTCAATGCGGCAATGCGACGCAATGGGATTTGACATAGATAGAAAGATAGATAAGACTATTTATTGTACAACAATATAAAGTACATTTATAATGTGACTTAAAATTACGATTTACGTACAAATAGGCTGCGACATATACCTGTCCTGCTTAGATCTTAATTTATATGTAAACACCAATTTTAGATAAGTGAGTTCTGTCTAAAATTGGTGTTTACGAGAAAATGCGTAGTTATTTTTTTATTTTAATATATATATATATACAACGTGTAACGGAAATGACGCACATCCTCAGACACCCCAATTAGAATACCTCGTTACAATCATAATGCATGCATTGGAATATTTTTTTTATTTGCGTAAATATTGTTTTTTGAAGAAAGTATAAACTCGATTAAAAGTAAAAAGCGTGGTCACTATAAATTTGCGCACGCTCACAAACACACGAAACGGTTGCTATGGTAAAGAGACGACAGCGATCTGATAGGAACGAAATACGATACGATTTATACAAAATGTTTCAACTTTAGTCTTTATACCACACTCTGATGGAGTAGGGTTTACAAAAATTATGTTTGAATAATTTGTCAGCTACTGTTGATATTTCCAAAGATATTACTACTTCTTTCCATCACACTTTTCGACTTTGGAGTCGACAGTCGACTTTGTATAAAATTATTTATTGTTTGATAATAACATGCACGATGTATTGTTTCATAATATCGTAAATGACTATTGTCACTATCTTATCTTAATCATACTTAGTTACCTACAATTATTGACAGAAAAAGTAAAAGAATATCAATGAGATAATAAAGCAAGAACGACTTGTTTAAAGTTGTAAATTAATAGTTACATTAATAGAATAATCAAATAACTTACAGGATAAAATCACATTTCTTTAGTCCACTTAACACTTCACTCAACTGTTTACTAACACATCACATGTTTTCACTGTTTCAAAAGCAGCTAATATCTTAATTAACTCCTAGGCACTTGGTGTCTCCTCACAACAAACTAGAGATTTAATATTTCCCCACGGTGAAAAGGTCCGGGAGTGACAAGTTAACATCAAGATCATGCAGAACTTTTCACACCATCACCGTCATGTTGATAATTACACGTTTTTTCGCAATTAAAATATTTTTTCGCAACTCTCGCTGACAGATTCCCGATGGATGACTAGAATAGATACTTGTCATAACTTGTCTAAGCGCATCGCCAGCGCCATTTTGGCCAGCGCGGGCGACACATTACGTCTCGCTCTTGCCTGTTGATAATTACGTAAGCGAAAGATAGATGATAGATATTTTGGTGGTAAATTGTTTGTTATTGTATTTTGCCGCTATTGTGTTGTATTAATGTGTGCGTTCGTGTGACCCAACGTCGAACCATAAAAAAATGCATTTTAAAAGAGGGCGTTCTGCTTTGACTTAAGGTTTATTTTCGTATATTTCAACTTTTCAAACAAATGAGTGACTATAATTTACGTTATTTTTATTATTTTAGAACAAAAAAAAACAATATTAAAAATGACAGAAATGGATTCAGTAGCCGATTCTGAACAAACTACTTTCAGGAAATGCATATAAATATGTTACATGTTGTATATATGTATATGTATATATATATATGTATATGTATATTATACATTAACATTATACCTAAGATGTTTTGAATTTCGTGTCGTGCTGTGGTTAGGGTGAGTCTTGGTTAACACGTCTTGAGTCACTTGGAACTACGAAGAAAATCGGTGAAACTAAATTTGTCAGGTCTTGATATTCTTTCCAACTTTATCCATGAGAAAAGGTAGCAATAAATACAATTTTGTTCAGTCGACAACATCACCAATAATTTTGCCATCATTGTCGAGATACTCATGTTAGGATAGAACTTCTAAGAGCCTTGACCAACACTTAGATTAGGTCACTTTGGGCAGTTGATTCTGGTGTTTCTTTCTGATGGCTTAGCTTCTAGACATCGCATGTACTCATTCCTCATCACTCTATCTGCCTACTCTTTCAGGAAAACACAAGCGCGATTATAACCCACTGTAACTGAGAATATAATTCCAAATTGGATTTAATCTCTTCAAAGAAATGCGTAATCCTGTCCACACGACGCACGACGTCTGGAAGTCAATTTAACTTGAAGTTTGTTTGCATAACTCATAACTTTCCATTTTTCAGTCAGTATAATTTGCGAGACAGCTTCCCCACGTCTTGATTAATACGGAGTTTGGGGGGGAATTAATATTATCATCAATCTTATGTATGTATTCTCGAGGGTATACAGTGATGTATTAGTCATAAAATTTATTATATATATTATGTATGAATATCTATGTACGTTTATCGTCACATCTATATCTGCGAGAATGCGTTAAAGTCAGAAAGTACCCAACGATTCTTACGAATCGTACGATTTTTGGACGCTTTTTATTGATAGATAGTAAAATTCCCGAGGAAGGTTTAGGTGTATAATTTAGCCATATAAAAAGTATTGTTTAAATATAAGAAGTCTCCACCGTCTAAAAACTATGTGGTTAACAATTCCCTCTTCTTCAGATTAAAGCAGGGTTGTCAAAAACATGCCTTGCCAGCATCAAACGGGCGTAAGTAAATATTGGCACATACACTCCACCGCTTTGTTAATTTGCTCAGCAACAGAACCTGTCCTATGTTTATTATAGACTCTAAGTCTATAGACTCACGCCTGTACGAAGAGGTTGGCAGAGGTGTATATTACACCCACATTTCGACGTGTTGAGTTTTAGGTCCCACGTAACAGAGGGCGTGCTTATTGCCGATATTGGGGACATTGCCTAACTTCGTGCTGCTACTGAGAATTCGGAAAAACCCATTAACACTTTATCTCCGGCCTAGAAATCGGCCCCACGACGGAGGCAGTTTGCCCTGTGTCTCGTGCCATTTAATTTTAATTTGTATAAGTAGATCTGAGAGGAAAAAAGAACAGGCAAGGCGGAGACGAGGCCCTGACCAACCCTCTGAAGCATTCGGGACCGCAGTGTCACCACACACATTCAGCTCGCCACAAAGCTGCCCTGCGGTTTGTAAGCTTTCTTTTCTTCTTGTAGTACATTTTTTGTTTATATCACAATATGAAGGTGATGTTTGAAAGCTATTACTCTGCCCTCCGAGTTTGCGGTAGTCTCATGGTGAGATAACGACGGCCCCAGAGGGGCACTATTATTATTATTAATAGTAGGCGAGCCTATTGCCAGACTGAAACGCGACATTTCTTTGTTGATTGATTGTTAAGCCATTAAACATGTTATGTTACTTCAAAATAGGCGTAAAAATTCAACAGCAGCTACCTGTAGGTTACTAGCAGTCCAATTTGCTGTCGTGGTTCCGTTATATTTAAATTTATAATCTAATCTATGATTTTTTGAGACAGGACATAGCCAAAACAGGAGTGACTCAATGCATGCCTGTATTGAAAGGAACATGAGAAATAAGTCTATTTACACACCTGATCAAATGTATAATAATTCTAAACTCCAAAGTCTCGGGAGAAAAATATACTTTGTAAGAATTGGAGCAAACAGATATTTTAGACATTAGACAATTGGTAAATCCTTTGAGTTGGCGTCGCGATATAGATGGAAAAACGATACGCTTATCTGATGTAATGGAAATTCATGTATCATCATCCCAACAGGACAAAGTTTTCTTTAAATATGATTATGATGATGCATATTCTGAATTAAATATTTCAAGTTCATTCCAAACCAAACGACGTGGGCGAAAACCTAAGACAGATGCTTCGATAGAAGGCACTGTATTGGCACAGGCTTATCCTCAACCTCTTCCTATAAACAAGGCGTTGCATACAGATTTACTAGATGTTGCATATTATGCAACAAAAAAAAAACGTCGTGTAGGTACTACGTGACGATGCTTTTGAATCATCTACTTTTTTCGTCGTTTCTCTGTTTTTAAATTGCATCACTACATAGTATAAAACAAAGTCTATCTTCTGTCCGTCTGTCCCTATGTATGCTTAAATCGTTAAAACTAGTCAACGGATTTTTTGAGTTTTTAGATTTAAGTTTTTTAATAGATAGAGTGATTCAAGAGAAAGGTTTATATGTAAGTATAATACATGCCTAATAAGCATTGCACCAGTGTGAAGCCGGGCGGGTCGCTAGTAAATGCATCAAATAATTAATGAAGCTCATTTTTGCAACTGAGGAGTGACTTTTCACGACTTTTGTTTAAATACATTTTGAATTTTAATATCATATTTTAAAAAACGTTGCCGTTTTGAACCAAACTTTAATTGAAAAATATTAAGAACATGGTATTCGAACCGATTTCATCAAAAAAGAGTTTTTTAAAATGAGACATAAGCATGATTGCATCTGATGGGAGTGAATGAAGCTAGAGAGATATGTCAGGCTCGTTGCCAATGGCGTTCCGTAGTCTCTGCCTACCCCTCCGGGAAACAGGCGTGAGTCTATGTATATATGTATGATTGTATGAGAAATAAGCCCTTTTGAAAAGTCATTCCCCAACTACTTTAGCTGCTTCAAGCTCCATCGTGTGTCTAATTTAACCTATTTAACGTGTCTTAACGCGTTAATTCATGACAAGTTAACGCTTAACGGCATTGTAACCTTAATGTAGCCAAGGCGCATTTTTATCGCGTTAATTAACGCGTTGTTGGCCATTGCCGTTAACGCTAACGCTAACGCAGGTGTAGCAGTAGCATTAGAATATAGCTCTGTTGTTATAGCTTTATTTTGAGTAAAGGGCGTTTAGACGACAGTTACAAAAAAGTTAACATGCTGTATGGAATAGGTATAAATATTAACTTTTAAAAGTCTTGGTTGTTACTAGGATAAGGCTGAGATCGTGGTGAAGATGATAATAAATGATACCACTACAAACCTCGGCCAGCAGGTCAATTGCTTCATTCAATAAAAGGATTAACCGCGTAGTCAATTGTATTTAACCAGTCGGCATACTCTGTCGCTGCTATTTTGTGAACAGGCAATACCTGTCCGTCAAGCAAAAATGTACTGCCTAACAATTACATAGAGACTGAAAATTTACTGTCTTTATAGTGATGCTAAGAATGCAATATATCTCTAAGTATATTGAATTTTCTAAGCTTTTCAGCTTTACGTCTCTAACTTGTACCGATAATACGCAAAATTCAAAGTTGAAATCAGCCTCGTAAGTTTTTCTACACGGGTGTGAGAAAACTCCCGTTTTGAACGTGAAACAGCACAAATATACGTTTATTTTTTTAAAATTGGTAAATGACGCGCTGGTCTGGGGAAGGTGCCTATTATTTTGTATGATCGTACCCTTTTAAATGGTGTTATGTTGACGTTTCAGTTGAGTTTGAGCCGTGTTTTTAATAAAGTTGTCCCGTTTTGCTGTCATGTAACGCTTGAATAGAGTTTCAAATATTAGGTGAATATTTAATTTTGATTATTTTGGACATTTGAAATAGGTACCATCTATTTGGTCCGATGTTTTGGCATGGGTTGTACCATCCGTGAAATGGAGATTGCTCCCAGCGCGATGTGGTCGTGAAAAAGTATGCTAATCGCGATTCGCGTGGCCACTACGAGACGTCGTTGGACAGTGCGATGGTTTTAGTGTGTAGACATAGAACGTTTGTAAGGGACACTCATACCCATCCCACCTATTTGTCCACAATAGGCAGCGGGCAAACCAGTTACTTGGGTATCCTTCGTGTATACAAAAAAACAAGATAACAAATAAACCGAAATAAAATCTTTAAGTTAAATCTTTTTGTATTTTACGCTTATAAGCACATTGTACACATTGTGGCGTAAGTGATCAAATGATTTTTATTACATTTAATTTTGACATACGAATAAAGTATTAAATTTTTATGTGTATGGAATTTATAGATTCTTTGTACTGCATAAATAAAAATGGTAAATAATTCAAATCCTTTTAGCCTTTTTGAAAACAAGAGTACGATGTGTAGGTATAATACGTGCAAGTGCACATTAACATAAGATTACAGCCTACTATTTTACTGTAGATAATATTCAATTTCAATGCCACAATAAAAGTAAAACACTTATCATCTCATAATATCTAAAACGTTTGCAATAAAATAAGTTTTATGATCTTAAGTATGTACATACCAAAGGTGTGTTTGTCTGTTACTCCTTCATAAAATGAAATATTAATAATCACGGGGTAGACAGAGAGGTATTTGCCATCCAGATTTTTAACGGATGATAATTATTAAAAGTATTTTCTATTTTCTAAATAAATACTAGTCCAACCAAGATAACAAATCCTAAAATTGAAACATAACCTAATGCTTGGAAACTAACAAGCCAATCGCTTCGACGGGAGTTCCTTAACTTCGTCGAAATAGTTCTAAACATTTTATAGATATTTTACCTTATACGCAGAGCAAGAACTGAACAAACATAAATTACACATGACATCACAAATACTACAGAGCAAAATCTGAAGCATAGTCTAATATGTTAAATCCACATTAAATTCCTAATTTTCATTTCTAGAACTATCCAATCGACCGACGAACGTTCATAGCCAACTTTTCCACCAGCCCAAAGTTATAACTGAGACAGTAGTTTCGTATCTTTTTATCCCAAAATTTATTACAGCACACTGGATTTCCATGCGACTCCTTTACAAGTGAAGCCACGGGCAAAAACTATACGTAATAAAAACAAGATTTTACGATTTGCCATGTCTATATCTTTTATGTGCACGTTAAGGGTGATTATAAAACATTTTATTTGTGGGTAGGCAACAAAATTTCAATATTAGTCCTTTCGCGACTCGTGACGTCATCGGACAGGTTGCAGATTGTCCCATTCTCACGTTCAGGACATTGTCGATGATTTTAGGGATGTATCTTTGAGGAAGAGAGGCGCAATTAGCGATTTATGTTGATGTTACCTACTGATGTTTCGCGATTCTTCAATCGAATCAAATCAACGAAAATCTGAATCAAATGAAATTGTTGTTTATTAATACAGTTTAATAGACCATCGACGTTCTGTTTACAGTATCAAATCTTATCTATACTAATATAATAAAGCGGAAGAGTTTGTTTGTTTGTTTGTTTGTTTGTTTGTTTGAACGCGCTAATCTCAGGAACTACCGGTCGGATCTGAAAAATTCTTTTTGTATACGATAACCCAGTTATTCCGGAAGGCTTTGACCCTTTGGGGCCGGGCAAAAGGCTAAAAAGGCTAAAAGAGAATGTCGGCTAATCTCAGGAACTAGCAGTCGGATTTCAAAAATTGTTATTGCCTATGATAGCCCAATTATTCCGAAAGGCTATAGGCTATATAAAATTACGCCACAACTTATAGGGGCCAGACAAAAATAATAAGATGGTCAGATGGGAAGGGGGAGGGTTGGGTCAAAGGCAAAAAAAGGCTAAATGAATAGGATACAATCTATATGGGTATCGTTTTCGGCATTTTCGGGACACTGATTTAGTGATCCAAGATGGCGGACGGGAAATCAAAGATGGCGGATGGGAAAATTTTAAAAATCAATATGGGTATCACCTTCGATATTTTAAGGGGTGGGGAATCGAAATACAACATCTATTTCGTGATCAAAGATGGCGGATGGGCAATCAAAGATGGCGGATGGGAAAATTTAAAAAAAACAATATTGGTATCGTCTGTGATGTTAAAAGGGATGGAGAATCCAAATACAACATCTATTTCGTGATCAAAGATGGCGGATGGGATTTTTTTTTTAAATCAATATGGGTATCGTCTCCGATGTTTAAAGGGATGGGGAATCCAAATACAACATCTATTTCGTGATTCAAGATGGCGGATTGGAAATCAAAGATGGCTGATGGGAAATTTTTTAAAAATCAATATGGGTATCGTCTCTGATGATTTAAGGGATGGTGAATCCAAATACAACATCTATTTCGTGATCAAAGATGGCGGATAGGAAATCAAAGATGGCGGACGGGATTTTTTTTTAAAGTCGATATGGGTATCGTCTCCAATATATAAAGGGATGGGGAATCCAAATCCAACATCTATTTCATGATCAAAGATGGCGGATGGGAAATCATAGATGGCGGATGGGAAAGTTTTAAAAAATCAATATTGGTATCGTCTGCAATGTTAAAAGGTTAGGGGAATGCAAATACAACATCTGTTTCGTGATTCAAGATGGTGGATGGGAAATCAAAGATGGCGGATGGGAAAAATAAAAAAATCAATATGGCTATCGTCTCCGATATTTTAAGGGGTGGAGAATCGAAATACAACATCTATTTCGTGATCAAAGATGGCGGATGGGTTTTTTTTAAATCAACATGGGTATCGTCTCCGATGTTTAAAGGGATGGGGATTCCAAATACAACATCTATTTAGTGATTCAAGATGGCGGACGGGAAAAATTTTAAAAATCAATATTGGTATGGAATGCAAATACAACATCGGTTTCGTGATTCAAGATGGTGGATGGGAAATCAAAGATGGCGGATGGGAAAAAATTGAAAAATCAATATGGCTATCGTCTCCGATATTTTAAGGGGTGGAGAATAAAAATACAACATCTATTTCGTGATCAAAGATGGCGGATGGGTTTTTTTTTAAATCCATATGGGTATCGTCTCCGATGTTTAAAAGGATGGGGAATCCAAATACAACATCTATTTCGTGATTCAAGATGGCGGATGGGAAATCAAATATGGCGAATGGAAAAAAAAAATCAATATAGGTATCGTCTCTGATGATTTAAGGGATGGTGAATCCAAATACAACATCCATTTCGTGATCAAAGATGGCGGATAGGAAATCAAAGATGGCGGACGGGATTTTTTTGTAAAGTCGATAAGGGTATCTTCTCCGATGTTTTAAGGGATGGCAAATCCAAATACAACATCTATTTTGTGATCAAAGATGGCGGATGGGAAATATAATAATATAAAAAAAGTTATTATTGGTGGTGAAAAAGTGGTAGTGGTATTTGATGTTCGATGCAGATAATGGCTATGTTCAGTGGATACCTCCCCTACGGAACCCTTCATGGGCGAGTCAGACTTGCAGTTGATTTAATTATTTAATAGCCATAGTATTTAATAGTATTAGTAATTTTATCATATCCCTAGATCAGTGATCTAACCATATCACTCATATACCACCTTCTCATCTCCTTACAATAAGTTAGTTTTTCTACCCTAGAAATAATTTATATGGCAAAACAACTTTGCCTAGCAATTAAGAGATTAAACACGGATGTTCTTGGTAACTTTGTTCTGAATAAGTTGGAAAAGAGTTAAAAATTAATATGAAATATATACATTAAAAAGGCGATACGGAGTTCGCCGGGACAGCTAGTACTTATATATAAAGCTGAAGAGTTTGTTTGTTTGTTTGGTTGAACGCGCTAATCTAAGGAACTACTGGTCCGATTTGAAAAATTCTTTCAGTGTTAGATAGCCCATTTATCGAGGAAGGCTATAGGCTATATAACATCGCGCTATGAGCGACGGGAGCGGAGCAGTAGCCTTAAATAACGCGGGTGTAACCGCGGGCATCCTCTAGTATCATCATCCTCTTAGCGTTATCCCAGTTTCAATCTGGGGTCCGCTTACTAGTTTAACCAGATTTAGCTGAATATTAGCATTTCCACGGAGCGATTGCCTGTCTGACCTCCGCAAGCCGAAGGGATAGCGATATTCCATGTTCAGCCTAGTGTCAGTTTATTTTAGAAGGTACTGACGCCCTGTAACGATAGTCAAAGATCTTTATGACAACCGTTAACAATCCAATACGCACATAACTCCGAAAAGTCATTGGTGCTCGCCGTGGATTTGAACCCGATACCCTCTGCATGACAGTCTGTTGGTATCTCCACTGGGCTATCGCTGCCTTTGGGAATCCTCTAGTATAATTAATAAAGTTTGATAAGGTGACCAGTATAATAAGTATTTATACGTCATAAGTGTAGTGTGCCGTACCGACATTGCGATTATAAATAAAAATCAAGTGAAGGTAGGTGCCGAAACCTGCACTTCCACAAGATGACGCTGAGCTTTCACCAGTCCCTCCATGCTACAGGCGTTGCAATACCTTAAATTAGTTTCTTTTACGCGATTGAGAGCCGATAATTAATACTTCAGATAGTTAATGATAGAATGATACTTCAGATAATTAATCAATCGTAGTTTAGGCGGAGCAAAATAAAATTTAAGAATACTTAAAATCCCATTTCTAAATCTTAGGAAACTTTCCGGAGACAATATCTGAAGTGTAACAAGTAACAAGTGAACTGTTAGAAAGTGTTTCAAAACAGCCCGCAACTTGCGTAACTTAAAAAGTTGATTACTTTTAGACAAGTTCATTGGAAACAGATATTTGTTCAAGTGGAACGGGTACCTATCTGTGTAATCTTCATTTTAGATTGAAGGGAGAAATACATTTAGAGTAATTTAAAGCTAATATTCTGATTTAGCTGGTTAGACTAAAAAGTGGATCCTGGGCTCCAAGGTGAAAGTTTATACCAAAGCAAAACATGAAGATGCCTGAAAATAGGTATCTGAATTAACCACTAGCCTATGCCGAAAATCAACTTAGGTTCTTATTTAAACAAAGTGAGGAAACCTAGTTGCGTGGAGCAAAAAATGATTCACATCTCTAAACATCATATTTTCTCACTCTGTGTTATTGTAAAATACTGCAATACATAAGCACATTCAAGTTTAATGAGTATAACAGCCGAATTAGGTCAATATTGACAATTGAAGAGTGTGTACCGTAATCAGAAAGCTACAAACTATGTCTTCTTCAGTTGTTATTAAGTAAGATAGAGTTTCTGGATTACCTTGAAGATGACAAATTTTAAGTTAACGAACAGATGACTTAATTTCTTGTACGGGAAGCACACTAACTTTAAGTTCAGCAAAACCGTTGAAAGACAACAAGAACGATAGAGAATAAACCAAATTCCTACCAAATTGCCTGCGCCGGAAAATAGCGATAACCTCAACGGATACGTCTGACAGGCTTTCCTCGATAAACCCATACTTTTCAACAGCCGAGCAGTAAACGCAGTCATTTAGTACTGAACGACACGCTATAGTAGGCCTAAAAATAACTCTAATCTTGACTATGATCTGTTACAGGCAATTCAAAGGGTTGATAGTACTATCTATTTTATTTTACAAGAATATATTAAAATCCATTTTTGCTATCGGAGGAAATTCGTTGAAGAGGCTTTTATTTATGTATCTATTAGAGATAAAGGTGTAATTAAGGAGATTTTTTATTATAACTGGGATATACCAGCGCTAATTAGTGGTGGTTTTAGTGTAGTATTTTCGCACGATTAAAGAGCCTTTATAATATAATATTAAGTAGTTCTGTTTATAGAGCAAAAAGTTCGGCAATGTGTCTGACCAGATTTGGTAGAAAATTTTGCATTTTCATGAAACACTTGATATAATTATGACCACTAAAAGAAAATTAATACAAAGAACTAGACTAAGTAGGTTTTTACTGCATGGAGTTTTGCATCGTCAAAGACCTTCTACACGGCCAGTTTTGGTAGCTTCCTATGCTCTCCGGTCACCCATCTAGAAAACAGACGGTGACAAAGTTGCATAACCTAGGATTGAACTGATTCTCTTCTCAGTATACGAAGAGTTACGACATATTCCACCACGCTAATCAAGTATGGCAGTCTCGACGAACATAATTTCCAATTAGCCTTCCATATAAAATTCATCTACGTTTAAATATGTGTGCTTCGACATGAAGTTTTATTTGAAAGTATAAAGCAATTTTTACCTGTTTTAGAAGGAACATAGAACAAAGGAATACTAAAACACCCTGCAGCAGAGCAGCAAAGATTTCTTTTTATATAATACTAGCAGCCTGCCTCGGCTTCGCACGGGTGGACATTTGTTTTTTAATATCTCTCTATCTATCGCCGCCGTACCCCGGGCACACACCTCTGACTTTTCGAAGTTATGTGTGTACTAAAATGTTAATTATTGTTCGCTTAATAATCTGCCCGGTAGATGGCAATAGGCTGGCCCCCTATTACATTGGGACCGAAACATAACTGGCGAAGTGTGGGTGTGTGATACACCTCTACCTACCCCTTCAGGGTTAATAGGCCTCAAGTTATAATTCCTTCTATCTATCTATATCGTCAAGCCTGTCTCTCATAAGTGTAGGCAGAGACTAACGCCACATGCTTCGGTTTGAATATACCTCTTTCGCTTCCTCGATATTCATTAAATTCATCATGCATCCGCGATTACTGAGGAAGGCCATAGTCCATATAACGTTATACTATGAGTCACGGGTGCGGCGCAGTAGCCTTAAATAGCATGAGTGAAGCCGCGGGCTCAGCTTGTTATCCATTGTTTTGATTTAGATTGAGGATACAAAGCATCACTACCCCATTCTATTCCGTGGGTGTCTTAAGACGCGTCTAAGGAAAATACACGAAGCATATAGTCACTTTGCGAAGATACTGAAAACTCTACATCAATCTGCATAAGTTGATATGGAGATTCTGACGTCTGGCTAGCGCGGTTAGGTATAGTACCTAGGCCAAATCTTCCAATTCATTCACTGCTACCGTGATGGCCTTGTCCAGCTGTGGACTGCGAAACACTGTACGTGGATAAATAGTTTACCTTTAGTTTAATTTAGGTAGGTACTTAAGTAATTAATTTCTAGTGGAATTACCCACATTTCCATTTGATACACCCGCCATGCCGTACTCTTACATTTGTAATTTAATTTGAATGGCATGTTCAGTTTGAATAATACAATCTACAGGTATTGAAACAGTCATCTTAAACATAAAATGATTTATTTCATTATTATACATTTTAAATAATCGATCGCATCAAGAAAGTCCCGTCCCGAGAGAATATCGGTGTGCGAGCGGTGATTTTATTTTCTCACGCGTTATTTTAATTTTGCTACATCTTTTAAGATATTCTTTATAATGATATACTGTAAAAGAAAATTTCTATCAACTATACACAACATATCTAGCGTATTTAATTGAATAAGAAATAATACTGCATTGCTTAAAATAGCTTCCAAAACAACCCATATTTTTTTTCTATTTTTTATTGATAAAAATGGTTACTGATGGTTTTCCTTAGGAAATAGATCTATGCTATTGCGGGCTTTTTTGTAGGTAATAATGAGTACTTTAATAAAGTAGTACCTTATTTTTCTGTATCATTAATAGTTTTAGCAGCGCACGCCATGAAAACATTTTCTCGAAAATCTTACGCCTTGGGTTACATTGTTGATGTTTTTGTAATTATCCCTATTATTTACAAGTAATAAATATAGCCTATGTTATGAGTAACATAGGCTATATTTATTACTATATTTATTACAGGGATAATGTCGCATTGCAATGGTGAAAGAAATTTTAAAATCCGTCCATTACTTTTTTAGTTTATTCGTAAGAAACATACAAAAATATAAAAATACTAGCCGTTGCCCGCGCCTATTTTTCTAAGATAAAATAAAGCCTATGTTACTCGCAGATAATATAGCTTTCTAATGGTGAAAGAATTTTTTAAATCGGTCCAGTAGTTTTTGAGTTTATCCATTACAAACAAAAATATTTTTTTTCCCTCTTTATAATATTAGTGTAGATAAAAATATAAAAATACAAATCTTTCCTCTTTATTATATTAGTATAGATTGTTCTTAAAATATGCTCTATTATAAAATTCAGGTAAGTATCAAAAGGAAGTAGCAGATTTTAAAAATAGTACTAAAAATAAAAACCAGGGGCATTTCTTTTTTTCTTTATGAATTGTTGTTGTCAATTTAATTTCATTCAGTTTATTCATCGGTACGTTAAAACCTCCTTCCAATTTTATAGAAGAACCAAAATGACTTACCGGTTAAATATAACCAGACAGTTTTTTCTAACGATCTTTCCAAGAAGCCATAAATACCTGCCGTTAAATTAATTGACAATTAACTTTTACTCGATTGCCGGTTGTTTGACACTAAAATGCTAACAAAACTAGAAGTACTATAATTAACGAGAAACAAGAGAAAGCTATTAATGTAAACGTCCATCAATAAAAACGTTTTAGAGAAAACTATATTTAAAACTATTATGTTCAATGTTTATAAAGTCTTACAAACAGGCCATGAAAATTAGAACTATTTAGGGTCAACGGACAAAAAACCAAGGTAGCACAAATTTTTACACATTTTCACTATCCTTAAATACCCATCTTTATATATAAGTATATTTCTTGTGTGCGTGTGTATGTCACTGAACTCCTCCTAAACAACTGGACCGATGTTCATGAAATTTTTTGTGTGTGATCAAGGGGACTTGAGAATGGTTTAGATTCACTATTTAGTCCACTGGAAAATGATTTTTAGTTAATTTTTAATTTGTAAGTTGTTGTTGATTTTGGCATGTTTCACATTGGAACCGACCGACTGCGCTACCATCGCAGTGTCAAATCTATTTTAATATATTTATTATAATCCTTACCTGATTTATTATTCATAATAAAACATTAAAAAATAAAGATTTCGATAAAATGAAATAAAGAATTCGGATTGTCGAGTATTTTTTTAAATATACTTAATGGTTCTGACAGACAAATCGCAGTTGTCATATTGGCTACTCTAGCGAAACGTCACTGATACCGGATAGCAGGGTCATACATTTTGAGTACAACTAAGTCTTAGAACTAAGTAATTTATATGTGTAAATACTTTTTGCAGTTATATTTCTTAAACAGTTAAAACGACAATTATAGAAGTATCCGCCCAATAAAGGAGATTTCTTTTTAACCCGAACATAGATGATATTTTATAAATAGAGAACCCCCAATTTACGCGAGCGAAGCCGCGGGCAAAATCTAGTAATATTATAAAACACTTTCCTTCCGGGTCTATCTGTCTGCCCGCTCGCTAAAAACTTTTGAGAAAAAAACTTAAAAAGTTTTTGAGTTTCAAAAAGTTTTTGTCCAAATTTCATGCGGTTTTCACCTGTGGTCGGAGTAATCCATGAAAAAGGTTCTGTTGTATAATTTACTGCAATCCAACTTACTATCAGGGTTTTAAGAACGCCGGAGGAAGGTGGTCTTTAATATGTTAATTCGTGATGCATACAGCGATAGCCTAGTGGAGAGACAGGCAGACTGCTAAGCAGAGGGTCTCGGGTTCAAATCCACGGTACGCACCAATAACTTTTCGAAGTTATGTATACATACGTATTGAAAAGTTAATTATCGCTTGCTAAAAAGGAAGCTCGGCGAAGGAAAACATCGTGAGGAAACCTACATGTCAGCGAGGTCACATTAATGTAGGTCCATAATGTTCTCGAAAGAAATGTGAAGTCTGCCAACCCGTACTTGACCAGCGTGGTTGACTAAGGCCTTACCCTTCTCATATTCAGAATAGACCCGTGCTCAGCAGTGGGACAGTTCATAGACAAGGCTTATGATGATTTCGCAATATATTCTACGTGTTGTTAGTTTGATCAGAAATTCACTGAATACATCAGTGATCATGGCGCCTGCACCCAGACGAAATATCGGTACGTACAAATTTTCCCGACGAACATTTAATGATGGCTGACAGATGCTATAAAATGACTGAACCCTTGAATAGTAAGAAGGGTTGCTGAGCAAAATCATTCGTAAGTCTTGAATAAATAACTGTCGTTACGCAAGAAGAAACAGGCATATTTTAAGTCTTTGTTTTCCGTGCCAAGTTACAAGTCGGTCACAGTAGAAAGAACTAGAAGTATTTTAGATAATGCGATTAAGGTAAGAAAAGAGTAATGAATATAGAGAAAGCGCGTGAGATTTGTAAGGATAGAAGCAAGAGGCGTTTGGTAGTCTCTGCATAACCCGACGGGAAAATGCGTGAGTATATGTTTGTATGGGTATCCGCGATTAAAATTCGTTTAAACTTATATATAAAATAATAACTTTTCCGATTCTCGAGACGAAAAAGCGACCACCTTATTAAAGATAACATAAAGTATGTTTTGATTTCCTTTTAACAATGTAAACTATAGCTCAAACAGAATAAAACTGGCTGGATATTAACGAAGTTCAATTCGATATCGTTTTCACTACGTTAATACTTAACTATATTTTTTTAACTCGACAAATCAGAGATAGCTGACAGTCTAAGCAGAGTCTAAAGTTCCAATCCATGGCGCGCACCAATGACCTGCTGAAGTGCGCATCATTATTATTAAGAGGACAAGAGGCACTAGCCTAGCAGTGGAACAGTAAATACAGGGCAGTACAATAGACATAAAGGCCCTAGTAAAGTCAGGACAAGGCCCTAAGACGTATTTTTGTGTAATCTTCTTATTAATCTGCTCATTGTTGTTTCGCAAAAAGGGACTGAGCAGAATATTTTATTCTACAATCTATATACCCTTGCTGAAACTAATGAAGATGTATGTATGGATGTATGTTACATACTATTTCATACAAAAGCTACTAAATGGCGTTTGATAAAACTCTGCAGTAATATAACTTATACAACAGCATAGCACATAAACTCTAACAAATAAAGGGGATTACTGTCTAGTGATTTCAAACACTTGGTAATATCTTTCATATAAAACATAAGCAATAATTCGGTATTAGATTGGTATCCCAGTTACCTGGGCACACCAATTAGTAATATATAAGTGGGTACTTCCACACATTTACGCATTGGCAATTTTGGCTGTCCTAGCTTTTTACCATAATTGCCAATTTTGGTCAAAAAGGTTTTGGGAGTGGGAGTTAACTGATTTAGTTAAATATTTAGCTAGATCTGTAGCAAATTATTTTAATATTAACATGAGCATTTAAAAGGCTCAAGTGTCGTATAGAGGCATTTCAAAACATGTTAAGAAACAGTAATCTTCCAAGCACCTACTCCAGTCTTCGTACCATTTTACTATAAGTTACTAGCTCAATACTGTAAATCTATTTTAAATTAACCGGAGGACTGCTCTTTCGACCATCAGACATTAAAAACGTAGTATTTAACAATTTGTTATCGTTCGTTTTTTGGCTAAAAGTTACCTCACAGCACTAATTTTCTTTTCTTCATTTTCTTTTGCAATAAAAAGTAGACCGCTCTTTTTAAACATAAAACAATTTAAACTGGATTACTGAGATGAGATAACATGTTTGTGAATATCTAACCGTTATCGGACACACTATGACGCAACCTCACACAAAGGGCATGAGCACAGCACCGAAATATAATAACCGAAAGCGATCTATTCTCTCTAAACGTAGCACTTTAAAACTGTGTGGTTTGACAATAACGTAAAATCGAAAAACCGTAAACCAACCCTAATATCGTGTTGCAATAAAAACGTAATTTTCAATCGGAAAATGCTTTGTCTCGTAATGATTGCATTGTTTTTCGGGATTTGATTTTGTTTGGCAACTCGAATGAAACGATATTTGTTTTCCGATTGGATTTTGATAAAACGGCTAACGTTCGGCAGTGCAAATATGTAATAAAAAATGGGCAAGTGTGAGTCGGACTCGCGCACGAAGGGTTCCGTGCCATCATCTATAAAAGAAAATCACGTTTGTTGTATATATACTTAAATATTTTTTAAGTTTCTACTTGTTTATTAAGATCGAGTAACAAATTGCTTAAAAATTACGTTTGTTGTATGGGAGCCCCCCTTTATTATTTACTTTTTTTATTGAATTATTTATTTATTAAAGGTAATATACAACTACATATTCCGTGAAAATTTTAAGCGTCTACCTGTTACCGTTAGTAATTTTTAGCAAAAATACGAAAAAAAAACACGTTTATTGTATGGGACCCCCCCTTAATATTTTCATTTTTTTTATTTTTAGTATTTGTTGTTATAGCGGCAACCGAAATACATAATGTGTGAAAATTTCAGCTTTCTAGCTATCACGGTTTATGAGATACAGCCTGGTGACAGACAGACAGACAGACAGACAGACAGACAGACAACGGAGGCTTAGTAATAGGGTTCCGATTTTTACCTTTTAGGTACGGAACCCTAAAAATGGAACGAATGGAAGTGAGTCGAAAGCCTTTCTTTGTACAAGCTTTTATTTAACTTGCAATGAATGTGTGTTACTGTGTTTGTTTAGGAATATTGCACCTCAATCTTGAAGCAGATATCTTCAACCGATTGAGCTGACACGTTGTATACGTTTAGTATAGATTACAATGCACGATCATCTGTGTGTCTAAATAGAATATGGTGAAACATATGGTAAAGAGGCAGTACCGTAAAAGTTAGCCTTGTAGGCAACCATATTTGAAGTAAAATTTAATTGCGAGGTAGTTCTCACCTGGCGTATGTTGATAGCTAAAGCCACGTATGTGCATATATTGTAGCACCATTGTGATTTTCAGACAGTAATTCCAATTCTATATGATATTTTACAGTCATGATGTCAAAATATGATTATCACAATGAAAAGAAGTTGCAAAATGAAAGCAAGAATGAGACATGTCGAAACAAAAAACGCTATCACATTTGCAAGTAAGCTTCATCAAAATAAATCTATCAGGTTCCAGACTTAATTTTGATAATTTTGATTACACATATTTACATGTTCATAAGTGGTCCCCTTGTCTAACGTCGCGTGTCATAGGTTCGATTTCCATTCATTACAAGCTTTGTAAAGGTAACCCACAAATGACTAATCCGTGTTTGAGTTTTCTTTGTGTCCACTATTCGCATAAGGTAAACGCACGTATTTCCGGCAGTGTCCCGGTACCCGGTAACTAGTCGGTTTTTATCATTTTGTAGGTTTGTACCAAAAAATAACTTAAGTTTGAGAATTGCAATACATACTTGATATAATTTCGTATAATTATAATATTAACGCTGCTCAATAATTGTAATGGTTACAAAAATATACTACAATGAATGTGTGGTGGGCGCAAATTTTGTGGAATTTCGAGGTTCTGTCACTAAACTACGGAGCTACCACATCGTATTGTTTTGCTTATCATATTGCTGCAGATAGCATTACAGTGAGAGTGTTTATTTGCTTCAATATTTCAGTTAATTATCTAGCGATATAGTGTATAAGCTCCGATGAATTTAATAAAATAGTAAGTATTTTAGCATATTACATTTACTGGGACTCAGAAACACCTACATGACCCAGTACCCGGCAATATTATACCCTTTTTTACCGAATACTGGTACACGAATTAACTTCGTACTACCTGTTGCACCGAAGCCCGTTACTGCACCTTAATGCCATGCAATAAGTCTCATTATCCCTTGAAACTGTAGTAGTATTGTAACATTATATACTTATTCTGCCTGATGCTGAGACGTACACTACCACTTGATTCTAAACCCTATCATATGAAAGGGCTTGATGTTTATATTTCCAAACTTATTTTATTACGAGGCATAAATACTTATTTCTAATGAAAATAAAATGAAAAATGCTCCGCACCCATTTATTAATTTGTATAGAGCTACTCGCATGATGGAGCTGGAGAGTGGCCATAGGAACTCCGCAATAAAAGGACACAAGCCCATAGAGTTTGAGCTTGTTTTAATCGTATTGACGAGTACTCCGATCCTATATGGCAACCAGATTTTGATGATGCGTTGTCAAAGTTGACTTCAACTCAAAGTAGATTTCAAATCATAGATGAGTTCAACTGGAAGAGGAGTTCCACTCAAACATGAGTTCAACGTAACAGACCAACTGGACCACCACAGAGCCCTCGACCACGAGCTACTTTACCGAAGTTACCTAACCCGGATGTCGAACAGAGCGAGGTACGGGTGGCGTTTGAGCAACTTAGGAAAGCACCTAGTGATGACGGAATCGCTGCAGAACTCCTCAGAGCAGGTGGCGACACAACCTAGAGAGAGCTAGCAAGTCTTTTCAATACGATTTGGATCCACGAAGGTTCAAAACTGGAGCGGGGGTGTGGTGGCTCTATTCTGACAAAACTTTATTGAAGAATTACAGACCCATTTCACTTCTGAGCCATATCTACAAGTTGTTCTCGAGGGTTGTAACAAACGACTCGACGACTTCCAGCCATCAGTGCAAGCCGGGTTTCAAAAAGGCTTCATCACCGTGGACCATATCCATACTGAAGACCCATGAGTACAACCAGCAGTTGCGTAGGGGAGTCAGGCAAGGGGATGTAATATCTCCCAAGCTGTTCACCAATGCACTTGAGGATGTCTTCAAGGCACTGGAGTGGGCTTAACGAATATCAACGGCAAGTATATCTCACACCTTCAATTTGCTGACGACACGCTTAGCGGAATGCTGTCGACCTTATTGAAGCCTCCCCGGTGGATTGGTCTTGGCATGAGCCTGACTAAAACAAAGGTAATATTCAATGAACACGTCGTGTTGAGACCGATCTGCATTGACGGTTCCTTGTTCGAAGTTGTGCAGCAGTATGTCTACCTGGGGTAAGTAATACATTTGGGTAGACACAGCTTCAAGAAGGAAATCGTTAAGTGGTTTCAGTTGGTATGGGCAGCATTCGGTAAGCTACGTCGGATCTTCTCGTCACTTATCCCGCAAAGCCTCAAGACAAAAGTCTTCAACCCATGCGTCCTACCAGTTATTATATACGGTGCCGAAAGCTGGACACTCACGGCAGTGCTGGTCCATAGATTTAAAATAGCTCAGCGTACTATGGATCGAGCTATGCTCGGAGTCTCTATATAGGATAGAATTCGCAACGAGGTCATCATGAAGAGAACTCGAGTCACCGACATAGCTCGCCGTATAAGCAGTCTGAAGTGGCAATGAGCTGGCCACGTCTCCCGAAGGACCGACGACCGATGGAGCAGACAAATCTTAGAGAGAAGACCCCGTTTCGGCAAACAAAGAGTGGTTGCTGAGCTGACTGCACGGTTGGCGTCGTGGTTTAAAAGGCCACTTTGCTGCTTGGCACTTGCCTAGTGTTGTGGGTTCAATACTGGGTGTTCATCGTGCCCGTTGTATGTTGGTAAAGACTCCCGCCGCGACACAGGATCTATCACTAGTGCGTAAGTTGATCTATTAAAGAAAGGGCCTTGCGACGCTATAAATTGTACCTAAATTGTAATTAAACCAATCGCATACGATATTTGCTTGTACCTGTAGTTAATTGTTTTATATCTTAGGTTTTGATCTCTTTTCAGAAAACTACAAAACAATTTTATTGTTTAAAAGCTAATGAAAATTACTGTAAGAATTCACTTCTTACAGTAATTTTAAAAGTTCAAAAATAATGTGACGTCGGTATACTTTTGTTTGTTTTAGTTTATTTTAGAAAGATGTTGAAAAGATAATATATATAGTATTACGACAATTTTAATTCCTGCTTCTGATTTCCTTTGAAATAAATTTCAGTAAAAATCTTTTATTTGACCCCTTTAGATACATAACAATTACATTACACAAAATTTATAAATAAAAAGTTCAAATATTATAAACTTTAACATTAAGCAAATAGGGTTCAAATTCGTGGTTAAAATTTGCCGGTACCTGGGACAATCTACCGTTTCTTAGGACAAATCTACCGGATACTGGGACAAATGGGTCTTTTCAAACTTTATTTAAATTAAAGTATTCTTAACGTCATATATATCAAAAGCTATAAAATTGCACGGAAACAAGAATAAATTGTCTATAAACTGTCGTAAATTTAATTTTTGTTAGTCTTTTAACCTTAACATAGCAGACCTGCAAAGTCAGCGAAGTTCAGAATTTCACGGCTATTGGGCCGTTTACCTTAGTTCCCCAAGACACAGTACTGCTTGAGTTGTCTTAATAGCAAATTTCTCAAAAGCTGTAACATTGCTATGAATATCTAATCACCAATTACGTGTAGTTAGAGTCTTAAGCCTAAGGCCATTCGTTACCTGTTACTCTGTTGAATTTTCAGCTTACGTACCTGAAATCAAAATTACGAAATATTTATAATGAATCTTGAAACAACAGTTTATAGGAGACAATACCTACATTTATTTAAGATTTTAAGAGAACAAGTATTACATATTAATATCTC
Source organism: Euclidia mi (assembly GCA_944739405.2). Classification (NCBI taxonomy): domain Eukaryota; kingdom Metazoa; phylum Arthropoda; class Insecta; order Lepidoptera; family Erebidae; genus Euclidia; species Euclidia mi. The sequence continues at coordinate 23,797,404 of OX123205.2, forward strand.
ACTTTGGAATCATACAATTATTTAGTTTTAGAAGAGGTTATTGACTAGCATGCACTTGGATGGGTGACCATGTATGGCATTTACATCAGAGCGCTACCGTGCTTCGGAGGGCACGTAAAACTGTATCAGGACAAGGATAGTTAGGCCATATTGGAGGCCTTCGGGCGGTCTGAAAACTCCGACATCAGAGTTGGCCACACACTCACACGAGACAGAAAAGTTAGATTGACTAACAAATGTATTGTAAACTTCTTGAAAAAATGTTACTTTACTGATAGATAAGAATAATAAAAGGCAGTGATAGCCGAATAATGAGACAGAAAATAGATATATATATACTGAACTGCTGAAGTAATTAAACTTCAGCAATTCAGTCAAAAGACGTTCTTTAGTAAAAAGATATGAAATGTTCTAACACCAGTTCAGAACATTTCCAATGCCAAGAAGAAAGGGCCGAAATCTCAACAGCCAATGAAGGCATGTGCCAAGGACTACAACACGGTACGAATTTGAACGTATAGCTTCCAATAACCGACAAGATCTTTTATCATCTTCGCCTAGACTCGTAAAGATGGACATGGTTCTCTAATAAGGCTCTTAACACAGACTGATCTTGAGCCATCCGCTTCCAATACTCCTCAGTCCACCACAAATTTCTATGTTGAAAACAATTCGCCTGGCCCCACTTAAGTGCAACTAAATCAGACACTCACACACTCTTACACATCAAATCCAAGTTAACTGCCCAATACAAATTTTATACCACAAAGCTATAGTATTGGGTCTGATCGGCGCACTATCTGAGCCCGTACGGCCCCCATGGGAAGTCATAAAGTACCCTAATAATACGGGACCACAAATCACTGGGTGTACGTGCTTCTATAAATAATTACTTTATTTACTTTATTTGCTGTACTGTGTTGTGACTGGATTTTCCTTGGAACAGTAAAGGTGTATTGAATGTGCTAGAAGCGCCTTATGCTCAGCTTTTCTTCCTTCATAATTCATAATACATGTAACACGCCTGCAAAAATTTATAGGAGTAAATAAAATAAAACACGACTTCCATATATGCTAAAAAAATATGATACTCGGGACGATTTTAGGATTCTAGGAGGGCCTCAGACCGTTTTTTTAAAGTTACGGTGGAATACAGAGCACACATACACACTCCGGTTTTTAGACAATCATATGATTAGTAATAGGTACACTTTTATCGTAATTTTGTACTTGTTTTTTCATATCAATTTGTACCTGTTCCTAAAGTATCCTACTTATAACGAGTCAGTTTTACTAAACTCAAAAATTTTGGGTTGTTATAAAATATGATACATTTGTAAACGCTATTTAACTTGGCCAATCACTTATTTAACACTCTATAAAGGCTTGGAACAAATGTAGTCGAGCTAATATTTATGTATAAAACATGTAATTTTATAGAAAACTAGAGAATGCTCGCGGCTACGCCCGCACATATTTTTATTTACCCGAATCCGCGGGAATTTCGCGAAACCCCTTCTTAGTGCACCCCTACGGTCCTCAAGGAACATACATGCCAAATTTCAGCTTCATTTGTGAATCGAAAATGAGCACGTTTCCTTCAGTGCTTAATTGCTTATAGTTAACTAGAGGACGCCAGCAGCAACGCCTGCATATTTTTGAAATTTACCCGTTTTGGCCGATCCCGTGGGAATTTCGGGAAATCCCGTCTTACTGCACCCTTACGGTCTAAGGAACATACATGCCAAATTTCAGCTTCCTGCGCCCTATAGTTTCGGCTGTAGCGTGTCAGTCAGTCAGTCAGTAACGCAAGGATTTTATATATTAAGAAGATAAAGGTTCTATCTTCTATTTGCCCCGATATTTCTACATACGTCGAAACCTCGTGCAAAACAAACCGTAATCACTACAGGATTCAGACCAGTTATATTGGCAACTAGAGGACGCCAGCAGCTACGCATGCATTTTTTTTAAATTTACCCGTTTTGGCCGATCCCGTGGGAATTTCGGGAAATCCCTTCTTAGTGCACCCTTACGGTCCCCAAGGAACATACATGCCAAATTTCAGCTTCCTGCGCCCAATAGTTTCGGCTGTAGCGTGTCTGTCAGTCAGTCAGTAACGCAAGGATTTTATATATTAAGATTACACAAAATTTAACGACATTTGCTGGAAAAATCCACAGACCAAAATATTCATTACAGTTTGTACCTAACATAATTGTTTTAGGTATCTACACTAATATTATAAAGAGGCAATATTTGTATTTTTGTTTGTTTGTTTGTAATGGATAAACTCAAAAACTACTCGACCGACTTTAAAAATTCTTTCACTATCAGAAAGCTACATTATCTGCGAGTAACATAGGCTATATTTTATTTTAGAAAAAATAGGGGTCCGTAAGATTTGGGTTTTTCGGGTACCCGAAGTAGTTCCCTCAGGACGCGGGTAAAACCGAGGGAAACGGCTTGTCTATTATAATGTTAGTTTTAGGATGCTACAGGGTCCTTTTACAAAACGTATGGCCGAAGCACTATTGTCGTCTCATATTTTTTTTATTTGGTACTAACAGAAACTGGAAAATACTGTTATAGTCAGGGAATGTTCTATAACTTATTTTTTATACGATTTCCAATAAAAGTTACGATATGCTTCAAGTTATTGAATTGCTGCGCTATTGAATTACAGTTACATAATACATATCTCTTACATTGCAGACAGTTTTAGCTTCCCCCCCGTGGGATCTCCACCTTGTCGTGGTGGGGGGGCTCAGTAACCGTGGATTGGTTACCCGCGGTGAAGCTAAGAGGGATCCAGGAGGGGACGCTCCGCGTGGGCTTGGAGGGGCCTGCGAAGGATGCGTCCAACGGTGCGGGTGCGGGGGACAGTTCTGTCTGTCCCTCGCAGTCGGGTGCGGTCGCGGGAGGAGAGGCGTGTCGGTGTTGCGTTGCCGCGCGCTCTATCTCCCGCGACCAAATGGGGGCGCACCATTCGATGCGTCGCGGTGGGCCGCAGAGGAAGAGGAGATGCGGTGTTGCGTTGCCGTCCTCCCTATCCTCTGCGGCCGCTGGGCGTTTTGGCGGCGGAGTCCAACACCTTAATCCGTCGCCAAGGGGGTTTTGTTCGGGGCCCGCCTGACCATCTGGCGGACCAATACCCGTCGGAGGGTGGCGACGAGTGCTTTGGTGATGCCCCACCCTCCGACACACGGGTACATGGCGGAAGTCGAGGTGGTTTTTAGTGGAAACACCACATACTCCGGCTCTTATTTCCCCCAAGAGTCGGAGATCCGAAGGGATTTTCCACCTCGTAAAAAAAAAAAAAAAAGAAAGTTTTAGCTTTATATATTATCCATATTTCGCCCTCAGATCGAGTAAAAAGGGTAAATCGCCCTATATTTCATTTGAAGTCCAAATAAGCGGGCCCCGTGAAAGACACGATGTCTTGACATGTGACAGCTCAGCATGACAACACTTCATTCATACACATGTATGTTTATCAAAAAGTGACGCATAATAATGTAAGATAATGAATCTGTTGCAGTCTTTACCATCGGGCAGGCAATAGCAATCATCGTGATGCAACCTTTTGGCGTCCCGTGCTGAAAACATAGACCTCCTAAACTGCGTCACAACATTATTGTGAGTCAAATGGAGCATATGGCCTACTATAATAATGATAGCTAGACAGATTGGTACCTAAAGGGTTCGATATCGAGGTTTTTGTATCTTTCCAGAGATACTATCAGCTTCTTAGATTTTCCTCAGTCGCCTCCTACGATATCCATGAAATGACGTGAAGCAGTGACACTTTGTTTTTTGTCCCCACACGGACTATGACAGGAAAAATACAACAATAAAAATTACATTTTAAACAATGTTTCTATTTTACCTTCTCCAGGGCAAAAGAATCCAATAGTGGAAAAGCTTTTTGATACACTTCCTTTAAAGCTAGCGACCTAAGGCGGGAGCTTACAAAGTGCTAAGTTTCATGTTTTGTAGTAGCATGTCTGTAGAAGTTTACTATCTCCTACAGGGGTTATAAAGAGTGGTCGGTATGCAGGTTGATACCTCCATGTCTTTGTATTTGAACACATACCATTAGGGACTACACATGTGTGGTGTCACGCGGAAGGACCGCATTAGGAACTCAAGCATCCGGGGTAGCCTTCATGTCCGTGACATTGCTGACAAACTGCAAGAGTGTCGTCTACGCTGGTATGGCCACGTCTTACGTCAACCGGCATCTTACGTGGGTAACAAATGTCTTGCCATGCTACCTCCACCGGGCCCCGGTAAACGGGGAAGGCCAAAGAAATGCTGGCTCGACGTCGTAAGGGATGATAATATGCGTGCGAACCAACTTACCACCAGGGATGCTGAAGACCGTGCGAAGTGGAGGAGTCATAGCCGGAAAGCGGACCCCGGGCTCCAAGGCGTGGGTTTTGGAGCGCAGCCGGGACGGCGCTAGGATGATGATGATGACCATTAGGGACTATGACATGTATCATCTACATATTTTTATTAAACTGCGAGGATGTCATAATGGTTTAAGCGGTCGCCTCGCCACCGCATGGTTCTACGCCGCGTGTCGTGCCTTCGATTGCCGCATGAGATAACGGTTTGTGAGATCCACAAATTGTTGTTTCGAGTAGGAGTGTTATTTGTCTCCGTTGATTGAATGTTCGTATGTTTGTTAGGTGGGATCTGGAAAATGCTGACTCAGTATGTTTTATTTCAATATCGGTAAAGTCACAGATTTTACCTAAGATACACGCCTTAATTAATTCTGATTCATGTTTTATAAGACGATTCCTTGCAAATGCAATAAATGATAGGCACACATAGACGAACTAGAAAATAAGTAATTCTTTGCGACAAATACAGCGAGAATTTTTGAAATCAATTTTATTTTCTAACGACTAAGAAAAAGAGCAACAAAGTCAGAATTCCAACAAAATCACCATAAGATATTCAAACCAAATATTTTAATGAATACTTGTTTCAATGTGGTTTAATTAACTTCGTTTTTGTAAAGCACAGCTATGCAGAACCCACCTTTATATCTAATTAGTGAAATTTGATTAATTTTTGTGCTCAAAGGAGTCAATTTTGTTTGTAGAAGGAAATATTATGGAAAATTGTCACAAAATCTGCCCACTGGGAAAACACCAGAAATTTGTTCATGAGGTCGTTTCGAGTTCATAAGAACTTTGCTATTGTTGGTAAATCTATCTATCTATCTATCGCCATTTTTAGTTATGGATTTGCCTTGGTTGGTTTTATCAGCGAATGAAATTCAATAAACTATGTCTTTGTCTTCAATATGAAGTTGTAATAGCCTGGTTTTAGACGTGGTAATCTACATATGTAAATAAATTCATTGTATATGCGGTCCTTTGCGTTTTTTCTGTGTTCATTTTCAAGGAGCACATTATTTTAAGTCACCATTAGGTAGCAAGGGAAAGTTGGAAACTCTTTACTGCCACGTTTAAATTCACGCCCATCCCATCTTTGCTCTTCTTCTTCAAGAGCCACTCTAAAAATGAAGGTGGCAGTCAACTTTATAAACTATTACTTGTCCAAAGGAAGTCTGTACAGCTCTTCCACGGTTTTGACGCAGGTCCACTCCCTGGCAGACCCAAGACATCGGCTAGCTTCTAACCATTCGTTTCATTGCTATATCTATAGTATAAAAATGTATCGCTGAATGTGTTGCTAAGCGCCAATATCGAGAGCAGTTGAACCGATTTCGCTAATTCTTGCTTCATAATATTCCTTGAAGTAGGAGAATGGATCTTACGGAGAGAAAAATTTAAAATGAAAAAATAAATAAATTAAAAATCGACTGTTAAGCGGTACGAAGTTCACCGAGTCAGCTAGTCCAAAACATTAAAGTTTACTTCTACCCAGTATTACAAATTCTTTTCTCTCCATTTCAAAAGATAGCATCGAAATTTCACTTTTCAACGTCCCACTCAAGAGCAAATGTTAAATAGAAAGACTTCGATCACCGTTGACGTGTGGTAACCCTTATCAGCTCTCAATGGTTAAGGTAAAGGGCTTCACCAGTCAGATTGATTTGATTTACGCCCGTTCAACTGTTTGAACAGATTTGATTATGTCAATGTATATGATATTTGTATTGAAATTTTCTTTCGCATGTAAGGTCAAATTTTTGTGCTCTATTTTGATCGCTTAATTACATTGAATTTAATTATTTTAGTTATTGTCTTTTAGCACCTCTTTTTTATATACCAGTCTGTGAAAAAGAGCATAGTATTTAATATTTTAATAAATGTATTTGAATACCTCTTTTTAGTATCTAGAAAGTAATAAAACATGTTTTATTTTGTGGGACGTCTGTGAAGTCTGGTGTCGCATATTTTAGACTGCGCGTTCGACATACCGTAATGATTGTTGTATATGAGACAAGAACCGACAGCTTGACGTGCCCTTCGAAGCACGATAGTTATTCGATATAAATGCCACACACGTTCACACATCCAAGTGGCAACCTGCGCAAGCGTTGCTTACCTTTGTCAAATTACCTAGTCACTATGAGAGCTACAAAATTGATATTAACTTGTTAACAGGTACTTATCATATTGGATTTAAATTGGTTCAAAGTCAAAGTCAAAATCCTTAATTCATTTACATCACAAAGTAACACTTAAGACCGTCAAATTTAAAAAATAACTACTGTATGCTTCTACATTTACATTTACTGCCACGTTCGCAAAGCAAGGGCGTAGAACCATGAGAAAGAACGGGTAATAAAAGGCACGGTCACTCATTTTCATCGCCAGGTTTTGCATAATACATAACAGTATTAAATTTTGTAAGGTGTTGCAACTGTTACACCTTTTATGTCACTTGTATATATTTACTCTACTTAATACTCAAGCATAATCTAGTTAAATTTTGATGTTCATTTAATTAGCCTCCTGAAAATAGACATCGTGAAACAGGAGCATCCACTTACATTAAGTACCTAATAATGCAGGCAATCCGCGCTAATGTTCAGAACCATGATGGAAATCATGCAGTTAAATATTAAAAATGTAATACCAGCCCGTAAGACCGACATCGACCAGTCATCGCAAGTAGCACCCGTTCACGAGCATGGGCCAGCCATCATCCCTCTCGCCATATCAGAGGGTCAGGGATGACCCGAAACACGATGCCACTACAAGAAATGACGTTTTAGTGAGCATGACGACAACGGTACACGAACCGGCAGTAGGTAATTAACAATCTGTTGGTATACTGAACGCGAATTACCTCCATTTTCCAGATCGTTAATATAATCATAAATTTGTGGAATGCGTGTAAAATGCAAATGTCTATATCTGTTCTTCTAAACCTATATTTCATTGACATGATACCTTTTGAAATACAACCACCGATCTAACTGATTGACTACACGATTATAACACATTAAATACAAAAATAATTTAACAAATAAAAAGCATCTAACGAAATGAATGACATTTAATGATGTGGTGGTGGTTTAGCCGTTGAAGAGGTTAAAGACACACAAGCACGAACAACGTAAAGTAGGGCATACTGCGGGTATGCTCTACTGAATATGCTACACACATAATATATTTTCTTTTAATTTAACCTTTTTTTTCTTAGAGCCAAATTTCAGCTGCTTGCAATCATTAGTTTCTGCTGTGGGTTAACTGTCAGTCAGTATAATACAAGATATATTGATTATTACTACAATATTTAATGCAATTTCTAACAAAAAATACCAACACTACTAATGCTCCACGAACAGTAGGTAACACAAACATCAAAAGTCTTTATTTCACCGACTGTTTCGGCCATCTTAAGTTAAAAAACCTCATCTTATTAAGCTGTAAAGGACCGAGTTGCGAACTCCATTTGCTCGACTTTATTTTTCTTGAAATTAAATTGCGCAGGTTGGCAACACCTCCGCTTTCATTTCTTTAAATTATTACAGTTGTTTTGAAAACTTATAATGACTACGATTGGATTTATATGTTTTACTTTTTTTCTGGGTTTTGTTTTATTTACTGGAAACAATTTAAGTTAAACTATCGTAAAAGTACGACTTCAATTAAGGTGATATTGACTGATGGTAGCTTTTTAAATACTTTGTTTTAAGGCTGGCTAGAATTTCGGCAGGCTTGTACCAAGACATCTGCACAAAATCAACGCGCTATAACTAATATTTTCTTGTGTAATTATGTAGACATTTTGTAGCCTTGGGGACAGAATTACAACTCTTATTCTACGTCAATTATAATAGTAATCTAGTCATCTACCATTGTAACCGACTCAATAAAAATCATTCCGCCTAATTTACCACCAAAGCCTTAAAACTATTCACTTACCCTACATTTAATTACCCCAACAAAAGACGAACAAACAAAAATGTCACAAGCAATTAATTTTCCGTCGTTATAAATTAACGGTTACAAAGGGACGTCCATTAATTAAAAATTAAATTACGCGATATAATAAAAACAAACGCTGCGGTTTAAACTTCCCGAAGCAACACAAACACTTCGCTTTACTCCGAAGCAAAGCGGACGCCTCCCTTCAAAGCAAATTCACGTTGTTCTTCACGTCCCGTGTTGTGATTGGGTTATATTATTTATATTAGTATTTATATTTATTCTAGGAAGGAGGAATTTATTGACTGATGAAAGCGACGTCCTATAAAGAATTTTCTTTTGTAAATTATCGGATAAATTGAACGTCTAGAATGACAGTGAACTGCCGAAATATTATTACAGTAAATCTAAATATTTTTTACAAGAATGTTCACATATTTTCCGAACGCTACTTGTTGAATCTTCAGAAATGACTAGAAATTATAAAATATTTCTACTTATATTAAAACGCTAGAGGGTATAATATGATATAAGTACATTTTACTACAAAGTGGCTGAACCTTGGATCGCTCGATCGAAGATCCTGTAGTCGGACATGGAACCTATGTCCGACTACGGTATCTCTGATCCTTTTATTGCGAAAATATGTCAGCTAATCTAAAATAATAATATTCTACCACATACACACAACTCCATCTATTACCAAAGTCTGCAGAGTTTGTATTATAGATAGACAATGGATAAACATACATATACAAATTATACTTTTTTTGTACATAATACACTACTTTAATTTTTTATCTCATCTTATTTAGAAAACACAAATAAAATGGTTATAAAATGGTCACATCGCTATTCTCCTTGTCCAGATTTCTTTCCCAAAAGCGATTTCACAAAACTGGGTCATACAAAATCTCAAGTATTGATGCTCACAGCTTCTTAAGGGCCCTCTGAAGTACTCTTACCAAACAAGTTATTTTCTTCCAAAGCACGAAAAGCAATGCAGCTTTGAGTGCAATTTAATTTTTGAACTACACAAGGGAAATCAGTAACCGAAACAAGTGTATTTTAAACAACGAAACACGATATTATCATTTTTTCATTTGAAAAATTAGAAATAAATTTATTTTGCAGTAAGTATTCCTGTAAGGTAAGGTGTCACGCAAACAAAATGTTATTTTTTATCATAAAGATAAAAACAATTTCACTTGAATATTTAAACTTTACCAGCAAACTTTCGTCTCTAAGGTGGAAGTCACGGATACAATTATAGGAAAGAGTAGGGATGATGATAGTTTATTTTAAACTCGAAAGAAATTAATGTTGTATAATGGACTTAACATGTAGTGAAAACATCGTTGTTATATATATGAGAACATATACCTATTTATAAATTTATTAATACCGTTTTAGTACCTACATATGACATTATACAACGGTTTATTTTATTGCTTTTAATTAAATTTCGACACCTAGGCTCAATTACGTAAATAATAAAAAGTTCCGATTTGTCAGCCACTATTCATGCTACTTGATCCCAGGTGGATTTTTGGAAATACATACAGATTTTCTGAATCGTACACAAACTAATACGGCACAAATTAAACAAAAAACATGTAAGTCATGTTTCTGCCGATTTATGGTAAACAATTTTGTGGACATGTCTTGTATGCGGTGCTGTGAGAGTCTTGTTTATTTATCTTTTATGGGACTTTAGAACTTACTTTTTTTTCGATAGGAACTGGCCCAAGCTTGGCAACTTGGCACGGAAAAGAGAGGCTTGAGGGAGTGTAAGGGACTTACCCAGCAGTGAGACAGTACGTTAAAAAATGATTTAAAAAAATATTATAGTATTGTGCTGAAGAATTACCTTCAATGCTTCCTCCGAAATATGCGCTTCATTTGTTTTATTGAGAACTTCAACTACAACTTTAGTCTCTTGATCTGATCTTCAGTTTACTCCTTCACGCGTCCTAAACTTCCATCTCTTATTTTACTCTCATAGGTTTGGAATATAAATAAAATGGCAGTGACATACGAACGGACAGACAGATGTGATGGCGACTATAATATAAGGGTTCAGTTTTTTGCCATTTTTGGCTATGGAACCCTAAAAATCCTCTTCGAGTTGGTGCCTACGTCATCATCCCATAGTTTCATAAAAATTCACACACATAAAGCTTCACATATTGAATTGTGCAACTTGAACACGTCAAACACAATTCACTATCGAAATTCAACTTCTAGGAACTAAGTCTTAGATCTAGTATGTAGTGTACTTTGACTTTGCTAAGGTTTTACTCACTTAAAACTTACCTGCGAGAGTTAAGAATATATAGACGTCCGATTGGAATGCATTTCAATTCATTCATTACCAAACTTTGCCCGCGACTCCACCCACGTGATTATGCACTTAAATCTTCCTCAGGAATTACACTATCTATTGGTAAATTCTCTACAAAAATCCGTTGGGTAGTTTTAGAGTTTATCCATAGATCAGGTGAAGATGTACTAATCTAAAACTAAGACGATTGAAACGATATTTTGCGTTTCATCAACTTATTTGCTTTTATAAACAAACTAGGTATCTCCATACACCCGCGTCGATATTATACAGATGATATTATTTTCGTATTTTATCTCTCATTACTTAATATCATCATCATCACATGTTCTTACCATTTACCCACGATTTTGTTATAGTCTAGTAAACGTTCGGTTTGCAATCGCAATAGTTGCGTCGGCAAAAAAGAAAGAAAAGAACGATTATTTGGTATGTAATCCATAGCTTCATACTAAAACAAACACTCATAAAATTATACACTAGAAACCAACCAATTCAAATAATCTAATAACTACCTCAACCTCAACCATATTGCGTCGTATATTTGCTATGAATATTATAAGCGCCAGTATATTTCAAAACATTTATAATAATAATAATAATATTCTACCACATTCACACACCACCATCTAGTCCCAAACTAAGCAGAAGCTTGTACTATAGGTACTAGATAATTGATAAACATACTTATATACTTTTTTTTTGTAAATACATACATATTATACATAGAAACACCCAGACCAAGACAAACTTAATCCAACAAATTATTATTAAATTATTATTATTATTAAACATCCATGTTCATGCACACAAATGTTTAACTTGAGCGTTTCATAATTATCTTTCCACTTAATTTTCGAGGAAGGCTTATATCGTTTCAGTTTTACTTTACATAAATATTAATTTCTCGTCCGCTAGAAAATGAATATCTACTCGAATCTCTTTTAGTTTGTTTGCTTTCCCGTATTCAAATCGTGATCAAAAACGAATTGTTTTTGATTTGACTATTATTTTGAGACCACCTAGTAAGGCTTGGGCGAGTATGTTTTTATTTTATAAGCACCTGCGTCAGCTCTTGAAAGGCTTCCATACGATAGAATATAAATATTAAGTTAATTTGCGATTGAATTGCCTTATGCGCAAGTACCAAATCGTACTTTTTTTCTGTGCTAGACGGACTTAGGTAAGAAGAATAAAAGGGTCCATATTGGCTCACCTAAAGTTCTTTACCCGAAATTGTTCTTCCTAATGATTTGTAATCCGAATGATCACTGTTTCTAAAATTTTTCATCCTAAAGTTTTCATTCATACTATTTGTAGTGCAACCGGCTATGTTCATAACACTCATGTTTCTGAAAATTGTAATTAACAATATCATTAATGTAAATATATTAAAACTCCTACTGTTTTTTTCATAACGCTTTTATCCCTTAACATAATTACCATAAGATTTTCACTCATACTCAGAAAGAAACATTTACCAAGTGTATTAAAAAATATATGACACTTTTACCAAGAGACTTTTAGCCTTATATTTAGGTGTTTTCTACAATAGAATCGAGAAAATAAACGATTTGCAAAAATAACACTTTTTTGGCTAAATTTTTCTAAGTCCTCGCGCCGTAGCGCCCCCAAGGCTACACTCCAACCGAAATTCATAAAACACGACTCATTTACGGTTATGTTTATGGCCTGGGAGTTTATACCGCAGTTTTAACCGTACCTAAACCAATAACTATAGGACCAATTCGGTTCTGGCACTTCGCCGGCCGCTGCACGCTCGCTTCGCTCGCTCGGCTCGTGCGTTGTGGTCACAGTTCTAACATAAACTAAACCAATAATTATGAATTGGACCGATTCGTTTCTGGAACTTGACCATTGTACTATTGTGTATTTGTACCATGGTACTATTATTCTTATATGTTATACATGTTATGTGAAAATAAATTATGCAAAATTATTATGAATTATGAATAAAAAGAAATCTAAACAAAAAAGATATCACTTTGAATTATAGTGTAAAAGATGGTTATGTTGTGATAACAAATAAAAGTATAATAGATGTTTATTGCTACTGACATTATGAACTTGAATGCTTCGGAATTATGAACAGTAGAGACAGAGTAGTTAGGAATTGTGATTGTTAGGATGAAACATGTTAGGAAGAACATTTTCAGATTTCCAAGTATCGGAGCTGAAAATTTAGGTAAACTTTGGCGCACCCAGAATAAAATGACCACAATTTGAAGTACAAAATCAGTAGTAATTAAATCAAGTGTGATTTGGATTAATCCCTAAAGGGTTTCACAGTAAAGATATCCAATTAACGTACCCATTATCTTCAAATACCACTATCACTTTTCCGACAGCAAAATAACTTTATTTTCCGTACATTTTCTTTAAAGACAAAATTATATTTTATGTTTTTGAAAATGTTATGTTATATCTCAAAATTACTGAGAACATCTCGTTCAAACAATTTTTTATTGAAAGTTTTCATTACGATCTATACCATATATTTTATTTTCAGACATACCACTTGCAATCATACATACATACATACATACATAGACTCACGCCTGTTTCCCGGAGGGGTAGGCAGAGACTACGGAACGCCATTTGCAACGATCCTTACATACCTCTCTTGCTTCATTCACTCCCATCAAGTTTCTCATGCATGCTCTTCTGTTTAGGGTACTTCTGACCTGTCCTTTTTTAAGGAGGTCTCCAATCTGGTCAGAAAACGTCCGCCTAGGTCTTCCCCTTCGTCCTGTTCCATTCACACTTGCCTTATATATCTTCTTTGTCAGTCTTTTGTCATCCATCCTCTCCATGTGCCCAAACCATCTTAACATGCCTTTCTCGATGCATGTCACTACATCTTCTTTTACCCCACACCACTCTCGTATCACCCAATTCTTTACTCTGTCGGTCAAAGACACACCACGCATACTTCTCAGTGCCCTCATTTCTACAGCATTTATTCTACTTTTAAGTCTCTTCTGCCATACCCAACTTTCACTACCATACATAAGGGTAGGCACTAACACCCCTCTATGCACAGCCAAACGTGCCTTTTTGGTCACGTTTTGACTATTCATAAACGCCTTCAGAGCTCCGTTCACACTATTACCTGCATTAACTCTTCTTTCAATATCTTCTTCATTCTTACCATCTCTTGTAAACAACGTACCCAAGTAAACAAACTCATTCACTTGTTCCACTCGCTGTCCATCGATCAAAACATTACAAGCCGTAACGCATTCCTCCTTTTCAAAAACCATAACTTTCGTTTTACTTACATTCACTTTCATTCCTTGCAATCAGGCTAAAGATATTGACTAAAGTCAAGGCGATATATATTTGATGTTCCCTTTTACCCAATTACCTTACATTGAACAACTAACGTCTGCACAAAACAATTTGATCCCCAGTCCAGTAAAATTGGACGGAATATCACCCCATGTAGCCTCCTACATGGGGTGATATTCCGTCCAATTTTACTACGATTATTTTTTACGATTTTTATTTACGATTTCAAGGGCCTATACAATTATGAATCTAAAGCAGCCGATAGCAGGGTCAGAGCAAAGTTTGCATATGAGGAACCTTATGTGTTGGTAACCCTAAATGAAGTTTGATAATAAAGCTTGAAAGGTATTCGAGTCACAAACTCTGTCAGTCAAAGAAACACCACACATACTTCATGTGTGGTGATTTTTTGACCGACAGAGTAAAGAATTGTGTGATAAGAGAGTGTTGTGGGGTAAAAGAAGATGTAGTGTCAAGCATCGAGAAAGGTATGCTAAGATGGTTTGGGCACGTGGAGAGGATGGATGACGAAAAATTTACTAAGCAGATATACAAGGCAAGTGTCAATGGGACAGGACGAAGGGGAAGACCAGGGCGGACGTTCTCTGACCAGATTGGAGACATCCTAAAAACAGGACAGGTTAGAAGTACCCTAAACAGAAGAGCATGCATGAGGAATCTGATGGGAGTGAATGAAGCAAGAGAGATATGTCAGGATCATTGCAAATGGCGTTCCGTAGTCTCTGCCTACTCCTCCGGGAAACAGGCGTGAGTCTATGTATGTATGTACATGAAGTTTGAACGCAAACCAGAAATAGCTTGTAAGACCGCTAGCAAGCGCTTTCTTAAAATTTCTTTTAATTTCAATTTCATTACACTTTTACCTAACTTTGGCAAGTTCAACACAAGCTAAAAAGGTTTATTTCCTGCGTAACACCAAGTTCTGCTGAAGTTTTCAGGGTTAATGGTCGGGGGAAAGTTTTATTCTAAAAGCTGAAATGTGTTTGAGTTTGTTCAATTGACAATTTAAGTATTATTATTTTTGTTTTTATAGTTTCACGTGGATTGAAAGCTATTAAAATACACATGATGAAATGAAGCCAAAGGGCAGAGGAAATTCGTTAACGTTTTGCTTTTAAGTTGAAAAAAAGTAGTAACGCTCATCACGTGACTTGGCTTGTAGTAATTCGGCAAAGTTAAACAACGCTTCCATAGGTTGCGGCGTGTATGGGTCACCGCGCGTGGCATTTATATCAAACTACCATATTAGGAAGACACGTAAAGCTGTCAGTCTCTGTACTTGTCTCCGTACAAGTATTGTTAAACCACATCGGAGGCCTTCAAACGGCCTTTTGGATGCCTTTGAAAGTTCGACACCAGAGTTGAGCACACACTTGCAACAAAAAAAGTAGTAGTAGAGATTCTTAGAAATTGTGTTTGAAATGTGCATTGTGTACGAAGAACCAAGGAAGTAATAAGGATACCCTAAATCTTGTAAAATTATTACTTTCTCAACTTATTATACACTCATGATTAAATATGGAAACTGCTTAATCACTGAGGCTGAAATGGTAAGCAGATTAAAAGCTTGAGATGACGGGTAAAACCGGATTCGATAGGACCAAATAAAATCCATTAAGAGTTTGTACCGCTGTTAAAAGCTGTACATCTGTAAAACTACAACGTAAATCTACTATCTGACAGTTTTATTTATTAAAATATCTGTATATATAAACTTCTTGCAATACTGACTGATTGACAAATAGCGTGTAGCCAAAATTATCTACTGGACGCCACGGGTACCGTAGGGGTACAATAAGAAGAGATTGCCCAGAATACCCATGGATCGGGCAGAATCAAAATTAAATATGAGGTCGTAGCTATACATCCTCTAGTCAAATAGAAAAACACACATAATACGTTTTAAGGCTTCCAAAAAATCAGCGGCCAAGGTTTGGCACCGGTCTAATTTGGATAAAACATTGGTGTTCCGCTCCCGCTTGCCTCCTATCTTTAAGCGATAGAACGTAACATTTTACGATCCTCCAGAAGGCCAGGAACTGCTCGAATTTCAGAGTACCCTCGTAGTAAACGTTTAAACACATGTGTATATGCGAACAGAACATTACACACCCACTCATACGATAATATACGGAAATCTATAGGTTTTATAGCCACCCTTTCATAGCCAAGACTCTTTTGACGCCCGTACCGAATGCGATGAAAGAGATTTTCACGGTTTATCGGCTTGCTACAATTGATAGGATACTCGGCTAATGGTACCTTAAAGCTGCTTATTCTCGGTGGGTAAGTGGCTAAATTCTATCAGGAATAGCGAAAGGCATAGAGTAAACAGGATATGTTTTGTGTTGGATCTTTGAGTCAAACTATAGCATTGATTTTTATGTTATTTGTACTGTCTGGTGATACAGCATTGTGACTGCAAATTGTAAGGTTCGTATTCTTAAGACTAGAGATAAATATTGATTCATAAATGCAGTTTAAGAAGCCGCTGTTTTATTACAACATGGCGAATAATGCGAAGGATAAAACAAACTACGCGAACTGCGGAAACGATTCAAAACCATAAGTTAGAAAGCACAGCTAGACATACCTTCTCTGCTCTCCGCATACAAAACCCCAAAAAAGTAGTATTTAATTTGTCGCGGACAAAAATGTTCAGATTTTTATAATAATACTAGAGGACGCCAGCAGCTACGCCTGCATTTTTTTAAATTTACCCGTTTAGGCCGATCCCGTAGGAATTTCGGGAAATCCCTTCTTAGTGCACCCCTACGATCCCCAAGGAACATACATGCCAAATTTCAGCTTCCTGCGCCCAATAGTTTCGGCTGTAGCGTGTCTGTCAGTCAGTCAGTAACGCAAGGATTTTATATATTAAGATTAACACCAATAGAATAGGTAATTCCACATTCTAGCTGTTATCAAAACAATCTCCCCAACCTAAATAATTTATTTCAAATAAATAAAAACGTGTAATGTGTGTTTGTTCGCAGCAGAATTCCGTATCATTAAATCTAAGTGTTTCCGTGAGCGATCACAAATAAAGTGAAATAATGGTGTAGGTAACTCTGAATTAGGTTTATTGACCACAATATTAAGTTTTTTGTTTATTTTATACAACCGCAGTGTAGTGACACACAAGAAGTTATCGAAGCATGAGATCAAGCGCGATTGGTAACGTCTGGTTTATGGATGGGTGACCGGCTGCCATCGGCATCGGTAGCGGGAGACGAACAGACTAATACGCAGACGCTCTCGAGTTTGATTGTGTGTGTTGAACACTCTAATTTCAATAGGAAAGATGATTGGAATGTTACTCCAGCTTGGGCCCCTGTTATCAGGTTAATGAAACCCAAGAAGGACTAAGGCACCAGAAAACATCAAGACACAGTGAGCATATTCTGCGTAGATAGTAACACCAATAGTTGAAAATGTTTTATATTCAAGACAAAGACAAATATCAACTCAGTCTGCCGTGACCACGGTTCCTGTTAAGAAACTTCGCGTAGTAATAATAAAAAAATGTAGTTCTAGATCATTCGGCTTAAAAACTAAAACCAATTTATCGCGATAGTATCCGTAAACCGTAGTTTAATTTCAATGTTTAATATTCGTGTAAACACAAGAACATATTATGAGAAGCTTGTGGCTAGCGGTAGGGCTGATTAGAAATAACTCTGATGATGTTGAGCGCATTGGATATATTTGACAAGACAGAGTATCTGTGCATTTTTCACAATATTATCAGCGAACAAGCTGAAAATGTTGCATCATTAATATACATTAAGTTCTACCACTTATATTTTATCTTACGACAACATCAAGATTTCTCTGAATTCTAAATGAAAAAAAAAACGTCTATAGATCGGAATTCATTGCTGTCAACGTCCGAATCACGGGATTTACTTTTGTAGCCACAACACTCGTAACGGCACACGCCACGGAAAGTATGTAAATATTGAAATTTCACGGGCGTAATTATTCAATTAAACGCTGCGGGCCAAGCTATTTAATCAAAAAGTTTAAACAACATTACGTTAGGTTGTGAATTCAGCAAAGATAGGCGAGAGAGATGGCGGTGTACCTACTAAGAAAATATAAGGTAGATACAGCCTATATGTTATATTGCGTGTGAAGCAAGGAAAAAGAACACAGCATATTATTATTATTATGAGTAAGTAAGTAAGTAAGTAAGTAATTCTTTATTGTACACCACAAAAATGCAAATACAAGGGAAAAAGCAAATTTTAACAATAGATGCACAATTGGCGGCCTTATCGCAAACAGCAATTTCTTCCAGGCAACCAGTCTATGATGGACATAACCGTAGAAGAATACAAGGTAATTTGATGGTGTAGTGACAGATGAATCATAACATTTGTTTTAACATATACATATATACAAATAAAATACAATAAATACATATACTTATAATACATATTCATATAATACATATCCATATATACATATATAATATATATTTCAATATATATAATAATCACATATAATCATATAGGGAGTTGAGGGATAATGACGAAATTACATTGTGAAATAGTGTTGTTTCAATGCATTTTTGAAAATGTTTAGTGTTCTTGCTCGTCTAATTTCAACTGGCAGCGCATTCCACAAACGCACAGCCTGAACAGAGAATGATTTATCATAGAAGTTTGTGGAATGCGGTGGCATCTGCAATCTCAGATCCTCTGACGACCTCAGGCACTTTGAATGTGTGTCATGAAGGAACTTAAAATGTTCTTTGAGATACATGGGTGTGTTAGGATTGAACAATACATTGTATAGTAGGATTAGAATATGAGTATTCCTGCGAAGACGAATCGGGAGCCACTTGAGTCTGCTACGAAATTCAGATACATGATCATATTTGCGTAAACCAAATATAAATCTTATACAAAAGTTTTGGAGGCGCTCAAGTTTATCAAGTTGCTCCTCATTAAGGTCAAGATAGCTGACATCGGCATAATCGAGTATTGGAAGAAGCAAAGATTGTGCAAGCGCAGTTTTGGTGGATATGGGAAGAAAGTTCCGCAGCCTACGTAATGAACCTGCTGATGCAAATACTTTACGGCTTGTCTCCTGCATCTGACGGCCCCAGGATAAAGTTCTATCCAGATAAATCCCCAGATTTTTTACATTATCTGCAACTGGTAAAATGTTGCCATCGAACAGAATCTGAGGCAGTAGTGACCAATTAATCTTAGAGATCATCCTGGAACTGCCAATCAGAATGATCTGAGTTTTGGTTGGATTAACCTTAAGTCCATAATTTTTACTCCACTCACAGATTTGCGCCAAGTCCGTATTAATAGTAGAAAACGCATGAGATATCGATTCTAATGGTGCCTGTGAGTATATTTGCAGGTCATCTGCGTAAAGGTGGTAGGACGAAATTAAATGTTTGGAGATAGAATTTATGAAAATTGCGAAAAGTAATGGAGAGAGAACGCCACCTTGTGGTACAGCGACAGTCGCATTACACCATGAAGAGTATGATTCTTCAACGCGTATACGCTGACGGCGTCCAAACAAGTAACTACGAAACCAGTCAATTACCGTTGGAGATATGTTAATAGAGCGGAGTATGCCAAGCAGGATGTGGAAATCCACGGTGTTAAAAGCATTGCTAAAGTCAAGTAAGGATAGAAGCGTGAGCTTTCCACAATCCATACCCAACCTAATCTCATCGGTGATGTGAACCAATGCCGTGGTAGTTCTATGACCAGAACGAAAACCGGATTGAAAGGGATTTAGGAGAGCATTTTTGGACAGGAAGGTACTTAGTTGTGTATATACAAGACGTTCGAGGACTTTGGAAAGGAATGGTAGTATGGATATAGGTCGGAAGTCGGAGAAGGAACAGGGTTTGGGTTTCTTTGGCAACGGAATTATTTGTGCATCTTTCCATGCTGATGGGAAGATACCACTAGCAACTGAATGATTTAAGATGTGACATAGGACAGAGAGGATTTCATCAAGGATGGGAAGCATCATGTTTCGGCTGATACAGTCATTACCAACAGCATTGGATGAGATTGAAATTTTGCTCTTTTTAACATCACAACCGGAAAATTGCTCGAAAACAAAAGGTGAATATTTGGGAGTTTGGATAAGTGAAAGATCTTTTAAAGTATTCGTTTTAGTTGTCCCATCAAAGTTGGACGAAGAGGTGAAATGTGCATTGAGTGCATCAAAATTTATGTCTTTGGGGATTGCGTCATTGAGTGTGTGTAGAGGAACTACACATAGTATAATATGCTACCACGTACACACAACAACATCTAGTGCCAACTTAAGCACAACTTGTGATATGAGTAATAGACAATAGATAAACATTCATGAATAATTTTCTTCTTAATATATACGTGATAAACATAAAAACACCAAGACAAACTTCCATACTTAAGCACACAAATATTTAACTTAAGCGAGAATCTAAAACAAGACCTTCGGCATAGTAGCTGGTTTCAATCCCGCTGGTCTTCGTAGTTCATCGAGTAAAATAAAAGATCATGATATAAGGATGTGTCACTCCGCTGTGTTAGTTCGCTCATCTTTGTTGCAAACGCAGCTTTACAAACAGCTTGGTCCCGCGAGATAACAGTCAGTGTTCACTTGCAAAAACACGCCTGAATGCAATTATTTCCTGCAAAAACCTGGAAACTATTTGTTAAGTAGTTAAGTCTAAAAGAAGAGCATTATTTGCAGACCTTGTTTTGCAAGTGTTTATTTTTTTACTCCTTATCTATCAAATAATTTACACTAGTAGGTACAGATAGTTACAGCTATTACGCCCAAAGATCTAGAATTACATTTTACACTATCACCCGACATTTAGTTTTTTTACAGTAATCTGTATAAATACAAGCAGTCTTGTATTACTGACTGACTGAATAGACAGTCGAAACTATCGGGCGCAGGAAGCAGGTAATTTGGCATGGTATGTTCCATGGGAACCGTAGTGGTGCATTCAGAGAGGATTTCTTTAATTCTTCTCCTAAGTGGGTAAAGCGTCCCACGCGGGCGGAGCTGCGGGCAAAGTCAAGTCTAAAATAAAATAACTCTTTCTCATTATTTGCCTAACAATGCAAGTCAAACGCCAACAAAATCATAATCAGTTTAAAGTAAAATATGATTAAACATAAAAATACATCAATTTTAAAGAACAAGGGTAATCATAACGTAATTCCACAATAATAACCACGATTCACCGTAAATGGATATATATAATCAATCATTTTTACAATATACTGCGAAATAATACATGTTTTAAAAAAGCATTACAATTATCGATTTTAAACTTTCGCGATTTGTATACATCATACAATATTATTTAGCGGGTCTTAGTCGCGATAATTTATTTATTTCAAGGCATAAATACCTCTGTTATTCTCCTACGTTTCTACCGGCTTGCAACGGTTGTGGTCGCGGAGGGACTCCCTCCGCGACCACAACCGTTGCAAGCCGTAACCGTAGCGTTCATTTTAAAATTACTAGTAATTTTTCTGTGTCGTCGTAATTAAGCTTTTGTAAATATTCTGATACTGTTGTGTTGCACATTTTATAATTATGACTATACAACATGTAACATATTAAACGCACTTCCTGAGAGTAGTTTGTTCAGAATCGGCTACTGAATCCATTTCTGTCATTTTTAATATTGCTTTCTTTTTGTTCTAAAATAATAAAAATAACGTAAATTATAGTAACTCATTTGTTTGAAAAGTTGAAATATACGAAAATAAACCTTAAGTCCAAGCAGTACGCCTTCTTTAAAAATGCATTTGTTTAATGGTTCCACGTTGCGTCACACGAACGCACACATTATTACAACAAAATAGCGGCAAAAGACAATAACACACAATTTACCACCAAAATATCTATTATCTATCTTTCACTTACGTAATAATCAACAGGCAAGAGTGAGACGTAATGTGTCGCCCGCGCTGGCCGATGATGAGCGCTGGCGATGCGCTTAGACAAGTTATGACAAGTATCTAGTCATCCATGGGGAATCTGTCAGCGAGAGTTGCGAAAAATATTTTAAAAAGTTCACTTGTTTTGTTTATTTATAAAATGAATAATTATCAACATGACGGCGCCGGTGTGGAACGTTCTGCATCATCTTGATGTTAACTTGTCGCCCCCGGACTTTTTCACTGTGGGGAAGTATTAAATCACTAGTTTATTGTGAGGAGACAACAAGTGCCGAGGAGTTTGTTTAAGCTGCTTTTGAAACAGTGAAAAGATGTGATGTGTGAGTAAACAGTGACATGTTAAGTGGACTAAAAGAATGTGATTTTATCCTGTAAGTTATTTGATTATTCTATTAATGTAACTATTAATTCACAACTTTAAACACGCCGTTCTTGCTTTTTTCTCTCATTGATTTTCTTTTACTTTATCTATCAATAGTGCTAAGTAGGTATGATTAAGTTAAGATAATCACAATAGTCATTTACAACAAACAAACAAAAAACAAACAAAAAATATTTTATTTGCTTCTCCAAAACTTAAAATACATTTTCTTACTTAAATTTACAGAAGGCGGTATGTGGAGAACAAATTAGGCAACTGCGTCAGCTATTGTTGCAGTTATAAAACTACAACGCTGGTATTCTCGCAGGCCTATATGCAATTATAATTATATAAGATTAATTTACCTATAAATAAATAAAATATAATAACGACAAATTAATATATATATATATATATATATATATATATATATATATATATATATATATATATATATATATACAAAATTATATACAAATATATACGTATATAGTGTACATATTATTAATAAGTTTTATAATATATATATTATTATATACAATACACAATACATGCCTCCGTTACATCAAAATAAAAATAAAAATTAAAAATAGCAAAGAGTAATTTGTTTCCGAACGCTACTTGTACTTGACAGACTGACGTTTCAATATAGGCCCAAGATTGAAAGATTCCATCTGTCATGAATGTCAATTGTCTTGTCAAGCAAGCGTCTGCCAGAGTCCGGAGCACAGTTACTTTTACCAATATAATAAAATCGCTGCGCATACGCAATTATATAGTAACAAATTATATACATTATAATATCACAATAAGTTCAATATCTTTCGTCAGTAGACACGTAAGTGATGTTGACGTACTACTTATTCTAAAAGTAAGTATGTAAGTTCATAACAGTGACTTTTGTTTGTTTATTAAAAATAACTTAAACTTATTGCGAAATGCGTGTAATGTTTTCAGGTTGCGCATGGGGGGCGGAAGGTCATTCCAACAATGGGTGGCGGCGTATCTGAAACTACCTCGGAAAGCAGTGGTCCTGTGTCGCGCTGTGACCAAAAGATGTGATGCCGCCCGCGTACTGTACTGATTAATATCACGAGACCATGACAACTTTTTGTACAGGTATGCCGGTGTTTTATATAGAACAATACCAAACAGTAGAGTTGCCAGATGAAGATGCCTGCCAGCAGTCATCTTCATAAGGTTCCCACTATTCAGGAATGGAGTGACATGTGAACGAGGTGGGATATTATAACAAAATCGAGCACATGCGTTCTGTACTCGCTGAATTACTTTCTCTGTTCTATTCAATATACATGGACCAATCACAGTATCTGCATAGTTTAGTTTAGACAAAATAAGAGTCTCACAAAGCAATATCCGCAATTCAGTACTCAGATGTTGGCGAATTCGATATAACAACTTGAGACGGTAAAAACAGTTTTTGGCAGCTTCCAGTACATGCGTCTCAAAATGCAATTCACCATCCATGACCAAACCTAGGTTTCGAGCCTCACTGACTTGCTCTATGGGACAGTTATTAAAGAGAAGTACAGGATTTAGATTTTGTATCTTGTTAATGCATTCCTTTGAGCCTAATATAAAAAATTTGGATTTGGTGGGGTTGAGTACCAGTGAATTCTTTTTAGCCCATTCAGATATCTTGTCTAAGTCTGTATTAATTTTATTTACAGATTCATGGCAGTCATTGGGATGAAATGATATGTATAGTTGGAGGTCATCGGCATACATATGAAACTGTGTATTACGTATATGGTTGGTAACATCTGCACTGTACAATAAGAAGAGGAGAGGACCGAGCACTGATCCTTGTGGAACACCTCGGGTTACCTGACAACAAGAAGAAGTTGCCTTGTTACCATCCCTGTCATTATCCAGTTGCACAAATTGAAATCTGTCAGTCAGATAACTATGGAACCATTTTACTGTTGCTGAGTCGCAGCCGTAATACGAAAGTTTGGCAATAAGGAGTGAAATATTTATCGTTTCAAAGGCACGTGAAAAATCAAGTAGGGTAAGCAGGGTACCCATACCCTTGTCCCTAGCATCCAAAATATCGTCAACAACATCCATGAGAGTGGTGGTCGTACTGTGTCCCTGGCGAAACCCTGACTGTCTCTGAGGAATGATGCTATACTTCTCGAGGTACTTCCTGAATTGGCTGCTCACCACTCTTTCCAATACTTTTGATAAACAGGGAAGTAAGCAAATTGGTCTAAGATCCTTAGCTGAGGTTGGATTGGAAACTTTAGGTATTGGTTTTACAACCGCAGTTTTCCATATATGAGGGAAGGTAGATGTTGTAATAGATTTATTTATTATGGCTGTAATGTATGGAAGGCTATGAGGTAGAGTCATCTTAAGCATTTCCAGTGTAATGCTGTCAACACCGGAGGCATTTGATTTACGATGATATGAAACAATAGATCGTGCATATATTAGCAAACAATAAATAATTTCATACCAAGTCGACTGTCCACTCCAAAGCCCAAAAGTGTGATGGAAGGAAATAGTCATATCTTTGGAAATATCAACAGTAGCTGACAAAGTATTCAAACATCATTTTTGAAAACCCCACTCTATCAGAGTGTGGTGTGAAAACTGAATTTGAAACATTTTCTTTATATCGTATCGTATTTCGTTCCTATCAGATTGCTGTCGTTTGTTTACCATAGCAACCGTTTCGTGTGTTTGTGTGCGTGCGCAGATTTATAGAGACCACGCTTTTCACTTTTAATCGAGTTTATACTTTCTTTAAAAAACAATATTTACGCAAATAAAAAAATATTTCAATGCATGCATTATGATTGTAACAAGGTATTCTAATTGGGGTGTCTGAGAATGTGCGTTATTTCCGTTACACGTTGTATATATTGAGTAATTTATTGAACTTATTATATAAGAACGGGCCTAGAAAAGTATAAAATCTATTAACAAAGACATGATTCGTATGAGGTGTTTTACAAACTAGGTCCTTTCTTCTTCTTTCAAAAGGAATAGGAGAAAAAGGGATTTCGGTGTGCTGTTTTAGTATACATACATACATACATATCGTCACGCCTTTATCACCGAAGGGGTAGGCAGAGGTGTATTTCTACACCCACTTTTCGCCAGATATACTTTAGTCCCACGTAATAAGGGGCGAGCTTATTGCCGTACCGGGCACATTTCCAGACTCCGTGCTGCTACTGAGAATTTCGTGACAGAAAAACCCAATAACACTGCCCGACCCAGGAATCGAACCCGGGACCTCCCGATACCACGCGCACATTTATGCCGCGAGACCAACGAGGCAGTCGCATAGGGTTTGATGTCGAGTTTTCCGTCTCTACGCAAAGGCGGTAATCGCCTCTTACGACACCCACGGGAAGATAGGGGTGGTGACACTTGTATTCTATGCCGTCAACCACACGGCCAATATTGTAACAATGTTTTAGTATAATGTTGAGTATAAATAGTTGGCACACTGTTAGCACGTTGCATGACAAGTAGAGCTGGTGCGTAGGGAATTTAAAAGGACGAAAAGTAGTAACTTTAAGTATTGCTCTTTGTGCTCCTTCTAGCGGCAAAAGAACTGATTTTGCCGCACCACCCCACGTTGTAATGCAATATGTTAATATGGATTGACACAAAGCTAAATAAAACTGTTTTATTAATTTGTAATCAGCTATGTTACGTAGTATTTTGAAAATATAAATTAATTTACGCGTTCTCGCACATAAAATATAAATGTGGTTACGAAAATTTAGATTTGTGTCGAGTTTTATGCCTAGATATTTAATATTGTCAGTTTTAATTAATGTGGGACAAGTACATGCTAGGTCAGCGTGCAATTCTACAGTTGTGTGCATAAATGTGTAGGTTAACAGGTGATGTATTAGTCTTTCTCATTTTAAATAATATATATTTCGTTTTGTCTATATTCATGGTTTGCAGATTTTGGTGTAGCCAGTTTGAAACAATATTAAAACCATTTTGGGCACGGTCATATAGCTCAGAGTATGTATTGGCCGAGAATAAAAGCGCTGTGTTGTCAGCATATGATATTAATTTACCATTTTGAACATTTAAGCTGTATAGGTCGTTTATATAGATAAGAAATAAAGTTGGCCCCAAAATACTACCCTGTGGTATGCCAAAACCACTATTTTTACGTTCGGAACAGACATATTAATCAATTTTCACACTTTGACAGCGATCGCTCAGATAGTCAGAAAAAAGTGAAAGTTGTGTACCCCTTATACCGAATGTCTCGAGCTTGCGCAACAGTATGGAGCAAGATATTGTATCAAACGCCTTAGCAAGGTCTAAAAAGATTCCCATGGAATACATGCTCTTATCTAGACTATTGGTTATGTGCGCTGTAAGCTGTACTGCTTGGTTTGTGGACTTTTTTGGCCTGAAGCAAAATTGGTTATCTGAAAGCAGTAGCAGCAGCGTTAGTAATACATTTTTTGTCACCGGATTTAAAAATAGGGGTAACTACTGCTTTTTTAATTAAGCGAGAGAAATCTCCTTCGTTTAAGCATAAATTAAAAATATGTGTTAACACCGGCGCAAATATGTATTTGAATTTTTTGATAATATTGTTTGGTATATTATCCCACCCCACTGCACACACCTCTTTCAAACTACTTATGATACTTATTACTTCATCAACGTCGTCGGTATCCAGCAATACAAAAGAATTTAGCGTTGGTGATTGGCTCGTTTGTGACGGGAAGCTACTTGGTTTAGGAGTATTTTCCGTTAAAGCTCTACCGAAATAAAAAAATACCTAGTATATCTATTAATAAGATATTCAGGGATGTACAGATTAATTTAAAACGTTTAATGCTCTCAGCAATCTGCCTTCTTCTATCAAATTTGTCTGAGCCCGAAGTTGCATCGAAATCAAAAGTTTAAAGTACGCCACGTTGTTTTCAGGAGCTGATATTTCAGCACTATTGCACACACAGCGCTTCACTACTAAGCGGGATCGGTCGTTATAACAGAAATCGAAATACCACATATAGGGGTATGACAGTTGATACGTAGTTATAACCCTCCTATATTCTGACATTATTCAAAAGCACACCATACAGTCATCGCTTGGGTGGCAAAAAGCAGACGGTAGTCTATCCATTCTAATAATCTATCAAATCTGGCAAGGCTAGAAATAAGACCTATCTCGTTAACATCTAAGATTCACGTTGGAGCCCACAGCGTGAATCTTAGATGTAAACGAGATAATGCATGGACGATGATGACTGGTTAGCTTATAATTTATTTGGATATTGGGTTTGGAATATAGTCTTACTCCGGCGTGTTCTCTTTGCTTTCAACTAAAATACAAAAATAATCCTTTAAAAGTTAGCAACTATCCCTAAAGTCCATTAAGGACGAAAACCGGACATGATAAATGAATCACCTAGACACAGGGGCAGAAGTGTCAGCGCTCCCTAAACCTCACCTAACTATACAAAAGAAGGGCCAACCGTTATATTTTCAAAGGACGCGGACGTCCCGGACTGGCCATTTCAAGAGTTAGACTTATAAATATTATTTTAGCTGAAATACAAAAGTGATGTATGGGTGTTTGAACAAAGAAATACTGGGAAAGATATTTATAAGCTTAGACGTTACGATTTAGGTCACGTTGGGTACCTATAGTAAATCAAATTGAAAGATGAGATATTAATATAATAGTTAGGTTCACAAATCGGATCAAAAAGTGTAAGTAACAGTGGCGAAATGGTTGGAAATTATGATTTTTTTTTTGTTTTGAAACCTTGTCTTATATTTAAAAAACAGATAATATATTATCATAATTTGTATAAATAAAAATTTATCAACGAAATATACGCGTATTAATTCCAAATGACTGCACCAAATTGGATAAAATTAAATATTTATTTTATGCCAAATGAACATATGTACGTACCAAATTTCAGCTTCTTGCACCCAATAGCTCTGGCTGTGCTTTGTCTGTTAGTCAGTAACGGAAGAATTTTATCTCGTATACAGATTAATCCTGATATGTTTGCACTTGACTTTAGTAGCAGGTACAATATAAAACTAGGTAATCAATTTATTTTTCCATTGAGTTTACTAATATTGAAATAATAATAAGTTTACTTAATGACACTTATTGTGTGGTCCTGGTCCTCATAAAAATAAACAAGGATCGATAATATCCTGTCGGCTTCACCTTATTAACACCCATAGGCAATATACCTCTGAAGAAAAGTTAAGCATTAAAGTTATTTCGAAAAGTGCATTGTCGAAACTTGACTTGTTGGACTGTACGGTTGGCGTAGTGGTTTAAGTGGTCACCTTGCCGCTTGACACTCGCCGAGTGTGGTGGGTTCGATTCCCACACGATACAATACTTTGTGTGATCCATAAATTATTGTTTCGAGTCTGGGTGTTCATTGCGTCTGGTATTTATATGTTTGTAAAGTGCCCCGCAATACAGGATTTATTCCTAGTGCGGTGTGAAAGAGAGAAAAGAAAGTCAGTGTTTTATCGCAATAATTAAATGATTTTGGACTAGCGATTTGAATATGCCACCATGATAACCATGACCGTTGAAATGTCAGGAGCTAAAATTGAGTCCTTTGATACTGTAATTTAGGATTAGGATACAATAACAACTAGGTATAATTATACTACAGTGAACTAGATGTCGACCCCGTGCTTTTCGACCATCGCGACAAAAGGTAATCTGTGTGTGATTCTGAAGTAAAAGCTATATCACTGCACAGTTTCATTAAAATACATTCAATAGTTTTCTCCGAAATGTATGACAAATATTCGTCCTGCACCAAGAAGTAGAACGAATCTCTAAAATTAATATCAATAAGCTGAATATTTTTCCAAGAACGCCTGTCTATTTGACGATATGACATATCATGTATTTATAACACCACTGTGATATTCCTAATACATAAGGATAAAGCCTCACTTTGTTGCCTGTCTTTCTATCTGACATTTTTTCGGAGTAAGGGGTAATATTCATATCAGATCGGCTGTGACCCCTTAAAGAGCTGTTAGCTGTGTAAAATTAATTACTTACATTTCGGTGTTTAAGTAATTTGATTCGAAGACAGGCATAAATTCGTACCTGAAAGAAAAAAGAATGTTTTTTATTTTGTAAATATTTTGTGGGAGTTTCGTTGGATTGTAAAAATATTATATATAGATTTATATAATTTGGATCATATTTGCATATTTCTCATATGCATATCTCTCTTATTTTGCTTTGCTATTTCGCAAAACCATTTATTAAAACAATTTTGGAACGCAAAAAATTCAAATATAAGCTTTAACGGCAATGGTCTGCAAACGCCAAGCAAGGGACCTACATAGATTACTTTAAATATAACTAATTACTTTATAAATAATAAAATAGCACGGTGACGTGCAAAGTTTAACTGATTTGGAGATTCCAGATACGTGTTTGACATATTTTGTATGTCAAAAATGAATATAAAATCACAAAAAATAGATAGATCGAATATTTAAGTCAGCGGTAAATAATTTCATATGAAATGAGTGTGTAACAGAACAAGCAGAGAAGATAGAAGGCTGTTAAGGCATAGTGTACATTTTCTAAATAGGTATATAGATAGACACTTAAATATGTAGGTACCACTTATTCGTGTATTAGGTATATTCAATTACTTTGTGAAGTAGCCGGTAATAGAATAAGGTTTTCCAAAACTTTGTCAATGAATGATTTCCGGGAACACATTTGTTTATGCGTCGTACACACCGCTTATGTGAAGCTAGACACTTTGACCTCTTTACCGTTCTTATGGCATAGGAAATAAGTATCAAAATCGTACTGCAACTGTTTAGCTTGACTTTGGCGCTGTATCTACATTTACTAGCTAAGCTTTAAAATATACAGGTCTTCGACGAAACAAATTATTGCCTTACAACAAAAAAAATGTTGCAGTGAGAAAAAAAGAAATGTTACAGAAAAAAGTTGTCCGGAGCTGAGCAAGTTCTTCATAATGTTCTCGAAAGACATGTAAAGTCTGCCAATTCAGACTTGGGCAGTGTGGTGGGCTATGGCCTAACCATGCTCATAGTGAGACGATGCTTGTGCCCAGCAGTCGACAGACAAACAGTTTATATACACAATGCCCACAAGAGGGACAGTTTACGTACAGGAATGATGCTTACTATTACTAAAATTGTACGCAGAGTATTGGTTTCCTTTATACCTACAATAATTTGATTAATAGAAATATAACTTCTTTAATCTAGTGTTATTTACGTAACTTTTTTAATGTCATCAATATTAAGGATTGATTTTCAACTATTAAAATTGCAAAAAAGTCTTATGACAATTCATCATATCAGCCAAACGACGTGCACTGCTGGACATAGGCCTCCCCTAAGGTTCTCCACACAGACCGGTCTTAAGCCGCCCGCATCCAACCGCCTCCCGCGATCTTAACGAGATCGTCGGTCCACCTTGCGGAGGGCCTACCTCTGGTGCGTCGTACGTGGCACTCCAGAACCTTTCT
This sequence comes from Euclidia mi, assembly GCA_944739405.2. NCBI lineage: Eukaryota > Metazoa > Arthropoda > Insecta > Lepidoptera > Erebidae > Euclidia > Euclidia mi. The sequence continues at coordinate 23,828,300 of OX123205.2, forward strand.
GCCCCAACGGCCATCGGTTCTTCGAGCTATGTGCTCTGCCCACTGCCACTTCAGCTTGGCTATCCGGAGAGCTATGTCGGCAACTTTGGTTCTACTGCGGATCTCCTCATTTCTGATTCGATCTCGCAGGGAAACTCCAAGCATAGCTCTCTCCATCGCCCTCTGAGTGACCTTGAGCCTTCTGATAAGGCCCATAGTGAGCGACCACGTCTCTGATCCGTAAGTCATCACTGGCAACACACACTGGTCAAAGACTTTCGTCTTGAGACACTGCGGGATATCGGACGAGAAGATATGTCGTAGCTTCCCGAACGCTGCCCAACCGAGTTGGATTCGACGATTGACCTCCTTCTCGAAGTTGGACCTACCTAATTGGACTACTTGTCCCAGGTAGATATACTTGTCGACAATTTCGAGCGTAGAGTTCCCAACCTGAATAGGAGCAGGTACAACATGGACGTTTGACATGATTTTCGTCTTGTCCATGTTCATCTTAAGACCTACTTGTTGGTAGACTCTACAGAGGCCATCGAGCATTGTGCCTAGGTCTTCCATGGTCTCAGCCATGACTTCGATATTGTCTGCGAATCGAAGTTGAGTGATGTACTCGCCGTTGATGTTGATGACGAGTCCATTCCAGCCCAGAAGCTTGAAAACATCCTCCAGCGCAGTCTGTTTACCACAGCTTCCGGGATATGACATCCCCCTGTCTCACCACTCGTTGGAGCTGAAAAGGTTTCGAACTCTGGTCCTGGAGGCGGACTGACATAGTGGCGTTTTCATACAAACACTTCAGCACTTCGATATATCGGTAGTCAATCCGGCACCGTTGGAGAGACTGTAGCACCGCCCAGGTTTCGATCGAATCGAAGGCTTTCTCATAGTCCACAAACGCCAAGCATAGGGGCTGGTTATACTCCTCGGACTTCTGTATATCCTGCCGCAGCGTATGTATGTGGTCTATGGTACTATAGCCTTTACGGAAACCGGCTTGTTCGGGAGGCTGGAAGTCGTCTAGCTTGCTCTCGAGATGATTCGTGATGACCCTCGAAAACAGCTTGTAGACGTGGCTCAGAAGTGTGATGGGTTTGTAGTTTTTTAAGAGGGTTTTATCCCCTTTCTTAAAGAAAAGCACCACCACACCTCTGTGCCATGCCTGTGGCGTTTTACCCTCGAGAATGACGGAATTAAATAGCTTCCGAAGGGCCTCTCTAGCGGGTGCACCGCCGGCCTTCAGAAGCTCGCTCGTAATTCCGTCATCACCCGGCGCCTCGTTGTTTTTGAGCTGTTTGAGAGCCACACTAATCTCGTGCATGCTGACGTCCGGGATATCTTCGGTATAGTGTCGGGTCAATCCAGCTCTAGGGTCTAACGCTGGAGTGCTTGCAGGTTGTTGCGTTGTCGTGTATAGCTGTCCATAGAACCTTTCGATCTCCTCCAAGAGCTCAGGCTTGGACGATACGATTCCGCCATCTTCCGTCTTCAGCTTTGTCAGCTGACTCTGCCCAACCCTTATTCCTTATTCAAATCCCTTATTCTGCTCAATCGCCTCACGAACACATTTTGTGTTGTATTGGCGGAGATCGCGAGTCAGAGACTTAGAGATCTGTCTCTTGAGGTGCCGATATTTCGGAATGTCCTCGGAGGATAGCAGAACCATCTTGCGCCTTTCCTCTAACAGCTCAAGGGTCGGACCCGAGATCTTGCTGGTTCTCTAGCGTTTCTGGGGCTTAAAAAATTTAGCCCCTGTTGTATGGACAGCATCCACGAACCCGTTACTGTACTCGTCCACATCCACGCATTCGCCTAGGCTTTCGAAACGGTTCTTGAGTTCGAGCTGAAAGCTCTCGGGGTTTTGGATATGAACCGGTGCCGGTCGGAGCGTGGACTTTATCAACCTCGACCGTTCGAGACTTGTACAGATATTCAATGTGCCTCTTACCATTCGGTGATCGCTCCCCACTTTAAGCGAATTGATCACGGAGACATCATTGAATATCTGCCTCTTCGTCGACATGATAAAGTCGATCTCATTTTTGGTGGCACCGTCTGGACTTACCCAGGTCCACTTGCGGCATTCTCGCTTCTTGAAGAAGGAGTTCATCATATAGAGTCCTTCCTTCTCCATAAAGCTAGCCAGCAAGTGACCCCGGGAATTCCGATGCCCATAACCAAATTGCCCCACTCTCAGCTCATCACCGTCGCATTTGCCCAGTTTCGCGTTAAAATCTCCCATGACCACGGTGTAATGGGTTTTGAAGCCATGTATAGCCCGAGATATGTCCTCGTACATGGCCTCCACTTCCTCATCGGGGTGCGTCGAGGTCGGAGCATATACCTGTATGACCTTCAGCGAATACCGCTTGGATATTCTGAGTATAAGGTACGCTACCCTGCTCGACACACTTCCGATATTTACCACGTTGGTCACGAGAGATTTGTGGACGATGAACCCGACACCACCTTGGCACTGTTGGTCGCCCTCCCGGTAGAAGAGCAAGTTACCGGAATTGAGAACTATTGAGTCCTCCCCCTGTCTTCGGACTTCAGATAGGCCTATGATATCCCATCGCAACTTTCTCAATTCTTCTTCCAGCTCGACAATCTTCTCGTCGGTTCGCAGTGTGCGCGTGTTCAGTGTTGCCAGGGCCAATTGTCGTTGGTGGTGGTAGCCCGATCTCTTCCGGAGATTCTTCGCACCCCTTGCCCCGCCGTTACCATGGCCGCTACTGTAACCAGGACTAGCGGGGCCGCCGGGGACCAGGGGCCGGTTTTTATCATTCATATATGGGGGGATTTGCCATACACGCTTGGCAGGCGTATTGGCGATCGCAGTGGCGGAAGTTTTTAGTACTGGACGCTGCTGCCCATCTAGCTTCTTGGGATTTACTTCTGCCAGGTTCGGATGGTTTGACCGCCATCTTTCGGTTGACTGCTTGCCCTGGGGGAGATACTCGTCAGAGTAACTCCCCCAGTGGGCGGTAGGGTCGTCACGTCCCGACGCCTTATGACAATTAACAACCATTAAATAAAAATAAATCCTGCGTAATTCACAAACCATTTCTTTGAGGAGTCCTTTAAAGATAATTACCAAGATTCTCCTAATTTTCATCTTCAAAGTCTGGGTACTCGACTTTAAAGGACAATAGAGACACACACAAGTTCTAGATTTTCAGACGGCCAAGAATGCCATTACCTAGAATTTTATTTTAAACTGTTTGACATTTCAAATGAGGTCGGCAGAGCCTGCTCAGAATAACTTAGGCACGTTAATAGACAGAATACAATTATGTTGGAATATAAAGACTACTAAATTGAGGGTTATTGGATAATATTGGGGTAGAATGGCAATGAGGTAAGTGGTGTTGGTAAATTTGTGGGATATAGTTGACAACTATAGTAAGCTAAGTTAAAAGTTGTGTATTCGTAAATGCGCTGGGTAACGATTGGGGATAGCCTGACTGAGATAAGTATTTACAGGGCACAAGTAAGCGCTGAAAAACATTTGATTCGGAGATTTTGATTTTAATACAGAAGGTTTTTTTATGCAGAAACACTCAATATTTCGTCATAGTTTCAACTAAAATCTCTTTGACAAGTAAAATATAAATTGCTGTAGAATGTGAATTTTGCATTTTTCTGTGTCCACGCCAAGGTTGATAACTATAAAACGATTTGACCATAGATTAAAGAGAAGCAAACCTATGGTAATTGACAACGGTTAAACATTGAGTTTCGATTATATTTGCTAAGAAAATTTCAGTAAGCATCATCATCATCATCAGCCCTTTACACTGCCCCACTAATGGGCACGGGTGTCTTCTTACTATGAGAAGAGTCAGGCCATAGTCCACCACGCGGGCCAAGTGCGGGTTGGCAGACTTCACATGTCTTTCGAGAATATTATGGAGAACTCTCAGACATGCAGGTTTCCTCACGATATTTTCCTTCACCGATTAGCAAGCGATAATTAACAATCTTATACTTAATAATTGAACTATTTGATGGAGCTATTGCAATGATCGCTTTCTTTTTGTTGACTAGTAACTGTAAGGGAATGGTTTATTTGAATTTGTGTATTTTAATTTACAGCCAACGTGTGCTTTTGGAATTCTTTTTACCATTTATCCCATGTAGATACTTACAGATATAATATGGACTATCAAACACAAAAATATTTTTCAAGTCGAACCAGTAGTTCCTGATATGAGCGCGTTTAACCAAACAATAAAAAATGAGGTAATCATGCCTAAATATCTTATTTACTGCGGTTGTCGATGTTAAAAGTACAAAACCAGTCAAGTCATAATTATCATTTGACAAAACCATATTTGCAAAAGACAGATCCAAACATTCAAGAGCAGATCTAAATAAAGGTTTTCATAGTCAAACGCAGAAATCCTGCGATACGAAGATTTGATAAGAAAGTGGAACAAAATAAATGTAAATGCGGTGACAATACTCTATTATTAAAGCTTATTCAGGTTCAATATCTGATTCAGTCTCTTTGGTAATGTAGGTATTATACTTTATTACTCGTGTTGCTAAATCGGTTGTAATTAAACCCTTTAATATATTTGTGTAAACGTTTCCTACAACTATAATTTTTATTTCCATTCAGTAGGTACGTAAATTAGGCGAGACCTATGGCCAACTGTAGACTACAAAAGGCTGATTATACATGTTTATCAAGCGAGTTTTAATCTTCATAAATAATATATTTAGAGCATAAATACCTCGTTATTTGCCGACGTTGTGAGATTTAAACGATTGTCGAGTGCCTGCGCACAAAATAAACATTATAAAGCTTGCCAAGTCTTTTTTATTAAAATCAATACTAGTCTATCTGTACCACAGACAGCAAAAATCTAAATCCTGTAAAAGCAATCAAGGAGCTTATATCCAAATATCCAAATGAAACTATGTCTAGTATTATGAAATTTTCTGGAGTAATGAGAAACACGTACTATGCTAAAATTAAAAACTGAATATTCGCGTAAAGCGAAAGCAAAATGTATATTAAACTTGAACACTTCACTTAGTTGGCATTTTTTTTTGTTTTACGAGGTGGAAAATAGTAGGGAATCGCATAAGCATTCGTCGCTACCCTCTGACGGGTATTAGCCCGCCAGATGGTCAGGCGGGCCCCGAACAAAACCTCTTTGGCGGCGGAATAAGGTGTTGGGCTCCGCCGCCAAAACACCCAGCGGCCGCAGAGGACAGGCAGGACGGCAACGCAACACCGCATCTCCTCTTCCTCTGCAGCCCCACCGCGACACATCGAATGGTGCGCCCCCATTTAGTCACGGGAGATAGGGCGCGCGGCAACGCAACACCGACACGCCTCCTCCTCCCGCGACCGCGCCCGACTGTGAGGAACAGACAGAACAGTCTCCCGCACCCAAACCGTTGGATGCATCCTGCGCAGGCCCCTCTAAGCCCACGCGGAGCGTCCACTCCCGGGATCTCGCTTAGCTTCACCGCGGGTGTCCAATCTACGGTTACTGAGCCCCCCCCACCACGACAAGGTGGAGATCCTACGGGTGGGCCACTTAGTTAGCCTTGCGAACGAAAAATATCCGACAGAAAATTCCAAAATAATATTTTAAGGCCATTCCATCATTGGTTTTCTGTTGCGAAAACTTTGAAAATGCGCTGAGGAGATGAAGTGAAACGTAGTCGGAGAACGGTTGATTGGATTCAAATGTTCAGCCGTCACGGGTTTTTGACCGAAATATTGTTTAATATTAATATAATATTTCGGTCGAAAACCCGAGATTTATAGATAAAATAGAGGACGCCAGCAGCTACGCCTGCATTTTTTTTTTAATTTACTCGTTTTGGCCGATCCCGTGGGAATTTCGGGACATCCCTTCTTAGTGCACCCCTACGGTCCCCAAGGAACATACATGCCAAATTTCAGCTTCCTGCGCCCAATAGTTTTGGCTGTAGCATGTCTGTCAGTCGTTCAGTAACGCAAGGATTTTATATATTAAGATAATATGTATCGGTTTGGGTTTTTAAGGTTTTTAATTCATAAAAAAGTCACAAAGATTTTGAAGTGTGTGTACTTTTTAGCTAACCTTGCAATTTCGTGTGAATGGCACGCAGTCTACATCGGTTATTGGCCGCGCGCGTCTGTCGCAGAGCTTAGTAACGTTGCCATTCATTCTCATACTCTGCACTATTGTCGCATCACTCGTTCGCGTCTGCCAAATGAGATCAATCGCGCCCGGCTGCGATCGATCGCAAAGCATGGTATTATACCTTTATGCTAATTTATAGATTTTCCTGCAATCTTTTAGTTAGTGCGGCAATGTAAAATAAACACATAAACTGCTATGCCGTCTATTGTGAATATGTTTGTATAAGGTTCACAAAGGACTTTTCCCTCTGAAACAGGAAAATGAATAAGGCAGTCGTATTTATTCATTCAGGTCACGAGGTAACACTTATGAATGTGAAAACATTTATACTCACGTTGGGATTGTGGCAACAGCCATCAAAAAGTTCCATTTTATAAAGTTAGAGATATAACAAGCTTCGGCATGTCTGGTTTACACCAGGTGTGTGGTTAAGCATATGCCTAAGACGACTTACTATCACTAGCGATTCTAAAGCTAGCAGAGGCCAAGAAGGCGAGCAGTTAGCCTCTTCTTCTTCTCCCAAACGTTTCCCCTTCTCCTTCTTATTTTGTCTGCCCGTCACTGACAAAATATAAACAAAATCGTACTAAAGAGCGCTTAACCCTTTAGCCATAGCTGGGGCCTGGCCTGGGCTACCATGCTGTTTTTTCCAATTGTCATCGTCAACGTCCGACTCGTCAGTGTCGCTAGAATCTGGTAATGGTGGTGAATCTGGTAACACAGATGTTGAAGAAAGTTCTATGACAGCAGGTGAAACAACTTCAGTGTTCATAACATCCGATGATTGTCCGCATTTTCTACGTAATCAACCCAGCCCGGGTTGACTACGTAGAAGATGCGGAGACACTGCTGGTTCGTCGAGATCCTCCAATATTTTCTGCGGCCTAGCTGTACTGTATGGAGCTTCTTCTTCTTCTAGGTCATCGTTTGAATTTTCAGGGTCTTCTGGTAACCCAAATAAATGCATGCTCTATCTCTAAGTCGTCCGAAGCTTCCTTAGCGTCTGAGAGAAGAGCCTCTCACTCATAGGCACAAGCGAAGCAAAAATTAAAATTCACGCGCAGGCTAAGGGAATATGATTCCCACCATAAAATTTCACTATTTTATCAAATCAAATCCTTTATTTCCCTTTGCCTTAAAAAGGATTAAACTTTTGGTAATCGCACTCACCGCGTCCGTGTGGTGACGGATTAAGAATACGGATTGTCACCACCCCATATCAGCCCATGGGTGTCGTAAGAGCCGACAGAGGGAGCATATTATGCAGAGAACAGCACTGTAAGAGAAGGAAAACTTGATACAAAACCTATACCAACCCGTTTGGCCAGCGTGGTATAGTAGGCCAATTCCTCCTTTCGAAGGAGAGGCCTAGTCCAGCAGTGGACTGTTAAAGGCTGATGATGATGAATCGCACTCACCAATCGCAGTGAACAATAGCAGCAGAACGGCTTTTTTTTGCAGTCCATAGCTGGACATAAGCCACTCCATATTTTCGTGACAATATCATAGCGAGGCAATAGATCTCTGTTTAGAGATCTCGCAAAGAGGCTGGTCGACGTCTCGTGTGACCAGAAGGCTGGAGTGTACTTGGCCCAAAAATTAAGCACTGCCATATAACGTGGAAATGCTGCCAGCGTTCTGGGCACGCTCCCAGTCGACGACGATATGGAGGATTTTTATGACGCCCTCTAAATTAGTTTATTTTATTTTTTGTTCTGTATATATTTTTCTTAGAATTTTAAGATTGTTAAGTTGTAATATACCTAAATAATATTATAGGAGGATATGTCAGATTGGATTTATGCTTTGATGAGTTTTCTGTCTCTTATGCAAGATACTATCGTGTATTCTTCCTAGTTTCCTATTACGACACCCATGGTATAAGATGAGGTAGTTACACTTTTGTGCTAAACGTCATCGCTCGGAATAATGTAGTAGTATTAGTATATGTACTAATGTAGGGACATAGGTATATGTAAAAGAATGACGGTAAAAATTTACATGATGTGTTGAATAGGCAACTAAATGTGAAAACATTTGAACAGAAACATACTTTGAATACATCGCAATGATAACTGACATGAAAATATTTTTTGTCAATTGGGAAAAAAATAATTGTTACATGTATTAAACAAATAAGTACGTGTACGTATTTTATTTTAATTGAAACATACAACTTATTTCCATGTTTTTGATTTATGTGGAATAATTAATTAAAAATTATTGCATCTTTATTTTTGTCTGCACGTATGGCGTAGTGGTTTCAGCAGTGGCTTTGCCGGTCAAAACTGGGCTGAGTGCTGAAGGTTCTATCCCAAACGAGGCAAAACAGTGTGGGGCACACATTGTTCATTAGTTGGACGTGAAAAAGTTGCTCTCTAGGCCACCAAGGTGAGGGCCATCATGACATTATTATTGATATGTACCTAATTGGTATAATGACTTTTACCATGGGACTCCTGACTAATGACTGCTTAAAATCAGGCGGCATGGAGTTATTTTGGTAAGCAAGAATAAAAAAAAATATGTACTTTGTGTCCATTGATTATCTGTTACGTTATCTTGTTGAATATCTACACGCTCTTCGCGACATATAATTTACTAGATGATGCGCGCAGCTACGCCGGCACATTTTTTTATTTTACCCGTTTTGCCCGACTCCGTGGGAATTTCGAGAAATCCCTTCTTAGTGCACCCTTACGGTCCCCAAGGAACAAACATGCCAAATTTCAGCTTCTTAGGTCCAACAGTTTTGGCTGTAGCTTGTTTGTCAGTCAGTTAGTAACGCAAGGATTTTATATATATATGAATACAGATTATTTATCAGTGCGGAAGTAAAGTAGTAGGGGAAGTCCCCCAATCACGGACACCTAAAGTTTTTGAGAAATAAAATTAAAACTAATTTGAAAAATTGTAATTTCCTTACGAATGGATGGAGTCAACAAATAATCAAATCTAAATCAATTAACAAAAATACGATTACCACATAAATATAATCGACTGCACGTTTGGCGTAGTGGCTTAAGTGGCCACCTCGCCGCTTGACACTGCGCGAGTGTTGTGGGTTCGATTACCACACGAGACAACACTTTGTGTTATCCATAAATTGTGATTTCGAGTCTGGGTGTTCATTGAGTCCGTAAGATGTATGTTTGTAAAGTCCCCCGCGACACAGGATTTAGTCTTAATGCGGGAGTTGTCTTTAAAAAAAACTGGCACTTCAATTAAGTTTTGGTAAAAGAAATGTTAATAGCAGAAACTGGCACCTAGTGCCGAACACACAGTTGATTTATATTTAAGCGCCGGACATCTGCTAAACATCATGCATTGATCGCATATATAAGCTTCTCCACATACAGGAACGTCTGCTCAAGCTTCAAGAGCATACCCTTAGCATCTAGAGCTCTATCACGAGTCTGCATCATGGTTCACTGAGACATGTGTTTTGTCTGTGTGGAATATTTGAGAGAATGACATCTTTTTGTTAGCTTACCTCCACTTTTTCCTTAAGCTTTTATAAGTTTGGTTTGTCCAACGCTTTCAACTATTGCTATTTTGTACTTTATGCCATTTCTTGTAATTTTTTTCCTGACATTACTATGTTAAAATTTCTCAAATTTTACTTTGTTTTCAATTTGTCGAGCTGCTGATCTTTTTATCGTAGAAGCAGGTAATGGTGACAGTTTTTCAATAATTTAAACAACTGTTGAAACTAAACAAGTCGACGGCTTCATACTGCTAGTTAAAGGTTTGCTTATTGGATCTTTAGGATGATCTATCTTTGATATCAAATCCGTAAACAGGTTTTCACCGTAGGGCTCTGTCTAGCCCTTTAGGTGTCCAGCGCTAGGTGCCGTCCGATGGCATTACGGTACTTCCCCCTAACTTTTTTCAAAAGATTATTTTATCATGGTGATGTTTTAAAAACAAATCATAATTCTAAAATCTACTTTAACAATTATGTAGATAATTTAATGCACAAACATTAAATTCAACTATCAATTCCTAAAGGCATTGCCAAACAGAACGCGCTAAGTAGCGCCGCGTTAAAGCGTCAATAGCGTCGCGTTTTAGCGTCACGCTCTTTGATGTCACACACGCTCCTTAGCGCGACGTAACAACCGTTCACCCAAAGAGTATTCCCGATTTGTTCCCACAGTTTTGCCTTTATTACAATATTTTTGTAGGAAATATTCTTCATATTATAAAGGCAGGAGTTGAGTGTCCTAACGCGGCGACAGAGCGTTGCGTACTGCTAGCGCCGGCGCTCTGTTGGACAGCGTAATACCCACATAGTACATTTACAATTCGACGCTATAGCGCCGCGTCAGGCTAGCGTTCTAACGCCGCGCTTTAGCGCGTTCTGTTTGACAAAGCCTTAAAGGCTTTGTCAAACAGAACAGCAGTTCGCAACGCTCTGTCGCCGCGCTAGGACGCTCTGACGCCGGGCGTTGTATTTTTTTACAGATTTTGTTTTAGCGTCGGCCTGAAATTTTGAATAATGGCTGAAAATACGACTGAAAAACTAATAGAATTAGTTCGGAAGTACCCCTGCCTTTATAATATGAAGAATATTTCCTACAAAAATATTGTAATAAAGGTAAAACTGTGGGAACAAATCGGGAATACTCTTTGGGTGAACGGTTGGTACGTCGCGCTAAGGAGCGTGTGTGACATCAAAGAGCGTGACGCTAAAACGCGACGCTATTTGACGCTTTAACGTGGCGCTACTTAGCGCGTTCTGTTTGGCAAAGCCTTTATTCATTAAAAATCGTTAAACACCCAAACCTCCATTTTGAAAAATTCAAACGTTAGAACACAATGTCAAGACTCTTTCTGTATTTAAACTGTCAAGTTTTTGTAAATATCCGCACCTTATGCAAAGGGTGAGAGAAAAATGTCCCTCGTTTTATAAACTAAGGAAAAAGCGATACAGGAGGAATGCTGATGAGGTACAGGGATGGAAAAAATATGTATTGAGGAAACTTGAAAGTGGGTGGCGAACAATTATTGTTGTTCTGAGAGGTCAATGGTGGGTAGAATATTAAGGCCTGGTATCTTTAGTTTATTTGAGCTGTCCTCTTTATTTTGAAAAAGTAATTGGGCGAATTGGGCAACGCGATAACTCAATAACTACCAAAAGGATTTTTGTACGGTTCTCACTAATTGATAGTTTGATTGCCAAGAAAGATTAAATATTAGTACTAATTTATTTACTTTAGTGGTGGTGGTTCAGTAGTAACTTTAGTGGAGACAGATTAAGAATACAAAATGTCACTACCCCATTTTATACCCCCATTTAAAGAAAATATACGAAGCTAATAGTATCTTTACGAAGAGGCAGAAAACTCGTCAATTAAACTGAATTTATTGTCATCTGCTGATGATATTTCTTAATTAAGATCAAAGTCTTACACTGTATATCAAAGGATAAACCCAATATCACAAAATAGCAGCCAAAAGTAAATCTTTTTTAAGCACAAGGAGCAACGAGATATCCAAAATAAAACTCCATAGTTAAACCATTACAATGAATAAAATTTCCACAGAGAGCGGATTACATTATGTATGTAAGGTCATTGAGACTACTTTCATTTTCTTCGAGATCACAACTATGTATATTGGATTTTGCTGTCATTAAAAGGTTCATATAATATTTCTATAAGTAGGTACGTTTAAATGTTATTCTATGTACAATAACAACATTGGATAAGCCAATGACAGTATGTAAAGGATAGGCCGGTAAGGGCAGGAGAGGGTTTGTAGCCTTCACTGGGATTGGGTTTGGTTGGTCAGGGTAGGTTTAAAGGTAACACCACATATTCCGGCTTTAATTTCCCCAAGAGCCTGTACTTTCCACCTCGTTATAAAAATATAGTGACGGTATAGTAGGGAGACCAACAATCTGAATCTGATATTTTACAGTGGGAAAATATCAGATTCACAATCAAAATACCTTTATAAAATGTGATATTTACTGCTTTAGATATATTACCTAGTTTTTGCTTAAAACAATACCCTTTTTACGTTGGCAAAACATATCTACCAATATCTATTTATCTTACAAATTGAATTTCGTTTCGGATGACGTAAACCATTGTATAATAAATATCTTCGCATTCGTCATTTTTTACCACATTAACGTGCAGCATGGGTTTGGTCTAGTATTAAATGTGGTCAAGGCTTGATGACGTAGCAGATGATGTGGTCATTACTTATTGTACGATCATCAGTCTGATTATGGACCGTAACGAGGAATTATTGGACCAAGGTTGGCTGAACTATGAATGACAACACAATACTAGCTAAGTAATTTTTATTTGATGATTATAATGGCTAATAGTATGGACATGTGATACCAAGAGATGATATGTGTGTATGTAAGCATGTGATGAACGTGAGAGTAGAGAGACAAAAAGGGGGAGGCAGGCCACAGAAAATATAGCTGAACAGTGTGAGGATAGATATGAAAGAGAAAGGGGTAATTATCGGATGGCGGGCGACAGAGAAGTATGGAAGCGAAGGACATACTGCGCCGACCCCAAATAAAACGAGACAAGGACAAGAGGCAGATAATGATATACCTACAAAGGCTCATGGACACACATGACACATTTTGGGGACATGCATGTAGATGAATTTTGATGATATTCTCGAAAGACAAGTGAAATCTACTCATCTATACTTAGCCAGCGTGGTCGAATATGGTCGAATAACCCTTGTCACAGTTGGAAAAGTTTAAGGGACAGTTTATATGCGCAGCTAATGGGGTGGTGAAAAATTGGCCTACGGCCTGCTTAGTCTCTAGTCATAGGAGATTACTCATACCGGATCAAAAAGGAAAAGTTTGAGAAAGGAGTGATGGTTTCCAGAGCCTTTAATTCCTGAAAAAGCCGATTAAACCGAACTCTAGCCTAGACAATATCTTGTTCAAGAAAAGTAGCATGGTATTGAAATTTAATTTCGTAAAATTCTGAATAATTTTAACTGGGCTTTTCGCTATTATCTGAGTTCCACAAAAAAGTCAAAAGCTCAATCGTTCAATGCAAGAATCTGATATTCTTCTCAGAACATATAAAAACAAATAAAATATTCATAAAAGAGAGAAATATGTTTTTGTGATCTTCATAGAAAATCAAACCACTTTTGAGACCAATTCGAAGCCAATATCACTGAAAAACACGGTGAATGACGCATACAATAACTCGAGACAAAAAATATGATTCGGCACAGGCGAAAACAAAAGCGATCGTAACAAAATAATTGTGTTACTTGTCCCGTGGGTACAGTCACGGAAACAAGTGACACTTGAACATGATTATGCACAAAATGAAAAGAAAAGATATAAATAAAAACAAATGAAATTGAATGCCAATAAATGTAAACTTAAATTGAGTTTTCAGTCGAAGAAAATAAGGTTTAGAATAGTTTTGAGTTTTGTGAATAGTATTTGGCTCGGATACAAGTCATGTAAATGTTTGTATCACAGCTGGGTTGTAGGTTTTGTAATGTTGCCCGGGCCGGGCAAAAGTTTTACTGGGTTTTTCCGAATTCTCATTCTGAAAATGTGGGTCTAATATTACACAATACCAAACAAAGCATCAGCAAAAAATACTAAAACAAGCCGGTGTAGTTAACTCCAAGTATCTGTATAAAGAAACAAATCAAACACAGCCCGATGTTCGTACATTCCCACTAAAAACAAAGGAAAAGCAAAGAGCTTACACTCACAAAGTTTTATTCATTGTCTAGACCGTCTCTCTGAGTACGAACGTCCCTTTGTAGGTCCAATACCCGAAATTCAAACACCATGCCTCAATAGGTAAAGTTTGATTGGAAAACATTCATTACTTTTGGAGCTTTGTATAAAATACGAGTAAAATAAGCGTTGATTGAACATTTGTATTGGGGAATAGGTGAGTTTTGCTTCATAATGCCTGGCTATTATTTGGCGTTTTGATTAACGGATGACTGAAGCCGTTAGTTTGATTCCCACGCAAGACAACATATTGTGTGATACACAGATTGGTGTTTAGTCTTTAGATTGGAGTCTGGCTGCACTTTGTGTCTGTCGTTTTTTTAAAGACAAATTCCGCCATAGTAGTAAATTTTGTGTCGCTGTGGTCTTTAGAAACATACAACCAACGAGGACACAACGGGTTCAATGTTTGGTTAAGTCCCCGCGATATAGGATATATTTCTGTAGAAGCAACTACGTTATAGATAAGAAAAATACGATTATGACATACGTATGAGCTCCAAGCTGTCAACAGAACTAAATAAAATAAATATTTACAAAACTATAAAAAATATCATATTGTTCTGACGTTCGTATTAGTTTCATTTATGTTACACCCAATGATTTTGAACGTATTAAATTATGAAAATTAATAAATCTGTTTCGATGTATATTCATTGATATGAATGTTATTGGAATTCCAATCATGTGGCAATAATTATTTGAATAATTTACTGCAATTGATAGTTTCGAAGCATTTTAAACTGAAAACTGGCAGCACTAATAAATACAATTGTTTACAAGTAGGTTATACATTAACAATTTCGATTATAAATGCCCGTTATAATTTTATTAGTATTTAAGTGTAAAGAGTAGGTTTATATGTGTTTCCATGCAATGGCTATGAACTGACTGCCTCCGTGGTCCAATGGATGTCGTATGCGATCGGAGGTCCCGGGTTCGATTTCCGGGTCGGGCAAAAGTGTTACTTTCCAAACTCTTAGCAGCAGCACGGAGTCTGGTGATGTGCCCGGTAACGGCAATAGGCTTGCCCCCTATTATGTGGGACATAAAAATTCATGGCAAAATGTGGGTGTAATAATAACGTAGTATGACTTGGCATGATGTGCAAAACGAGTAGACTTCGGCTTGGCGATGGGTCTTGTGACACCCTGTATGGTTCGGCTTTACACCGAAACCGTAGGGTTCTAAGCGACTTGGGAAGGATTAATGGAATGGACTGTATTAGGGCGAGTTCTGGGTCGCCTAGAAAGGAATAAGGGAAGAGGAGATGGATACGGGAGGAGGTGATTGAGTGGGTATAGGATATTTCAAGGATGGAAGGCACTTACCTTATACAGCCTTCTTCGTTTCTTTTCCTCCTGGTATTTTCGTGATGCAGCTGCTTGTTTTCACTTCACTCACGAGCGGGTTTTCCTTGGTGGAAGCGGTAAATCACATACAGCGGTGCGGCGCGGAGCGGTATCGAGACGGCGTTCTCAGCGGGAGGAATGTTCTCGACTCTCACTCGCGTTCACGATCGCGTCGACGAATCGGGCGAAGGCAGTGCCTCTTCCAGGGAGAGGGAAAGAGAGGGACGGAAATATGATATCGCTCGCACTAGACAAGCGTGGAACGATTCATGTTGATGCGATTCGTTATAGATAGGAAAGTAGATGGCGCTACCACTGTATATATCTTGTAATATATAAAATCCTTGCGTTACTGACTGACTGACAGACACGCTACAGCCGAAAGTATGGGGCGCAGGAAGCTGAAATTTGGTATGTTTGTTCCTTGGGGACCGTAGGGGTGCACTAAGAAGGCATTTCCCGAAATTCCCACGGGATCGGGCAAAACGGGTAAGTTAAAAAAAAATGCAGGCGCAGCTGCTGGCGTCGTCTAGTATATATATATATATATATATATATATATATATATATATATATATATATATATATATATATATATATATATATATATATATATATATATTATATATATATATATAAGAGTTTATGAAATCTAGATCAAACACACATTTCCTGTAATATTATGACTTCTGATAAAATCTACAAGTAGCCCTTTGTTTTATACCGTATTATACTTTTAGCAATACCTTTTATTTTGTAATTTTTTATTACGCCTTTTTAACGCCATTTTCTAAGCAAAAACGAGATGTAAGAAGTTAACAACTGAATATTGATAAAGGTTGTGTTTCAGTCACAATAGGTATATAAGTGCCAGACAACTAATTTGGTCAAGTAATTTTGGAGCAAAGCAGTAAAAGACGGAGAATCACACGCGTTATCTTATAAGGGTTTACCTGCTTCGTTTTTTGTTTTTGTGCAATACCCTAAAAAGTATGGCCAACACAATTCTGCCTCCAGTCATATATTTTCATAAACATATTAATCTTAAAACTAACATTAACATAGATAAATAAAGCGAAGTAAAGCTAATCAATTAAGTACACTGTAAGTGAATAACTTGTTCCAAGATACAAGGTTTCGGGTTCAGCCCCTGTTATATAATTTATCTGAGCCTGACATAGCTACTTAGTATTCGGTTTGAATGGTTTACTATTGTTTAAGAAAAAAACGTATGACAAAAGATCATTTTACAAACAACGTTTGAAAAATGAACTTTCATTTCGCAAACATATTACTTTAAAAACAATCATTGGACATAATACAGGTTTCGCAAATGTTTTACTTAGAAAATAATTAAAATGTTAAAATATTATATTAAAAATAATCACATGGCTAAATAATTCGTTTGCCAAATGGGTGATTGTACAAAAAGTTAGAAGATAAATTATTAGTTTTTAAAAATAACTAATTTCTAACCAATACTTACGCGAAATTTTGAAAATATTTAATTGCATGGTTGCAATTTTCATCTTGGACAGTTTATTTATAGGCAAGTAATAATTTTGTAGGTATTAATACTAATTTCATAGAAACCTAAGTCTTTAAAAAAAAAATATACACTGCCTGAATTTAAAAAAAAAATATACACTGCCTGAATTAAGCGAAATAAGCAGAATTCGGATCTGGCACTCGCCGGCCGCTGCCGCGGCACGCTGGCTTCGCTCGGTCGGCTCGTGCGTTGTGGTCGCAGTTCTAACCTAACCTAACCAGCCATTGTTTCAGTTGACCCTACACAAAGATTGTTGTATTAACGTAGATTTTGGTTAATACAATATTTACCAAGCAATGCATTTTGTCACATGTTATTTATGCTTTACGTTGTTTTGCCAAATAACATGTTTAAAAAAATAATCAATTTGTAAATTAATCTTTTAGCATAATAACTTTTTTATAGTAAATATATTGTCTAATGAGTAGTTTATTAAACAATTGTTTGTAAAATAATAAATTTATCAAGTATAATTTTGTCAAATGTTATTTGTCAAATGAACATTTTTCATTTGTTTTTTGTCAAATGATTGGACACCATTAAAAAAAACCGCATTCAAATCCATTGCGTAGATTTTAAGATTTAAGCATACCTACATAGGGACAGACAGACAGAAAATAGACTTTGTTGTATAGTATGTAGTCATATTTCACACAATATAGACCCGTTAAATAAACATTTGTATGAGTACAATTCGTGAAAATTTGAAAATAGTAAATATATTATGTAAATTCTAGTTAAAATGCCGACGGTTCTGTTCTGTATGACAAATTTATATATGGTTAAAATTGGGATTTGTCAATATTTGCCACACAAAATATTCTACGTAGTTTTCTGGACAAGTCGACAATATTATGTTTCCTAAGTTGCACCATGGTTTTCGTCTAATAGTTACGAAAATGTAGATTTTCATGCAACGTGTATTTGTTAGAGACAGCAATAGATTATCTTTAGTTAAGAGAGCCTAACGAAAGAACCGGGGCCACGCGTATTTATTTAAAAAAATCCAATCCAAGAATACTTCACGAGTAAAGCAAATACAGTTAAAACATTTCCGTATCTTACTTATAAGAACGTATCATTACAATAAGAAGATAAGTTAATAAATGTTGTATTTATCAAAAACAAATCAAAACAAACAAACACAAAAAGAAAGTCTATGTTTAAAAGTAGTTTAACAAGTTTTGAAACAGAATGTAAGCGAATGGTTTAACAAGGGGTATAAGGAAAATCTACAGACCAATATTGCTGTTGTCCATAACCTACAAACTACTCGAACGGTTAATGTACAGCAGACTTTACACCGCGGTCGACTCCGCCGTCCCGCCTGAACAAGCTGGCTTCAGAAACAACAGAAGCTGCGCCGATCAAGTTCTGGCTCTATCTTCCCTCATCGAGGCTGGCTGGTTTCTAACGCGGTCTGAAGACTTCCGTGGCCTTTGTGGATCTAAGTGCTGCCTACGATACTGTATGGATAGAAGGACTCCTAAATAAAGTCGGTAAAATCATACCATGTCGGAAAACCCTAGCACTGATAAGATCACTTCTCGGCCGTCGCTACATCCAAGTTAACGTGGGTGACAAAGTAAGCAGCTACAAAATCCTAAAGAATGGTCTTCCCCAGGGATCGGTCTTAGCACCACTTTTATTTAATATTTATATCAGCGATATGCCGGACACAGTATGCCAAAAATTTGCTTACGCCGATGATTTAGCTCTGGCTTTCCAGGTGAAACACTTTGAGGCGGGTGAATCAGCACTCTCCGACGATCTGAAGGTTATGGACGATTACTATGCAAAATGACGGCTTAACATGTTTCCACCTTACCAACTGTCTGGCCAACAAGAAGCTGAATGTATCTTTTTGTGGAGTACCCGTCAAACACAACTTTAACCCTAAATACCTAGGCGTGACATTTGACCGTTCTCTAACATTTAGACAACATCTCGACAATGTGGCGCAAAAACTGAAAACCATACTGAAAATTATAAAGCCTATCAGGAACAACATGGGGCGCCTCCGCCTCAGTCCTGCGAACATCCATCCTAGCTCTAGTTTACTCTACCGCGGAGTACTGTGCGCCTGTATGGTACCGAAGTGTGTACACCAATAAGGTCGACACCGAAGTCCACGAGGCCATGCGGATCATAACAGGGCTAATAAAGACCTCCCCATTCCCATGGCTCCCAGTACTAGCGCACATCCCACCACCAGACCTGCGCAGGTGCAACGCGGCGGCAGCTGAGTGGCACAAGTGCTCGAGACCCAGCATGCCAATTCATAAAACGCTTGACTATCTACCGTCGCACCGCCTGGCATCAAGACATCCAATTTGGACGGATGAACGTTTGGGGACCAATTTTGACGTCAAAGCGGAGTGGCGAGCCTCTTGGGAGCTCTTCGACCACCCCTAAAAGAGCTGATTGCAGACCCAAACACAAAACCCCCTGGTTTTGATGCTCTTCGTCCAATGTGGATGAACCGAAATAGATTCAGAGCAGGACACGGACGATCCAACCATCATCTTCACAAATGGGGGCTCAGAGAGTCACCATCCTTTGAGTGCGGAGAGCCCGACCAAACTCTAGCCCACGTGATGAATGATTGTCAGCTCCACCGCTTCCCTGGCGGTATGTCCGAGTTGCACCAGCTCTCTGCAGCGGCCAAAGACTGGCTAATAAACCTGAAAATAGACGTATAGGATCCAGCGCAAAGAATGCCATACGAAATGAGGATTTTTACAATTTCGGTAATTCACTCGAAAAAATAATCAAATATCAGCACAAATGTAAGCGGATGACAGGTAATTTCATTGTTACTAAACAATAGACTTTGGCAATGAAATGACGTGAAATTACACTTTTACTCAAATTATACTAGACCTCTCCCACGGCTCCGCAAGCGTGGACTATGAATCCTAACGTACCTCAGGAATCGTACTATCTATTGATAAAACTGTATAAAATCCGTGCGACATTTTTTTGAGATTATCGCGTTGATATAGACAGGGCGCGGCGAGGACTATTATATAATATGCATCGAACAAAAGCTTGTGCACAAACCTGCAAAAACTAGCCATTAGAATATCACCATTATTCACCAATACCCAAGGCATTTACTTTAAACCCTCTAATATTTAAACCCCATTAAATAAAAACGTCACCATAATATCATAGAAATATAAACATACATATCTATAGCTGAACTCTGTACAACAGACCCAACCAAACAATCTGAAAGATACAACAAGAAACATAGGATTAAATCTAATTCTATACTACACACGTACAGAATATAGTATATACAATATAGTATCGGAGGTTCCCAAATAAAGTTATAAAGGTACGATTGGTAGTTCAAGCAAGAACAAATTATTTGTGATAACAAAATTGATGTTAAATAATCATCAGTGTAAGCCAAAGTTGTTTGCGTATAGCGCTCTTGAATAATAATTGATTCATCAATCGGTTTTGCGGCGATTAAGGCTAAAGTAGGCTAGGCTAGGCTGGTCTAGGCGAGGCTAGAAAGCTATTGTTGTGATTTTAGGGCCACTTAGATGTCTAGAATTTGGTTTATGAGGACAATCGAAGTTTTAGTTCTAACGTGACCTAGTAGACGATTATAGATACAAATACATATATAATCTAGATCTTGTTTTGTGTTTCGGAAAGTTTTATTTTTTTATTTATCTTTATTTAGGAAACAAACAGTCATTTACAATTCATTGATTACGAAATAAGTGTTGAATACAGACTTGGAGTTCCATATAAATTACAACTTATATAGATAGAACAGAACAAATAAAGTCAAATATCTATATCATTTTAGTCACAAGAGAGAGACATTAGAATATTCCACGAGATTTCCACTTTTATAAAATAACGAACACATATTGTGAATATATGAAATTATACAATTAATACTATGATACTTGAGAGTGCAATACCTATTAAATTAAATTCATACTGTTTGATGAGATGCTAACAATGTTCTTTTAATTTTAGATTTGTATACATGTAAGCTGGTACTAAACATATCTATATCAGTGAATTGGTTATTGTAATCATTAACGCTGCGTCTAAAGAAGTTGTTGCCACTATATATAGTTCTATACAAGGGCACTGAAAATAATGTCTTCAAACGAGAATTGGGTCTGGGTACTCTGAAAGCAATTTTCTCTAAGATAGCAGGCGAATCTATATAATTGTTAATAGTTTTATAAAGAAACACTTGATCAAAATACTTTCTACGGTCACAGAGCAAAGTTAGGTTGTGGCGCTTAAGCGAATCATCGTAAGAAATATAGGGATAGTTACAGCGGAAATCCAACGCTTTAAAATTTCTTTTGTATTCTTTCAATACGAAAAGAATGACAATTGTATATAGGATTCCATATAATACATGCAAAGTCTAAGAGAGAACGTACAAAGCTAAAATAAAGAAGTTTGAAAGTAAAAGCTTGTTTAAAGGGCCTGGATATTCTAGAAATGAAACCGAGTTGGCGAAATTATTTCTGAACTATGTAATCAATATGCAAGTTAAATGACAATTTCGAGTCCATTATTACGCCTAAATCACGAACAGAATTGACTCGATTTAGAGGTTTATTGTTAATATGATAAGGAAAGTTTATCACATTCCGATTACGTGTGTATGTTATAATGGAACATTTGTCCAAGTTTAGATAAAGTTGGTTAGACGAGCAATAATGAGATAAGTTATTCAGATGAGACTGCAGCTCCCAACAGTCGTCATTATGGCATATAATTTTAAAAAATTTAGCGTCATCTGCATATAATAGAAAGTTACAAGGTCCAATATAATTGCCAATGTCATTAATGTAAAAAATAAAGAGCAACGGACCTAAATGTGATCCCTGTGGGATACCAGAAGGGATCTCCAGGAACCCCGATAAATAGCCCTTCAAAGAAACTGCCTGAGTACGATTTTTTACGTAAGAACTGATCCAACGATGTAAATCGCCGTGTATTCCGATCTTCCAAAGTTTCTCCATGAGCAAGTCATGATTTATTTTATCAAATACTTTTGAAAAATCGGAATACACTACGTCCACTTGAAGACCCGTATCCATCGCGCTGACAAGAAAGTTCGTAAATGTGAGCAGATTAGTCTCGACAGACCGCCCCTTACAGAAACCATGCTGATTTGGTGAGATGTGATTATGTAATATGTTTGACAGTTCACTTGTAACTATTTTCTCCATTATTTTACCAAGTATATTTAGTTTATTTATAGGTCGGTATTGCGTTACATCATCTCTTTTGTCGTTTTTTGGAATGGGAGTAACTAAAGTATTTTTCCATAAGATGGGATAAAAGCCGTCACTCAGAGATTTGCGGTATATAATACTCAGGGGTAGTGTTAATTGAGCAGCACATTTACGAATGAACAAGGGATGAATGCCATCATACCCAGCTCCCTTATGTATATCAAGTCCTTTAAGCTCTTTATAGATTCCATCTTTGCTCACATTTACGAACCCAATGTCTACAGGAGAGTCCAACGGAGGACAACTTGGATCATAATTTATAGGGCGGTGTGAAGAGTTGACATAAACAGAATTAAAATAATCATTAAACATATTACACATGTCTTCGCCGGAAATCGAAACACGGTTGCCTAGCTTAACCACTTCGGGAATTTCACTATTGGGTAATTTCGATTTTACGAACGACCAAAAATATTTTGGGCATGTTTTTATTTTTGCTTCACTAAAAGCGATAAAATTGTTGTAGTCAGATCTCTCTAACTTTGATTCTCTTCTACGAAGAGTCGAGAAAGTCTGATAATCGAGAGGGCTACCGTAACGTTTCCATTTTGAATGAAACTTCCTTTTCTCCCTGACTAATTTAATTAGAGCTCTACTATACCATACAGGATATCGGTTGGAGCTTATTATCTTTTTAGTCGGTACATATTCGCATATTAAGTTATTTAAAACACGATAAAATTTCTGAACCATGGTATCAACACTATCTGTATTAGGGAGTTCATAGGGCCAGTCCACCATCTCTAAAGAGGACTTAATGGCATCAAAATCGGCACGGTGGAAAAGCCTTCTGTTGGAAGTTTTTTGTGGAAGTGGCACATATGAAGTATGAGGTAAGTTAATAACCAACGACTTATGGTGTAAGTCTTCGGTGGTGATGGGGTCATGACAAGACTGCACAACGCAGTTGTTATTGCAAAATATTAGATCTAATAATCGATTATTGGCATTAAAACTTGAATTAAATTGTTTCAATCCTGAAAGGCTCATAAAATCTGACGTTGTTTGTGCCAGAGTGTTATTACAATTGGGTCGAATCAACATTGACTCAGTATCCGGGTCAGAAAACCAGTCAGCGTAAGTAACATTGAAGTCTCCTGCAATTAGAAAGATGTCATTGGGATGCTGTTCCATCAGGCTACTAACGCTATCATATATTACCATTAATTCAGAATCGTGACGACTATTATGTGGTATGTATGCACAACATATATTTAAGAAAACTGTAGTGGAACTAATAGAGGTGCGTTGGAGAAGTGGTACACTAATCCATAAGTGATCAGATGACACTGGCGCATTCCATCCGTCGCGCAGCACAGGCTTCATATCCCGGCGAACAGCTATGGCAACCCCACCACCCCGTTCCGCGCTTGCGGCTACGGGGTACCTATCGTGCCTAAACACAATATATCGGTTATCAAAATACTCAGGACTATGAAAATGAACATTGAGCCATGTTTCCGTAATGCATAATATGTCATAATCGTTTAAAATGATTTTAGATAAGAAAGAGTGTGATTTCGTACGCAGACCCCTCACGTTTTGATAATATATTTTAATTAAGTCCGTGAATTTGTCAAAGTATTATAAACATTATTATTCTAATAAAACAGTGATTCAACAGCCTCCTCAGACACAACGCCATACAAATCTCAGCTGACCATAAAATTATCAATATATTATTATCAGCTTGATATAAATTATTTGGTATAGCTTGAGATTGAGATAATCTTATTATTACTACCGTTGTAATATTACAGACTCGTGTTAAGCGATAAAAAACAGTGTTACTTTTTAAATTTTTGCAAAGAACATTGATGATAAAATTTATATAGGTTTGATCAGTAGTGATAAAAATAATATGTATGATATATGTAACATAGCACATTAGTATATAGGCACTCACAAAGATATTTCTTAAAATTAGTCATTTTGTGTTCGACAAGTCCTTTTCGCTGGAAACACGAATAACCTTGGAGGAATCAGATTTTCTAACAAATATTTTACAATCGCGAATCCAAAGATATGCGTAGCCGTGTTTTTGTTTCAACTCACGTACACGTTTGACAAGCAACTTATTCGCCGGCGTCAGGTGGTCGCTATAATAAATAGTGACGGCAGGCCCCGAGAAGCCAATGTCGGCTGTGCTGATACCACGACGTGCGCGCACCGCCGCCAACAGCTGATCCTTAGCTTGTTGCCTAACGTATTGAACGATTATTGCAGGCGGGCGCGAGAGCACACCTTGTTTCTGTTCAAAACGGCGGACACGGTGAACACGATTTATGTCACCCAATTCTAACGCCAAACCAACCTTGGAATAAATATTACTTAGAACTGAAACTAGGTTTTCACCTTTCTGTAGTGGTATCCCAGATATTTTAATGTTATTTCGCCTTGAATACTGATCACGTTCATCATTCTTCTTACTAAGTTCAGCGATTGTATTTTTTGCCTCGTCCAGCTCATGTTGTAAAGAAGATAACTGAGAAGTTGCCTGTTCAACGACGTCCAATCGTGCTTCCATAATTTCAACACGAGAGTTAACCTCCCTCCACTGGCTCGCCATATCCTGTATCGTGGACTTAAGGCTATTCACATCGGCTTTCAACTCATCAAAACAGCTGCGAAGGGTCCTTAGTTCCTTTAGGACATCCGTCAGAGTAGGAGTACCTTGCTGTCCAGACATGCGACAGTCAACACAGCGCCAATTATCCTTCTTTTCTGCGGTCATCCTACGGTACGTTGTTTCTTGAAGCCCGGAACAAGAAAAATGAAGAAGTCCTCGGCACTGACTACAAACGACCCCGTCAGTGACAACATCCTTACATTTCGAGCAATTCATTTCGCAAGATACTTGTTTCGTGCGATGTACACCTTTGTCCCTCTAAATTTCTAAAGTCCCTGGTATATGGGTAATTCCAATTAACTGGTAACCCTTTTTTTAAACGTCAATATCGAATTACAGTTGTCAATTGATATTGATGGATATTTATTATGGATGTCGTGGGTAGTTACGAACCATTGATGTGAGGTGTCACTTTATAAATATATGAGGGTATAAAATTATGCTACTTGCGACTGTTTTTTCTGCTGATTGCGGTCGTATTTCGTGCAGATAACAACAAGACGCCTTCCTTAGATGTTCTTCTATCCGTTGAATTACGTTGGTGAAAACTTTACTTAGGTTTTAACACTTTTTATGATAAATAGTTACAGAGCAAAACAATCACCGTGCCGGGGTTGCCAGATTATGTGTTTATGGACTATGTATATTATATTAGCCGCCCAGTAGATAGTCTATTTAGTAGAGTATTAGCTTGCTGGTCTGCTAAAATAAGAATAACTTTAAACATTACCAATACATAGATACACACCTCTGACTTTTCGAAGTGATGTGTGTATTAAAAACCGTTAATTATAGCTCGCTTAATAATGTGCCCGGTAGATGGCAATAGGCTCGCCCCCTATTACATTGGGACCGAAACATAACTGGTGAAAAGTGGGTGTGTAATACACCTCTGCTTACCTCTTCGGGGATAAAAGGCGTGAAGTTTTGTTCATCATCTTCAGCCCCTTACAGTCCACTGCTGGACTAGGAAAGGAACTAGCTCCTTTGAAAGGAGGAATTGGCCTACTATACCACGCTGGCCAGATGGGTTGGTATAGGATTTGTTTCAAGTTTTCCTTCTCTTACAGTGCTGTTCTGTGCATAGTATTGTCCCTCTGTCGGCTCTTACGCCACCCACGGGATGATATGGAGTGGTGACATTCCGTATTCTTAATCCGTCACCACACGGACAAGAGTTATGTTATGTTTTTAAACCTTCGCGACTTGAACACATAGTAATAAAAACAAGTTAAAGTTAAAATGAATAAGTGGTGTGTTTGATGTTTTGATGTTCCTTAACAATTTAGAAAGCATTAGTAGTATTAGATTGAAGAAATGTGTTGCCATTTTATATATGTAGGTACTACCCATCCGAAAATATCTTCTGTGTAGTAGGTACTATAATTTATTTCCCCAACAATACAATTTATTTCTATTCCAACGCGGTTGACTTTTCTATTATCATCAAACCTAAAAAAACAATATTTCAGGATTCCATAACAATCTCAAACATTACTACGTGCTTCTCTTCCAAAGGGTGGGTATAACCGACATAAAAAAGAGAACTATTGTATTAAAACGCTAAGTATGTCACAAACAGAGATCGGGTAATTTATTGAGTGCATTACAAAGAGTTGGCACTCCGAATCGCACTTACATGTACTAAGATATGAATTATTCTGAACGCGCCGTAAGGAAAAATTCACGAATTTATGAACGTACGTGCTGAAACATAGTATGGTCTTAAAGAAACGAGACAGCGAGTTTTTTATTAGTTTGCCGAATAATGACGATGTAAAACAGCGCTTTTTATTTCAAAAGTTCTTTGAAAGTATGTAGGACCCTTTTAAGAGCACAGGAATAGTGCATGTTCAAAATAATATCATAATATCAGCCGAATGACGTCCACTGCTGAACATAGGCCTCCTCCAAGGCTCTCCACATGGACCGATCTTAAGGCACCACTTAAGCATCCATCCGCTGCCCGCGATCCCAACAAAATAATATATTGTTAATTAAAATTATCCATTATATTCATTTAAAGTTTAGTCTTTTAGTAGCTATCAAGCTACTCATCCCGGCTTAGAATGGATAGTATCATGTATAAGTTACACATAAAAATTACAATTTATACACACTCTGTCTTTTGATGACAAAAGCCTGAAAAGCTATTCAGTAATTTCTGAATTTACACAAACAGGCAAATAGTCGCGAAGGATGACTTTGTTGAATAATTCATATGCAGCTATAAATGAATGCTAAACAAAGTTGTCAAGCTACAATAACTTATTTACCTTACACTAGTCTAAACCATGGAATATAGCTATCCCTTCGGGTTGCGGAGGTCAGACAGATAGTTGCTCTGTGTAACAGCTTATATTCAGCCAAATCCGGTTAGATTAGTAAACGGACCCAGGTTGAAACTGGGATAGCGCTAAGTGGATAATGAATGTGTAACTGATTCTCTTTACCCTATCAAAAATCGATAAATAAAAAAATTGATACATACATACATATACTCACGCCTTCTTCCCGTCGGGGTAGGCAGAGACAACAGAACGCCGTTTGCTCCTATCCTTACAAACCTCACGCGCTTCCTCCACACTCATTACTCTTTTCATACATGCTCGCCGGTTTCGGGTACTTCGGACCTTTCCGTTTCTTAGGATGTCTCCAATTTGGTCGACGAACGTTCGCCGAGGTCTGCCGCGACCGACTTGCCCACACACATTTGCCTTACATATCTGATTCGTCATAGGTGCATAGGGTTCCCCCCAAGAACTTAGGGTCCCAAGCCAACCTCACCTGCAAGTGGTGCACCTGCCGATCAACGGACGAGGCTCTGGCAAACAAAATAGCCCGGTAAGCGGCAATACGCTCGCCACCTATTACGTGGGATCAAAACACTGGCGAAAAGTGGGCGTTTAATATCCTTCTGCCTACCCCTTCGGGGAAACAGGCGTGAGTTTATGTATGTATGTATGTATCTGATTCGTCATTCTTTCTTCACTCATTCGCTCCACGTGTCCAAACCACCTAAGCATTCCTTTCTCAATCATCAAAAAAATTGATACAAACTCAAAAACTCATAAACTGGCTTCAAAAAGTCAGTAGTACACAAAGTAATGTTTTAATCGTGAGAACATCGCTATAAGGCTGGTTTATCGCTGGCCTCACAGTATAACAATTAACCCTTTCGTATTTCAAAACCGCTACCTCTCACGTTTTACACCACGCACAATGTCCAAGATTACTCTTAACATAGCAGAGGCCAGAAAATTGTACTCGACATTGGATGCCAAATCTTGAAGAGAGACTCCATTACCTAAACCCTATTTAAGTATTTTTCCTTTACAGACTTACGCCTGTATGCCTGAAGGGGTATGCAGAGGTAAGTGTAGTATTGAACCCACTTTTTGCCATGTTATGAATTTTAGGTCTTACGTAATAGGGAGCGAGCCAATTGTTATTGCCGGGCACTTTTGTCCGACCTGGGAATCGAACCTCACAATCAACAGACGCATACGCTATCCACTGGACCACACAGGCAGTATATTTAGTTTTACCTTGTGTCAAATAAATTCTAAAACTCCCTTATCTACCATTTCTTAGTAGATAAGGGAGATCTGCAACCTTGAACTTAGAACGATAAAGTTCGGGCCGATGCTAAATCAATATTAAAATATGGATAGGTTTTTTGTTGACTTTTACGAGGAAACTTTCGAGACACGTGTATTAGGTATGTCAAGTTATTTACTAAGAAATAATTGTATCTGGAATTCAGGAATAAGGTCAAATACAAGAAAGTAACCGCGCATTTATATTATATTACTGTAAATGTCGAGATTTTATCTTATTTTATTTATTTATACACTGAACTATGTACAGATTGATTTTGCCTTGGAAATTACCATGTGACCTCAAAAAAGAGCGCCATTCTGTTCGTCGTCTGTGCATTCGAGTATTCTTACCGTAAGACGCGCCAAAGCTTTACATCAAAAGGTAGATTCACATGTCTATTTTTAGAACGACAGTCTAGCTAAGCATTTATTCGCCCTCTGTAGATATGGCGCAAATGTAAACATATTCTCTCATTTGGAAATAATTAAAATGTGTCTTCAGTCGTTTCATACCACGGTTCGAACCGAAATACATCTAGGTCTGTCGGGGAAGAAAACCTCTAGTAAATCTTGTAGTGATTATTTGTTTCACCTTTATACCGGATCTATATCGTACATACAAATGGCAATCTCACAATTTTCTCCACAGTTTATTAATATATATATTTAATGTAAAAATAATCAATTAAGATTTAGAACTATTATTGAATATATAATGTTCGAAATCTTTTTATTATTACTTTCATCAAAGATTAGGTAAGTTTACGGGTTAACGGCATTGAAAGAAGTAGGTATCTATAATAACTCTTGTTACAAAGTAAGACTAAACTGTACAAAAAAGACGTTTACTTAGTTATGTAGCCCATAAAGTAGGTTTACATGGAGCGCTTCACAAATACCCGACTTTTACCTAAAATAACCTTTTTTAACGAGTAAAATATTACAGACGATGTCATTAATTAGCTTGACTTTGACCAATATGAAATAAACAATAATGTTTGATCAAACCAAAGGAAATGGAAAATATAAATAAGTATTTTCCATGTTCTTTGATAATTTTTCATCCGAAAGCAGACTTTTAAATATTGGGTTAAAGAACAATGGCAGAATTTGGTCTGGGTTTGTTGTGGCGAACTTAAACCTCATATGAACAAAACAAATAGTTTTTTTTTTCTACGATTTTTAATATTTTCACTTTGTCTCGTTAAAGCTGGAGCATTTTATGATGATAAAAAGCATTCCAATTGATTACGAATACTTTATTATTTGGTTGTTGCCATAGACAATGATGTGACAGGAATAGAGGTGAGTGCTATATCCGTATCGATTATTAAATAAGTAATCGATACGATCGACCTTTATAGAGTTGATTTGGTTTAAAATGCAGTTATTTAATATCTAATCAATAAGCTAATATTTTTGAAGCAAAACAACGGTTAAATCAAATAAAAATGTCACAGAATCGTTTTAATGTTGTATCGATTTCATATAAAATCAATTTAAAATGTGCAGCTCTGCTTTTGTCTTTGGCTGTGACGGTTAGATGCTACAAAACAAGGACAAAATACTTCTGCGTTTTGATGTCAATCTGACATATGTGATTTGATAATTCAAAGCTATCTACCTACATTGTTTAACTTTCATACTTTAACTTTCCTTTTATCTACATTGTTCATTCTGGACTAAAAATTCAAACACCGATATCTTCTTTTTCCGCCTTTCCTGAGTGAAAATAGAAACATTATTTTATAGATTTTGTTACTTATGCCAAATTTTTTGATATATTTTTTATTACTGTACGCTGCAATTTAATTTCAGACATTTTGATGTATGGAGATCTGCCATTGTCCTTTGTTGCTGAAATAATTAACATTTTCGCTGCTAATTGCAGCAGTTTAGTGACAGTTAAATTCATTCTGAAAACGATTAGTGAAAACCGAAAGCCTAACATAAAACCGCGAACTTATTGTATGTTTACAGTAATAGATATGAATAGTTTACTAATTTATTTCCATAAAATAATCAACAATTGGAGGTATAGTTTAAGCTATTTATAAGACTTAAAATAATTTAATAAAACGTATTAATATATACAAGAAGTGAAAATTAAAAAGCTTAAAAATTAAAATTTAGAAGGCGTCATGAAACTCATCCGCATCGCAGTCAATTCGAAGCGTGCCCAGAAGACTGGCAGCATTACCTCGTTGAATGGCTATACTTATCTTTTGAGCCAAATACGTGCCAGCCTTCTGCCCTTATGAATAGTTAAACAGACTGCATGACATTACATATTTCATAATTTGTTGTTGTAAATTATCATTAAAGCGTCTATAACTTTGTAGCATAAACGAATACAATTAGCAAATACAACACATGTATAAACGTAAAGTAAACAAATGAAATGAAACAAAATGAAGGACGAAGAATCGATGCCAAATCTCCAGGATAAACAGAAGCGTTAGAAAACAAGCAATACAGTCAATACAATACAAAGGGACACATTTCGACGGGACTACATCGTCGGAATAACTAGAAAATCTACTCGAAGCAACGGTACGTTTCGAGCATCTGGTCGGTATATTTCCTCTGTCCAAGGCCACATAAAAATAAGTGAAATATTAAGGCAATGAATAAATTATATCATAGTCTACCCGAGGAATGACGGACGATCTTTTCATCAAGAAACCATTTCTTTATTGCGTCCATAGGCTGTTTGTTTTAAGAATATGTCTGGTATTTAGTCACGGTACTCACGTTAGGACACATTCGGATAACTGTCTCAAGGTTCAAGGAATGATGGCATTATGTTTGGAGGCATAGGTTTAAATTAGGGTAGCGGGGAACCAAATGTCAAGAGGGTCTATAAGACGGTTGCTAAGTGAATAAGCTTGGTGAGTACGCAATAATGAATGGTGTTTGGTTTTGGCATTTTCCTCTACGTAATCAGTAGCTAAATTTGATATATTTATATTACGCGAAAGGTTTTGCCCCTTGTGGAAATATAAACAGCCCGCTATGCGGACGGTTTCGGATACAGACCCACTTTTCGTACCGATGCGATTTCTAAGACAAGTGCGTAGTAAATATCGCTAGCTAAAAGGTGAAGAAAACCTCGTGAGTAAACATCATCCTGCATATCCGAAAGTTCTCTATAATGTCACGTACTTGCGGGGATCCTGGGTGGATCAGCAGTGGAAAAGTTATACAGAGCTGATATCTATACCTATATATTGTCTAAATTTACTTTCTCTTTTCTCGATATCCAGGAATATTTTCATTGACTGTGACGTCGCTGTGACGTCGCGATCACACCTCCCACTCATATCAGACGCCACTCCGGGCTTCGGGCTTCCTATAAATACGGAGGCGCTGGGAGCGCGGGCCCCTCTTTCTGCATTCGGCTGAACAGCGGCGAGCAAAGCTAAGTGCACCAGCTACTCTGAACGACCACCGGAAGCGTATCTCCAACAAGACCCCTTACTATCGCCGAATCACGCGACCCTGGTTCTATAGAATTTCTTAATAACGTTTTAATAAGTGTTTTGCTAAAGGATGTACTAAATTCTTTGATGAATTAAATTAATTTTTCATTGTAACAGCAATTACGATTTTCATTTAACCACACGTAGTAGTGATAACGTTACAGTGGCGCTGAACGTGGGGCTAGTAGGGATAACGTTACATGACGATAGAGACTAAATAGCAATATAAATACAAGTCATACTAGCATATTTTACTCTAGGATATTCAATAGAGAGGTCTAAAGATTTTCGCCCAAAGAAAAATTATTCCTAAATGGCCACTGCTTACAAATTATGTATGAAAATGAAACAACATTTTACTGTGACAACGTTTTAACCTCGCTTATCCCTGAAGGTCAACTCCGTTATTATAATTGTTCTAAAGCTTGTTCAAAAGCTAATCTCGTTGTCATAGCTGTCAAAATGGTATGATCTTGTGAAATATTTCCGAGGGGATTGTAACTTGAACGCAGTGAAAACGGTAACCTGATAATTGTCTGATTATGTTTCAACTTTGGCAATTCAAATAAGCAACAATTTTACAACAAAACGGCAAAAGTGTAGATAAATATTTTATTGTAATTTTTATTATTATTATAGTCTATCAGAATACAAATTGTAGGTGACGTGCTAGGTCAGGAATGTCTTGTACTAGGTGTAGGAAAACTAACAAACCGCTACTTAAAGGGCCTCTGATTCAAAGCACAATTTAAATTATTTACTTATTAAGTTGTTTATTACTGTCAGCTTAGGGCGCAAAAGTAAATATCGTGAGGAAATCTGCATACTATCTGAGAGTTCTCCATCGTAGTAGTTCAAAAGACATAATATGAAGTCGGCCAAACCGCATTTGGCCAGCATGGTGCACCAAATGCGGGTAGCATTTGGTTAACGTGATGGATTATATTCTATCTCCCTTCATAGCGATAAGAGGTCTTTGCCCTGAATTGAGACAGATTATAAACAGGGTAGATATTATTATCATCGTTTTGTCTCAATTTGGGTAAATTTGGCCTCAATACGTATAGAGTAGTAGTAGAAGTACCTTTTAAATAAAAAAAATTTTGAGGCAGACCATGTTATAACGTCCGAGGTATTGAGCAATGCTTAATCAAATAACACATTTTTATATATTTGGAAGTCAGGCAGTTACACAGTACAATAAAATCAACACAATAATTCTCCTTTAGGTTATAAACCATACATAAACCACTGGAATAATAAATTCGTACAACGAGTCTAATTAAAAAATAAAACAAGATTCTCATATATATAACCTCATCTCTCATAAATTTAATCTGCCTACCCTAGACAGAAATGGGCTATTAATCTGTTTGCCAATAGTGGTGATCATGGCAATACCTTTTGATTGCCTTCAAAAACCTATTTCCTATCATAGATCCTAGTTAGATCGGCAAAATGTTGGCTCTTACCTAGTTATCTTTATAGAATTTTAATCACCGGGTCCTACTCGCGATACTTTACTAATTTTAAGGTACAAATAGCTCTGTCATTAGGCAGTGATAACCTAGTGGATACCAATAGACTGCCGTGCAGAGGGTATCGGGTTCGAATCCACGATGTGCACCACTGACTTTTC
Organism: Euclidia mi; assembly: GCA_944739405.2. Taxonomy (NCBI): domain Eukaryota; kingdom Metazoa; phylum Arthropoda; class Insecta; order Lepidoptera; family Erebidae; genus Euclidia; species Euclidia mi. The sequence continues at coordinate 23,861,749 of OX123205.2, forward strand.
GAAGTTAAGTGTGCATTGGATTGCTCATAGTCTCCCATTAAGACTGCCAAGATTTTGCAGCTTAAGGTGCTCTCCGAGGCCAACGATCTTCATGACAGTCGAGACTGACAGCTTATTGTGAGGATAAGCTGTCGGTCTCAAAGGCAAGGGGCAAGCTATAATCATCAATCTAATATGCTCGTTACGCCGGAAAGTCAGTGGGTTTTAACCAAACTAAATGAACATAATTTATTGCTTGCGTATGATATCAATAACTATTAACTTTTGCATTAGTAGATAACTCACAATGTGAAACAGTTGCAGCTCCTTACAAATATAAGATGTAAAACCATTATACTGGCAGTTAAAAAGAGTGGACACGACTTTTATTACCCGTTCTTTCTCGTGGTTCTACCTATTGCATTGCGAACGTGGCAGTAAATGTAGAATCATCTAGTAATTAACTTTAAATTTTTGACGTTCAAAAGCGTCACTTTGTGGCCTAAATTTATTTATTTATTTAATTAGGTCTACCAGCTATTGTTACAGTAATACATGCATAATTTACAAAAGTAATATCCTCATCACTAACTGCACAATCTTTACAGGTAAACAACACTTGCTAATTAGAACATGTTATTAACCCAAATTAAGTTTAAATCTGCAGAATTACAAATACCTTACATAACTAATTATTGGTAAACAAATAGAGAAAGAAATCGACAATTATACAAAACAAAACAAAATGCTTCCTAACTGCTTGCATTGGAAATTTCAAGGATCTTCCTAATAAAAGCATTTAAGGAGCCGCAATGAATATCTATGACATCGCTATGTTCATTAATCAGCCTACATATTCTAGGAACAGGCGAACATGCACCAAATTTGGTCCTACGTAGTGGTGGGATCAAAGGTGTGACTGGTTTGCGAGGACGGCCACGTGGCACTCTAAATCGAAATCTTTCTAACAGCTGCGGGCAATCAATTTGATCGTGTAGAAGTTTATAAAGAAATTTCAAATCAATAATGTCTCTTCTTTTATCGAGCGTCATTGTTTCAAAATGAGATAGTTTTTCGATATACGACATATTTCGAATCTTTCTTCTGGACCAATACCCTAAATGCTTCATAAATCTCTTTTGAACCCTTTCCAACCTAAGAGTATGGGTAGAGTAGTGTGGCCTCCACACAATGCTGCAATACTCCAAAATACTTCGGACAAAACTGTTATAGAGCACTATTTTGGTACTAGAGTTTTTAAAATATTTACCGTTTCGTATTACAAATCCTAGACATTTAAGAGCTCGTTTGGTAATAGTGTCAATATGATCGACAAAGATCAGCTTATTGTCCAAATTAATGCCTAGATCTTTGATGTTTTTAACTTCCTCCAATTTTCTTCCATTGATGTAGTACGAGGATTTAATACTAATGACTTTCCGACTAAATTTTATGTGGGAGCATTTTTCACTGTTAAGATAAATTTTATTCCGAGTCCACCAGTCCGACAAAATAAATTAATAAATGATTTTGACTTTAACCCAATACCTTTTGCTTAAAGTTTGTTAGTATCTCCAGAAGGCTATCGTAGCTAACTCTATTAGCTCGACCACACATGTCATACACACAAAATTTCAAGTGTTTGTCGTGTAGTAACGTGACATAATATAAGCTGTATTTACACCGAGTGACAGCGGTCCTGCCTCCACGCGTAAGACATATCTACGAGTAACTAGTTGGTTCACACGCGAACTATACATATGTACACGACACCTCACTTCAGTTAGGGTGCCTTTCTAAATAAAATGTGCGAAGAAAACAAAATGGAATATAAAGCTCTGTGTAAGATAAAGATATAGCATTAGAGACATTTAAATCTCGAAAACAAGGGTTTTAAACTATTTTGATGGAGCGGGTTACTTAAGTAATTTGCATGTCATTATAATAACTAAAATATATTGATCCCAAATAAAAAAAATACGCTAAAAATCTCGCAGCTGCTAAAGATTTGTCTTCAGTTCGATAATTACATTGTTGTTATAAGTGGGAAATATTTAACATTTGTCCCAAGGTTTCGGCATGGGACACCACCCGTAGGTAGTCACGGGACGACTGTTACCGCTATTGACGTAAATAAGAATATTTCTTTAACAACATTAATTAAAATAATGTAAGGCCAATGTGTCCAGACAATCCTCGAACCTGAAAGTACTCAACACATGTTATCCACACCGAGTGACAGCGGCCCTAACTGCGCGACATAACTAACTTGTTAGTTCACATGCGAACTATGTTCACGATACCTCACCTCACTTAGGGTGCGTTCCACACGTGCGAAACCGCAAAGTGTTTTATTACGAAAATGGCCAACGATAGAGAATTTTTAACTTTATGCCTCCGTGGTCCAGTGCATAGCGTATGCGTCTGCTGATCGGGAGGTCCCGGATTCGATTCCCGAGTCGGGCAAAAGTGTTACTGAGTTTTGCCGAATTCTCGATATCGAAACGTGCCCGTTATCGGCAACAGGCTCGCCCTCTCGGAACCTATAAATTATAAGGCGAAATATGGGTGTAATATCCCTGCCAAACGATCTTGGGATATAGGCGGGAAGCTATAAAAATATATACAGACAATAGACGTAATATTGTCGATTCTCTCACACCGCCTAGCGATAGCTAAACGGTGTTGGAGTCATGACACATGTACAATAGATCCTCAAACTAAAGGTTCGTGTAAGGCAAAGGATTAGCATTAGGTCATGAATGTTAGGCTTTTTAAAAGATTATCTCCGCGTAGTGTCGAGTGAAGTAAAGTGTCTACCGAAAGATTAGGTGGTACGAGACTTACTACGGAATTCAATATTCGAAATATAGATAGATCTGCAGATTTTAGATTCGTTTTTGACAGTTTTTGACATCAGCTCCATACAAAATATGTCAAACACGAATCTACAGATCTATCTATAGTTCGAATACTGAAAATGGCCGTTAGAAAATATGTAACTTAAAAGTGGTGCTTTATTTCCACAGGCATATAAATTAGAGAACTAAAGACACGAAAATAAAAGGAGTGAATGGGTGGAGAAGACAGGTGTACGGATTTCATAGTGGTTTAAGTGATCGCCTCGGAGCTTGATAATACGCCGAGTGTTATGGGTTAACTTCCCACACGAGTCAACATTTTATGTGTACCCACAAACTGTTGTTTCGAGCCTAGGTGTTCTTTGTATCCCTTTTGAGGACCATCGACACTGGCGACATCTAAGGGGCAAAAAATACACTAGACCCGAAATCACGCTATTAAAATTCTCAAAAAAATACAAGGCCTCAACAGCTTCCATCGGGCTGCGGTCCCACGATCACCTATTTAGTCTGGTTAGAGGATTCTCCCTGCAGTTGGAGGAACAGCCCTGTCCTTCAAAACAGTATATTCTATTTCGTGACAAACTTCACTTTAGTAAATTATTATAATATAATAAATACAAAGAAGATAGTTCTATTTCAATATGAAACAATCGAGCAAAAATACTCGTATATCCTACTAAATGTTTGGGACGTATCTTCCATCGGTAGGTACCTACTCCGAGAAACTCTTTCTCTGTCAAACGGTTTTATTAAAAGGACTTGCTATATTAAAAAATATACGTATCTACATTTGCCACAACAAAATTGAGAGAGAAGCAATATTATTTTGTGTTGAACACACGTTATCTCATTTAAAAGAATATTCTTTTGCCGCGGAACATCGGTTGAAATAACGACGTCTATTTTTATTCTACATAGTTAGTTTTAGAATATAATAAAATGGATATTCAATTCCAATTGTGTACGGTAAAACTTCGTGCAGAATATTGACGATCTAAGTCATAAGTTTACATGCTTCGGTTTTACTGTAGGTAGAGTCCTATAAAAGAGTAGTTGATATTTATTATAGTAGAGGATGCCCGCTGCTACGTCCGAACATTTTATTTTAAATTTACCGTTTCTTATTGGATCTGTGGGAATTTATGAAAATTTCTTCTTAATACAACTCTACGGTCCTCAAGGAACATACATGCTAAGTGTCAGATTCTTGCGCTCAATAGGATCAGCTGTCCGTTGTGTATAACTCAGTAACGCAAGAATTTTACGTATACAAATAGATACTAGATTTACCCAATGCTTTGCCCGCATGCGGGTCGGTTAACGGGATAAAAAGGTAGCTCATATGTTATGCTGATATACACATATAAGCTACATTATTGCAAAGTTCCATCAAACTAACATCCCTAGCGAGAGAGCAGTTTAAAAACAATAACCCGAACCGGAAATAATCTAACAATATTTTTTTATAGAGTCACGCCTGTATCATTGAAAGGGTATGCAGAAGTGTAATATTACACCCACTGCTATACTATATTTGGCCATGTTATAAATTGTAGGCCCTACGTAATAAAGGGGGGGGGGGCATTGCCGTTACCTGGCACTTGCCAGACTCTATGCTGCAAATGAGAATTCAGCAAAACTCACTGACACTTTCGTCTGTCCCGGGAATCGAACCCGAGAACCAATCAGCAGACGCAAACGTTATCCTGGACCACGGAGCCAGTCAAAATCAAACATAACCAGTAGAAATATCTTCTCAATACATTTTTAAATTATCTTTAACCGCCTGACCTTTGAATTCACACCGTAGAATACCGTAGGTGTTCATAAAGAATATTATATGACTAAAGTGTTAGAATACGAGCGAACTGGGAATTATAAGTATTATAACTACGAGTGGCCGCTTGAATATATATCATTTGCGATTGCCAAAGAAACTGGGAGAACCCCAAGTTTGGATGGTTAGGGCGCCGAGTAAGAAATGGTTCAAATACTTTAATCTTTCTTCAGGGATTTTCCCTTGAGGAACCGCAGGAAATTTACGAGCAATATTTCTATGGTAATAAAATAATAATACAAGTTCGCGTATAGGAAAACTATCGGTTTAAGTATTTGTTGCAGAAAAGAAAAATACAGTCTGTTTTAGAGGCTAAATAACGTGAACGTGAAATAACTAGCTATCTCAATGAAATTCGCTCCGCTGCGACGTGAAAGAAGGATAGACAAAACAACATTTTCATATAGTCTAATATTATAAATAATTAGAATGGCAATTTAGCCGTGGTAACAAATGTAAATATAGTCAACGTCTTCAAATCAGCCATTAATATTAACTTTCTTTTATTTTCGCCTATTAAATAATGAAATATGCCGCCTGATCAGTAAAGGTCATCATACCAATATTGTATCAATAATAATAGCATGACGATCCTCACCTTGATAGCCTGAAAAACAGCTTTTCACGCGCCGCCTTAAAGGACACGGAATCTAAAAACGTGGACAGGTAATGTTATGCCTAGCACATACTCAAAATGTATATGTATTTGGTAGACATTCGGACGTGTAGACTTCCTCTGCAGGACATGGACCTCCCGCAAGTTTTGCGACACAGAGATTTTGAGCTGCCCGCATCCAATGGCTTCCCACGATCTTAACCAAATTGTCGCTCCACCTTGCCGGAAGCCTACCTCTGCTGTGTCTTACTGTAATACATGCCTAAATATATAAAGATACTAATAATAAAGATAGTGGTATACTACACTGCACCTCATCCCATTAAACAAAGAACACAAACCTCCAGAGAGTAATATACTAAACGGTAAAGACATAACAAGTTTCTTTTCCCGTCTCGAAGCAATTCCGGGATGGAATACAAACATTTTTCAGTGTAAAACTTTTAGTAAACTGTGGCGCAATATCCTTTGGGAATATCTGGGGTATGACATCGAGATCGCACATGTCTTTGTCATGTTTTGGTCTTTGTTATTCTGTGTTAAAATCTCCAAAAGTTCTAACTCATAGGTATAATAAAGCGTTGGTGGTCATAACATGATCGTCATGACTTGAGTAGTTTATCAGCTCAAGAAGAAAAACAAGGAAATAAAATTCTTTATTACTATAAACAAATCGGTACAAAGTATTAAATAATAAATAGGAGGATAAAAACGACATAAAAATTATAAAGAAGGAATAGGACGGGAACAGCAAATATATGAAAAAGGAGACTTATTTCGTCACATTCGGACTTCTCTCTCACTCCTATTCTAAAAAGGCAGACAGATCGCTCTTTTCTCTGAACTTCTAATGTTCGACATGTTGCTGGATGTAGCCTGAAATCAGATAACCGCATATGTATGCCTAGTAGACACTAGGATCATAATATTGTACTTATTATATATATAAGCATAGTGACTTCACGAAAAAAGACTATGACACCATAAAGCAAACAGCTTCTTGTACAATATTCTCAACCTTATTATGCTAATCGTAGGCTACTAGTCAATCTAAAGCCGACCTTAGCAACATAGCATTCTAGCCATCTGTCGCCACTTCTAGACTTACTAATAACTACAATCAACAGATGAAGTGACACCTATCCAATTAACCCAACGTACAGCAGTTGTTACTGGCAGCCTTATACTGGCAGACTTACAGCTAAGAGAATGAGCCAATTGGTGAATTAACACAAATTATAGCAGTTCATACTGCCAGCTTTGCAGCAGGCTTACAGCTGCGAGATAAAGTGATGATTATCTTGACCTCGTCAACTGATGAGACAGTTTATTACGTCAAGAGATGTGGCAATGATGTGACGTCATAAAGGCTTGGCTCTGAAGCTTTGGTGACTATACCCATTGATTTTATTACGTCACAACGGATTTGCTCTGGAGCTTCAGTTGGTTGGTTGTTCACATAAGTAGCTACTTATGTAGGTACAGACAGCCAAAATTATACTCACCCAACGGTCTAAAATTATTTGAACGTTATTAAACAACAAGGTTGTTTTTCCTTTGAAATAATATACCATAACATACCATAAGATTGACCTTACCGTTATTTTAATGACACTGAAAGACTTTCATTACTTGTAAACCGCTTTCTTGGCTGACCATACATAGTACAGTATATTGCTAACATATTGCTAATTGAGAGCTATGGTAGGTTGGTCTAAGATGGCGCAGGAGATAAGTTGGCGCACTCGCGATTGGTGGATTCTGGTGTGTCGCAAGCAGCTAATATCAGCCGTGTTTTGTTTACTATTTGTGCCGGTACTTGCTCCCAAAAAAGTCTTCGATTTTCTCACAAAACGATTGTTCCAGGTAAGTTGTAAGATTTTGAACACTTTTAATCTAATTTTATTCTCATTTGGAAGTTGAGTCAGAATAAAACAATGCATATATGACGTGTTTTGGATGAATTGTTGACTAAACAAACACTTTATATCGACCTAAGAAACGAAATAATTCTGGTATTTCATAGGAGATGGCGTTAGTGCAATGATTTCTGCATTGTGGGGAAGTTTGTAAGATGGCGCAACGGGCGGGTGTAGAAGATGGCGCACGCCATCTTACAAATCCATTTATTTTAATTTGAGAATTGGACTTTCTTTTCATTTCTCAGCAGTGTGAGGAGTGATTGTTTAACAAGAGGAGAATAGGCCTCGTGTTAGACAATCACTCCTCACACTGCTCGATTAAAGTTGTGGTTTTTTTTCAGTAAAAAAATATTGTTGCAGTCACTTTACCACCACATAGCAGCCACGAGATGCAGCCTCTCACCTTACAAACAGCAATTAGAGGCAGCAAGGAAGCAAAAAGCTGAACCAAAACCTAAAAACCTAAACAAAAATCTAAAGCACCCAACAAACCTGCTGTAGAAAAGTTCTGGACATGTCCTAGGTGTCAGGAAATTTATAAGGAACCCTTAAAAGAAGACTGGATAATATAATGCTCAGTGTGTCAAGAATGGTGGCGTGAAAAATGTACGGGATATCTTGGAGTTGGTGTATTTAAATAAGACATTTGTCTCCTTTAGATGACCTCGCATTAACTGCGCCATCTTATCGACTTTGCTGCGCCAACTTACCGGGTGGGTTGTGTAAAAGTGCGCATTTCTGATTTATTAAGTTCATATGAAAATTTGTCCAAAGATAATAGATGTGATTTTGATTTATATATTCTATTGTTACGCATACGTCAAAGATTTAGAATATATAAATGTGATTTCGAAACGTTGCATTTCTATTTTATTATGACCGATTGTTTCAAAAGTGCGTCATCTTACACCAACCTACCCTACTGCTAAAGCATTTATTAGCTTATTTTAAAAATATTTTTGTTATTAGTCCCAAATAAATAAGAAATAACTGTTTTATGTTTTCTGTCAATTAATTTAACTAGAACTTATCAGACAGTGGCAAAACCCTAACAATGTTGACAGTTTCATCTACAAATCCGCGGTCAATGACCCCAAACCTAAGAAGGTCCTACCCAAATGAATCGTCTTCTAAACAAGCCATCGTTTATATAATTATGCATATGCACTCTGTCGCATAAGCTCATCCACGTAAATGCATTATTCAAACAATTTTCTTAAATTGAACTTGTTTTCTTTGGAGACAATAGAATAAAAAAGAGATTTTTTACTAAATCCTTATGGTAAATTGACTAAAATACAGTTTTGATTAATTAGGTACAGGGGCCTTTTTAAGGCTTTTCATGTGATGGAATAGGTAAAAATTCGTCCCACCTCCCTTGGGATCTCCACCTTGTCGTGGTGGAGGCTTAGTAACAGTGGCTTGGACACCCGCGGTGAAACTAAGAGAGATCCTTGGAGTGGACACTCCGCGTGGGCTTGGAGGAGCCTGCGCAGGATACGTCTAAGGGTGCGGGTACGGGGGACAATTCTGTCTGTCCCTCGCAGTCAGGCGCGGTCGCGTGAGGAGAGGCGTGTCGGTGTTGCGTTGCCGCGCACCCTATCTCCCGCTACCAAATGGGGGCGCACCATTGTTGCGTCGCGGTGAGGCCGCAGAGGAAGAGGAGATGCGGTATTGCCAGGTTGCCGTCCTCCCTATCCTCTGCGGCCGCTGGGTGTTTTTGCGCCGGAGCCCAACCTTCATCCGCCGCCAAGGGGGTTTTGTTTGGGGCCCGCCTGACCATCTGGTGAGCCAATACCTGTTGGGGGCTAACGACGAATGCTTCGGCGATACCCGACCCTCCGACACACGGGTACATGAGGAACACGGATAAAAAAGGTAAAAATTCTCAGTTACTTTAAACGGAGTTGTCTTTTAAAAGACTTAGTGAAAAATAAAACGAAATAGGTATTGTTGTAATGTAACATTTTACATAAAAACTGTGTAATATTAGCAACAAAATCCTGAGTAACATAGCATGGCTATAAATAATTGTTACTTAGCTATTAGAATATAAAGACAAAACTAAGCGCCAGATTTTTTTGGTCATTGATCCTCAAATCGACCGTGCACCGTTGCTTAACCTCTACAATGTTTTGATATCTAACTACCTTAGCTGCCCTTTCTAAGTAAACTCAAAGGCTGAATTCTAAAAGGTGATCGATCGTGAAGTTGACCGCACTACGGTTCCTTAACCTCTACAAATTTCAGATATATAATTGCCTACAAAAGCAGTCCTTTATAAATTTATAATAGGTAACTTAACCTTACGTATGCAACCCTATCTCTTCAACCCTTTTTTCAATAGTTCTCCAGGACGGTTTTTTTGCTTTCTTCTAGGAAAAATCCTTTCTATGTTCGGGTTGACAACACTGCCATTATTCTTCGTTTCCATAGCGAGCATTTTGGAGCAAACTGAGCTTATCTAAGGATAACATTTTTTATTTTGTTGAAGGATGGAAGTGTGTTGCTAAGAGATAGTTTAATTCAATTTAAATTTTTCGTCCTTGTAGTTGTGAAAATTATGAGGCACAAGACGCATGCCACGTTAGACTACTTAGATGGGTGACGTACAGCTGTCGATCTCAGTACAAGAATCATCGGGCCATGTTGGAGCCTATAGGCGGTCTGAAAACTATCTTTATCATCAAAAATTGTTCAGAAATTTATTTGTGACAAAAGAGCACATATACCTACACTAACTACATCTTTAAATTCAAGTTAAAAGCATTGGGCGCACTGCGCAGAATGACATATTCAAAATGATAAAATCAAATCCAAACCGCAATTTAATCAGAAAAATATTTTAATTTCAAAAGGTAACCTTACTAGTACTTTATCTCGAAGTTTCTAGTACAAAAACAATCCCAACGGACCGTGAGTAACTTAAAACAAAGGTACCTTACACTGCAGAGGTTTTCAAGGGAAATTGGCTACACTCATCCTAGTCATGCTTTCTGCGACCTCTCAACTGAATATATTGAAGTACCTGGAATAAAAAATTACACTTAATATCTGTGCAGTGTAAGAAAAAGGAATTTTGTGTATTATAGCGTGATGCTATAGCCTACTAGACTTCACCCTCGGCTCCACCCGTGTGCTTGTGTATTATAGCGTGATGCTATAGCCTACTAGACTTCACCCTCGGCTCCACCCGCGTGCTACTATTTTACCCCATTAAGGTAGGAATTTCCAAAAATCCTCTCTTCGTGCTATCTTACACTCCGGTGAGTGTAAGATAGCACAAAGAGAGGATTTCCTCGGTAGGAACATAAGTACATGCCAAATTTCAGCTTCCTGTGCCCAATAGTTTTGTTTGTGCGATGTATGTCGGTCAGACAGCAACGCAAAATTTTATATATGTACTAGCTGACCCGCCGAATTTCATACCGCCATATATATGTATTTTAAAATATTTTTTTGTGAATGTAAACGATTCTCAAATCACCTTGAATTCACAAAAAGTGACATCAAATTCTGTCCAGTCGTTTAGGAGGAGTTCAGTGACATACACACGCACACAAGAAATATATATATAAAGATATACATATAGATTTTGTAAGATTAGTCTGGGATCAAACCCAGGAGTCATACACACATTCGAAAGAGTAATAAACAGCAGGAATGACTCATCGATAGAACCCATGCGTATGTCGAAATATCTGCTAATGTATGTGTGAACAGCAAAAAGGTATTGCCACATATTTGCAAACACTAATATATGTGCCGCCACATCTGTTAATGTGCAATAGACACCCACCCACTTCCATATATTGAACACTTAAATATCACTGCATTTGACTGCCTACGTGGTGAAGTTGATAGCGTATGCGACTGCTGATCGGAGGTCCCGGGTTCGATTCCCGGGTCGGGCATAAGTGTTACTGGGTTTTTCCGAATTCTCAGTAGCAGCACGGAGACTGGTGATGTGCCCGGTAACCGCAATAGGCTCGCCCCCAATTACGTGGGACCTAAAAAATAATAGTGCCGAAATGTATGTGTTATATTACACCTCTGCCTACCCCTTCGGGGAAACAGGCGTGAGTCTATAAAAAATATTATCAGAGGCTTCTAATATTTAATATCTTTCTGTAGGCCAATATAATTAGTTTTAACCCAATACAGCTCAAAGAAGATCCTGTCCATGCTGGGACCAGTAAGTGGATCCCGGGCTCCAAGGCTCCAAGTTTTGGATACAACCGGAAAGATAATGATGAATAAGTAAGCCAGATATTTTAGCCCAGTCATTACAAATTTATTAAAGGTTTGTGGACGTAGAAGCCGAAGCAGACGCCTCACATGCAGTATTTAAAAATTACTGCTCTAGTGTTTTGCGCTGACTACTGTTGGTAGACTTCGTTGGTTGCTTTTATGAAATGCAAGAACTGTTTTTTATTCAAATATACAAAGTGTATAGGCGGAGTTAGTGCCATGGGCATTATCTGCGAATATATGACGTATTGTCACCGTAGACATGTGACAGATATATCTTCATTATGTAACAGGTTAGAGTAAAATACATTAACATATTTTGAAGAGACACATACAGTCTCAGTTGCTATGCAGTTAATGAAACGGATGGCAACTTTTTGAAGTATATCCACCAATATTGGCTTATAAAATGGTCGAGGTTAGTCGTCAAGAGTTAAGGCATACATCTCTATATCGATAGTAGATACCCTCGAAATGGAACTTGCCGCAATGTAGCTTCCAAATCGTATCAGTCTAAAAAGTTAATTAACATTCACAAAGCTCACCTCGTTAATATGACATTATTATTTGCTAACGCTAACGTACTGGCCAAGGGCCAAATAAAGCCATTTATCTTGGACATGTCCTAGTCAAAGAATCATTAGAACTGCCAAGGCACATCAGCGGCTTTGTGCAGCCTATACTCCAAGATCACAGTTGGCCACATGGGTACAAAAAGAGGAAACAAAGTTGTTACCATAGATACATACATGTATCATTGAATGACATGTTGGGACGACGGTAACCCGCGGCAGGAAGTCATCTCTCACTAAGAATAGGATAATCAGAGAAATTTGTGGACGAACATACCTTTAAAAAGTTAGTATAACCCTAGGATGGTAACATAATATAAATTATCGCGCATGGTAACAGGGGTGCCACGTCACCCCATAATAATTAATTGAATAAAAACCTTTTGTTTAATGAAAAATAAAACTTTTTATTCTTAATTTAAACTAAAGGAACAATCTTCTTGAGATCAAAGTGAAACTAAATCATACTAGATTTAAAAAAAAAATGTTTTTGGCAATTTAAATGCAATTAAAACAAATTTCCACACGATGATCAGGGCACACAGGTTTTTTGCATTTTGAACAAAATATCTTTACTTTTTTGTCATTCTCTCGAAGACACAAAGCACATCGAGCTTGCTTTTTCAATTTGGCGGGGGGTTCACTTGCAGGAACTTCTTCGAGGACATTTATAATGGCCCTTATGTTTCCCGTTAGTTTTTCAGGTAAATTTCACTCCAGACGTCGTTTCATTGCGACTCGGGTAGCTGCAATGCTAGATTTTTTAGAAAATTGCTTCTAAATTTCTTAGCTGGCATGATCGGATGTTTAGCTTCTAGATAGATATTCATAGAATTGATCTCTGCTTGATCTAACATACCAAAAAAGAACCTGAGAGGCCAGCGTCGAGTACCACTCGCAGTCGTATAATTGAGCATCATTTTGTCGAAGGTATCGACACCTCCCTTTGGCGCGTTGTAGTCTCAAAGCAAGGCTCAAGTCTCAAGCTCTTCATCACTTCGAAACGCCATAATAAACTGAAAATAACATAACAAAAAATACACTAACAAAAGATAATACCTACGTAAATGGTAACAGGGGTGATGCAACACCCCACACATACCTGTAGATCGAAATCCACGTGTTGTTGCTCCCACCGCGCAACCAGTACTGATGGCTCACGGTAAAACATAAGAATACACAAAATGCTAGAGCGAGACAGCAAATAGTTTTCGCTAAATCGGCGCGTGATTGCTTGCGTGGGGTGGTGTGTGTAAAAAATTAAGTCTCGCCAGATAAACTTGATTAAAATACAAAAATCAAGATCGGTGCTACTTTTTGCACATGAATAATGACATATCATCATTGTCTTGCCCTGGTCCCAATTTAATTGGCGTCGGTGCAGTATGTCCTTCACTTCCATACTTCTCTGTCACCAGTCATCCGATCATTTACCCTTTTCTCTATTATATCCATCCTCACAAAGTCCATCCATCTTTTCCTTGGCCATCCTCTCCTTTTTCGTCCTTCTACATGCATATACATCACTTTTTTACCTACATACATCTCATCTCTCCGCATAACATGTCCATACCAGGCCAATCGACTCCCTTTTATCTTTTCATCAATGGGCGCCACTTTCATACTACCTACTACCATACTTTCTAACGTAATAATTCCTAATTCTGCCCATTCTTGTCACTCCACACATCCATCGTAACATTCTCATCTCTGCCACATGCAATCGTTTCTCATCCATCTTCTTAGTAGCCCAACACTCAGCTCCATACAGTACGACAGGCCTTATAACCGACTTATACATGCGGCCCTTTAATTTCACAGGCATTTTGTGGTCGCATATTGTGCCTGAGACCTGTCGCCATTTCATCCATCCTGCTTTGATTCTTTGCCTAACATCCCGATCAATTTTGCCGTCATCTTGCAGGAGTGAACCTAAGTAACGGAAATCGGAGCTTACTGGTAGAAGTGTACCGCCGAGTGTAACCGGTATAGGACTGGAGAGACCGCCAAAGTCACAGAACATATATTCTGTTTTGGTTCTGCTTATTCTCAGGCCTACATTCTCCAATCTCTGCCGCCACTCCTCCAGCTTGCTCTGCACCTTCTGTCCACTCTCTGCTACCAGAACGATATCGTCGGCAAACAGCATGCACCAGGGTGCCTCTTCCTGTATGTCCGATGATATAGCATCCATAATTAACAGGAAGAGGTAGGGGCTAAGGGCCGACCCTTGATGCAAGCCTACGGCCACATCGAATCTGGCTGTGATACCAGCTGCGGATCGGACTTGCATTCGGCATTCAGCGTACATGGCTTGAATCAACGTCAGGTATTTCCCAGGCACTCCTTTCTTCTTCAGGGCCCACCATACGACTTTAAGAGGCACTCGGTCATATGCCTTTCCAAGGTCGACGAACACCATGTGCAAGTTATTATGCGCCTCCCTGTATTTTTCGCACATTTGGCGAAGTGAAAAAATGGCATCCACCGTACCTCGACCAGTTATAAAACCGAATTGGTTTCGTGAGATCTCACTCTCGTCACGCAGTTGTCGCTCAATTACTCTCTCCCATAATTTCATACTATGAGGCATTAACTTAATTCCACGATAATTGTTGCACTCTTGGATGTCACCCTTATTTTTAAAAATGGGCACCAGGTAGCTGTTGCACCATTCCTCAGGTATGGTCTCCTCGTACAACAGCTTATTGAAGAATAATGTCAGCCACGCCACCCATCATCTCGTAACGCTTTCCATGCTTCTACTGGTATTCCATCTGATCCTAACGCTTTTCCATTCTTCACTCCACTATCAGCCTTTTTTACCTCGTCCTTATTTATTTCCTTCACTAAACCAATATTCATCACCTCATTCTCAAGGTTTCCGTTCCAATCGTTCTCCTCATTTATTAACTTTTCAAAGTATGTCCTCCATCTTTCTTTTATTCTGTCTTCGTCCATAAGAATCGCTCCTGTTTCGTCTTTCATGCACTTAATATGGGATACATCCTTCGCCTTTCTCTCTCTAGCTTTAGCCACGCTGTATAAATATTTATGACCCTCGAGTTTTTCAAGTAACCCGTACAAATGGTCTAGGGCTTTGGATCTAGCAATGGCTACGGCCTTTTTGGCTCTCTTTTTATATTCATTATATTCCTTCTTCTTACTTTCTTCTAAAGATTCAATTCCTCCTTTCATCAGCTGCCATTCTTTAAACCTTGCTTTCTTTTCTTTAAGTGCATTCTGTACCTCTTTTGTCCACAACCACGTGTCCTTATCTTTCCTACGCTTCCCTTTCGACTCTCCTAACACATCTTTTGCTACACACTTAATACATTTACTCATCTCTTTCCAACACTCATTGACACTAATATCATTCATATCGCCCATTTCTAACATCTTATCTACCACTCTATCTCTGAATTTTTCTACACATTCATTCTTCTCTAACATATGCCATCTTATTCTTAGAGTCAGTTGCTGCTTGGTTCTTTGAGAGCGTATTCGAATCTTAAGTTCGACAATCAGGAGCCTGTGCTGCGAGACTAAATCTTCTCCTGGTACCACTTAACAGTCTTTGACCCAGTGAGTCGATTACGTCTTAACAAGAAATAATCGATCTGGGTCATGTGGTGGCCGCTGTTGTATGTGATCAGATGTTGCTCTTTTTTCTGGAACCAAGTATTTGCAACTGCTAGGTCAAAAGCGGCAGCAGCTTGGAGAATTGCTTCTCCCTCACAATTACCGCTGCCGAGTCCCCAACCTCCATGTACTCTTTCATACTCTTCACTTGTTCGTCCCACATGTCCATTAAAATCTCCTCCCACAATAATCTCTTCATTCTCCGGTATAGTCGTCATCATGCTATCGAAATCCATCCAAAACTTCTCTTTCTCACAATCATCACAGCCTACCTGAGGGGCATACACACTTATCACATTCAGAATAATACCTTGCCACATAACTTTCACAGCAATCAATCTGTCATTAACTCTATTTACACTTGTCACGCTATCTTTCAGATTGTCGTCTAACACAATTCCCACACCATTTCTTTTGCCATCACTTCCACAATAATAAAACTTGTATCCTTCACCGATCTCCCTAGCTTTCGTACCTTTCCAGTTTGTGTTCTGCAAACATGCTACATTTATTCGTCTTCTTTTCAAAACACTAGCTAACTCTTTAGCTCTTCCAGTCATCGTACCTACGTTTCAACTTGCATACCTCACCTTTACGTCACAGGCTCGCTTCTTACGTTGCACTCGCCCGGAGTAGTGCAACAACCCTTGCATACTTCTAGCAGGTGCCGGGTGCTGCCCCTGCGTATACACTTGGCCATACTGCAGAAGGTTTTGGCATGTCTTTTACCAGCTGGCCGCCTGCCTGACGCCAACCCTCATTGGGAATGTGATCGTTATAGAGGACGGTGATAGGAGATACGGGGTAAATGGATAGGATGGAATGACGAGGAAGAAGGGGGTTATAGGCGGGGGTACTGTAATCACTGGACGGATATGGGGTAGTGACTACGGTAGCTCGGAGAGCCGGGAGCGCGTACCCGAAGCCCTGTCTAATGGTCGGACAGACCAATAGACAGAAGCACCCCCTAACTGAACATGAACATGAATAATGACATATACTAATGAAAAGGTGCTGAAAAATTGAAAATGAAAAGGCCGTGTGGTTGAAGGCCGTGTGGTTGACGGCATAGAATACAAGTGTCACCACCCCCTATCTTCCCGTGGGTGTCGTAAGAGGCGACTAAGGGATAACACGATGCAAATACCATCTTTGCGTACAGACGGAAAACTCGACATCAAACCCTATACGACTACTCGTTGGTCTCGCGGCATAAATGTGCGCGTGGGATCGGGAGGTCCCGGGTTCGATTCCTGGGTCGGGCAGTGTTATTGAGTTTTTCTATCACGAAATTCTCAGTAGCAGCACGGAGTCTGGAAATGTGCCCGGTACGGCAATAGGCTCGCCCCTTATTACGTGGGACTAAAGTATATCTGGCGAAACGTGGGTGTAGAAATACACCTCTGCCTACCCCTTCGGGGATAAAAGGCGTGACGTTATGTATGTATGTATGTAATGAAAAATCTCGTATTTAGCAAATAAAAATAATTTGAAGTGAATTTTGACGAATGGAGATTCAGTTTATTCGGTGCTTACATGCGTTCAGATTCCATCTTCTGAGCTTATTGCATTTGAGAATTTCCCCCAGCAAAGCTTTTCGAAATTTCCAGTTAGTTGTGTTTCTCAGGCTACACAAAGCAAACGACCGACTAAGATAATATTGCACGTTAAATTGTTTTCTTGGAAAAAGTGCTAAACTTTAAAGGTAGTGTGTACAGGATCAACTCGATGAAATTTCGATTTTATATTCTCATGTATAAGGTTTAAAATAAAATGGAGGGTAATTTTAAAGTATAAAAGGTGCTTTCGGTTGATGACAACATTGACGCGTTTTTTATTAAAGTAAATGGATTTTTAATTCGCCTTTCTTGCCACATTATTTTTTTAATTGACTACTGGGATTGAGAGAATAACCTATTTATTAAATTCACGAAAAGTGTCAAAAGGTGTGGTCCGATAATCTGGTTGTATAAATGTTAATTCAAAAACCTACGTATAGTTTAATGTTATAGATGCGAGTGCAAAACAGAACATTATCACTTTCATTTATACAGTGTTTTGCAGTGCACTGCTGTACATAGCACTCTTCTAATTTGTGTCACAAAAGCATTGTGAGTTAATAGGAGGATTTTGCTTACTATACCACGCTGGCCAAATAGATTGGCATAGGGTATGATGTTAAGGTTTCTGTCTGTTCCCAAATAGTGTCTCTATTTGCTTCGTGTATTTTCATTAGTTGCCTCTTACGACACCCACGGAATGAAATTTAATAGCAGTGATATCTATTATTCATAATCTTCCGTACGGATGACGTTGCTCACACTCACCAAAATTAATTAATTACTAAAGTCCACTGTTCAGCAGTCGCTCTGTGGAAAACCTATATTCGGTTATTCGGTTAGACTAAAAAGCGGACCCCAGGTTCTAACTGGAATAATGCTAGGAGGATGATGAGACTCCACTTTTCTTCGATATTCTATGAGCCAAACAGGTTCTGATAATTAACATCAAATTAATCCCCATCAAAATCGGGTAACCTAACACAATCAAGGGAAACTCCCTAAAGCTCCCAAACTCTATTAAGTACACGAAACAAACGCGCCGTAATGTATTCAAACCTGTTACATCACCATCGTGACGTCACGGATAATTCAATTAATCAAACGATACATATATATAATACGTATTATGTTGCCGGTTTTGCATAAATTGCCGTTGAATATATTAATGTTGCGTTAAATTGATTTTAATACACAATGTAGTTGCTGTAGTGTGATTCTTAATATGAGATCGGATATTATCATTATCCTAGCGCTTCTAGGCTCCGAGACGTTCGCATTGGAGCCCGGTGACCGCTTTCCAGCTGTGCTCCTCTTTGCAAAGTCTTGGGCATCCCTGGAGTCTAGTCGATAGACATATCATCCCTTACGACGTCAAGCCAGCATTTCTAACGCCTTCCCACTATACGATATACGATTTTAATACTTATTTCCTACCCTTGTGAGCTTTGTGTACAAAAATATCAATTTCCATTTACAATTAATTAAATACTTCTTGATGCCAATTGTAATGCAATAGAATTTAAATGGCATGCCCACTGTTGGTCGCGAAAACAATTTTTAATAATATGTGGTTATTTTTGTCGATGGATTTAACAACGTACAATGTGAATACGGTTCGTTGCCTCCCGAGAATTGAATAGTTCAAAAAGAAAGTGCGTTTCTGAATTTTGATATTGTTTATTCTGCCATTTCATTATTCGTCAGTGATTGAACGAACTCTGTTGGTCTCGTGGTTTTTATTTTGGTTTATTTGAGCAAACTATCTACTGACTTGCGAGCGACTACTGTTCACGTATAGCTATTTATCACGTCAGTCTGGCGGAAGCTTTTCGTCATTATGTGACTGTGTCTATAATTATGTGGATGCCTTAAGGCTGTCTAAATTCTAATGCAGAAATGTTATTGTCATACCGCTGAATCCAATATCCGATCGATCCATGTATTTGGCGATATAAGATACATATGCTTAAACTTCATAGAAAATATGTGAAACATGTATCTCGAAATCCATGGTTAGATCGAATATTGAAACCGGACGATAGTCGATAGGAAGCTTCAAATTTGATTGAGGTCGAAAAACTATTACAATATATGTATATATTACATTTTGTATAGAAAAGTTCACGTGTAGTAAGATATAAACTAAGTGGATAACGGCTTGATTGCAAGGATGGAATAAGCAAGGTAGCAAGGGCAAGTCAACAACTTACACCTCGTAAGTTGTTACCTTGCCCCTACGGTGAGGAAAATGTGCCCACTTCTTCGGTTTTGTGCGTTTTTGTGTCTTTTGGTCGCATAATTGGAAAATGCCGCGATATAGGATTTATTCTTAGTTCATGAGCAGTTACTTAAGTTATCATTGTCTCTAGTGATCAGTTCTTTCCATCCTTAGAGAGAGAAATGCACTTTCGACTCGTAGTTTCCAATGCATTTCTACGTTATCCTTTGAGATTTTACCTACACATGTCACCCTATGAAAAGAAAGAATTTAAAAGAGATATGTAATATTTTGAGAAATATATTTTAAAGCACGGTTATGATGAACTCTGACAAGCCACACTCGAAACGTTATGAATATGGCCTGATGGCCATATTTATAACGTCACCCATCAATCTCAACTCGACTCTTTATTGAACATCCAAAATCTAGCGAACTTTATTTAATATTTCTACTAAAATATTTCGTTCGATGTTTGCAGCATCTTTCGTCGCAATATTCAATATTTGAGTTTAGTTCTTGTTGCCAATATTTGGGCTCAAGATATTTTTATCAGACTTATGTTTACTTGTATGTAAAGCCAAGCTCCTAAAACGTTACACAAAGACATTTTACCTGATCTCAGATGTGAGCTCTGGGTGTTTCTATGTATTAATACGAATCTTGCAGTTTTCGCTAGACTGTTTAGTTACTCTATAGGTGTGATAAAAAGTAAGTGAAATCTTCATTCAACGTATTTTGATAACTGTTACGTGTTTTCTTATTATAAATAAAACATTTTTACGTTGGGTTGACTGATGTCGTATGTCCTCAAAATCATGATCCCAAATACAACACTCGCTCTTGAAGGAGCGGGCCTTAAAACGGTAACCAGAATCAAGATGAAAAATTTATAGGTAAGCAGATGTAAAGCATGTATTTCAAAATTGAATGAATATGGGAAATATTAATCTAAATTTTTTCTACGCCAGTCCTTTCTACATTTCAGTAGGTACACAAGCATGACACTTACTCAAAAGACACAACGTCATCCCCATGACGTCATTTAACATGACAAATTTAATTAATCACCAAGTTTGTGAGCGACAGCCCCCCAACTTAAGTAGTCTAATTGTTGGGATCCCGTCTTTTTGCATAATGTTCTTTGTCCTAATATACTTCGGCGTAATGATGTTGGCACAATTTGTTTTGGCATAATAATACATCGGCATATTTTTTTGGGCATACATTTTATGTTGGCATAATCATCTTAAAGACTAATTTGTTTTGGCATAAATTTGATTCGCATAACGTTAGTAGGCCTAATGTCTATTAGCATAATGTTAGTAGGCCTAATGACTATTAGCATAACGTTAGTAGGCCTAATGACTACTAGCATAACTAATGACTATTAGCATAATATTTATATAATTATATATTTAACTTGTAAAAAATGTATATGCTGTGCAACAAAAGTTAGTGACAGAACCGAATTGCTGCAAAACCGACTCCACGTAGTCTTGTTTGTCCTACCCCTAGAGTGTTATTTAAAATCGTGTAGGCGCGTGGGGCCGCCGGAGGCCCGCAGCGCCGGAGCCGTGACAGAAGCCCTGCCTGCTGCATGTTACATGCTTGCTTGTATGCTGCATGCTTGCATGCTGCATGATTGCTTGCATGCTGCATGCCTGCTTGTTTGCTGCATGCTTGCTTGCATGCTTGCTTGCTTCATGCTTCCTACAGCGAAAAATATGCTAAAGATACATTGCCAAAGTTATTATATCTAATTTGTATTGTATTGTAATCGTTATGCGTAAATAAATTTATGCTTTAAGATTTTATGCTTTAGGATTTTATACTTTAGGATATTATGCTTAAAAAAGTTATGCTTTAGAACTTTATGATTAGTAAATTTATGCTTTAGAATACTATGCTTAATCATTATTATGGTTAGAGAAATTATGCTTTAAAAATTATGCGTAAGCTGTTATGCGTAATTATATTATGCAAAATATAATTATGCCAAACAAAATTATGCTAAGTTATATTAGGTCTTAAAATTTTATGCAAATGGATAGGGAACCCTAATTGTTACATAGATACTGATTGAATGTGCCAGCTTAATTAGATATATATTGATTGGGTTTCAGTATGAATCAGCGTAATTACAAGCTTACATCTATTCGAATATCCGTAATATGAAGATATTAATTTTCGTCTTACTATTGTTTCAGTGAAGTTTTGTATATACAAGTTTTACGACCAAATATCACAGAGTGTAGTTTCACGAAACGATAGGCACACTAAACTTGTTAACAATAATATCATTCCCCTAACATTGCGTTCAACATTTTATCTTTGAAGCCTGTGTATATTCGCTTTCTAGTCTAACCACATTTGATTGAATAGGTAGTATATTTTCTGAAGAGCGACGCAAGGGCAGAAGCACTTTAGAAATCCATATTAGATTAAGAGGTAGCCATATTTGATGTCTTTAGATCACAACATATCAAGAGAATACTATCAAGCTACCATTAAGGCGCTGTTATACCTCAGAAGCCGTGAAACACCTAATTTTTCGTCGCGCATCTCGCCATAACGGTACATATTACAAACTAGCAAAAATTAGAGCTTAAATTCAAAAGTCGGAACAAAAGACTTTTGAAAGAATTTTTCATGTATGTAAAATAGAATCACGGTAAAAAAATCACAAAATCGAGGCAGAAAATAATCTTTCGTCTCACTGTTTGGAATATTTTGATCGTAAGCTGTCATATTTTTTTTGATAATATTGTAGGAAATCTAATGAACTAAAGAATTACCCTATTTATTTTCATATTATACGTGTATATTTTGTAAAATTAAATAAAATCTGCCAAACGTCTATGATTTTGACGCTCGGTAGATCCCATCAATATCAAACGCTTCAGCAATTTAAACCTTATTAGCATAAGCGGTGTACTGAGTGTCAGTTGCTAGTTTACGCCCCGCCCAGACCTCATCATTCGGCTATGAGCCCTGTGAGAGATAGGTCATGTCGCTTGCGTCTCCGCTGCACGAAATGTTACGTAAACCTGTTTGTTATTATAATACGCCGATTTGAGTTCGTAATTTCATGTTTTATGTTATAGACTGAATACTTTGAATCAAATAGGCTTTTCATGTAACTATGGGCACATATAATTAGGACCTAAGTTTATACTCTTGTTGCGTTTAATGTTATTGTTTCTGTGCTTATAAATATATAATTAGAAGAATAAAATATGGACAATTAGAGAAATGAAGTTCTACGAAGGATTTTTAGAACTTAATTTCTCTAATTGACAAGAAAGCGTCGTAATATAAAAATTATTTTTAAATAAAAAGAAACCGACTTCAAAAAACACTACGGAACTAAAAAACAACAAAATAATTGGTTTTGGAGCAACAATCTTTGGAGTCGGTGCCGAGCCAAGTGTTTCTGATGTGACTATTAAACCTCTACACATTTTGATACAACTTTTGTTGTTTATAGAATAGTTAGTTTGTAATTTAGTAACTTTTTGCGTAAGGGCTTGGCACCGACTCCAAAAATTGTTGCTCCAAAACCAATTATTTTGTTGTTTTTTAGTTCCGTAGTGTTTTTTGAAGTCGGTTTCTTTTTATTTAAAAATAATTTTTATTTTTTGCTTTTTAGTGGTATACTAATAAAAATAGTAATAGGTGGTATGGGATTGCGTCTTTGTACTACAAAGATGCCATGGCTACCTTCCTGCTCCATCATCAGACCCTGCAAAACATCCAGTACCAAAGTCCATGTAAAGACGAATCGAACGACCCTAAACTCGATGAGATTGGGTTATAGTATCACAAAGATCTCATGGTTACCTTCCAACTCTATCATCAGACCGTAGAAATCATCTAGCATCAAAGTCTATGTAAAGACGACTCAAACCAGCCCAAACTCGACGGCATTGGGTTGTTATCGTCAAATCGCTTCAAGTGTGCTTATAAAATTTGAAGAGTTCCTTCGATTTTTTCGGGATTCCATGATCAGATCCTGACCTGATGATCATGGGACCAACTAGAAGATATACTCTTTCAATCAAAACAAGAATTTTCGAAATCGGTCCAGGCGTCTTAGAGAAATCGGGGAACATACATAAAAAAAAGATTCCGACGAATTGAGAACCTCCTCCTTTTTTTGAAGTCGGTTAAAAAATAATTGGTTTTGGAGGAACAATTTTTGGAGTCGGTACCA
Organism: Euclidia mi; assembly: GCA_944739405.2. NCBI lineage: Eukaryota > Metazoa > Arthropoda > Insecta > Lepidoptera > Erebidae > Euclidia > Euclidia mi. Next base: position 23,885,428 of record OX123205.2, read on the forward strand.
ATCCAAGTATTTCTGATCTGACTATAAAACCTCTACACATTTTTATACAACTTTTGTTGTTGATAGAATATGTAGTTTGTAATGTAGTAACTATTTGCGTAAGTGCTTGGCACCGACTCCAAAAATTGTTCCTCCAAAACCAATTATTTTTTGTTTTTTAGTTCCTTAGTGTTTTTTGAAGTCGGTTTCTTTTTATCTAAAAATAATTTTTATTTTTTGCTTTTTAGTGGTAGGTATACTAATAAAAATAGTAATAGGTGGTAATTAGGTACATAGGATAGTGTAGGTGGTAAATGATGGGGAGGCCTTCTTTACGTGCTTCAATTCTGAAATGTAGACCTGTACCTTTCTAGCAATTTGAAGTATTTTTTTTGTTATCAACTAATTAGCCTAAACACGTTCGTTTCAGTTCCATCATCAGATCCCGGAAATCATCCAATACCAAAGTGTTTGCCAAGATAAAACAAATGAGCCTAAACACGATGAGATTACGTTATTGTATTACAAAGATCCCATGGCCACCTTCCTGTTCTATCATCAGAGTTTGGTAAACATTCAGCACTAAAGTTCATGTAAAGACGAATCAAACGAGCTCAAACTCAATGGGATTGCGTCATTGTATTACAAAGATCCCATGGCCACCTTCCTGCTCCATTATCAGGCTCTGCAAAACATCCAGTACCAAAGTACATGTAAAGACGAATCAAACAACCCTAAACTCGATGAGATTGGGTTATTGCATCACAAAGATCTCATAGTTACCTTCCAACTCTATCATCAGACCATGGAAATCATCCAGCATCAAAGTCTATGTAAAGACGACTCAAACGTGCCCAAACTCGACGGCATTAGGTTGTTATCGTCAAATCGCTTTAAGTGTGCTTATAAAATTTGAAGATTTCCTTCGATTTTTCAGGACTCCATGATCATATCGTGACCTGATGATCATGGGACCAACTAGAAGGTATACTCTTTCAATCAAAACAAGAATTTTCGAAATCGGTCCAGGCGTCTTAGAGAAATCGGGGAACATACATAAAAAAAAAAGATTCCGACGAATTGTTAACCTCCTCCTTTTTTTGAAGTCGGTTAAAAATAGAAATTCATCCATGGCCAAGTGATTATGAAATATGTAACATTTTTACACAAATTATTTTCATAAGAGTCTTTTATGACTAACTATGTTAATATATTATTGATTATGCATAATATAATTATATAAATTATTCTCACAATACATAGCTGCCACAGTTTTCAATTTTTGAAAGAGTAATAACATAAAATCGAATCATTTTATGTACCTATATTTGAAATTCATTAGCTTGTCAGAGCGCCTGGAGCGCTAAGATGCCGCCACGGCGAACAATAATGATGACAGCGCTAATATGGCGCTCCGCAATCCGCACACAAGCGGTAACGAATGTTGTATTATTGTGTTTTGAACATAAACCTTTTTAGGTACATCGGGTAAAACTTTGATTATTCATAAACTATTAGGTATGTCTCACTACATCTAATATCTTTTTAATTTCTAAAATCAATCATTTATAAGTAAGAAGGTAACTTCTCTGTTTGCTATAACACAAGATATAGTACTTTTTTAATAATAAAGTAAGTAACTAATTATCATTATTGTAATTACAGTGAAGTTAAAGATAACAGTTCTGCAACGTCTTACACACATTTGACTTCAGTCATTCCTAACACGATCTGTTCAAGAGCTAGCCAAGAAATGCCAAACAATTTTTTTTACAAATTTGACTCAAATTCCGTAGTGATAAGCAAAAATTACAAGAGGGATAGCAGTGAATGGTTCGAATTGCGTAAAAATATGTTGACAGATTGAAATTTTTGTATAGTGGTAAAAAGAAGAGATAACAGCAGTAAAGCCAACTTAGTAAAAAATATTTTGTACAAATAAAATATTTGCAATGTAAAATCAGTTGCGCATGGAATATAAAATGAACAACTGGCTTTGCAACAACTGGCGAAGCAAGAAAATGTAACAATCGAGCCTTGTGGATTATTCGATTATTGAAAGAAAGAAAGAAAAATGCTTTTATTGTTTTACACACGCCGCATAGTCACAATAATACAGTTTTGCTTAATCTAAAATTAAAATAAACAATTTTATAAAAGTTAATTTGCTAATACAAATTGGCAAAGCACTAATAAAACGTATGACAGATACGTAACTGTCAACCTATATTGACAATTTGTTTGACATGTCATGTCATCAACGTCATGATTTTTGCTACGTGGCACCACGTGCTTTGCCACGTATTCTAATTTTATTACTAATTAATAAATATTAAATAAACAAAACATAACAACAAAAGTAATGAATCTATTCGTCGTGTGTCACAATTGCGGCTGGCAATCAGCAAACACTGCGAAGGTCACGACGGACCATCTCAGTACTGATCTTCCTTGCCATCCACCTATGCCAGTGCCAGAGCCATACAAACACTGCTCTGTATTTTTAAACAAGCTTAAAATCCTAACCATGCAATTGTTTAAGCTTACTACCTATCTAAAAAACTATAAATAAGGTAAGAGAAACTTGTACATGCACAACCGCCTTACAAAAATCATGTATACAACTTATTATAACCAACAAACAACATTAATTATGACCATAATACGCTAATCATTTATTATTTATTTATTTTAGATCCCATACCAATGCTGGAACTGGACTGGTAGCATTTTGTAACAAGGGTATATGCAGGCTCATAGGAAGATACTTACTGCAAGGAGCGCCGGAAGCTAGTGGACTAATACTTTGAAGGTACCTACTTAGTTGGCATTTTGTTGTTGTAGCTTTTGCTGTGATAACAAATAACCTTTCAGTTTATTTTTGAATGACATTTTTGTTTTCAGGTCCCTTATGGGAGGAGGCAGATCATTCCATATTTTTGCTGCTGCAAATTTAAAATTGCCACAGTATGCCATTGTGGAGTGTTTGGATAGAGATAGAGGTCTAGATGCAGGTCTTATGGAATATGAGTAGTGACTTTGTCGCCAAACCAGCTTCTCATACAAGTAGGTAGGCTTTTGATTTGCTATTACACCGAAGAGTAAGCTGGCTAGGTGTAATTTCCGTCTTGACTCCATTTTCAACACATTATTATCATTTAAGTATGCAGTTACATGGTGACGTCTTGGAATCTTAAAACAATAACGTGCACAAGCATTTTGCACTCTTTGTATAAGGTTTTTGGTCCTTGCCAGCAAACAGGGGCCGTACACTACATCGCAATAGTTAAACCTAGATAAGATGAGACTATCCACTAGCTGTTTTCTTAGGTTTATACTTAAGTAGTTTTGTATTTTGTATAGTATTTTTAACCTATAGAAACAATTCTTTACTACCTTATTTATATGTTCTTCAAACCTTAAGTCAGAATCAATTAGCAAACCTAGATTAGATGCCACTTTAACCCCTTCTATCTTTTGCCCATCCATAGTTATAGTAGGATTAATTTGTAATATTGACTGTACCTGCCGTTTGCTTCCCAGGATCATACATTTTGATTTAAGAGGATTTAATATCAGTGCATGCTTCCTAGACCATTGAATCACCCTTTGAAGATCTTCATTTATCATCCTTACAGCTGACATGGTATCAACAGGCTTGAAAGGCAGATATAATTGTGTATCATCTGCATACATATGGAAATTACAATACCTAAATGATGCAGTGATGTCAGCTGTATATAGAATAAAGAGCAATGTTGAGAGAATTGAGCCTTGTGGGACTCCTCTTTCCACCTCAAGAGTGGATGATGATATAACTGTGCCATCCTCCCTACGCACCTCCACATGCTGAGACCTATCAGTGAGGTAGCTGTTAAACCATTTTATGCTACTTGGTGTAAATCCATAGTAAGCTAACTTGGACAGTAGCAAAGATGTATCTATAGCATCGAATGCCCTGGAGTAGTCCAGAAGCATTAGAGCTGTACCCTCTCCACGATCCCTAGCCTCCAGAATATTACCCACCACATCACATAAAGCAGTGGCCGTTCCACGTCCCTTTCTGAAGCCCGACTGTTTGTCAGGAAGAATATTGGATTCTTCAAGATATTCCATGACTTGTGAATACACAACTTTCTCTAGCACCTTCGACAGACAGGGCAGAATACTAACAGGCCTTAGGTCTTTTGTGCAATTTGGCTGACTGGTCTTGGGTATAGGTCTTACAATAGAGTGTTTCCACATATCTGGGAAAGTATGAGTAGTGAGAGATTTATTAATTATTTCCGTTATGGTGTCTAGTGAATTGGGTAGTGTCAGTTTTAGCATTTTTAAGTTTATTTGATCCACACCTTGGGCATTAGTGTTGATTGATTTCAAAAATTTTAAGACAACATGCTGGTCCACAGGCTTTAGTTCAAAACTCCTGCCGGGGTCATGCCTATGATACTCATAGTAGGTTAAAGTGGATATACTTACTCCACTCTGACCTGGCACATTCAAGAAGTCACTGTTGATACTATCTGGGTTATCAAAATGGTCCGGCAAGCTTGCACTTTTATGAGACAGCAATACTTGATTTTTTAAATTACGCCACAGTGTTTTTGGGTTATTTATATTTTGATTTATATTCTTAGTAAAATATGCTGATTTTTCGTTATGTAATGCTACAACTGCTTGATGTTTAAGCTCAAGATAATATTGTTTTTTTGTTTCTGAATTACTTTTTTTATATTTAGATCTGGCTTGGTTCCGTAATTTAAAAATTAATTTTACATTGTCAGTCACCCATGGAGTATACTCAGTTTTGAACTGTTTTTGCTTCAAGGGTGCATGAATATCAAACAGTTGTAAAACACATGTTGTTAGCATTTCTACCATGCCATTGACATCCTCCTGGGAGCCTATAGACTGCCAAGGGATATTTTCCAAGTCTGCATTAAAAAAATCAAGCAGGATATCCTTATATGGTCTATATGTAACCCATCTTGGCTTCATTTTTTGTTTTTTTACCTCTGTATCACATGTCACAATGGTGTGCTGGCCAAGCTCAGGTATATGATCAACCAGGACATTCTGTACTTTCAGGTCAGTGCATATTAGGTCTATAAGGGTGCTATTTTGCTCAGAAAAATGGGTTGGCGTAACTACTTTTTGATGCATACTTGTGTAGTTGAGGAACTGTTGTAATTTTTTTGAGTTAATGTGGTTTACATCCAGCACATTGATATTCCAGTCTCCCAAAAGCAGAATATAATCATAAGGAGCCAACGCAGAGATGCTATCGGTCAAACCCTCAAAAAAAGTATCAACAGACAGCCAGGGTGGCCTATAAGCAGTTCCAATCAAAATTTTTTTACTCATGATTGTTAAAGATAGCCAAAACTCCTCCACTTCATGGTGTACGGGGTGTGACTGAGTCCTAACATTTATACCTGATTTTATATAGAACCCTACTCCACCTCCTCTGCCCCCACGAACACATATGGATCTGGGCATATGCCTGAGTCTGTATCCCGGAATGACTGGGGCTTTTCCTTCCTCACCTTTTCTTAACCAGGTCTCATTAATGGCCATTATGTCCACAGAGTGAGTGTCCATAGCTACAAGAAATTCATCGTGCTTAGTCCCTAATGATCCCGCATTAAATAAACCAAACTTAAGACATTTTTTATTTATCATTGTGATTTGATTCAAATAAATAATATATAGTAGTCGAAAGGCAGAACTGTATGGCAAAAATTAACGTGTCACAGCCATATGCTTTCTCACTTTGTAACCGAAACAGATTCGAGCTTTCTATCAGGTACAAGTTTGTTGATATTAAGTATTCGACTTCTCTATTATGCAAATCAACATACAATACCTTTACCGTACTCCCTACAAAACCTCCCATACATTTAACCTTGCATGTCAACCTCACCCTTCCTACATCATGAGCATACCTATTAAGTACGTATTTAGTTAACGACGTGTTATAGACGATTCTCATATAATCTAGTTTTTCATTACATTTTTCATTTACGATAAAGCCGATCGAGTAATTAGAGACTACTTTATGGCTGTCAACATGCGGGTGACATTTGTTGATTTTTACAGTCAGTGTTGCCACATTATTCCAGGTTGGCATGTGGTTCAAAGATCGTTTAATTTGTATCCTATTCAAAGAACAACACCAAAAAAATAGCATCTTAATTATATGAACATTGAAAAGCCATTTCCTACGATTTATTGTCCACCAAAGCTTCAGGACCAAAAACACGTTCCAAGTCCCTCTCGGTACGTACAGCGTGTATTTTTGTACCGTCTCCTTGCCTGATTAAAACTCGACCTCGCCTAGTCCATGCAAATTTCCATCCGATCTTCGCTGCAATCTGCCTGGCTCGGTATAACAATTGCCTATTCGGTCTAGTAAGGCGCTCATTAATATAAAACCGCCGAGGAGGAGCAGCGAAACCGAGATCCGCCGAAGTAGCGCCACGCCTCACCCGCGCCGCACGTAGTAGTTCGTCCCGCGCGACGCGACGCGCCAGGCGCACCACAATCCGGCGTCCACGCCGCACCTCTGTCACTCCCCCTTCACGTCCTTGCGCTGCCGGCCCCACTGCATCTACTTTTGGGCCCACCCGTTCGGCGAAAACAATGTCACGTGCATCGAGCTCCACACCTAGCTTTTTCGCTACGAGCCCGACCGTGTGCGCCACATTTTCGCCAGCTTCTTCGGGGAGATTTGAGATCTCAATGTCTGAGAGCAGTAGGTCTTGCTCTCTATCATTGAGTTCCAGCCGGAGTTGTTCCACTGTACCCTCAAGTTTGTCGACCACCGTGTTGGAGTCGTCGACAGTCCTTTGTTCCTCCAACCTTAGCAGTCGAGTTTCAAGGCTTTCAACTTTTTTTTTTTGCGACGCCACGGACTGTCGGATATCAGCAACCTCCAACCGAATCTCACGCAGCTCAGTTTTTAAATCTGCTCGCATTGCTCGGAGCTCCTCTCTAAGAAGGCTTACTTCCCTTGCCAGATCGGATGTCACACTCAAAGTCGCACCCTGTTCTTGCTTATTTCGGTGTCTGTTTTCCTGTCTTGCGGTATCTCCTGCAGATTCGTAATGGTCATCTACGCTTTCAGGGGTACCCTCGCTGTCGTCGCTGCTGATTCCTTTCATAGGAGTGGGCCGAACACCGCCCTTGCACGTTCTGTCCTTGCACCCCTGACAGCGCCAGTCACTGCTCACCTTAGTCGTCTCCGATAACCCCGCACATGTAAGGTGGTACTTGTTTGAGCATCTACAGCATGTGGTTGAGACTCCTTTTGCTGATATAAACTTTCCGCACGCTATGCACTTACCCATCTCAGGAATAAAATAATTCGGCTAAATTCGAAGAATGTGTTGGCAACACTAGGTGAGAACCGCCAGACTTGAAATTTCAAACTGACTGCTTTTATTTAAAAACAACAGGTACGCACTAGTTTATAGATTAAGTTTTATCAATGTTTATAGAATATTTCCTGTAAATAACACTTATGCACATACACAAAACTCCTATCTATCTAAATAAATAGTTACAAGAACACAAAACTGGTTTTATTTTATTATTCACTTATTTTTTACTTAGACAGCTTCTGTACAACTCTGACACTTTTGACATTTTGGTGCCACGCCAGATGGATTAATAGGTCCAAACACGATTGTGGAATTTAATGTTCTAAAGTTGCCTATAAGAATGGCCTGGAGAATAGTATAAGAGCAAATAAAATACAAATATGGAAACATGATAAAAAAGTGAACTGACTAGTCTAAACAAATATTGTAATTGCTATTACCAAATTCAGGGGCAACGCCACGTTACACGCAAACAAAAGTGTTTATTTGCTGTGTGGAGTGGCGAAAGTATACCACTAAAAATAGAAATTATAGAAAGAGATGATGTTTTCTGGGAGAAGCTTGTGGCGTTTTATATGAATTGGCAGTTGTCTGAAATTGTTGATTCTCGTCAAGCTCAAGGGATGGCATTGCGAGATCACAGAGAGGAAAAAGTTTCATCAGTGCTTAAATTTCTACAATACCAAGCCGTAAAAGGAAAGTAAATGAAACTGTGCCTCGTGAACAACAGCAAATAATAAGTATTGGAGCCTTATCACCTCACACACTGCCCTTAACATTCGATGAGAATAAAGAAAACCTGCCGGGTTGTAGCAGACAGCTAACTTTTGATGAGCTGTAAACTCTGTATTTCGTTAATAAATTATAAATGAATATAAATAAATATCTTTTAGTATTTATTTTCTTTGAAACAACACATATTTGAAGCGAAAGAATTTTTTATATTTTTCCATACAAGCATGTATGACGAGAGCTAACGAAAAAGCAGTAACTCCAATTCTACTTCTATAATTTTCTAAGCGACATAGCAGTATCTCATGAATAAGGTATATCCACATATATTTTTGATGTTTCATCTATTTTGAGAAATAATAATGGGTTGGGTTTCGAAACGAGTCGCCTGAATTTGAGGGTATTGGTAGTGTAGGGGGCTTAAGGTACTTCGTTTTAATCCCCTAAAAGTAATTTTGGCTGCCGGAGTTGCGTCTAAATATTTTTAAACAATTTCCAAAATTTCATAAATACTTCGGCAATTATGCAAAACGGAACATAGTTTTTATACTTTAGTACAGTTTTACAAATGTAATTTTTAGGTTTTATGTGAAAAACGTGAAACGAAACGCAAAACTGTCATCTTGGAAGGATCATATTGACAGCTAATGTCAAATTTGTGCGTCATTGCTTTCGAGTGCCTTGGGTTAGGTGCGACTGTAATAAGTAAATAAATAGGTTATGTTAGGTTCTCTTTTGACCCTTAATCCGAAAATAGGAGCCCTTCGCAGGGCTCCGACAACCTTAGTTTATTAAACTGGTGTGATGAATGTGGAAGTTGGCAGTGCCATACACACCGGTGTTTGGAGATTTTTTTTTTCAGAGGAAACCAAGTATTTCCGGCAAGTGAAAATGGTGAGGGGGGTTTCAAGACCTCCCCTGCTCCCTCTCCAATCACTCACAACCCCTAAAAACGGCGACGTATTTCGAAACCTTTGCCATAATAATTATACCTATAATAACAATAAACATCCATAAATAAATAAAAGAAATCAACTTTTACTAAACTTCAATTATCTCGTAACTCGCTTTAGTTGAGATACGGCTTTTGCGCTTAGTAGAGCAGTATTATGTTTTTAGGGTACCGTAGCCAAAACTTGTAAAAACGGAACCCTTATAGATTCACAATGTCTGTCTGTCTGTCCGCCCGTATGTCTCAGCCAATTTATTGCAAAACAGATTTAAAAACTGGCAGGAATGGAATTAGATGTAAGTATTCTATGAACTGCTTCACTATTTTTATACAAAAACAAAACAAACATAATAATGGCCTCTCCATTCATGGAACTGACTTAATTAATTGTATACTAAGTATATTATATGTATATATTTTTTATCTGTCTTGAATCTTGATATCACATGCGTGAGTCACTAGAGGGCCTAATTGAAAATCGGCGCCAGGCGTTCGCCTGGCACATGCCGAATTAGGTCCTATTTTGACTACACACTTTACCTCCTTTTATACTGCTCTTTCTTTAAATTTTATTTTTCCTTGTTTTGTTTGTTATTTTTTGTTTATAATTATAATTATGTAATGTTCTTTTTTTTTCTCTTTTGGTTTCCTTTTTATTATTAAGTATATAAATAGTTTCATTTGATATTGTTTGGGTAATATTGCTTGTCATAATATGTGTAATGTGTGTATTCTAAATAAATAATATTTCAAATATTTCAATTATTTTTATCATCTTACGGCACGTAGGTATTTACCTACTTTCTTCAACATTTAATACCTATAACGTCTAATGTAAACCAGTTTTGCTCATGGCTGCACTGAGAACAAAAATTGCGCTATGCCTATATTGTACAAACAGATTGATGTATGTAATATAAATTTTAATATCAGTATCTCAATTCAATATGCTAAAACGTTTTGCTTGCGATTTTGAAATATTGGAATACGGATGTCGCCAGAATACGGCCGCACGCGACAAGAATGAAGGGGAGCGCCCCGCAGTAGACGGAGCTAAGCTCCCTTCACCTCCCCTGCTTCACCCCCTCATTTACCAAAACAGTCGCTTAGGACAGCGCCTTAATATATATCACAATCAAGAGAAACGTACCTTCTGCAGCAAGAAACATAACAGGTACAACTTCATGTGAGGTATTTGCACAAACAAATCCTAACTGATCAAAAGACGGCATTCTCTTTCCTTTTTACCTGTTGATCCCTCAAACGAAAACGGTTGAAGACATAGGTAATTGCATACCGACAGTCCGTTCACGAATAACTACTTCGGATAGGCATACGGCTTTTGACGTGCTAATTTTGATGAAAAGATTGCCGTACAGTAAGCGGCGCAATGTAATCACTTAATTCGTAGTTTGTTCAAGATATCATCAAGGTATTGTTTGAAACACTTTAGTAATCGTATCTTGAAATACGATGCGATTTTTAGGGTTCCGGTACTCGAAGGGTAAAAACGGTACTAAGCCTGCGATTTCCGTTTGCCTGTCAAGACATGGTGGTTGCATCTCAAGAACTGATAAATAAAGATTTAAAATTCTTCGAGTCTTATCTGTACTTCTTTTGCCGCGACAAAAGCAAAAAATATAATTCAAGATGACGAATTCTATAATGGCCGCCATGCGTTAAAGTTGTTTTATATAATGATAAACATCTCCTTGGTCCTTTTAAAAAGGATTATAAAGTATATAGTGTCTTTATTTTTTCGATGAAAGCGGTATCAAAATAGGTACTGTTCCTCGCACCCATGTTGCTCCCGTTAGGCAGCGCGTTACCATTTACCAAACTACAACAATTACCACCAGGTGAGCCGCCTCACCTCGTCTGCTACTGCCATACTAAAAAATCCTCCATGAATATTATCCCTTGATAATATTCATGTTAAAGGATAACAAGTACTTGGGCAACTGCTTCGATATTTTAGCCAGAACCCTTTTTTTACTGGCATAGGCACTGTACAGTACACAAATTAAGTGACTTCTCCGGTGTACATAAATTTCGATATCTGTCGCAACAGGTCAGTGGTAAGGTTCTAAATACTTACCAAATAATATAGGCGAAGCATACTAAATAATTTCAGTCCGGAAAAACCTTTATGTACATCTTAAGCCCAGAAAAGATATTAATTTTAAAACTATTAAATCCCTCGAAACTGCTAGCATTGCTGTAAAGAATAAACGGCTGCCTTTAACTTTGAAACCCTGGGTGAAATCATCCTCCCAATATAATTTGCAAACGTTCGGCAAACAAATAACTATGCACACGCCGGAGCCAATCAGACACGCACACGATAACTACTTTTAAACTACCACGATTTGTACACATATTAAAAATTATGTAACGGGTCTGAATCGTGTTAATTAACGAAAAGAAAAATGAAATACCTTTCTACTTATCCCGACGTTTCGCCATGGGTTACACCAGCCGTGGTCACGGGATGACTGATGTTCGTCAACGCTGCCTCCGAGAAGTGCGGGTTTTGGAACCTAGGGTAGGTTGGTCTTCACAATTATTAACATTTACATGCACATGGTAATTTTAAACTTTTTAAATTGTTGCGATTACGGTCAGCATAAAAAATAATATAAAGAAAATTGCTAAAAAAATATTTTCTATTTCTCTGAATGCACCTAAACATTTCGTAAAAACTTGCTACATATTTTCTTTGTAGGTACTACTCATATTTTAAATAGCGATGTCTCAAATTATTTTCAGTTCAGTAATTCCAAGATGCCCTGGCATCCATGGATCCCACCATCCATGAATCGCAGAGCAATAGTATAATGTGAGGAATGACAAGAAATTAGTTTAGTAAACAATTCAGTTACCATTTATCAAAGAAATTCAGGGCGTCAATACAGTCCTATCAACTTGATGTTTTTGCAAGAAAAGTGGAGGTAACATTAAAAAATCATTTGCATATTTGCATCTCTCACACATACTATATCTCACACTATCTCTCTCTCTCTCTCTCTCTACTTTCCAAGTCTTCTCCTTCCACTATGCTTGATTAGAGCTATCAATATCATTACCAGTTAGTAATAAAAGCTTATTAATGGAAATGGTGGATGAAGTTGCTATAAGTTGCTAGATGAAACTCCATTCCATTGCATCAACAAGAAAATAAAACATCAAACAAAAACATTCGATACTACTGACTATTTGCCAAAAGCCATCGAACAGTCACAGCCGATAGCTTTCGACCATTTGCCATTTCACCGCTAACTAGTCACTCTAAAACGACAAACTTAAATAAAAAAATGGCCATTAACAACACTGAGTTGGATCTGTGCCCAGTACAGCGGCGATAGGTTTTCCACCGCATTAGGATTTATATCGAGCATTACGTACAAACTAGATGCTGATGCAGCGTTGGAAATGTACGGGATCGTGTCAAATGACATCACATGCCATAGATGTGGACACATGGATTTAGATATGCGAGATATTTGTTTGACATATTCTGTATGGAGCTTATGCCAAAATGAATCTAAAATCTCAAAAAATGTATAGATCGAATACTACATTCAGCTTTTAAACATTATTAGCTTTGGTAGCCAATCATAAAAGATTTTTTGTTTAATAGTCGTCTGTGGTGTGGTCAAAATATGTCTCTTGACATGACATAGCCAAAAGTTCACATTTTGACTCAGTCCAGGAATGTGGCATGTAATGCATATCTAAGTGCAAAACACTAGTATTAGCTAATTAATGTGCAATAAGTCTTAAAAGTATTACCTAGCCCAAGGCAATCACATAAGCTAGCCCGCGACAATCAGAATATTCAAAAGCTAAGGTTTTATAATGGAAGTAGATATAAACTTTTATGAACTGATACTTATTAAAGAAGGATAGTTTCTTTAAGCACGTATACTACATTGAAGGACATAAAACCTCCTCCTAGATGGTATAAATCCCGAAAGATAATTTAAAATACTCTCTCTGATTCATAGACTATCAATAAATTTGACAGAGGGCGCTTTGTCAGTTACAGGCTTACAGCTAGTATAAAATAGAATCGTTAAAAAGATGTTGGTCCCATGTGCCAGTTAACGCGACAAAAGGTAGTCTATGTGTTATTCTGATGTGGGTACATAATAATATAAGCTACGTGACTGCAAAGTTTTATTAAAATCTTATCATCATCCTCATTCTAGCATTATCCCTGTTGTATGCAACACTTACACGCCTTGGAGCCCGGTGTTCGCTTACTAGTCTAATCAGAAATGACTGAATATCAGTTTCATTAAAATCTGTTCAGTAGTATTTATGCAATCGAGCAACATACCAACATTCATCTTTCCATTCTCTCAAATTTTCCCGTTTAAAATCGTAACAAGCGATAGCCCAGTGGTGTACGTAACGTACTGCCAAGACCTTGGTCTCGGGTTCGATCCCCAGGAACCTGGGGCACATACCTCTGACTTTTCGTAGTAATGTGTGCATTAAAAATGTTAATTGTCACCCGCTTAACAATGTACTCCGTAGATGGCAATAGACTCGTACCCTATTATATTAGGACCAAAACATAATTGGCGAAATGTGGGTGTGTAATAAACCTCTGCCTACCCCTTTGGGGATAAAGGTATTTTACGTGTTTTATGTATGTTAATTTATAATAGTAACAAGACTTTGCAGTATATTGAATATCTTAATATATAAAATCCTTGCGTTACTGACTGACTGACAGACAAGCTACAGCCGAAACTATTGGGCGCAGGAAGCTGAAGTTTGGTATGCATGTTCCTTATGGACCGGGATTTCTCGAAATTCCCAAGGGATCGGGCAAAACGGGAAATTCGAAAATATGTGCGTGCGAAGCCGCTGGCGTCGACTAGTTCGTTACATAAGCGGAGACAATTTAGCATTTCTACGTCACCACCTAACTTTGCAAACGTAACCGCTATAGTTCAAACATTCGTTCTTAATGTGGCACACAGCTAAGTTATTGCCCTTTGACACTAATTATCTCAATATTGGAATACATTCCGAGTCTAGGCCTTATTTATGAGCGTTTGTATGTACAGTGGAATAGAAATGAACTCGGCGTATAATGGATGACTGGGTTTTAGGCATTGAATTCGGTGTAGTGAGAAATGTGTGCTGGATGAAACCTTTACGCTGGTTTAGAATTATTGATAAAGATATCTGAGTATCCATTTAGTGGGTTTTGGATTTGAAATAGTAATTTTAGTTTTTAAAGGTCCCCATTATAATTACCGCTCATTGATATCTCGTTAAATTCAAAATAAACTACTGAACTGCTACGTGCCATAAATCGGGTACCTTGAAAGGCGTCGTTTTGCACCGTATTAGTCCCAACATGTATGACAAAATCACATGCAATAGTATTAAAATAATTGTAAAGGGACCTCCAATAATTCACAGCATCTCTTATTACTATTGATAAAACTAAGAGTCAAATTAAGTATTTAATTTTTACACCAATCATAACCCTCCTAGCGTTATCCCGGTTGCATCCAAGACCTTCCCTTTATATCCCCGAGGTCAGCTTTCTAGTCTAACCAGATTTGGCAGAATATTAGCTTTTCTGCAATAGCTGCATCTCTTCTGTCAGTACACTATTTACAAAATATATACTATCCAACAAAAAACATATAATTCCGTCCCCTTGAGGTATAAGTAAACTGTGAATGCCAAGTACCATAATTATATCTTAAGCAAATATCATTAAAATATTAAAATTTCATTTGTCTGACTGTACTGAGAAAAAAAAACTAACAATCCACAGAACCCAAAAAAAGATGTGTGGAAAGTAGCCGTTAAGGTTTGGTCCCTAATCACTGTAATCAAACAAATATGGAATGGGAGACCACTGAAAGTGGGGACTTGGCACAATTTAGAGATCCCTGAGGCATCAATTAGGTATCGGTCAACCGTACATCGTTATGGCATAAAAGAGGTGTAAAACATGAGGATATAGGCAGAGCGGTAAGCTATAGGTCAAAGACTTTAATAAGTAGATTCTTGAGGTGGTTAAAAGTATGTAGCCATGTAAGGTGGTATGTGGTAAACCTCATAATCCATTATCGTAAAAACATACTAGCTTTATGTCAAACCTGACCTATTTAAAAAGGATTGCTAAGGCCTTTTTGGAGTGGTTTATTTAAGAAAGCGTGCACGTAATTTATGTTAAAGAAAAGGTAAAATCTCACATCAAAATACACGCATATATTAGTATGCGTGTATTTTTGCTTTTAAATCTTAATTTTTTCATTATATGTTTAAAAAGCATTATCTACTCCACTTTATCCTCGAGTGGGTCCTTTTTAACAACAAAGGCTGTCACGTAGAATCATCGTACATTGTTTCGTAGTTCGTTACTGGACGCAGGCCCCTCTGAATTTGCATCACAATAGCATTGAGCATTAATAGAATTTTATTTGGCATTGGCCTACTATATCACTACTGGCCAGACGGGTTGGCATAGGCTTTGATGTCGAGTTTGTCGTCTATTCCCGGTACGGTTGCGATATTTGGTTCGTGTATTTTCCTTAGTCACCTTTTACGACACCAACGGATTGAAATGGAATAATGTTATTTTGTATTCCTATCGCCACGTGGATATATGAACAATAGCCAATTTCAGAGACATGATTGAATGCATAAATTGGCTGTGGCTCGCGATAATAAACTGAAGTGATTTACTTTAATTTACCGACATCAATATCACTTCTGAAATTTCACGTTATAATTGATTCGATCTCCAATAAAACAAAGGAAGTAATAAAAATCAAGCATTAAATCTTTCTGAGTGGTTTGCATTTAACACATAAACAAATATTGTATCAAAGTAGCTGAGCCCGCGGTTAGACCCGCGTTATTTAGAGCTACCGATTTGCACCTATGTTCTATAGCGTAATGCTATATAAACTGATCGCTGATGAAGGCGATCACTTTCCCGCCGCAGCAGCTGTTGCTACTTCCGCTTTGTATATGGATGACATTGCCTGTAGTGTCATATCCGCTCCGCTAGCAATTTCGCTTTTTGAAGAGCTTATTCAGCTTTTCAAGCGAGGCCAGTGTGATCTTGTCAAATGGACAAGCAACTCTAAGGAGGTTCTCGCACGCATACCAGATTCTCATAAAGCTTCCCCATACATTGAGTTTGAGAAGTCTGTACCGCATAAAGTTCTCGGTTTACGCTGGGACAAATCCTGTGATAGTTTTCGGTTTGACGTCTCACCGCCAGATGATAAGTGCACCAAACGCACTATGCTGTCCACAGTGGCTCGACTATGGGACATAATGGGTTTTGTGGCTCCCACAATTTTGTACGCCAAGCTCTTGATCAAGGGACTTTGGCTATCAAAGTGTGAGTGGGATGAAACACCCCCTGACCATACTGTC
Source organism: Euclidia mi (assembly GCA_944739405.2). Classification (NCBI taxonomy): domain Eukaryota; kingdom Metazoa; phylum Arthropoda; class Insecta; order Lepidoptera; family Erebidae; genus Euclidia; species Euclidia mi. The sequence continues at coordinate 23,901,898 of OX123205.2, forward strand.
GCCGCTTGGGGCCAGTTTTGTATTGAGCTTACCGCGCTCAATCAAATTACTATTCCGCGTCATCTTGGGTTGGTAGATGGATGTACCATCAACTTAATAGGTTTCGCTGACGCCAGCGAGCGTGCTTACGGCGGAGTATATCTGCAAGTCCGCATTGGTTCTAACTACTCGGTGCAGTTAGTTTGTGCCAAGTCTAAGGTCTCGCCTATTAAAACCATTTCGGTCGCGAGGCTGGAGTTGTGCGCGGCCCTTCTGTTGTCTCAGTTGCTCCGCAAGGTTCAAGACACAGTTTTGCCCCACTACCCTATTAATAAAATATACTCATTTTCTGACTCCAAAGTAGTGCTCGCTTGGATATATTCATCTCCTGACCGCTGGCAGACTTTTGTCGCCAACCGCGTTAGTAGATTGATTGAACCTGTTCCCGCTACTTGTTTCAATCACGTCGCGGGTACTGAGAACCCCGCTGATTTCTTGTCTCGTGGTGTCACTCCACTTAATTTTCTGCATCATCCATTGTGGCATCGTGGACCTTCTTGGATTTCCCATGATCCGTCAGAGTGGCCCATGCAACCCTTTGACCACAGTGCAGAAAACGAAGATGTACCCGAACGGAAGTCTGTTTCTTATCCCGTGATTGCTGAGGTTGCGGAGTCTCCGATCTATACACTCGCACTACGCATGTCATCGTGGTCTAAGTTACTCCGCGCCATCGTTTATGTCTGTAGGTTTCTTAGGCACCTACCTAATGGGACTTTTGTATCAAGTACTGATATCAAATTCGCAGAATGTAAGTTACTACGAGCCGTACAGGCTGTTCATTTTAGTAACTACATTCAAAATTTGAAAAACAATGTACCTTGTTCTCCCGCTATCCTTAGACTCAAGCCGTTTCTCGATGAACACGGCGTCATACGCGTTGGGGGTCGTCTGTCAAATTCGGATAAACCTTATAACTACAAACATCCTTGCATTCTGCCGCGTCATGATCATGTTGTCGACCTTCTTGTTGATTTTTATCACAAGAAGCACCTCCATGCTGGTCCAGAGTTGCTTATGTCCTTACTTAGGCATAAGTATTGGATTTTAGCCACTCGACGAATAATTCGTCACAGAATACATAAATGTAACGTCTGTTTCAAATTTCGTCCGCGTCCGACTTTCCCTCCCATGGCAGATCTTCCTAGCCAACGCGTCAATCAAGTTGATAAAGCGTTTACACATACCGGTTGTGATTACCCAGGACCGCTGCAGTATACGCCAGTGCGTGGTCGAGGTGTTAAAAGCCGCAAAGCTTGGCTATGTATTTTCACATGCTTAACGACGCGCGCTACGCATATTGAAGTTGCGACAGATTTAAGCACGGTGTCATTCCTTGCAGCCCTTAAACGATTTCTCTCACGGCGCGGCCCTATACAGTGTTTGTATACGGATAACGGCACTTGTTTCGTGGGCGCAAGCTCTTATTTACGCGACCTCTATAAGTTTCTCAGGGAAGAATATCGTACTCGTCTTCAGGAAGAACTTTCCATAAATCATATTGACTGGAAGTTTATTCCGCCAGTATCACCACATTTCGATGGATGTTGGGAAAGCATGGTCAAAGTAATTAAAACGCATCTCTTCAAAGTTATAGGTCAACAGATCCTCTCTTACGAAGAGCTTTTAACTGTCCTTGCACAAGTCGAGGCGCTGATCAACTCGCACCCGCTCACGGCATTGAGTAGTGACCCTGCAGAACCATCCGCGTTAAGCCCTGCACATTTTCTGAACACAGTGCCATTATCGTCATTTCCGGCTCCTGAAGCAGACTCTTCAAGCTTGCTCCAGAGACATACTTTGCTGGATAAACTCGTGCAGTCGTTCTGGCGGCGCTGGCGTGCGGAATATCTATACCAGCTTCAGGCTAGATCCAAGTGGAATAGTCCTGCATCCCCTATACACAGGAGGGTACGTTGGTCGTCATAATACATGATAATGCTCCGCCGCTTTCGTGGCCGTTGGCCATCGTAGAGAGACTGCATACTTCCAACGACGGTACAACCCGCGTTGTTACCGTGAAAACCGCGAAGGGGAGCTACGTGCGCCCTGTTGTACGTCTCTGTCCGCTTCCAACTCAGTGAGATCTAGCCTGAAATTGGATCTACCTCTTAGTTTAAGTATTTAGTTTGTAGTTTTTGCTATTATTGCGTTTGTAGTTTTTGCTAAAGTTAATTTAGATTAATTTTATTATCATATCGCTGTCTTAGCCTATTGATGGGTTATGCGGTAGTACACCCAACATAGCTAAGTTCAATTTTATTTATTTTTTAAAGGCAACCCTTTAGGGCCGGGGGGATATGGTAGCGCCATCTACCTTTCTATCGAGAATTAATTACATCAACGTCAATCGTTCCACGCTTGCTCGTCCAATGCGAGCGATCCTTTGTCTCCTTCGCTCCCCTCTCAAGGCACGCCTACAGAACAGTCTAGAATAATCCGTGTCGCGACGAACACATGTACCGCACCGCCATATGTTTTACCGCTTTATACCAAAAACTCAACAAACCGCCCGCGAGTGAAGTGTAGTGAAACTGTATAATTTTTGGTTGGATCCAGACGGAGTGATAAGTGAATCTTCAGGATTCCCGAAGAGACACCAGGCGGAACCATTTGCAAGGAAAGAGGACTGACGTATCGCCTAGGAACATTCGGTTCGCTGAACCATAAACTATTAGCATCCTTAATGAATTGCCTATCCAAAAAACAATTATTCAGATCGGACCGAATCAGTTGTTCCTGAGATTAGCGCGATCAACTAATATATATATATATATAGCAGAGGTGTATTTCTACACCCACTTTTCGCCAGATATACTTTAGTCCCACGTAATAAGGGGCGAGCCTATTGCCGTACCGGGCACATTTCCGGACTTCGTGCGGCTACTGAGAATTTCGTGACAGAAAAACCCAATAACACTGCCCGACCCAGGAATCGAACCCGGGACCTCCCGATCCCACGCGCACATTTATGCTGCGAGACCAACGAGGCAGTCGTAGAGGGTTTGATGTCGAGTTTTCCGTCTCTACGCAAAGATGGTATTTGCATCGTGTTATCCCTTAGTCGCCTCTTACGACACCCACGGGAAGATAGGGGGTGGTGACACTTGTATTCTATGCCGTCAACCACACGGCAGTATAGCATAGGTATATATATATATATATATATATATATATATATATATATATTTAATATATATATATATATATATATATATATATATATATATATATATATATATATAGATATCCCCTTCATCACAATGTTGATCAAGCGTGCCATATAAGTAGTTTTTGTTTGATCCGTTTTCACTTGTTGATCCGGCCATGATTTCTTGATCCATTGCGAGCGCCCAATCCTCATGTGGTTCCCTTCGGATCAACTAACGCCAACGTCGTTGCTAATAATAATTACGCCATTTTTATACAAATCCACACTTTTTTTCTTTGATCCGATTCAAATAGGCCAATCGCAGCGGAGTATTCCTCACGGAGGGAAGTCATTGGTTCTTGGACACTTTTATGTATTATTATTCTGTATTTCTTATCAATTCTCATAACTTGCGAATTTCTTACATTAACTTGGTTTCTATGTCCATTTTCCAGCAGTTTTTTGTTACTTCGGAGTTTTTGGTTAAATATTTGTAGTAGGTAGGTACATTACCTACCAGAGGGGCCCGTGTCAAAGTGGCGACCACTCAAATCTTTCAAAAATTCGCGAGGTAAAACGCGTTCGTCAGCGTCTGGTTTATAGATGGGTCATCATCATCATCCTCCAAGCGTTATCCCGCTTGCATCCAGGCCTTTGCCTTGAAGCCCGGGCTCCGCTTTCTAGTCTAACCAGATTTGACTGAATATTAGTTTTCCACAGAGTGACTGTTTTCTTACTATAATACATACATACATAGACTCACGCCTGTTTCCCCGAAGGGGTACGCAGAGGCATATTAAACGCCCACTTTTCGCCAGAGTTTTGATCCCACGTAATAGGTGGCGAGCCTATTGCTGCTTATCGGGATATTTTGTTTGCCAGAGCCTCGTCCGTTGATCGGCAGGTGCACCACTTGCAGGTGAGGTTGGCTTGGGACCCTAAGTTCTTGGTGGGAACCCTATGCACCATGTTTTCTTACTATAACATGTACTTATTACCATTTAATTTAGGACACGGAGGGTGTGACTTTTGGTGGCTGGTCACCCATCTATAAACCAGACGGTGACGAACGCGCTTAACCTTGCGAATCGATAGATTCGAGCGGTTGCCACTTTGCCACGGGCCGCTCACTTTATACGCCACATGTCCGTACTTGTTTGAAACCAAAACTTTATAATATACACCTGCTGGTCAATATTATGTGGCTCCAGGATTATGTTACTTGAGTATTTTTGTTTGAATATTTTAGCTTACTATTTAACGCATAAAGTTATACCTGCCTCGTTGGTCTCGCGGCATAAATGTGCGCATGGGATTGGGAGGTCTCGGGTTCGATTCCCGGGTCGGGCAAAGTGTTATTGGGTTTTTCCGTTAGGAAATTCTCAGTAGCAGCTCGGAGTCTGGTAATGTGCCCGGTACGGCAATAGGCTCACCCCCTATTACGTGGGACCTAAAAATTCATGGCAAAATGTGGGTGTTATATCACACCTCTGCCTACCTCTTCGGGGAAACAGGCGTGAGTCTATAAATAAATAAATAAATAATGAATAAAATTGTATACCATAATCTATATATTTATTTGGCTCCTTTAAGACATATACACACATCAACAAAGTCTAGGGATATTTTATATTTCATCAAATATCTAAAAATCTATGAAGAATTTTCTGATACAGTAAATAGAAGAATCATAGATTATTTTAAGGTCTTTAATAAAAATAAAAAACATTTCGTGTTTTTTTTTGTTTTAAATAAAAAAATTAATTTTTTTAATCATCATGGAAAATTAGTATGATAACAACAAACATTTCTTCTTAAAAAACTATTAATTTTAATAAAAATGGAAAAAATCTTGTAAAATCTAATCATTAATAATCAGTGTTGCTACCTCTTACATTGATTACACATCGACATCGATTGTTAATACTTAAAATTAAATTGTCAATATCTTGCTGCGGTATGAGGTCCCATGTCCTTTGCAAGTGTTCGTAAAGTTGTTGTTCAGTCGTCAAATTTGGTGGAAAATCTCTCAAAGCTTTTCGTTGTAACATGTCCCAGGCATGCTCGATAGGATTTAACTCGGGCGACTGTGCAGGCCAATCCAAAACTTGAATATCGTGCTCTCGGAGAGCGGTCGATACCAGCCGCGCCGTATGGCAAGGAGCATTATCGTGCATGAGTAGAAATTCATGGCCTATTTGAGTTCTGTGTGGGACAATAACGGGCTCTACTACCTCCTCGTGGTATTTTTGTGCAGTCATGCTGCCTTGGATCCAAACGAGTTGGGTTCGTCCGCCAAGACGAATTCCTGCCCACACCATGATTGTCCCGCCTTGGTATGGGTGGACCTCCTGAGGGTGCCGTAGACGGCTAACTCTCCCTGGAGCTCTCCAAACGCGTGTTCTTCGTGAATCCGGGTGAAACCCAAACCGGGACTCATCGGTGAACAGCACCAAAGACCATTGTTCGTCACTCCATGGTAAATGCTCCCGAGCCCACGAAAGCCGCCGACCGCGATTGCCACGTCGCAATGCTGGAACACGCAATGGTCTTTGAGCATGAAGATCAACTTCATGTAACCTTCTTCGCACGGTTTGGTCGCTTACCAGCAGCTGGTGGTCCTCCTGGAGCCTTTGCACTAGTTGCAGCGCTGTGATATTAGGTTGTCTTCTGGCGGTCATTTGGAGAAATCGATCCTGTCTCTGCGTAGTAACACGATATCTACCTGTGTGCTGTTCAGCCACATCTCCAGTACTGCGATAACGTGACCACAACCTGGATATCACATTTTGACTGGTATGTAGGGCCTCAGCAACGACGCGTTGAATTGCACCATTTTCTAACATGCCCACGGCTCGTAACATTTCATCTCGACTCAAATGACGACGTGACATGACTTTTAAAGTTCGTACGTCACGTTAAATTAAAAAAGAAAAACAATTAAAAACCCTTTTCATTAATAATAATAATAAAACAGTTTTAACTTTCTTTAATGTAACGAATTACTAGCAAATTTGCCGCCATATTTTGTTTATTATTTTGTTTTTTTTCTTTCCATGTTCAAATTTTGAAAATAGAATAAAAGAGGTTTTAATCTGTATATAAACTTTTTGTGGAAACTAACACGGTTCTAAACTATAAACTCGTAAATAATTTAGGATTAAGATATCCCTAGACTTTGTTGATGTGTGTATATACCCGTCAATCAATACTTAATGGTTTCACATTACAATTATTTAAATTCTAGTTTTCCATACATAGGATGATCCAGTGAATTTGTATTCATTACGTCCATGCATTGTCAAATCCGAAAGCATACTATATTAATCCGCTTTAAATATGAACTGATACTGATAATTTTATGCACAATAGCTTATATGAATATTATGTGGCTCCATTACGTATGTACGCCACGCAATATCTGCGTACTTATATGAATTTGGGTCGTTTGGCTGATATGAAATATCATCATCATATCAGCCAAACGATGTCCACTGCTGGACATAGGGTGACCGGTCATAAAAGATCACATCCCGTCGTTCCTCGTAAAGCACGTAAAACCATCGGTGTCGATTATCATCTTTGACAGTCGTTAGAGTAATCAGTGCCCTCAACTATCTGGTCTAAACCATAAAATATGCCTACGCCTTCGGGTTGTAGAGGTCAGACGGCAGTTGCTCTGTGAAAAAGCTAATATTTTGTCAAGTCTAAGCATCTATTATGAAAATGTTTCTGAAATTTCTTTCGAAACACAATACCCACGATTGAGTTCCTTCGGACATCTTTTTTTATTAATTTGAAACATTTACAGAATAGAAAATAATAGTTAATTTGTTTGGAATACTGTTTACAAAGTTGTTTGCTGTTTTTAAATCCATAGTATTTTGCCGTCACCGGCGTACAAATGATCTTTTTACATTAAATATATAATCTTAAATACTATAGTGCTATTACATAAAGTCTTACTGTTCATCACACTGTATGACACATTTTAAATTAAAGGTCAACATTAATAAAATTTGCACATCATAAGTTCTATTGAATAATATAGATAAAGTAGTTAAAGTACTAATAATATCATTTAAAAGTGATAGGAATTAAGTATTTGGTAGAAAATTGTGACTGGCAGAACTTGTAGCTTTGGTACAAAATTTTGCAGAATCTGTGGTAGAAAATGGTTACTTTGAAATAAATAGTAGTTTTGGAAGATGGTTGTTTTTGTATGAATAGTAGTTTTGGTGTAAATGGTAGTTTTGGTAGAAATTTTAGTTTTGGTAGCAATAGTTGTTATCGCACAAATGGTTGGTTTGAGATAATTGTAGATTTGGTAGAAATTTTAGAAATGACACAAATTGTTTTTTTGGTAGAAAACGGTAATAGTAGTCAACCAAAATTACCATATTACCGGAATAACGTTCTGAGAATGATGATTGGTAGTAGGTGCTTTATTATTATTACAATGCCCGCTATTGTATATAAACTTCTTTGGTGTCTAAATGTTGATCTGATAGTGTAGGCAGGTGGTCACAATAAATTGATGATGCCTTTTGCAGTCCACTACAGGACTTAAGCCTCTCCACATGGTGGTTTTGGTAGTAGGACAGTAGTAGATAAAACAACGCGCTTATAATATCTTGTTGTTATTATTAGTATTACATGGCTATGATTAGCTGCTTACTATCAGGCGGGCGCTTTAGCCACACTTGTAGTATAAATACTTCATTCATATCGTTCTAGAGCTGCGTAGTCCTCATGAGCAAATGTATTGTATGACCTATTACTGGAGCCAATTAGGTAAACAGAATGTGGCATATAATTTAGAGTACGATTGTAATAATAGTTTTAAATAGAAAATAGTTTACCATACTACTAATAATCATGCAATTTATGAACTTAATCCTGGAGCTTCATAGTATTGATCGGTTGGTTAGCTGGTAGTAATATGACTGGATTTAAATAAGTATAAATAAATGGCATGTTAAGTATACTGTGGAGCCACATCACATTGATTTGTTTTTATATAAGTTTACTGGATTCAAATAAGTACGTACGATGCAGCGTGTAATCAGAGTTAAATAATACGTAAATCAATAACATAATGCTAGCAAATAACTCCATGGCTGCTATAATTTCACTCGTGGATCTAACAATGCATGGTTATAATAAATATAAATCTTCTGGATCAACTTATGTATGGAAAATAGATAAGGATTGCATCTAATTATATTAAATATCTATGGGCCTTATCCGAAGGCGCAAGGTCACTCAGAGGGCGATGGAGAGAGGTTTCTTGGAGGTTTCCTGTGCGAGATCGAATCAGAAATGAGGAGATCCGCAGGAGAACCAAAGACATAGGTCTCCGGATAGTCAAGCTGAAGTGGCAGTGGTCAGGGCACATATCTCGAAGTTGAGGCCGTGGAGGCAGAAAGGTTCTGAAGTGGTGGCCACATACCGGATGACGCCGCAGAGGAAGGTGGATCGACGATCTCGTTAAGAACGCGGGAAGCGGTTGGATGCGGGCGGCTGAAGACCGGTATGTGTGGAGAACCTTGGGGGAGGCCTATGTCTAGCAGTGGACGTCGTTTGGCTGATATGATGATGAATTGATGATATTTCATCATACCAGCTAAACGACCCAAATTCATATAAGCACGCAGATATGGCGCGGTGTGTATAGTAATGTAGCCACATAATATCCATAAGCTTGTGTGCATAAGATTATAAATATCAGTTTATAATATGTAAAGTGGATCAAAATAGTATGCTTTCGGATTTGACAATGTATGGACGTAATGAATAAATATTCAATGGATCAGCTTATGAATGGCAAACTCAAATTTAAATAATTGTAATGTGAAACCATTAAGTATTGATTGACGGGTATATGTATGTCTTAAAGGAGCCAAATAAAAATACAGATTATGGTATACAATTATGCGTTAAATAGTAAACTAAAATATTCAAACAAAAATACTCAACTAACATAATCCTGGAGCCACATAATATTAACCAGCAGGTCTATAATATATAGTTTTGGATTCAAATAAGTACGCACATGTGGCGTATAAAGTAAGCGGCCCGTGGCAAAGTGGCGACCGCTCAAATTTATCGATTCGCAAGGTTAAGCGTGTTCGTCACCGTCTGGTTATAGATGGGTGACCGGCCACAAAAAGTCACATCCTCCGTGCTTCGGAGAGCACGTTAAGCCGTCGGTCCCAGCTGTCATCAAAAAGATCCTTGACATTCGTTACGAGGAATTAGTACCCGCGAACATCCTGACTCTGGTCTAAAACATAGAATATCCCTTCGGGTTGCGGAGGTCCGACGGCAGTCGCTCTGTGGAAAAGCTAATATTCTGTTAAATCTGGTTAGACTAGAAAGCGGAGCCCGGGCTCCAAGGCGAAGGCCTGGATGCAACTGGCATAACGCTCGGAGGATGGTGATGATTTGGCATAATTATTATACAGTATAAATGGAGCCAAATAGTATACAAGAAATGGAAAATATCGGAATTAAATAGTATTTAAATTATCAAATAGAAATAGGATCATTATAGTGCTGGTAAAAATGTATAAAATGGTTATATCATATATTATTATTTTACACGGAGCGAGTACTGAAGTAGGTAAGTGAAAGAACTTGTCCCTGGAACCACATATTTATAATTGTCACGTCTGGATTCAAATAAGGACGCACGCATGGCATATAATTCGGAGCCAAAACGTTGACGTCGGTCTGAGATATATGGCCGTTACGGATCCAGTTTTGTTCGGAACTTCAGCCAAATTCATCACGAATACATCTAAATTTTATTGAATATGTTTGGCAACGTCTTGCCATGAATGACAACATTGTGAAAAAATCAAAAATATATTCCATAGAGCAAATGTTATTCGGGTGCAAAGGTGGATCAAGTAACGAACGGCAAAACGGCGTGATCAACCAAGTCTGCAAACAGTCGTTTATATATATATATATATATATATATATATATATATATATATATATATATATATATTTAATAAAAATACAACTCCCGCAATACGACTAAAATCCTGTGTCGCGGAGCACTTTACAAAGATACGCCGAGATGACGCTGACGTTCCGTGCGCCTCTGATCGCCAGGGATCGTTAAGCCATGTCGGTGGCCGCACACACACGAAAAGAAGAAGAACTTATCAAAACAAATATGCATCACAGCAACAATCAATATGGCGCGTGTATAACCTCAAAAGACAGCTAGTCAAAAATAAATCTTAACATCTCGTTCCTTATTACTCTGACGTGCTTTCCAAACAAATGTGATTTTCTGTTTCTCTTAAATCTAAATATAGAAGGAGGAGCGGGATGAAGAGGAAGGAAAAGAACACCGTTATATTTTCGAACGAATATTCCAAAACTCGTTTAGTAGAAAGAATGTACCAATTGCGGAATATATAGGAATTTAAACTTTCGTGGTCATTTAAACTTTTTTTAATTTGTCTTTCGGTATGTATACCACGTACCTTTGTTTGGTGTAAACGATATTTCGGCACTGTTGCAAGCGCCATGTTCACGGATGTACATCCGAGCAATATTCCAAAGGTACGTGATATATATCTCGAAAGAAAATTTAAAAACGGTGTGGTTGACGGCATAGAATACAAGTGTCACCACCCCCTATCTTCCCGAGGGTGTCGTAAGAGGCGACTAAGGGATAACACGATGCAAATACCATCTTTGCGTAGAGACGGAAAACTCGACATCAAACCCTCTACGACTGCCTCGTTGGTCTCGCGGCATAAACGTGCGCGTGGGATCGGGAGGTCCCGGGTTCGATTCCTGGGTCGGGCGGTGTTATTGGGTTTTTCTGTCACGAAATTCTCAGTAGCAGCACGGAGTCTGGAAATGTGCCCGGTACGGCAATAGGCTCGCCCCTTATTACGTGGGACTAAGGTATATCTGGCGAAGGGTGGGTGTAGAAATACACCTCTGCCTACCCCTTCTGGGATGGAAGGCGTGACGATATGTATGTATGTATGTAAAATTTAAAATAAATTATGGAATAGGTACCCTTAGACTTAGAAATATATGGGTGTAACATGTTACAACGTATCCCATAGTTGGTACCTTTACCTCTACTTTCTAGTAGCTAATGCCGGTATTAGATGTATAAAAAAAAATTACATACACGTCTACTTAACATTTTAACAGAGAGCCACGACATTATTATTATTTTCCAGCCGAGAAATCCAATCTCAATGAATATACGTCATTCATCTCAAAAGTATAAAATCTTCCGTCTACGTTTGCTTCCACTTCACACAAGTAACGTAACTCTATTTAACTCATAAAATATTGAATAATCTCTTACAAGTCTTATCTTCACTTGACGTTAAAATTTTGTGTTTCGTGCCTGTATTTGAAGAGAAACAGAAAATCACATTTGTTTGGAAAGCACGTCAGAGTAATAAGGAACGAGATGTTAAGATTTATTTTTGACTAGCTGTCTTTTGAGGTTATACACGCGCCATATTGATTGTTGCTGTGATGCATATTTGTTTTGATAAGTTCTTCTTCTTTTCGTGTGTGTGCGGCCACCGACATGGCTTAACGATCCCTGGCGATCAGAGGCGCACGGAACGTCAGCGTCATCTCGGCGTATCTTTGTAAAGTGCTCCGCGACACCGGATTTTAGTCGTATTGCGGGAGTTGTATTTTTATTAAATAATATATATATATATATACGAGTTAACGAGTTTTGGAATATTCGTTCGAAAATATAACGGTGTTCTTTTCCTTCCTCTTCATCCCGCTCCTCCTTCTATATTTTCTATTCCCATCCCAGACGGTGGCAACGTACCTGTGAGTCCTTTGGTGGTGCTTGTGTCTTTAGACGGCGGTAATCGCTAACCATAAGGCGATAAGGCAACTTGTTTGCTATATAAAAAGAAATCCAAGCCAGTGAAGACTGTACGACATACATTCTTAAGACACTATACTTTTACAAATACGTACGATCTCAATAAAATTGACATGAATTCGCACTTTAGCTGATCACAAAACACTGTCATAAAGTTTTAGCCTAAAAACAGGAGTACCTATAAAACTGAGATGACGGTTGATAACCCTAAAATCTTGTGATTTCTAGAATTATTTATGACAAAAAAGATATCTTTATACGATATACGAAAATAAATTATACGAGGGCTTTTGAAATTTTTGCGATGGGTGGGTAATGTTTATGTAATGGTCCTCTTTCGCGTAATTATTTATTAAGTTGGCATAGATTACACTAGTTACAGGATGATAATCACGTTTCTGTAAGCTACGCCGAAATGTAGAGGCAAAAAGTCGCAAGTTTGTTGAAATTGGCAAAGTGTTCCAGGATGAAACAATGGGAAAAAGACCAAAGTTTCGTTTGGAAGGGTGTAACATTATACTTACATTCTAACCATAAAAGAACATAGAATAGAAACCGGATCCTGAGCTCCAAGCTCGTAAATCATATTGCTCATAGCGCGAGTGCTCGCGGGTTAAGCTTTCTCTGTATGTCCGTTGCCTAGGACTGTTGAAATAGACCGACACAAACTTATTGATGAAAGTAAATGAAATAATATTTTTTTTTTTTAGTCTTCTACGACTTATGTACCTACATGTAAGTTACATAGGGTTGCATTGGCTTCCCACCAAAAACTTAGGGTCCCAAGCCACCCCCCCGTGGGATCTCCACCTTGTCGTGGTGGGGGGGCTCAGTAACCGTGGATTGGTAACCCGCGGTGAAGCTAAGAGGGATCCAGGAGGGGACGCTCCGCGTGGGCTTGGAGGGGCCTGCGAAGGACGCGTCCAACGGTGCGGGTGCGGGGGACAGTTCTGTCTGTCCCTCGCAGTCGGGTGCGGTCGCGGGAGGAGAGGCGTGTCAGTGTTGCGTTGCCGCGCGCCCTATCTCCCGCGACCAAATGGGGGCGCACCATTCGATGCGTCGCGGTGGGGCCGCAGAGGAAGAGGAGATGCGGTGTTGCGTTGCCGTCCTCCCTATCCTCTGCGGCCGCTGGGCGTTTTGGCGGCGGAGTCAAACACCTTAATCCGTCGCCAAGGGGGTTTTGTTCGGGGCCCGCCTGACCATCTGGCGGGCCAATACCCGTCGGAGGGTGGCGACGAGTGCTTTGGTGATGCCCCACCCTCCGACACACGGGTACATGGCGGAATTCGAGGTGGTTTTTAGTGGAAACACCACATACTCCGGCTCTTATTTCCCCCAAGAGTCGGAGATCCGAAGGGATTTTCCACCTCGTAAAACAAAAAAAAAAAAAAAAGGGTCCCAAGCCACCCCCCCGTGGGATCTCCACCTTGTCGTGGTGGGGGGGTCAGTAATCGTGGAATGGACACCCGCGGTGAAGCTAAGAGAGATCCCAGGAGTGGACAATCCGCGTGGGCTTAGAGGGGCCTGCGCAGAATGCGTCCAACGGTGCGGGTGCGGGGTACAGTTCTGTCTGTCCCTCGCAGTCGGGCGCGGTCGCGGGAGGAGAGGTGTGTCGGTGTTGCGTTGCCGCGCACCCTATCTCCCGCGACCAAATGGGGGCGCACCATTCGATGCGTCGCGGTGGGGCCGCAGAGAAAGAGGAGAAGCGGTGTTGCGTTGCCGTCCTCCCTATCCTCTGCGGCCGATGGGTGTTTTGGCGGCGGAGCCCAACATCTTATTCTGCCGCCAAGGGGGTTTTGTTCGGGGCCCACCTGACCATCTGGCGGGCCAATACCCGTCGGGGGATAGCGACGAGTGCTTATGCGATTCCCTACCCTCCGACACACGGGTACATGAGAAAGTCGAGGTGGTTTTTAGTGGTTACAACACATACTCCGGCTCTCATTTCCCCTAGAGTCGGAGATCCGAAGGGATTTTCCACCTCGCAAAACAAAAAACAAAATGGGTCCCAAGCCAACCTCACCTGCAAGTGGTGCACCTGCCGATCAACGGACGTGGCTCTGGCAAACAAAATATCCCGATAAGTGGCAATAGGCTCGCCACCTATTACGTGGGATCAAAATACTGGCGAAAGGTGGGCGTTCAATATGCCTCTGCCTACCCCTTCGGAGAAACAGGCGTGAGTCTATGTATGTATGTATGTGTAATTTACATAGAGTAAATGTTTTCCCGTGACCAATGCTGGTATTACCCATACCGAAACATCGGGGAATCACGATGAATAAAATACATCGTATCTGATAAGGTAGGTATTTTATTTGATTCGCGATACATACCACTATTTACCTATTTATTAGCACATGAAAACAGAATATTTTTAATAAGCATTTTAATTGTTTTGCAATACCTAAAAGTAAAATGCACCTTTTATGATGTCTTCCTACCTGACGTTATATGTAATACTAGCTTTTGCTCGCGGCTTCGCGCGCGTTAAATTCGGGGTAACACATGTCTACATTCAGTCTCAAGTTGTGTGAAGACACTATTGATTATTTTAGAGAGTCAGAAGCTATATAGGGTAAAAAGTAACTTGGTCAGTAAGTATCCATGACAAATGTCAATGCCATGTTTCAATACATGTCCAATATATAATATCTATAAACACTTTCACATTTATAATTTTAGTAGGTAGAGAAAATCGTTTCAGCCGTTTGAGCGTAGTATATAATTATTAGTTTACATAGTTATGCGAATAATGTAATCACCGTGCACGATATAATTTGACAATATGTATGATGTGACAGTACTGACAGATAGCAGATGCGCAGCACTCACTTATTCGCTCATGCGTTCTTACTTCCAAGAGGATAATTTCTGCCGTACAAACTTCTGTCCTCCCTACAATCCCTCACAGTTTAGTTTTTGCAACTTATGGTAGCCTATGTCCGTCTCCATGGTCCAATATATCTCTATATTAAATTTCAACAAAATCGAATCAGCCGTTTGCTCGTGAAAACGGAACATACATACATACATACATATACACTTTCGAATTTATAATATTAGTAGGGATAGCATGCGCAACTTCGAAAGTAAGATAGCACAAAGTATATCAACTGACACTCTTGTCTATCATAAAACACTGAACCTATTTAATCGTTCCATCAGTTTAATCTACTCTAAGAGCATCCATTATAACAGAAAGTCGTATTTAAGCGACTAGAATTAATTAACTGCAGAGCTAAAAACTTAGTCTAGACGTTGCAATAAAATGTTGTAAAACTTCTGACGAAACGTACTTTGTATAGCACGTTTTCCTTGTGTAGATACGACAGTAAGATCGTTAAGTGCTTGAATCGTGACAAACTATAAAGGCGTATAGTAGTTTGTTTGTGATGCTTTTAAAACTTAGCCGATCTCTATGGAGTTTTGCATAAGCGTTATATAAGATACAGAATAAATGCGTGAGAGGAAACCCTTTTAACAACAACCCCACCGTTAATTCAAGGGGATTTTATTCTATATTATGTATAGATACATACATACATAGACTAACGTCTGTTACCCGAAAGGGTAGGCAGAGACTACGAACCAACGCCTGCAACGATATTAACGTAGCTCTCTTGCTTCAAATTTTTATTTAATAGTAATCAGTATAATTGTAATTAGTATCCATCAAATTTTTCATTCATACTTTTCGGGTTAGGATCCTTCTAAAGTTTTTTAAATTGTCTATTTTTATCTAAAATCGTACTGAAGCTGAACTCGCAGTTACACCCGCATTACTTAGGACTACTACTCTGCACCGATTGTCCATAGCGCGATGTTCTATTAGTAAAAGAACATCGCGTTATCCAACACAAAAAGAAGTACCCATTCAATTAGAAGTAGTAGTTCTTGAGATAAGCGCGTCCAACCAAACAAATAATCTCTTCAGCTTTATATTTTATTAAGGACTAGATGAGCCCGCGGTTATACCCGCGTTATTTAAGGCTTCTGCTCCGCTCCCATGACTCATAGTGTGATGTTATATAGCTTGTAGCCTTCCTCCATAAATGTGCTATCTAACACTGAAAGAACTTTTGAAATCAGTGCAGTAGTTACAACACCTTCATGATTTTTGACGCATTCTCAAATTCATCGAATTCAGTCATACCATGGAATCGGAACTACTACCCTTTTGCAATTATCAAAGGGGTTACTGAGAATCATGTCTAACTATGTTACACCATAAATGCACATAATTATAAATATTCAAAATATCGATCAAACGTTGATTAGACGATCTGTTCATACGGCAAGGTGTCTATTCTGATAAATAATTATAATATTACTGGCCACTCCTAACGCAATTAGAGCCGGGTATTATACGGGTGTCATACAGTTTTCTGAAACCATTGACATCATGTTCATCAAATTCCGTTCAGTAGCTTTTACGTGAAATACTAATAACAAACATCCATCCACGATCAGAATCTGTGCATTAAGTATTAAGGCATTAAATACTTAATACGAAAGTCTGACATTTTCATAGTGTAGAAAGTGTAAATAAATATAAATATTAACAATAGTTATACCATTTGTCGATAAAATTCATTTGTTTATAACGTATATTATTGTAAATAACCAAACGCATCTCTAAGACCGTTATCCCAAAGCGAGCCTTTGAACAAACTTTCATTAACAACGCAGAAAAAAAAAGCTTTCAATTACAGTAATGGTATCGGCGATAGCTGCACATATATTAATAAGGGAGGCTCCGACCCGTATGCGGGATGCCGACATATGCGCTGCTAAAGTAAATTAAACATACATATTACATAAATTCGAGGGTGAATATTACTGCATGGAAATGGTGTAAGTATTTTGTATGACCACATTGAACTCGCGCTAGCACAAGGTAGAGATGTGTGGAAAGAGGAAAGGGAGGACTTTGCCATGAAATGGGACGCATTAAGCTCAAAATATTAATAAATAATAGCATTAAGGAGTTTAAAGTAACGCTGTGTAAAAATTGCAGTTAGCATACATTAGGCCTAACCTTTTCGTTCCCCCTTATTTCGCTCCTCTATGGAAATTTATGTAGAGGGCAGACTTCAAAAACATTTTAGTCGTGAAGACAAATCTCTCAGGATAAATCTTAAGTGATATGAACATCAGCGCTGCCTGTAAGGTTTAAGATAACACGAGAAAAATCAAGGCTAAAACCTAGTTTACAATATCTTATTGAAAGGACAGAAGCTCTTCTTTTTGGAAATATATGTTCTCCTTTCACTAGCACTGATATCAAAACACGTACATATGCGTGTAGTAAAGGCATACATATGCGTGAATGGAACTATTTTGTTCGCAGTGGTGAACGCCAGCTGTGCGATAAAAACGAACCATTATCGGCACTGGTACTTTCGATTCTGTTACTTTGCATCGATATTTATTTATTTAATAACTTTATATACAAGGAATGCATAAAGGCGGACTCTCCCAGTCTACCATAGAGTGGTGCAGAGATTAAAAGTAGGTGTATTCTAGAATTAAGTGAAGAAGGAGCTTTGTAGTATACATATACGTACGTACAGTACCCTACCGACACCTACCTACCTAGTACACATATACATATACGTATGTACATAATCACATATCCCGTGAGTGGACAGTACCTCTCAGGTCTAGCTGGCCCATTCACGCTGAAATCAGCAAGGCTCTACTACCTAGGTAAACATTCTAATGCGAGGGTAGCCTATTAAAATGAAAAGCAACAAGGAGTAGAAAAAGTAATTCCTACTTCTCAGTAGGAAGTCTATTATATGGTATTTTCCATGTCCTTATCATACATCCTCTATTAATTTCATTACTTAAGGCGCTGATAACTGCTATTGAGATGAGCTGTTGCTGTCACTGTCGGATTGTATACATAAGAAAGACAAGCGCGACGACGACGGTACGTTGAGAAAATGTTACAAACCATAAAATAAATTAATTACAGAAAATGCATTGATTGGATTAAAAAAATAAAACAGTATTTCGTTAGTATGTTGTTTTTTGAATGATTTGTCAAAAAATAAGAATGATTTTATGTATTTTAATCTGGTTTTTATTCGTTATAATATTTTTTTGAGGTAGCTTTGTGATTTTTATCTATCGATTAAAGTTAGTTGTATTATGTTTTCAACACACTACTTAACTAGACTACATCCTGAAGAATGTCATATATTTTTCTGATTGTGTTAACTGCATTGAATCATATACTTTTAAGCATTATAAAACTCGCGTTTCGCTCTTGTAGTCCCCATAAGAACTCCATTTCCCTACAGTAAAACGGTATTAAACTAATGGTAAAACGTTGATTACGGTATCACACAAACAACATTAACGTGCGCGTAAAAGGAACGCGTGGTTAATTGCGCACTCGTTCGAAAATCGTCGCGGTTTTTATATTAGGCGCAGAGTTTGTAGCTGATTGTTTGCCTGATTGTAATTTACAGCAAGCGTCTATTGCCTTTAGGCGGTGGAAAATTTCAAATAGATATTTCCATGCTTTTTAGAAAAGCCACTGACTCTAGGTGCACTGTTCCAAAAGGGGATTGCACTATAAGGAAGAATCCGGTAAAACACCATAAATGCACCTCTAAGACACAAATTTAAAACAGTAAGCCACTAGCAGAAATGTTGTGTATGGTTGATAGTTCACATTTAGGTAATTTATTTACATTCACCGAGAATGTCATAAAACTTTACAATACGATACATAGAAACTGTAAAGTCATAGTAAAAAAATAATGTTATTATCATTCTACCATGTAACAAAAAATCAGGCAATAATCTGACTTAAAACATGTACAATTATAATGAGACGAGGTTAGTAATTAAAAAAATAAACACATGAATATAATAAATTCATCAGCCCTTGTATATATACTGTCCCACTACTGGACACAGGCCTCTTCTCTCTATGCAGGTTTCCTCGCGATTCACCGAAAAGCAAGCAATAATTAACAATTTAATACGCACTTAACTTCGAAAAGTCATTGGTGCGTGCCGTGGATTCGTACCCGAGACCCTCTGCATAACAGTCTGTCAGTCTCTCCACTCGGCTATCGCTACTTTTATAATAAATAAAAAATACTAATTAAGCATTTGATTTTTATGTTGATTATTTCTTAGTTATAAATATTTGTATCTCGATCTGTGATACAATTTTCTTGGAACTGCCACTTCACAAGGAAAAGTGATATTCAAGTTACGAGAAATCTAATGATATGAGAGATAATATCTGAATATATAAAATCCTTGCGTTACTGACTGACTGACAGACACGCTACAGCCAAAACTATTGGGCGCAGGAAGCTGAAATTTGGCATGTATGTTTCTTGAGGACTGCAGGGGTGCACTAAGAAGGGATTGCCCGAAATTCCCACGGGGTCGGCCAAAACGGGTAAATTTAAAAAAAATGCAGGCGTAGCTGCTGGCGTCCTCCAGTTTGTTATAAAGTACAAAAGAAATCGATTTTATTAATTGAACATTTCTACATTGTTATCAATTAAACAGATTATTTTTACACTTTGTGTCAACATAAAAACATAATATGAATTTAATCTCTTACCATGAACATTTCTTTAATTATTTTCAGCAATAGCTTATACGTACCTACCTATATATGTCGGTATTAAAATAAGCTCTGACTTTACTGTTAGTTTTTCCTTTTACTTGAATTTTCGGAACTTGAAATTCCAGTTACGAAACAGCTAACCCTATACTGTACTAGAACATAGGATAAGATGACCTCTTTTTTTAAGTCGGTAAAAAAATTATCAAACATTTTGTTGTACTCCAAAATTATTGTACAGTATTACACAAAGTTACTTAAAACTAGGACTTATAAAGAACAGCACAACAAACTTATCCCAAAAAGTCGACAAAATGATTGCAGCAAACTATTAGCGCAATGCGACTATCTTATGCCATCATCACAGCAATTACTACCAGATATATGAAGTTAACTTTATCTTGCTGTGCCGTCCCGCTGTGAAATAAATATCTATAATAAATTGACTAAACCGACAAAGGGAATAACTGTAGTATTATAATGTTACAAAAACAAAATTGGCCATAAACGTATAATGATTAACATACTGAGCTCGCACTGCGAAGTATTAATTTAATTGATGATTGATTTTAATTATATTTTTATGGTGGCAGAATGTCTTGTTTGCGGGCAATAAAATGTAGCTGGTGAAATATTAATGTGGTTTAAGATCTATGTTAAAAATGCGCAAGCTGATTAGAATACAAAATAGCTTTACTCGACTAAGCAGACTTAGCCTCTATGAAGTAGTTAGTAGGTAGTTTTAGTAAATCGAGTTTAAGCTTCAAAATGCTCAATGAAAATAGATTAAAATGGCATTGAAGAGGAGTTTCGCAGTCGACTCCTTGAATTTTTTCTCCTTAGCGAAAAATTTAAGTGCGCTTAACGATTATGTGGAGCTTAACGCATCAGGGCTAGGGTCGAATGTCATTTTAAATGTATACGAAAAACATTACTACTTTAGTACTCCCTAAACTTCTACCTGGTGGAGATGGTGGGACTGCAATACACCGTACTATTAAATTTGGAAAATGAGATCTGCCAATGTATATCTGCCACATTGTTCTACCTGTTTCCTCGCGATAGGCTTGTAATTATTTTAGCGATTCATAATAATTAAACTGAAAGTCCACATGATGTAGAAAAACAAGGTGGGTTCGTCGTGGTTAATATTATTGTATTCATCACATGAAGATTTTGTCTTGGATAGGAAACACATCCACCTAACACGCTTACGCTTCTAAGTCAGGGTGACTAACCTCTTCACCAAATGCCCAGTCAGTAAACTAAATCTCAACCAGCCTGCACATAGGTATGTCGCAACATGCCCCATGAATACACAGTCCACCTAGCTGGGGGCTACCAAATCTTGCGTTTCCCAGCTTGTTTAAAAAAAATTCTAGACAAGATATCTGCGACATCGATTAAATCTGGATTCAAATACATACACTTTGAACGCACATTTTTAAAGACGTATATGTGCGTGACTAGAACGATTTCTATACATCCCTTTAAATACACAGCAATACGACAAAAAGCAACAACTATCATCAGAGGCAAACACTCCTAAACAGCAAACTATACCCAATAGTATGAATTGATCTACATTTGTACGCAAAGCTTATACTATTATAGATCAGTGTCTCCTCTATCTGCTTGTAGGTAGCTTTTGGGTGTTCGATTGGTATTTTTTTTTTACCATTTCGATGTTTTCCGCTGTAACAGAAGTCGCAGAACGACCACTTCTGTCGTCATTTTTGAGGGACAGTTTTCTCTGTTTGATTTGGGAAAATAACCTAAAAATTGTAGCACGAGACGGTGCAAGGTCTCCAAATGCAGATATGAGCCTATTTTTAACTCTAATTCACTCAAACCGACTTTAAAATCGTACAGAATCATGGCGCGAAAATGTTCTCGTCCCAATTCCATTGTTGCGAGGAAAAGCGCGCGAAATGGAATAATGAAATGAATTTAACATTTTTGTTTTTTTTAATTACATCAAATATCTAACAGCATTCGAATTTGAAATAGTTTGAGATTTTAACTTTGACTTCTCTAGTCACCTAAAGTATAGAGATAGTGAAAGGGTAAAAATCAATCAGTTTATTCTCCTTTCATCATCGTCCTAGCGTTATATCGTGTTATCGGTTGTGTCATAATTTTGGTTTATTTTAATATTAATTACGAGAATTATTTTATAAACACTCAAATGATTTATGGGCTATACGTCAGCGCGTATCGCACTTCACAAACTCTTTTTGATTATTCTGAAGTGCGACGAGTCGAATTGAACGGACACCATAGTCAGTCTTTTAACAATTCTCGGACGTAGCGAAGTAGCTAGCGAGAATTATTGTAACAGTGTGTGATTATGTAAAAGTAGTGCTGTATATAAGTGTGCCAATAATAATTGAAATAAACGTGGAGTGGTTTATACTGGACTTGGTGTTTTCTTCAAAGTCGCTTCCAAGACTGACGTTCGCTTACAAGTCTAACCAGATATATTTATTTATTTATTTTTTATTTTACTACTTCATATACACAGAGTATATAGGCGGACTTAATGCCATGGGCATTATCTACCAGTCTACCTTAGAGTCGTGCAGAGAGATAAGGGTGTATTATATAAGGCATCGAAATAATTGTAGTTGTCGAATTATTGCTCATAATAAACATACATACTTACATAACTATATAATATAAGAAAGTACATAAACGAAATACATACACAATTAATACATAATTACGAATAAATTATAGATAAATTATAAAGATAAATATACTTAGACTTATATATATAAAGATTAATTATACTTAGACTTACATACACTAGTACATAGACTTACATACACTAATACATACATACCTAGCAATGATAGTTTGCTTTTCTTTACACAATAACTACAAAACAGATCTTGATGAAACTTTGAACCTACAATGTATTCGCCGCAAGAATCATTTCAGATTAGATTATTTATGCATTGGCTCATGATCAACGTGTACCAGTAATAAAATCAATAAAAATTAATAGACTACTAAAATCAAAGCGAACCTATTCAAAACTGACCCACCATCTTATTGTACAAAATAGTTTCGGAATGAATTTCTACAATTTGGAAACAGTTTCTTGCAGTGTCCATTCCGCTAGTTATCTGAAAGTTTCGAACTGACCTGCTGGCACGAAATTAGTTAACAATATACCTACTGTCGATTTAATTCTGCACTTTAAGAATGAGCTAGACTTAGTCCGCGGCTCCGATCAGATTTATTATATAATATAAGCAAATCTATACATACATATGTTTGTATAGATTTGCTTAAAGTAAAAAAGAAAACTGGTGAACGATTTTTCTGAATATTGTACAATTCAATGTAATAAATTCCAGTTATATTATCACAAACGTATGCAAACAGGCTCCACAATATTCAGTCCTTTGAGCACTTCTATTAAAAACCCATGCGCTTCTCTGATACAGAGTGAAGACAAATGCAATAATGATAAGACAATATTTATAACTGGACAAAGCATGCACGACACGGAATGCGTAATTCCTGCACATAAAATCCAGTGGAATTAAGTAATTTTTGGTAATTATATCAATCGATCGAATAAAGAGTTACCAATATTACGCAAAACATACTATACTAATAATCTCCAAATCGTGGGACATTACGACCTACTATTAATACTGTCACTGAAGTCACAACTGCTTCATTTAGATATTGTTTATGGTTAACTTAAGGCGAACCCTGAATTAAGACCGCATACTTAAATAATATACAGGGTGTAAAAAGACCCATCACCAAGTCGAAGTCTACTCCGTACTCAATTTTTTTTTCAGCTTAAAAAATAGGCACATTTTATAAGCCGCAATGTATAGCGCGCGAAATGCATCGTGCCTACACCGGCCGTATCTACCTACAGCGTGAACGTCGGCTGGTACCTAAGGGCGATTTCAGATCAGCGTATTTTTCTGCGTGTATACGGTCGATTCAGCATACGCGCTTCCAAAAACATAACTCGCGTAAACGGGCATATTTCGGCATGTTCGCTTGAAATGATAGTGACATCGTGTCAGTGTCAACGTGGACTCTGACGGCTCAAGCTTATACGAGCTTAGAAGCGCATCAACGCTCGTACGAGTTGCGCGTGTGCCAAAAAGGCGCGCCTATACACGCCTACATGCGCTTCCAAAAACGAGCGCATACGCGCGTATAAAACTTTTATCTGAAACCGCCATAACGACGGCAGTTTATGCGTCCTCGCGCGGACAAGGGTAATGCCCTCCAGCTGATTGCTAGTAGCGCATACACTGCGTTTGGGGAACTTTAAAGCTGTTTATTTTAGGGAAATATTGTAAATTTTGTGTATGTTTACTTGGAAGAAATGTTACATTTATTTTTAAAACACGATTTTGGAATAATTAGAAAAAATATGTCGTGACTTTGAGCCTCAATGTCTCCTGAACCAGGAATTTTCCAGGTATGGTGCCGAAGTAAAAAATGTTCGTAATGATTGGTACAATATGGACTTCAGTTTTCGTTACGGGTCTTTTTACACACTGTAGATTTTAAAACTGTAGGAGCACAATTAAACTCGGATCAAAAGTTGATGCCTTTAATCGTCACCGTAATCATTTACATAATAATGTAGTTGAAAAATTAAAACTTAATAAACTTCTTTTCTGAAGTCAGTTAAAATACAATGCCAGACCGGGTGACATGTTATTACGATATAATGCAAAATGTCACGAAAACGCAATTCGGTATCTAAGTAGTAAAGGCATAAAGACATTCTTATTTCTACATTTTGGTGGTTTACAACACTTACTTATACAAGCCTGCCTCGTTGGTCTCGCGGCATAAATGTGCGCGTGGGATTGGGAGGTCTCGGGTTCGATTTCCGGGTCGGGCAAAGTGTTATTGGGTTTTTCCGTTAGGAAATTCTCAGTAGCAGCACGGAATCTGGTAATGTGCCCGGTACGGCAATAAGCTCGCCCCCTATTACGTGGGACCTAAAATTCATGGTGAATGTGGCTGTAATATTACACCTCTGCCTACATCTTCGGGGATACAGGCGTGAGTCTATAATAAGAAAAACTCATACAAGTCAAAACCCTATTATAGACGAAGCTGGCTTTTCCTAGTTAAATGATCTCATGAGAAGAAAAGCGTAAGACGCTGACAACAGCTAAATAGGCTTGTCTCAAACAATTTTTTGCTAAATCTATAACGTTTGTGACGGTGGAAAAAACATATGTTAATTTTGAACATATTTCTGAGAACCCTGTTGTATACACGTTTTTGAAAAGTTTTCTCGGTACAAAAATATAGTAAACTAACCTCTTAAAATGGTTTTCCAACAAAAATATCTGTATTACTCATCAATGTACGTTGGTAAATTTATAACAATAACGTATCATATTTAAATACAGAACTTGGTTGTTTTTTTATTTTTCACTACGTAACTTATTTTTAGTAACTAATTTATTTTATGGTTTGTAGAAAGTTCTGAACGGCCCGTAGTCGTCGCGCTTCTCTTTCTTATTTATACAATCCGACAGTGACAGCAGCAGCTTGAGCTGCTGCTGTCACTGTGCTGATGACATGATGTCTGCTGCTGATGACAACCGCTATTGAGTTGACTCAATAGCGGTTGCCATCGCCTTAAACAAACTTAGATTCATTGTATTTTTTACGTCACTTCAGTAGTCGCTAAATAACAGCTGCATTCAAAGTAGCGTGTTGGCCTATCCTCTTACCGCCAACGTTGCGTAAGCTTTAAATATTATATGACGGCTCCTGTATGTTATCTTAAAGCCGTTTATTATTTTTATGGTTGCTTGATCCGCTTGTGTAGCAGCTTTATGTTATATAACATGCTATAAGCTTCTTTAGAAAAATGCCGTTCTTTGAGAATTATTGGTGCACTGACGTTATTGTGGCATACTTGTTTATGAACTATCGTTCTAGGCGTATAGTTAAGCTCACCCTATGTCACGATAAAACATACTAATACATCTTTGTGAAGTAATCAGTTTACTCCATGAAAAAACCTGGTTAAAATATGTTACAAAATTTAGCCGACTTCAGTAAAAGGAGGGATCCTCTATTCAGTTGTATTTTTTATGTTTGTTGCTACAGAACTGTAGCACTTATTATCGAATTATGGATTTCAATCAATAAGATGCACTGTCCGTTTGATCCCATCCAAGATAGAGACAATTAAAGACTTTACCATTCCTATAGTCACTTTATTTCTTTCACACATAAGTAACCACATAAAGAACACTACATTTAAGGTCATTGACACTTATCAACAACCTAAGCTTGAATCATAAATATTTACATATACTTATATTATTCGATAGTAAAATGGTAGCATTAGTTTCTAATTTTCTATCATTTAGCATCATTGTAAATGTAAATTCCCTATAGAAGTAGTAGAGAAAATTGTGAAATAAACTGCTATTCAAATATTATACATTCTAGTGGTATAGGAAGTGAATTGTAAGTACTTAATATGTTAGAAAGTTTAATAAAGGTATTAAAATTACACATAAGTACCTACGTATAAATGGTACATCCCTGGAGAGACTAGAGAATGTTTTAAATAGAATCTAACTACTAGGATCAGAAATGCGAACGTTTGTGAGGATCGATGGATAGTTGTACGGATGTTTGTTATTAATTCTCATAAAAAACACTGAATAGTTTTTCAAGAAACTTAGCTTTGAATAACTGTTCCGTATTTTTTATGCAAAAAATACGGAACAGTTATTCATGAAACTTTGCATTAATATAGCTTATAGGTACATCAAATTAGCATGTGGCCTGTTTCATTTGTCGCTATAATAAAAATATATTTTATACATCTATGAGATCGAACTTACACTAGCGTTGCTTAGGGCTATTGCTCCGCACCCATGGCTCACTGAATGATGTATTACAAAGTATAGCCTTCCTTGACCAAGGACCAGTAGTACCTGAGATTAGCGCGTTCAGCCAAACAAACAAACTCTTATAAAATTAGTATACATAAGGTATAACAAAAGCCATCGGCGATATTATATGTATAACCGCTGTAAGTTAATACTATGCACTCCCACAACCACAAACCTTAAGATATACGAGTATAACGCCAAAAAATATCTACACGATAGCAATATCATTTACCTTGCACGATGAGAAATACACAAAGTAAACATTTCACCGCATTACTCGTGACATACCTTCAAAGGTTTCTACTCCCTTACAGGTTTGGGATACCCTAGTTAAGCTGTGTTTGCAAGAGAGACGAGCGAGCCAAATGTAAGATCTTAAAGCAGGATTATTGCCAATCTCTGATCTAGTGAAAAAGTACTAAGTCTACTTTTTGTGAGTCCATTATACAAAGTGGTGAAGCCATTATAGAAAGAACTCAAGTATTTACGACTAACTGTAAGTATAAAGTGATGCCACCTTTTATTGACCACAAAAGAAAGCATTTAGTAGTTTGAGCTGTATGTACCTATAGGAAATTGTTGGATTTGGTTCTAAGCACGTGTCAAAACTATTTTTCATATTTCATTTAAAAGTGAATTATAAGTTGATAAGCCCATGTGTGTCGTGTTGCACGCTGATAGTCTTTTTTGTTTAGTTAATCCTTTTTCGAGTTAGGCTTTATTAATCGTTGAAATATTGCAAATTACTCAACAAATCTCAGCAGTAAGACAGCTTTCAGTTCGCTCATCTCTGGTAGTATAGCAGGCTTATCTTTAAACAGGTCAGGTGTACCAAGCGTTACGACTCGGCAAATACGATGTTATTCAGCTGTGTGTGCAAACGTGGTATGCCTTGGCAAAACGAAGAGGTTGTAAACATCATTATTTTTATCCGAATACGGCGAAGCCAAAAGGAAGGGTAATGTTTTTGGCAGTCTATGTATGTATGTTTGTATGTTCCACCGTAGCACCTAAACTACTGAACCAATTTTAATAAATGATGTGTCAAAAGGTTTATAATAATGGCGCGGGTGACATAGGCTATATAAATTTTATCGAAATTTCCTGCTACGGAATTAATACCTCAGATTCCAACCTCAAAAAAAAATAAAACTTAGATAATGATTACGTGTTTGGTATCAAACGACAGGTATTGGTGAGAACATTACAAATATGTACATATATTATACTGTTTCTGTCAAAATATAAGTTTTAAACGCGATTGTACTTACAATTCACACAGTGTAGACGCATAAAGTTACCTAGCATTAAGTTACCTAGCTAAAAGGACTAAACAAGGAAAGTATAAGCACAGTAATGCTCAAACTACAGCCGTGGTCGCACCTGTTGTGTGGTTTGAGGTGCGGCACGTCTCTAGCTTGAGCATTACTGTGCTTATACTTTTCTTGTTTCGTCCTTTTTAGACATCCTTTTTTACGTAGTCCGGTTTTAGTTCAAAAAATTTTTTTTTATTGTTTTGTACAGATGAAATTGATATCAAACTGTATACTTATCCGTCTGTCCAACGTTTTATAGTAGGTCAAATCCTCACAGTGCTATTGAGACGCATATTAGAAGTAGACTATGTCCAGCACTGGACTCTGAAAGGTTGTATGATGAACTTCTTCTGAAATTGTTCGCATATTTTTAGTGTATCTCAAATGCAACTAGATTTTCAAGGTGTCAACTATTGCGAGAAATGGCATTCAATCTGTTATTCTATTGTATAAGCTATGTCACTGCATAGTTTCATCAAAACTTGTTCTTTTTTGTTTTTTATTAAAAAAAAAACCTGTCAAATTGACTTCACGCTGCCTGATGGTAAGCTAACAGTGAAGTCCTATTGGGAAGGCCACCATCCCCAATTGCTGGTTAAGCAATGTGACATGACGGCCCTCACTTTGACGGCCTTGAGAGATGCTTTTTCACGCCCCCCGCTTAAAGGAACCAGGATCAAGGGAGGAATGAAACACGTGAGCTGGCAGTGAGTTCCACATCTTTATGGTACGGCAAAGATAAGATGTACCGAACCTTTTCGTACGTGACGGTATCTGATCTACCGTATAAGGGTGGCACCTTAACCCGGCACGTGTTGTTCGGGATAGGAAAGGAGAGGGTGGGATGTGTTGAAAGAGTTCTTCTGAACACTCACCGTGATACAATCGGTAAAAGACAGCCATTGAGGCTACATCCCTGCGTAATTGCAGAGATTCAAGGGTCTTAGTAGCCTCAAGGTCACCTATGATACGGACAGCACGCCGCTGCAACCTATCAAGGGCATGTAGCAGGTACTGAGCGGAGCCGTTCCAGAGATGAGAGCAGTATTCCACGCAGGGGCGAACCTGAGTCTTGTATAATAGACACAGCTGCTCGTTTTGCGTTAAGAGTAAAGTCGTTCAGTCATATATCCTCACGAATTTTCACGTATAAAATACTAGTAGGAAGGTTTTTTTGTTGAGATTACTTTAATACTAAGCAACAATAATATCACGAGAGAGAAAGTCAAAGAAAATTGTGTTAAACCAATTATCTGAGACTAGGTTTCTTAGGGTTTCGTGTCTTATTCACTAGTTTACTTTGGCGGATTAACATATTTTAGTAACAATATCTTGTATGTTTAATACCTATTGAATTAGCTGAAGCAAAGAAAAAGTAATTATGACATTTTTTATATAAGAGCGATAAACCAACCGCTCCCATAATTACCATCAGGTCCATTGACCATGTGGTCAGCGAATAATTCATTACTATTGATTTCAAAACACATTGACAGATCCCATACCCTAGCAGCCAGATAATAGATAAAAATGCTAAGAATTACTTAAATATATACAAATATATTTAAAATATGAAATGAGGTACCCCTGCCGTCCTGTTTGTCTGTATGAACCATTCTATTAACGCCATAAGCTCAAAAACGGTTTACGGTTTTCACCAATAGACGTGTGTGATTTCCGAGGTTTAGGATACAATTCACGCGGGTGGCGCCACGATCGAATACTAGGTAAAGATAAATAACATCCAGGCAGAGAAAACGAATCATGTTCATCGACCATTAAGCCAACTATGCAACGATATAACCACCACAAAATGAATCGTGTTTATCTATATTTATTTATTTATTTTATACACTTAATTGTGTACGGTTGAATTAAGAATTATAGATACTAATCCTATGAAACATCCGCTGGCCTTGCCAACAGGAGCTCCTTTACTTTCGTCTTAAATTTGTATTTGGTGTTGCACATCCCGATCTCTAGAAGGAGGGCATTCCAGAGGAGAATAGACTGAACAAGAAAAGAAAGAATTATATGTACATTATCTATACATATAGGAAAAACCGCACCTACTTCCCACACATCCAATATCAAATAGTCTTACAAAACAACACGCACCCTACAGAACTATCTTTCACAGAACCGCACTTCCCATTAAAAACAACCAGTTTACTAGAATCGCAGCAAACACTGGTGGCCTATCTAATCACGATATGAAATTATTGAGTGTCCCTCATAATTTTAGAACTAGAAACTACAAATTAGTATTCAAAGTGCTAGTAATTTGCACCTAGGTGCAAATTACTAGCTGCGTGCAATTAGGGCCTCTGTACACAAGCATACTTCTATCAGTCTATCGTCACGCCTGTCTCCCATTGGAGTAAGCAGAGACTATGGAACGCCAATTTCTCCGGTTCAACAAACCTTTTACGCTTCCTCGACATTCATTAACCTCATCATGCATGCTTGTCGGTTAGGGGTACTTTTAAATTGGCCTGTTTTTAGTAGGTCACTTATTTGGTCGGCGTACGTCCGCTCCATTCACTCTTACACGATACACTTCTTTCGTATTTTTCTTTCATCCATCCGTTCCAACAAGCATACCTAAACTGTTATATTAGATGCTTTTTTATAGATAGTCACTAAGCGACAACAGCAATATTGCATGATGCATCAATAGTGTCGTCTCCAGAGTTTTGCTGAGGGCTTATAATAGTTTGGGAGGGAGGATCCTGAACATGGTGAAGAAAGCTTTTATCTAGGAAAATTGTATTTTAAAATAAATTGTCTTGAGAAAACACACAATCTGTCCGTGTGTCGAGATCGTCAGAACAATTAAAGTCATCTGGATTTTCAAGATAGCGTAGCGGGAATATGCATGATTTTTTTTTATGACGTAAAATAATAATTTTCATCACTATAACACAGAAAAAAATATAAATAGGTTTAAAAGTATTCAAATTATTTGCAAAGTGAAATTGAAAACATTGAATAAAATCGAGCCGCTCAAACGCCGCCATTTAACGCGCGCTTTCGATTACGTCACATGGCAGGTCACGTGGTGTGACCTCTAAGCGTTTCAGTTACTTCAGACGTATTTTAAGTTCTAATTGCTTTACAAATCATGGACAAAAGCTAAAAAACGTTCTTACTAGTATTGTATGGTACCGAAGTGCTAAAACACTAGTAAAAGTACAACCGATAAAGTGTTTTTTTCCTATTCCAAGCGATGTGAATATTCGAAACCTTTAGTGTTGAGAAGGGATAATGTACCTCAATTATAGTGTTTATGTATATTTTTGTCTACTGCCTCGTTGGTATCGCAGCATAAATGTGCGCGTGGGATTGGGAGGTCTCGGGTTCGATTCCCGGGTCGGGCAAAGTGTTATTGGGTTTTTTCATTAGGAAATTCTCAGTAGCAGCACGGAGTCTGGTTATGTGCCCGGTACAGCAATAGGCTCGCCCCCTATTACGTGGGACGTAAAAATTCCTGGCGAAATGTGGGTGTAATATTACACCTCTGCCTACCCCTTCGGAGATAGAGGCGTGAGTCTATAAATAAATAAATAAAATATATTTTTGTGAAGGTCATTTAGCATTCCTATTATGCTATGTTTATATACAACGAATCGTGAATTAGTAGTATGTAAGTTTTAATTCAGTACAAAATTCGGTTTAAAACAAACCAAGCCTAGTTCCAAAAAGTTGAATTAAACTTTCTCTACAGACCTTCCTAAACTTATTCCTAATATAGTATCACACATCATATCATTTTCTGTGCAGCTGGCTAGTCTCATAAAAAGATAAACCGCCGTGGCCGGATTCGTTCGTAGGACAATATTATTATTACATAAAGTCATTAAGTATTTATCTACTTAATATGTGCTAAAAGTAAGAAAACTTATCGTACTTGTGTGTATAATCGTACGTGTGAACTTTAATAATATCACGTACCAATTATTATGATATACCCGTTAAATAGGAGTTCTGCAGTGATGTTAATGACGAATGTTATGTATTGGTTATGTTTTAATATTTTTCTAACGCGCTGTGTTCAATTTATGTATAAAAATCAATGTGATGGAATAAAATATATAAAAAATAACATAATAATAGGTACCTTGCATGTTAAATTAAGATTTGATACAAAATATGCTGTCATCATAAATGTATCCATTTTCGGTAGATTTTCGGGTTGAGCTTCGACTTAATCAGATTCAGTCATAGTCCTAGATTTACTACAAACTCAGATTCACTAGAAATCACCACAGAAACACAGGTTTAAAGTATTTTTCTCGCAAATACCACTAAAACAGTATGAATATCGACGCGGATAAACAGCATGGCGTGCCAGCTGACGTCACTTTTCGTTTCGACCAATGGTGACGCGTTTTGTAAGTTTGAATTGCCCGCCTTTATTTTCCACTTTTAAAACAATATTTTATGGGTTTAAATAATA
The DNA here is from genome assembly GCA_944739405.2 of Euclidia mi. Classification (NCBI taxonomy): domain Eukaryota; kingdom Metazoa; phylum Arthropoda; class Insecta; order Lepidoptera; family Erebidae; genus Euclidia; species Euclidia mi. The sequence continues at coordinate 23,934,291 of OX123205.2, forward strand.
ATTAAATGAAAAAAATACGTTTTGATTATAATCTGACGGTAATAAAGATTCGAAAAAAAATATAGGAGACGAATTTAAATTTTATGCATATTCCCTATTACAAAACATTCAGTTCGTGGGTATCAGGCGTGTTGCTGTTGAGTCTTTAGTGACCGAATAGGCCTCTTGCTGTTCATTGTCATGTGTATGAATCGTGCGTTACTAGATCACCATCATCATGTCAGCCTAGAGACCTCCACACTGCTGGACATAGGCCTCACCAAGGTTCTCCACACAGAACGATCTTGAGCCGCCCGCATTAGACCACGTTACTAGAAACTTACTACGTAATTATGCAACTTAAATATCGGATATTCATTCAGGCTAGGGCCCCGATTCACGTTGACTCGGCCCCTGTTATCATGAAACTATATGACAGTCGTTACGCTAAGACCCCGTGCCCAACAATGTGATATTATTGGGTTAGAGTCGTTACGTAGCTTCAGTAATCTTGAATATGGACAGGTTTAAACTATGGAATAACGCTATCCTTATAGGTCGCAGCGGTTAAACGCCAGTCACTCTGAATAAAAGCTAATAGTCTGTCAAATTTGAAGAGACCAGATCCCGGACTGCAACGCGTAAGTCTCGGGTGCAACCAAAATAACGCTAAGAAGATGATGATTGACGTAGCGTAGTGTACGAAGGGCCTTAGAAATGAGATAGAAACAAAACTTGCTTTCTATAAAACTGAGTGCGTTTTCAATACAGTTTATGTGTTTGTATTCAAACGTCTCTGGATCATTTATCTTATCAGTTTTACCTATATAAGGTGCAGGCTGTACTGTAAAATGTATTATTATCATAAGATTTATACAAGTTTTATGTATCGCTTCCTTAATGCGTTAATTACTAAGGTCTTTATTTCCTGACTTTTCGACCGGCTTACATTAGTCAGGGTCGCGGGTAGACCAAAGTACCAAGAGTGATATTATATGTATATGTATAAGTACAAAGATAAATAACTAACTCGAAAAAAACAAAATATCTAAAATAAATCCTATGAAATAGGCGAAAATAGAAAACAGACTGTACTGTGTAAAAAATTGAGATGATCGGATAAAATTCATACCTACCTTAGTATTAATTTTATTTGATCATCTCGTTCGTAATATAGCGAATGTAACGCATGTATCTAAACACATGTGCACTCTGTTATGAATGCAGGACAAACTATCAAAACTATTTTGGGTTCGAAATGTCGTAGTTTTCTGCTGACATGTACTTATCTCTTGTGTTTCCTTTGCATAAAAACTGACTGAACCCAAGTTCAGTCAGATTTTATGCAAAGAAAACACAAATGCTACGTTTAACGGCCAAAAAATTTCACAATACACAATGTAATAAACAGAAAACAATCATTGCTCCATACTGAATGCAATTTAGCCGTATTTCACAAACACAACAATATAACACACTTCAAAAGTTGTCCAACATAAAATCATTTATCTCTCACCCCAAATTAACTTTAAATTACACACATCCAGAAATCTTCAACCGCGGCTTACTAAAACTAAAATCCGTTATTTATAACCAAGAAAACGTCACTTTAATGTATAGTTTGGGGACGATGTAAAACTGTTGTTGCAAACAACTATTTCGTATGATCTATGAGAGACTACACACCTTTATTTTACCTCTTTTACCTCATCTAAAGCAGTCTATACTGGACTTAAGTTTCTCCTAATTTGCTTTACTGTAGCACTGCGAGTCAATACGAAGGAAGAATTGGTACAGGGTTTGATGTTGACGAGTTTTCTGTATCTTTGAATAGATACTATTTGCTTCGTTTATTTGCCTTAATCGCCTTTTATGACACCCACGGAATGAAATATTTAAGACTTTCCACTTACATATTTAGAACTATCCTCCCTAGCCGACAACTTAGATTTACTCTAAGTCTAACTTGAGAAGTCTCTAATATGTACTCCAATTAAAAAGACTGCTTCCGTGATCCAATAGATAGCGTATGCGTCTGCTGATCGGGTCGGGCAAAAGTGTTACTGAGTTTTGCCGGATTTTCTGAACAAGCACGGAGTCTCGGAGTCGGAGAATGTGCCCGGTAACGGCAGTATGCTCGCCCCCAACTACGTGGGACCTAAAATTTATAACATGGCGATATCTGGCTGTAATATTACACGCCTGCCTACTCCTTCGAGGATTCCTGTATCCCCAAAGGAGTAGGCAGCATCATCTATGTGAGTCTTTAAATACTAGAGAAATTGGAAAGGACGCGTGTACGGGGCTTTTAACATATTGCATTGCGTGACATCACATTGAATTATTCTGTTTCGAAAGCCCGCCATACTGAAATACATTGTGTTCGCATCAGATAACACACGTTCTTGCCGGTTACATATTTTGTTAGCGATGCATATAATTTTACAAAACTGACTAAATTAAGCGCCGAACTATTATCCTCCTAGCGTTATCCCAGTTAGAACCCAGATCCGCTTTCTAACCGGGTTTGACTGAATATTAGCTTTTCCGAAGAGCGACTGCCGTCTGACCTCCGCAATCCAACGGGATAGCTATATTCCATTGTTTAGTCTAGTGTCAATTTATTCATAGGTAGGTAGACTCCCTATAACGACTGTCAAAGATCTTCATGACAGCCGGGACCGATGGCTTAACGTCCTCTCCGAGGCATGGTGTAAGCAATAATTAACAAGAGGCTTGTCCTAAAATGGAATTAATGATTGATTCGTTCCTTTATAAGCTGTTTAGCCAAAAAACTGATTTTTCTTCTAAAATTGATCAGCACCATTACTAATTATAGCTTTTTAAAAACCTTTTCGAATTAGTCGTGAAAACGCTGTAAACCATCATGGTGGTTTAGTGATGTCACGAAGTGCAATACAAAACAAACTGTGAATGAGGTCTGGTCCGGTGTACCCACTTTTATTTTATACAAAATAATTTAGCGGGTCTTAATCGCGCTAACTTAACTTATTTAGGGTATAAATACCGAGAGACCAGTCTATCCGCGACCAAGCTCGGTGTGAAACGAAACGTCGGAAACAAATAGGTATTTATACCTTAAATAAGTTAAGTTAACGCGATTAAGATCCGCTAAATTATTTTGTATGATGTATACAAATTGCGAAAATTTAAAATCGCTTATCACTTTTATTTTGTTATATTCGATTTGACTGGTACAAAGTTTGACGTTTTAGTTTTATTTACTACCAAAACGTAAATAACAACAATGGCGGACGTACTGTTTGACGTAATGCTCTCTGATGTGTGTTCACTGTCACAAGAATAAATATATTATTTTTAGAATTCTAAAAATGACACTAATCTTACCTTTTTATAATAAATAATAAACTTTATTGACATCTACAAATAATAATGAATCTATAGATACTACGTGTATTCGTGGATTCGAACCCGATACACTCTGCACGGCAGTCGGTTGGTATCTCCACTAGGCTATCGCTGTCTTCGACCAACCAGCAATAATAAATAACTGCCATACCTAGCTTGACACTCAAATGTAATAGAAAGCCTTACTTTTAAAGAAAAGAAAAGTTGTTTAAAGCTGCCAGCGTCACCTAGAACAACATGTCCATTATTAGAATTACTATTGGTTTCACAATCTGAGGTTTTAAAGACGCTATAAAAACGTTGGTCATGGAAAGCCTTTAAAATGACTATTTTAGTAACGAAAGTAAAATTATTCACAGCTTTCGCCATTTAGAATATTTTCTTTAAAAGAATTACTATTGGTCTCACTATATTTTTGTAAGAAGAACACCTCCTGCTCTAGGAATACATCATGTGGCGGAGAGTATTTCATGAACATTCATTATATGGACAGAAAAACCATCTAGCCTCTCAACAGCCATTAAAACGACGAAGCAATGATAAAGAGGATCGAACCTATAACACTAGAGCCCAGTAAGCGGCAACTACGAAATCAGGACAGTCAATCACAACCGAAATGTCGTAATTCTCTGCTGACATGATCTTACTTCTTACTAAATAATTAAGCTTAGCTAAAGGCTGTATACATGATAATAATAATTTGAGACCCAAATTGCCAGTAATAAATAAAAAAAAAACCAAACGAGCATTTTATCGCTTCCGAAAAAAATATTTTGTGCCATCTGCCAACCGAAGACAACACCAAAAGAGAGGCCATAATATAAACTTCCCCATAATCAAAGCAGCCAACTGTACTATCAGCATTACTAACTCATAAAACGAAGTCCCTTGTACTAAATGGTACTTAAAGCCAACATCTCTTACCTACAAACTGTACAATTTTATTACTACAAACTATTCACTACGTTCTAAACTTAGTACGAACTAGCTGTCCCGGCGAACCCTGTATCGCCTGTTAAAGGTCTTTTTGCTTACTCCTTTTTTTTTAAACCCCTTTTCCAGGAAATTCTGAACAAAGTTAACAAAGCCACCAATACTTAATCTAAAATTTTAGAGTTTACACAGGTATACAAACAAACGAAGATTGAATTTTATATACCTATATGAATAGATAGATGACCCAGCAAAAACCGTCCGCCATCTTCGATTTCCCATTTGCCATCTTTGATCACGAAATAGATGTTGTATTTGCATTCCTCATAGCTTAAAACATCGGAGAGGATACCCATATTGCCTTGAAATTTTTTTTCACCCGCCATCTTTGATTTCCCATCCGCCATCTTTGATCACGAAATAGATGTTGTATTTGGATTCGCCATCCCTTAAAACATCAGAGACGATAACCATATTGATTTTTATAACTTTCCCATCCGCCATCTTTGATATCCCATCCGCCATCTTTAATCACGAAATAGATGTTGGATTTGGATTCCCCATCCCTTTAAATATTGGAGACGATACCATATCGATTTCTTTTAAATTTCCCATCCGCCATCTTTGATCACGAAATAGATGGTGTTTTTGAATTCCCCATTCCTTAAAATATCGGAGACGATACCGAAAAAATACTTAAAAAAATCCCTTCCGCCATCTTTGATTTCCTATCCGCCATCTTTGATCACGAAATAGATGTTGTATTTGCATTCTCCATCCCTTAGATCATCAGAGACGATACCCATATATATTTTTTTAAATTTTTCCCATCCACCATTTTTGATTTCCCATCCACCATCTTGAATCACAAAACAGATGTTGTATTTGGATTCTCCGTTCCTTTTAACATCGCAGACGATACCCATATTGATTTTTTTAAATTTTCCCATCCGCCATCCTTGATTTCCCATCCGCCATCTTTGATCACGAAATAGATGTTGTATTTCGATTCCCAACCCTTATATTTTTTAAATTTTCTCATCCGCCATCTTTGATTTCCCGTCCGCCATCTTGGATCACTAAATAAATTTCATATTATTAATCAGCGTCCCGAAAATCTCGAAAACGATACCCATATAGATTGTATCCTATTTGTTTAGCCTTTTTTTGCCTTTGACCCAACCCTCCCCCTTCTCGTTTGACCATTTTATTATTTTTGTCTGGCGCCTAAAAGTTGTGGCGTAATTTTATATAGCCTTTTGGAATAATTGGGCTATTATAGGCAATAACAATTTTTTAAATCCGACTGCTACTTCCTGAGATTAGCCGACATTATCTTTTAGCCTTTTCAGCCTTTTGCCCGGCCAAAAGGGTCGAAGCGTTATGTTGTAAAGCCTATAGCCTTCCGGAATAACTGGGCTATCGTATACAAAAATAATTTTTCAGATCCGACCGGTAGTTCCTGAGATTAGCGCGTTCAAACAAACAAACAAACTCTTCCGCTTTATTATATTAGTATAGATAGTAGAGCATCGTAGACTTACTATTCGAGTGTTACTTTTTGAGTGCAAAGATTCAAATTAACTAATAATTATGTAATCCGGCCAGATTGTATTTATTAAAATAAAGAGCTAACAATTTAGGTGGCAGGTACAGGTTACTACTTTTCTAATACAGTAAGAAAGAAACTTAAATATGAGTGTGAGTTACATCAACCGATCATTATGTTATTTTGTATTATCCAGGCCACAGAAAGGGATATTTAAGGGATACCGATTTCTACGCGGGCGAAGCCGCGGGCACAGCTAGTACCTAATATTAGTAGGGATTAGCCAAGGCTGTTACAATAATTATTATTAGTTTAATTAAGTAAGCGAACCTTAAAAGCCAAGGAGCAATTATTATAAGTAAGCGAAAGAAGTAATGACAGTGCATCATAATTATGTCAATGTATAATGTGACGGTACTGACAGATATAGCACATGCGCAGTCACTCAATTATTACAGCGCATGCGTTATTACTGTCAATAGGTAGGACGTAGGAGGTTTGTCCCTACAAACTTCGACCCTCTCTTAAATCCCTCCCAGATTTTTTTTTGCATTTTATTGTATCCTATGTGTTTTTCCTGGTTCTGAGCTACCCCCCCACCAATTTTCAGCCAAATCGGTTCGGCCGTTCTTGAGTTATAAATAGTGTAACTAACACGACTTTCTTTTATATATATAGATGTCGCATAAATATCCAAGGAACTCAAATTGAAGCTCGCTTGAGCACCAAAGTAACCAAGCGGCACTTAATAGGCGTGGAGATCATTCTATACGAATTTATTACTTAGATATGCGAAACGCGAATATTATTAAGCCAATTACATTTAGGCCTCGTTTATACATTGGGTATGGCCGCTTATTAAGACATGCCGGAAAACCGTAAAGGTACGTAGACTTGTTTGAATGGGATTGTGGTTTAAGTGTTAACTCCGTTAGTGCCTAGGTGTATTACTGTGATACTGAGATAGTTGTTGCGGACGTTTGTATATATATACTTATTTTGTACATACTACTTGTATGGAGAATTTATGAGTTTTTAAAGAGGAACTGGAATGAATATTGAGCGAAGATGTTACTTATGACCGTGCTGTTGTGACGTGACGGTAGTGAAGACATTTTTGCAGAATGCAATGTATGTGTTTATATTACGACTAGCACAAAAAAAAAAAACTTTTAACTAGTTCCACCTTAATTCTCACTCCTATATATTATCACCTGTTTCACCCTTTTTTTTACTTTTGTAACATCATTGACATGAAAAAGGTGGTTTCACCAGGTAGCAGTGACTATTGAAGACAACGAGTTTTGACACTCGTGAAGTTTATCTGGTCTACAACCGTTAAGGCGCTGTTATACCTCAGAAGCCGTGAAACACCTAATTTTTCGTCGCGCATCTAGCCATAACGGTACATATTACAAACTAGCAAAAATTAGAGCTTAAAGTCAAAAGTCTGAACAAAAGACTTTTGAAAGAATTTTTCATGTACGTAAAATAGAATCACGGTAAAAAAATCACAAAATCGAGGCAGAAAATAATCTTTCGTCTCACTGTTTGCAATATTTTGATCGTAAGCTGTCATATTTTTTTTGATAATATTGTAGGAAATCTAATGAACTAAAGAATTACCCTATTTATTTTCATATTATACGTGTATATTTTGTAAAATTAAATAAAATCTGCCAAACGTCTATGATTTTGACGCTCGGTAGATCCCATCAATATCAAACGCTTCAGCAATTTAAACCTTATTAGCATAAGCGGTGTACTGAGTGTCAGTTGCTAGTTTACGCCCCGCCCAGACCTCATCATTCGGCTATAAGCCCTGTGAGAGATAGGTCATGTCGCTTGCGTCTCCGCTGCACGAAATTTTACGTAAACCTGTTTGTTATTATAATACGCCGATTTGAGTTCGTAATTTCATGTTTTATGTTATAGACTGAATACTTTGAATCAAATAGGCTTTTCATGTAACTATGGGCACATATAATCAGGACCTAAGTTTATACTCTTGTTGCGTTTAATGTGTTATTGTGTCTGTGCTTATAAATATATAATTAGAAGAATAAAATATGGACATTAAGAGAAATGAAGTTCTACGAAGGATTTGTACAAGAAAGCGTCGTAATAAAATAGAAATTCATCCATGGCCAAGTGATTATGAAATATGTAACATTTTTACATAAATTATTTTCATAAGAGTCTTTTATGACTAACTATGTTACTTATATATTATCGATTATGCATTATATAATTATATAAATTATTCTCACAATACATAGCTGCCACAGATTTCAATTTTTGAAAGAGTAATAACATAAAATCGAATCATTTTATGTACCTATATTTCAAATTCATTAGCTTGTCAGAGCGCCTGGAGCGCTAAGATGCCGCCACGGCGAACAATAATGATGACAGCGCTAATATGGCGCTCCGCAATCCGCACACAAGCGGTAACGAATGTTGTATTATTGTGTTTTGAACATAAACCTTTTTAGGTACATCGGGTAAAACTTTGATTATTCATAAACTATTAGGTATGTCTCAGTACATCTAATATATTTTTAATTTCTAAAATCAATCATTTATAAGTAAGAAGGTAACTTCTCTGTTTGCTATAACACAAGATATAACATTTTTTTAATAATAAAGTACGTAACTAATTATCATTATTGTAATTATAGTGAAGTTAAAGATAACAGTTCTGCAACGTCTTACACACATTTGACTTCAGTCATTCCTAACACGATCTGTTCAAGAGCTAGCCAAGAAATGCCAAACAATTTTTTTAACAAATTTGACTCAAATTCCGTAGTGATTAGCAAAAATTACAAGAGGGATAGCAGTGACTGGTTCGAATTGCGTAAGAATATGTTGGCAGATTGAAATTTTTGTATAGTGGTAAAAAGAAGAGATAACAGCAGTAAAGCCAACTTAGTAAAAAATATTTTGTACAAATAAAATATTTGCAATGTAAAATCAGTTGCGCATGGAATCTAAAATGAACAACTGGCTTTGCAACAACTGGCGAAGCAAGAAAATGTAACAATCGAGCCTTGTGGATTATTCGATTATTGGTGCCACGCCAGATGGATTAATAGGTCCAAATACGATTGTGAAAATTTAATGTTCTAAAGTTGCTTATAAGAATGGCCTGGAGAATAGTATAAGAGCAAATAAAATACAAATATGGAAACATGATAAAAAAGTGAACTGACTAGTCTAAACAAATATTGTAATTGTTATTACCAAATTCAGGGGCAACGCCACGTTACACGCAAATAAAAGTGTTTATTTGCTGTGTGGAGTTGCGAAAGTATACCACGAAAAATAGAAATTTTAGAAAGAGATGATGTTTTCTGGGAGAAGCTTGTGGCGTTTTATATGAATTGGCAGTTGCCTGAAATTGTTGATTCTCGTCAAGCTCAAGGGATGGCATTGCGAGATCACGGAGAGGAAAATGTTTCATCAGTGCTTGAAATTTCTACAATACCAAGCCGTAAAAGGAAAGTAAATGAAACTGTGCCTCGTGAGCAACAGCAAATAATAAGTCTTATCACCTCACACACTGCCTTTAACATTCGATGAGAATAAAGAAAACCTGCCGGGTTGTAGCAGACAGCTAACTTTTGATGAGCTGTAAACTCTGTATTTCGTTAATAAATTATAAATGAATATAAATAAATATCTTTTAATATTTATTTTCTTTGAAACAACACATATTTGAAGCGAAAGAATTTTTTTATATTTTTCCATACAAACATGTATGACGAGAGCTAACGAAAAAGCAGTAACTCAAATTCTAATTCTATAATTTTCTAAGCGACATAGCAGTATCTCATGAATAAGGTATATCCACATATATTTTTGATGTTTCATCTATTTTGAAAAATAATAATGGGTTTGGTTTCGGAACGAGTCGCCTGAATTTGAGGGTATTGGTAGTGTAGGGGGCTTAAGGTAGTTCGTTTTAATCCCCTAAAAGTAATTTTGGCTGCCGGAGTTGCGTCAAAATATTTTTAAACAATTTCCAAAATTTCATAAATACTTCGGCAATTATGCAAAACGGAACATAGTTTTTATACTTTAGTACAGTTTTACAAATGTAATTTTTAGGTTTTATGTGAAAAACGTGAAACGAAACGCAAAACTGCCATCTTGGAATGATCATATTGACAGCTAATGTCAAATTTGTGCGTCATTGCTTTCGAGTGCCTTGGGTTAGGTGCGACTGTAATAAGTAAATAAATAGGTTATGTTAGGTTATCTTTAGACCCTTAATCCGAAAATAGGAGCAGGGCTCCGACAACCTTAGTTTATTAAACTAGTGTGATGAATGTGGAAGTTGGCAGTACCATACACACCGATGTTTGGAGATTGTTTTTTTCAGAGGAAACCAAGTATTTCCGGCAAGTGAAAATGGTGAGGGGGGTTTCAAGACCTCCCCTGCTCTCTCTCCAATCACTCACAACCCCTAAAAACGGCGACGTATTTCGAAACCTTTGCCATAATAATTATACCTATAATAACAATAAACATCCATAAATAAATAAAAGAAATCAACTTTTACTAAACTTCAATTATCTCGTAACTCGCTTTAGTTGAGATACGGCTTTTGCGCTTAGTAGAGCAGTATTGTGTTTTTTAGGGTACCGTAGCCAAAAATTGTAAAAACGGAACCCTTATAGATTCGCAATGTCTGTCTGTCTGTCCGCCCGTATGTCACAGCCAATTTATTGCAAAACAGATTTGAAAACTGGCAGGAATGGAATTAGATGTAGGTGTTCTATGAACTGCTTCACTATTTTTATACAAAAACAAAACAAACATAATAATGGCCTCTCCATACATGGAACTGACTTAATTATTTTTATCATCTTACGGCACATAGGTATTTACCTAATTTCGTCAACATTTAATACCTATAACTTCTAATGTAAACCAGTTTTGCTCATGGCTGCACTGAGAACAAAAATTGCGCTACGCCTATATTGTACAAACAGATTGATGTATGTAATATAAATTTTAATATCAGTATCTCAATTCAATATGCTAGAACGTTTTGCTTGCGATTTTGAAATATTGGAATACGGATGTCACCAGAATACGGCCGCACGCGACGAGAATGAAGGGGGGCGCCCCGCAGTAGACGGAGCTAAGCTCCCTTCACCTCCCCTGCTTCACCCCCTCATTTACCAAAACAGTCGCTTAGGACAGCGCCTTAACCCATTTTTTTTATGGTAATAGGCGGCAAACTAGCAGACGGATCGCCTGATGGTAAGCAATTACCGCCGCCCATGGACACAAGCAACACCACAGGAGTCAAAAGTGCGTTGCCGCCCCTTGGGGTAGGGAAAAGGGATAGGATGAGGGAGAAGGAATAGGGGATAGGGCCTCCGTCACTCTTACTCACCAAACGAAACGCAACAGTTTAGATACTGTTACTTTACGTCGATTTTCTGTGAGAGGGTAGTACTACCCCGGTCAAGCCGGCCCATTCATGCTGAAATTAGCAAGGCTAGCAATTACCGCCGCCCATGGACACCAGCAACACCATAGGAGTCACAAGTGCGTTGCCGCCCCTTGGGGTAGGGAAAAGGGATAGGATGAGGGAGAAGGAATAGGGGATAGGGCCTCCGTCACTCTTACTCACCGAATGAAACGCTACAGTTTAGATACTGTTACTTTACGTCGATTTTCTGTGAGAGGGTAGTACTACCCCGGTCGAGCCGGCCCATTCATGCTGAAATCAGCAAGGCTCTACTACCTTAAAAAAACTGTCATGCTGTCTACTTACAAAATTATTGGTGACTAGGGCGGATTACGGAGCGGGCTCAAACTGCTCTCTCTCTCTCAAAGATGGTGTCTATTATATTACCTGAAAATAAATTATTACTCTTATTAAGAGTATATTATACCTTCTATTGTTTGTTTTTCGTGTGAGTAAGTGGCCAACTCTTGTAACGGAGTTTTAGATTGCCCGATCACCTACAACTTGACCTAACGATTTTTGTCCTGAGACAGAAACCGGTACCGACAGATTTACCCTACGAAGCACGGTAGCGCTCTGGCCTAAATGTTACAGGCGCCACCCATGCATTTAGTGACCTGTGCAAGTGTTGCTTAACTTTGCAGACCTGTTAAGTACCAACGGAAGAAAAGTCACGCTATAAGCACTACAAATGCTCCTATGACATATATTTTTAAGGTTTCCCTTATAACCTATTCTTGGGTTAATACCTTCTTCGAATCAAATCTCCGACCGTGATTGGAGGCTATTTTCTACTCTGCGATTCTCAGCTTGCTGCACTACGATGTGCTGTAAGCGGGCTTAGGAATGTTACCATAATTCGCACTTGTCAGATAAGTACCGAATAGTAGGTACCGATTCCTATTTCTAACGAAATATAATATTGTGTAGGAACTAAGGTAACTTTTTGAGCTCAGAGAATTTTATAGAACTGACTGAGTTATCTAGGTAGTATTAATATTCGGAAAATTTAATAGTTTTAGGAGCTGACTCTAAGCTTATTTTGTCAAAATGGTCCTCGAAATGGAAAGCAAGACGTCTTCCGCGTGCAAATGACAATAAGGCCAATGTTTTTCTATAGGGGCTACACACTATTGAGCCCGCGCAATTTATTTGGTTACTAGTCGACGCCAGCGGCTTCGCACGCACATATTTTCGAATTTCCCGTTTTGCCCGATCCCGTGGGAATTTCGAGAAATCCCGTCTTAGTGCACCCCTACGGTCCCCAAGGAACATACATGCTAAATTTCAGCTTCTTGCGCCGAGTATTTTCGGCTGTAGCTTGTCTGTCAGTCAGTCAGTAACGCAAGGATTTTATATATTAAGATTATAAGAAAGTCAAAAATTAAAGACATGTAAGACCGGTAAAGGGTAATAAATGCAAGAAATTTCAAGAAATTTAAACACCGATCCTTACCTACTTAACATGCTTTTTGTCCTTTCATCCTATATCTTATGCCATAAAGTATTTCACCAAAATGACAACATTGTTCCTGAGGTTAGGCTTTTGTTAGGTAGACAGACAGACTGACCTATAAAGAGGTGATTCCATATTGCTTCCTCTCGGAATACCGATTCCTTAAATTATTACTACTAAAACAGATTAAACAGTCGATGAGTCAAACGCCTCTCCAAATCAGATAAAATTGGACACTGCCTATGTATGCCTTATATAATTATATCAAGAAAGAAGCGAGACCCTCAAAAGTGATAACGTTATTTTAAGTGCTACAACACTTTGTGTGAAAACACATGAGGTGCGAAATAAGAGGGTGCATGACGATGCTCTGGGCCGCGAAATTAGACACCCAAATAATTATGTTCTCGAGGTCAACTACACAGAGATGTATCGATTTGCACTACAGCACTTCAGCTGTTAATTAAAGAAAATATATAGGCAGTAAGGCGTTTTGCAATTCATTTTAATTAGTCAGAGAAGTTTTAGTCCAGGTCGATTTCTGATCATCGTCGTCATAACGTTATACCGGTTGCATACCAGACTTGTATTCAACAAAATTGTATCTTTAATTAGTAAGAGAATTTAAAGCAAACAAAGTATGAATATTGATAGGTACCACAAATTTAAAAAGTTTTATTTAATTTTCAGTATTTTTTATTAATTTCATAAATCTAAGTTATTCGAATAATACCCACTTAATACCTTTAGCCTGGTCAACCAGTAACCTACAAACTAGACTTATACAGTGACAAACACTGTTCCTATCCGGCTCTTCGTAAAAAGCGCTTAAAATGGATTATAGAAATTTCACCCGCTTCAGAACAAAAGAAAAATGGCTCAACTTCAACAACCAGGTCACCAGAAGATTATTTATCAAGGTACCGTGGGATGAATTTGTCTAACCCTTGACATTGTCTGAGAATGGTTAAGCAGAAGTCATGTGATCATGACAGTCTTTTGTAGTTTAGTGCTGGACTTAAGCCTTTCCTAAGTTGTTCATAGTATTACTGTGGGTCAAACGGAAGATTTAGCCTACTATACAACGCTGGCCAGACGGGATGGTAAAGGGTTTAATGTCGAGATTTCCTTTTTTTCACAAAGATACTATTTGCGTCTTATGTTTTCCTTAGCCGACTCTTATGACACCCACAGAATGAAATCCGGTACTGACATATTGTATTTTTTATCACAAAACACTAACACTATACAGTGATCATGTAAAGAAGGTAAAAGGCAAGCAAAAGACTTGTTTGTTTATCATAAGATACATAATTATTTCAAGTATCTCGGTATTTTCTTCTATGTATGTTGGCTTGAATGGCTGCCTCGCCGTTTAACATTGGATCAAGTGTTGTGAGTTCGATCTCTACACAACACTTGTGAAATACATCAATCGTTTTTTTATGTTCAGCTTGTTAACAAACATAAATAAAATCAATAGACGCAACAAGTAGGTTTTTATCTGCCACGGGATATCTAGGTGTAAGTCAAATACCAAGTGCCTTTGCCTGTGTCATCCAGAGGAACACACATACATGATAATATGAAGACAAATAAGAGACAGGTACATTCGAGTATATAGGTACCGGGTTTAAGGGACGGTGTAGCGAAAACTGATACCAGTGATTCAGTACATTATACTGAGACCCGTCGTTCATAGGGTGATGCTATAAAGCCTATAGCCTTCCTCGATAAATTGACTATTTAACACTGGAAGATTTTTTCAAATCAGTCCAGTAGTTCCTGAGATTAGCACGTTCAACCAAACAAACAAACAAAGTATTTTATACTTCAGCTTTATATATTAGTTAGATTAGATAAATAAATGATTTATTTTAAAAATATACATGCAAACAAGCCTATATTTCCTTCCACACATTGACCTAAATAATCCACTATTTACAAGAAATACAAATAAAATAACGCAAAATGAAACGCCAAAGTATTCTGAGCTTTAGTTAACTGAAAAAAATGATCTATACTTTTTCCTCCTTTCATATTTTATCATATAGTTATGCTTTAACGTCTTTTCTTGGGAAAATATGGCTATGGAACGTTCTGGAATGTTCCAGTGTCCCATGGCTTTCATTACTTATGACAAGGGGTGTTATGGCGAGGAGTATTCCCACTTTTATTAATGAGGGCCATTTTTGTATGACGTTATTTATTTTTCTGTGAGAGGTTGACTGGGTAATATTGGCTATTGATGTGCGTAATAATTTTTTTATTGTATAAATATAAAAGACCTTTAAACAAAAATCTACAAAAAATTCGAAGAATTTTGAATGAAAGTCAGGTGACCAAAAACAATATAAATTATATTTTTTCATTTCCATGTGGTTTTATATCTTTAGAAAAAAATCGGACTGCCTCGTTGATCTCGCGGCATAAATGTGCGCGTGGGATTGGGAGGTCTCGGGTTCGATTCCCGGGTCGGGCAAAGTATTATTGGGTTTACCGTTAGGAAATTCTCAGTAGCAGCACGGAGTCTGGTAATGTGACCGGTACGGCAATAGGCTCGCCTCCTATTACGTGGGACCTAAAATTCATGGCGAAATTTTGGTGTAATACTACCCCTCTGCCTACCCCTTCGGGGAAACAGGCGTGAGTCTATGTATGTATGTATGTATGTATGTTTATGTTAGTTATCTTTTGGACTTAGTACTGGCGCTTTGGGTTAGATTCTTGTAGTAAATTGAATAAATGTGTAAATTAGTTACCATGTTGAACATTGTATGAAGATATACATTTTTGTCTCTATCCATCAAAAAGGGCAAAGTACAATTAATAGACTAAACAAAGCTGGAAGCATACATCCTGCAATAAGTATAAGGGCCATATTTAGGGCTAAGGCCATACAACTAATAATTAAGTTCCATTTGTATAAGTTCCTCCTCGAAAGTCCGAACAAAGAGGGGGAATAAGGGAATTAAAGATATCGTAATACTGCCGGTCTTCCAATGAATAATAATTGAAATGAATAATACTTAAAAATTGCCCTGATTTTTTTTCGTCTGTACCACAGCTGTGCACGAGCCTCTTCTCACTCTGAAAAGGCTTAGACCACAGCCCACTATGCCAGACTTGTTTTTCAAATTCAAACGTATTTATATAGGAATTTTAACTTTCGTAGTCATTTAAACTTAATTTAAATTGTCTTTCGGGAAAAAAAATACAAAGGTACGTGGTATATATCCCGAAAGACAATTTAAATTAACTCAGACGTATTTATTCACAGAGGTTACAAAGCAACAATTATTATGAACGTAATTTTTTTACAACTAGGTTCTAGATGTTATGGAATTGAAATGAAAAATATGAGGATGAAAAATATTTAATTGCTGTTTTATGGCTATGAAAAGAGCCTGGATGAAATACATGCCACTCCTTTAAAGTCAGAATCTTAAACTATAAACAATTTGTGGTACCATGACCTCTGACACAGGTAAAACACTTTGCGTCACTGATTTGAAATAAATGAAACAAAAATCATATAATCATCAGACCTCACATACTGTTCCATAGCGCTTTGGAGAATTCTCAAGCATGCAGGTTTCCTCACGATATTTTCTTTCATTTTTTAGCTTGCAAAAGTTTTGTTTGATGACTTTTACTATGTCCTAGTTATTATAGGCATTTAATTAGAACCTATACGACGGAACATTTAACTAGACCTTAGCCATCTCACCGCCATTGCTGACAACAGGATATGGCTGAAATCGTTCCTGAATTATTTACGAACCTACTCTGGTCCTAAAACGGAGCTGAAATGTAAGGTCAAGCAATTTCTACGTCCTATTTCCCACTACAACTTATTAATACAAATTAAATTACTCATTTAGTTTTCGCTTCGTAAATTTCGATTTTTGTTAGCGAATGTAATAATGTAATATAAAAAAAAATACTAAATACAGAAATTGTTCCTTTCATAACAGTAACGGAAAAATATTCTCAAGAATTAATTCACGTAGAGATTTTACCATAACAGATGATATTTTTTACCTTTGTTTTAAGAGCTATAATTTAGATTTCAAATGCCGGATACATACGATATAACCGCTTACAAAACAATACTATTTTTAAATATCATAAAGCAATCCTCTACAAGGTGATTGCACTCGTTATTGCGAATATCTTTTGTTCTGAGACATTGCTGAAATAGCGAAGAAAAACCAGCTGTTCCATACATAAATTGAAATTGAATTTTATCAAAATGCACAGCACAGCGGTTTTATTTTTTGCTGAACCTGCAGTCAATCAAAAATCTCTCTCATCACTGATCAAAAGACATTCATATAAAAGTTACCTGCCTACTTAAGGCCATAAATTTAACAATATTCGCAACTATACCAACTAGGTATAATTATATTGAAAGAGTCCAGTTTTGTACCAATTACACCAGATGGGGCTTGTTCTCACAAGCCAATTGCCACTTGAAACGAATCGTAATTAATCAAATACATGGACTTCCACTTGAAACTTCACACTAAATAAGGTTAAATTTTGCTTGGCAGATAGTTTTGGCGGCTATTTATCTTCTGTACAGGGCACTTATGTGATGTCAATCTGTGTAACTGGAGCTCGGTTTTCAAGCAAGTAAATATAGGTAAATAAATTCATATTTGGCAATTCTCAGACTCAGATCAAAATATAATATTAAAAGGATATAAGTAAATAAGGAGTCAAAAAAATGTAATTACAAAGTGTTATTTTGTTAGCTAATTGGTTATACTGTTTGACGTTCGTTCAAATAACAAGGTAGACCTTTTTTATTTTCTAATCTTTATTGTAAGTACGAGTCAATATTTTGTTGGCTTAATTATTTAGGTCAATATTATTTACGGAACAGGCCACTAGGGACCCAATAGCGAGCATCGCATCGGTGGTATAAAAGATAATTTTCATACGTGATCATACTGATCATTGAAAACCAGTCATTTTTCAAAAAAAAAACATCCTGTCATATACTATGTAGGTACACACGCACACAAACACACACACAATGTGTTAAAACACATAAAAAGAAAACATATCAGTAAACGTATATATTAAACAGCGACAGCCGAATGCCCGTGCGCATAAAGGGACGAGTATACAGAGCAGCCGTCCGACCGGCCATGACATACGGAGCCGAATGCTGGCCACTCAAAAAGCAGCATGAAAATCAATTACACTGCGCAGAGATGAAGATGCTCAGGTGGGCAGGTGGTGTAACTAGGCTAGATCATGTCAGAAACACACACGTAAGAGGCACCTTCAAAGTGAGACCTATCCCAGATAAACTACAGGAGAACAGTCTGCGGTGGTACGGACATGTTATTAGGCGATCATCCTACCACATGACCAGGAAAGTGCTGGACATCGAAACCAAACCCCGAGGACGAGGAAGACCCCCAATCACATGGATGTCCGTAGTAAATAAGAACCTCAAAGAAGTCCAAGTCAATAAAGAGACGGCCCAGGACCGAGCTACCTGGAGAGATACGGAGGGCCGACCCCAAATAAAATGGGCAAAGGCCAGGCAAAGAAGAAGTTATTATTATTTTGCTAAATATTAACTGAGCAGCACATCAAATAAAATTATACATTTAATAATAATAATAATAATAATAATAATCATTTATTTGCAGACATTGAAGTCCATAGAATTAAATTTTACACATTGAAATCATAACATAATTAATAATAACAGAAATAACATTATTTAAAAAATATCTGAAATTACATAAAAAATAACTCAATAAAAACACATAAAAAATCATAACTAGGCATAATAATAATAATAACATAATAGGCATAAAAAATAATAAATAAAAATTCACGTACAGCTATCTAGAGCCGACCTGTGTGTGCAGTCTCACCCATCGACCAAGCATCGGGCAGTCCCACCGGTTACTCAATGCCTTCAACATGCCGTGGGTGCTGATATCTGTTCTGTGCCGGAGAGAAGCGCATCGTTTACGAATAATGGCATAAAAATCATCTACTCTCGCATCGGCAAACATACCCGAAGCGCTACAATACCGCGGCAGCCCCACAAGCATCCTGAAGGCATTGTTATACTGTACGCGCAGGGCGCTGTATGCCTTCTGCGTATACTTGACCCATAGGCTACAGGTGTAAAAAGTCTGACAGTAGGCTCGAAAGAGCGTCATTTTGACGTCGTAAGAACACCGTGCAAACCTACGGGCCAGCATATTACTTCGAACAGACAGCGCCCTACGCTCTCTCTCAATATCTAAATCGTCGCAAAGATCCTCGGTGACCCAGTGGCCCAGATACTTAAATTTTGATACTTGCTTCAAGGGTGTACCTGCTAGTGAGATGCATGGAACATGTAAGTATCTTCTGGCACCACCATTGAAAACAAGTACCTCACTCTTAGTAACATTATACCTAAGCCCATGAGTCACCGCATAGTTCTCACAGACCTTCAGCAAACGTCTTAATGCACTGATTGATGGGCTCAGCAAGACCATATCGTCTGCATAGCTAATGTTGTTCATAGCAACTCCGTCAATATGACATCCGACTCCAGTATTGCTGAGCTCAACAATCAGTTGGTTTATATATAAATTGAAAAGGCGAGGGGAGGTGATTCCCCCCTGCCTCACCCCACATTCCAATCTATATTCTTCGGATATAGTCCCTGCCCACCTAACATTGTTTATTTGGTTCTCATACCAGAATTTTAGCAATGACGTGACCTCAAAATCTACTTTTTTCACGTTTCTTAGCTTATCCCAAAGCTGGTCATAGGGCACAAGGTCGAATGCCTTGGACAGATCTAAGAAGCACGCATTAACTGTCGTTTTCCTATCAGTATAATACCGGACAGTCCGCTTTAAACACATAATGGCACTTTCAGTCGACAGCCCAGGCCTGAAGCCAAACTGTGCATCATGCAAGTCAATCCTGGGGGCCATATATGCATCCAGCAGACTATCCAGCACCTTTGCTATGACCGTTGCCAGGGATATTGGTCTGTAATTACTGGGATCAGCAGCATCACCGGTTTTATTTTTTATGACAGGTACAACTATAGTACGCATAAGTTCACTGGGCAAATAAGAATGACTCACACACAGTCTAAAAAACATCGACAGTACTCTAGGTAAGTGTACACCTGCATACTTAAGGTGCTCGACACTAAGGTGATCATGTCCCGGGGATTTGCCTCTAACCATATTTTTTATCACTTTCTTGACATCTTTAGTGGTTAAATTCAATCCCCGCGCCACGCCCACATCAGCGCCAGTCACCTCCTGCATCACATAACCAGGAGAGGAATTTGACAAGGGTTTCACTTTAAATTGGTCTACAAACATATTAGCAATTTGTGTGGGATCATGTTTACCACCCACACTTACGGGGAGGCTCGACCTAGGATTCAGTTTATTCGTGTTTTTCCAAAAATTTACAAAGTCCTTCGCTTTATGATTTTCAGCTATTAAATTTAGTTTAATTTGTTTTTCATTGTTACGACACCATTTTAATCTACTTTTGAAATTTCGCCGCGTATCACGCATTTTATTATATTCAATACCTGAATCTGGTTTACCACATAACTGCCAACCGTGAAAAGCTAAGCGAGCCTCTTCGTAAGCTATTTTCACATGTTTATTCCACCCTGGCACAGACTTATACGTTCGGGGCTTATTCGCCGCCGCACTACACTCAGCAGACTGTTGGAGAATACATATTATGTTACTGTATAAATCATCCAGAACAACATTATGGTTCACATTCCTACAATGAAAGTCTGCACAGTGTCTGAATGCGTGCGGAAAATCTATTTCCCGTAAACCCACATTACACATTTCCTCATACATACTTATCTGAGTCGAGTCAGATAGTTTAGACTCGATTAAAATATTTAGGTAGTATTATTTATGTTATAATTATTTTACAAAACTATCTTGGTTCTAATCATACAAGAACATTTTCAGTATCACGTAGAAGAGATTTTTAGTAACGCAAGAATAAGGTACTTATATGAATTAAACTTAGTAGGTTCCTATTGTTTAAAATCAAAAGATTTCTGAGCGTCCAAAACACTTACTCAATTCTAGATTACTCCCAACAGGCAAATAAATAAAAGTTTATTAATCTAATACTAGACTAGGTAGAGCTATTTTCCAAATTTCAAATCCTACAATGAAGTCTCCTTTAATTCAACTTTCCTATTTTTCTTTCCCCGATTTTTCTGTTGTCGGTAAAAGTAAGTGAAATGCCTGTCTGTTGACAGGCATTTCACTTACTTTTAAAACCCTTTGATAAAATTATCTCAGTGACTTATTTAATTTCGAATCTGAAACACTGAATTCCAACTACGTACCTAATTCAATGTAATTCCGTAGTGGTCGTTAATTAAAAATTAAACCAATGAATGGAATGGGTTCAAATATATATCTATAAGGATTCCCTAGAATTATCTCTTTTTCGATTATAAAAAGGTATTTCAATAATTGCAAAATTTTACACAGCGACGGTTTCAAGTAATTCTGATACAATGACACCGAGTGTGCGTCGGCATTTTTTTCCGTCGTCTTGCCCGTAAAAGTAATTAAAACTTAAGTGCTCAAGCGTCAAATAAATTGAAAAAACATGTAATTTTATCTTGTGTGGGGTAAAGTGGGATCGATTGGGAACTTCGAAATCCTTTGTTTACTGGAATAGGTAAACATTGGGGTAATTACTGTATAAAAATTGAATTTTAATTAAGGGTTTTTTAAATGGTGTTTAAAGGAAAACAGAGAGGGGTATCGGCATGAAATGCTGTTATTACAACATGAGTCATTTTAAAGTAATTTCTGAATGGAAAACAATTAAATTGATGTTTATCCCGATTTCGCATAATCGCGAGTGTGGCTGTGTGTAACACGCGTTTTTAAATACAGCCTTCGTATGTAGACGCTTAGTTATGGTTACTTAGTATCTGTTTTAAAAGTCTCCAACTAGATGCTTGTTCAAGTCATGTAATTATATTAAATAACTAGCATTTGCCCGTGGCTTCGCTCGCGTTAAGTTCGGGGTAACACAAATCTCCTTTATTTTGAGTATTTGCCCACCCTTGAAGTATGTTAATTGTTATTGCAAAAGCAGGTTTCGTGGGAAATTGGATTCTTATAAACTGGAACGGCAAATCAGTTGGAATAATGGATATGCGGGGAATTACGATTTTCGCCTTTTGCCGGCCCCTAGAATAGCTTTTATTATGTTTCTTCCTGGGTGTTTTACTTGTAGTCGTGTGTATTATAATATATGTTTTTGGTGCATCAAGATGTTGCATTAATAGAACTGGAACACCAACTTTCAGTCTAAAGTAGTGTGAAGGCACCGCTGATAGTTCTAAAGAGTTCAGAAACTCTATAGGGTACGAAGTAACTTGATCAGTATCGATGACATTATCTACCGAAAGGTACTCAACAACATCACCTTGCATATTTATAATATTAATAGAGAATATCGGTTCAGCCGGTTCAACGCGAAATCGGTACATACATACATACACGTTTTAGCATTTATACCTAATATTAGTAGGGATTAGCCAAGGCTGTTACAATAATTATTAGTTTATATATGTAAGCGAACGAAGTAGTGACATTGCACCATATGACAATGCATAATGTGACAGTACTGACAGATATGCACATGCGCAGCACTCAATTGTAACAGCGCATGCGTTCTTACTGTCAATAGGTAGTAGGTTTGTCCCTTCAAACTTCGACCCTCTCTAAAATGCCTCCCAGATTAGTTTTTGCAATAATTGTGTTTTCCTTAGTTCTGAGCTACCTCCCCACCAATTTTCAACCAAACCGGTTCAGCCGTTCTTGAGTTATAAATAGTGTAACTAACACGACTTTCTTATATATATATATTAAAATACTTTATGTTGTTATATTGAGAAAACGAGTGCTGCGAGTGCACTAGAGTTCCCTTAATTAATAAAGAATAAGCAATATCATTTTCTATCAGTTTATAGCATACTTAATTATAACTTACACTTACTAAATACTAGTGGAATTGTGCGCTTATAAGATGTTTTGAATATTTATTTATTTATTTATTTAAACTTTATATACACAGCGTATACAGGCGGACATGATGCCATGGGCATTATCTCCCAGTCTACTTTAGAGTGGTGCAGAGAGAAAAGAAGTAGGTGTAATATAATGAAAATGAATTTGAAATAACACAAATATTGTAGATCTAAAGATACATACATTAAATATATATATATACACATAAGTTACAAATAAACATACATAATATAGATGTATTATAAAACTACATACATACATACACACATGAATATATAAATATATACACGTACATAAGGTATATATATACATATTAAACACATATGAAATTTAAACGACTTAGGACACAATCGCCGACTCAGCCAATAGAAGTTCCTTCACCTTGGACTTGAAAGTAATTTTAGTCTTAGATTCAAGAGGGAGGGCATTCCAGAGAAGGATAGATTGGACAGTAAAAGAGAAGTGAAGAAAGTTAGAGTTATGAGAGGGTACAGTGAGTAGAAGATTATTGGATGAACGGAGGTTTCGTTCATGGTTACAGCATAAGTATTGAAAATAGGAAGATAAATACTGGGGAGAAGTTGAAGATGTAAGAATAGTATAGAGGGTAGTGAGAACACGCAGACTACGGCGTTGACGTATGGGAAGCCACTTTAATTGGGAACGATAAGTAGACACATGGTCATACTTGCGAAGGTTGAAAATGAATCGAATGCAGTTATTTAGAAGACGGTCAAGTTTATCAAGGAGATCTGCATTCAGGTCAAAGTAACATACATCACCATAGTCGATGAGGGGGAAAATCAAAGTCTGCACAAGCATTGTCTTAATCTCAGGTGGTAAAATGTTCCGGAGGCGGTAGAGAGCACGCAGCGTACCGGTGACCTTTTGACTTACCTGGGTTACCTGGACTTGCCAATTCAGCGTCGTATCTATGTGTAGCCCAAGGTTTTTGACAGCAGGATTCAAATTGATGTTGGTCCCATTAAAGGTTATAGGCGGCAGGGATGATAAGTCTAGTCGTTTTAACAACCATTGACTACCCACAATGATAGCTTGGGTCTTGCCAGGGTTTACGGTTAGCCCAAACTTCTGACACCACGACAATATAGCAGTCAAATGTTTTTGTCGATCTGTCCCTGTTGATTTTGTCGATCGCCTCATTGACGTGTTCCACACTTATTTGGGAGTTAATCTGCAAGTCATCGGCATACAAATGGTAAGCGCACTGAAGATTTCGAGTTAGGAGATTTATAAAAATAGAAAATAAAAGAGGAGAAAGAATGCCGCCTTGAGGAACGCCCGCAGTAGTATCAAACCATCTCGACGATAACTCGTTGACCGGAATCGACTGCTGGCGACCTCGAAGATAATTTGAGAACCAATCCAAAGCTCTAGCCGAGACCTTGAGGTGGGAGAGGATAGATAATAGGATATCGTGACTGACGGTATTGAAGGCATTTGAAAAATCAATTAACAACAGGACAGTGATTTTGGTGTTTTCCATGCCTTTACGAATATCGCCAGTCACTTTAAGGAGGGCAGAAGTTGTGCTGAATAATAAAAGTGTGCGGCAAGTGAATAGTCCTTAGCAGGCAGTGACATTCCTCATAATCAACTATGTTCCTTATATACAGCAGTATAACGTTTGAATATTATTTCTACACCAACAAGGTTAACCGGTAACCTGTAGCCATAATCATTATACCAAGTTTTTACCCATCAAAGGCAGGCATCCTTGCATCTCATCATCAAAAAGTTTGATCAAAATCATTTTACTAGCTTAAAGTTACACAAGGTCAAGAACAACCCTTTTCCCTTAAATAATGTTTGACACAAAAACCCTTTGCGATCAATCATATACACCACCATGTCCTATCCCTTAAAAATCTATATATTGTATGTGCCAATATTGACTTGGAAAACATATAGGTATTTTCCTATATACTGACCAATAAGGGACAGGCTACACGGACGGTGCGTTGTCGCAACGTCATTAACTTGTTTGACGTTCATAAGCGTCACACTGTGACCTAAGTGAATTAATGATTCTGACTTTGTCAAAGGGCTGTGTAACTAAATGTGATTCAGATCGCGTAATAAATCATCATCCTCGTAGCGATATCCCAGTTGCATTCAAGACTTGCACGCCTAGGAGCCTGAGGTCCGCTTAGCAGTTCAACCAGATATGACAGAATATCAGTTTTTCCACAGAGCGACTGCCGTCTAAACTCCGCAACTCAAAGAAATAGCGACATTCCAAGGTGTAGACTGACTGACTTCCCGTAACGACTGTCCTTGGTATTCCATGGCTTAGACCAGTGTCAACACATTCATTTATGACACGTAAATCGTGAGTGAAGTATAATGTCAGATCAACAAGTATGTGTTGTGAATGTTTCGTGGAGTTTATAATAAATTATTTTATCAAATGTTTCAGCAGCATCGGTGATACCCAGGTCATGACCTTACGACGTCACAACAGATGCCGCACGCAAGTGTTGCTCTACTTTGCTTTAAATTTAATTAGACTTTATTTATTATATTTTTTGTAGTGTAGTTATATACTTTAATCCTTTTTCAGTGCAAATACAGAAGCCAAAAACTTTTAGTAACTATACAAGCGTCAACACGGCAAGGCCCGAAAACACTTAATTCCTTAAATACATACTTTAATATAAAATGTTTATTATACAAATACAATATTATACAACAAAATTAAATTAATTAATTTTAGTTTCCTTAAGTATACAAATATAAAAATTGGCTATTATTATGCTTACATACTTGAATTGTTGATGATTGCTTGATTTAGGCCTCGGAAAACAGGTTAAGCCGTCTGTCTCGGCTGTCATAAAGATTTTTTTGGAGTCGTTCCACGGAGTCAGTACTCTTGAATGTATTGCACTGGTGTGAGCCATGGAATATTGCTTTTTTTGATTTGCAGCCGTCTAACCTAGACGGCAGTCGTGCTGTGGAGAAGCTTATATTCAGTCAAATCCGCTTAGACTATTAAGTACCCCGGCAAATATATATCATTTACTTTATATGAGAATCAATTCCTAAAAGGATACCACTAGAACCAACTTACGATACCTAATAAAACCATAACGACTCGGATCGTCATCGCTCAAAATGCGCATGCCAACATATCGTGTGGCGCCCCCCTTGCCTAGTCCGAAAGGCCTAAGTAAACACTCAACAAACTTTGTTCACAGAAAGGACTTTTATAATACCTTTGGATTAAAAGGCATTAGGGAAACCTTGGCGAATGTTGAAGGTACCAAAGAAATTTACAATGTGTTTACATGCACTTTTATAGGAGGGGGTGTAGCAGTTGAATTGGCGATTGAACTGGATCCCGACAGAGGAATTGTCTACCATATGTGTATTATCATGGAATATTAGCTATCCCTCATACAAAATAATGTAGCGGGTCTTAATAAAGTAAAATTAACTTATTTAAGGGTTCGATCCCCGGGTGGGGCAAAGTGTTATTGGGTTTTTCCGTTAGGAAATTCTCAGTAGCAGCACGGAGTATGTTAATGTGCCCGATACGGCAATAGGCTCGCCCCCTATTACGTGGGACTAAAATAAAGCTGGCGAAAAGTGGTTTTAGCAATATACCTCTGCCTACCTCTTCGGGGATATAGGCGTGAGACTATGTATGTATGTATTTTAAGGTATAAAGACCTGTTACTTTCCGACGTTTCGATCGTCTTGCACCGAGAGAGAATAAGTCTCTCCGCGACCACGATCGGTGCAAGACGATGTACACAAATCACGAAAGTTTAAAATCGTTTATAGCTATCCCTTTGGGTTGCGGAGGTCAGACAGGCAGTCGCTCTGTGGAAAAGCTAATATTCAGTCAAGTCCGGTTAGACAAGGATACGGACCACGGGTTCTAACCGAGATATCACAAGGAGGATGGTGATGTGTATTTTCGTGATACTTGACAGGTTTCCTTTAAAATGCGACTATTATTTTAAGGCTATCCAAAATAGTAAAATTAAGTATTCTCCAATATACACATAATAATACTGAGGTACTTTTCTTTATCTTATTCTGTTTTTTTTTTAAATAGTCTGTTTTTTTAAACTCAATAGCAAAGTAGCATGTGTGTTATTTTTGTCTATCACTGTCACCAGTCAAACAACTCCTGTATGCAGGGAGAACCAAATAAACTCAAATTGCACCCTTTTTTATTCCGACAATGAGCATTTAAGGCGTAGCAATGGTAGCCATCAAAAACGCCCATTTCACAACTGAAGAAAACTTTAACTGATTTGCAAGTCGCAACGGTTTTAATCAGTTGGAGAAGATAAATTTAACTTCCTTCGTAAGTGGGCACAGAATACAGAATACTTACAAAGAGCCACCATCTATAAAAAGATAAATAAACACAGACTCTTAAGGACCTTAATTAGACAAACAGCATAAAAGTTTTAAAGCACAGCATTGCGTAATAATTATCAATATCTAGTAGTTCTTTTTGATACGAATACAAAAGGTCACTACCCCATTTCATGCCGTGGGTATCGAAAGAAGCGACTAAGAAAAAACACGGATCATATTTCTGAAGAGAGATCACTTTGTGAAGAGACGGCCAACTCGAAATCAAACCCCGTACCAACTACTGCCAAACTGTACCAACCCGTCTGGCCAGCGTGGAATAGTCCCTACTATTCCTATAATTTTAGACGACATTTGACCCTATGAACACCGCGTACGTACTTATGCGAAGAATCCGGATCGCTCAAGTACTATTAGATCATTCTTATTTGATGAGAGTTAGTAGGATTATGCTAAGCGCATCTAATGTGAGCTCTCTGATAAGTACTTGAAAGATCAGGATCCTTCTTATCTGGTTGTGCTCGGACAATTGGATTTTGTACGAAAAAGGCAAGCCATAATCTTGGCCTGAAGGACACTTAAAACACATATTAGCTGCTATCATAATATACCTACTAAGAATTAAAAAGAAAAGGAAATGACATATGATTTTGAAACCAAAGTATTCACCGGTTAACAAAACTATAAGCGAAGTGCATTGATATAGCGAAGTGTAAGTTTAGTCAAATGTCGTTTACGTTTGATTAGTAAACACACTACGCAGGAAATGTCGAAAAACAAATTACCAAATAAGCAGAAACTTAAAAAGAGCGATAGATTATTAATGAACTTAGACGAGAAACATAATGACTGAGAATAGAAATTCGTAATGCAGATCTTAGGCGAAATGCCAAATACTGCTTTACATTTACAATCTACATTACAACAACCAAACAACTGACAATACAGCTTGTTCTCTATTCATTCGACCACTGCATTCAAATTCTAGCTTTTCCCCACCATAATAATTACTGCAAAACGGGGCAAGTCCAGCCACAGTAATTAATTATTACCTCATAGCTGCATCAGAAATGCATTCAACTAATCCCTACTTAACCTGACGAGGTCCAATATAAAAGTACCAATCGCACTGTTTAACATAACCACTTAATAAGCCAAAAAGTAAGTAATGCAAGTAACGTCAACGCTGAAATGGCGAAAATTTTGTCCATTTGAAACGTGAAGCCGGGATTTATGGATTTCTTTTTACTATATTAGCTGCCTGTTTAACTGTTAACTGTTGTTTACATATATTTTGTAGTTAGTGACTCCCTAGTGACCCGTGCGATGCTATTTCGCTTGTTGGACGGACTAAATTAAAATAAATAAATTGCTATCTTCAGTGAGTATCATGTAGCCTTTTGCAGGACACTGCTGGGCTTATAGCAGCGATAGCCTAGTGGAGATACCAACAGACTGCCATGCAGAGGGTATCGGGTTCGAATCCACTGCGCGCACCAATAACTTTTCGGAGTTATGTGAGTATTAAATTGTTAATTATCGCTTGCCCTGTGCCTCGGAGAGTACGTTAAGCCGTCGGTCCCGGTTGTCAGGAATATATATCTTTGACCGTCGTTATAGGGCGTCAGTATCTTCTAAATAAACTGACACTGGTCTAAACCATGGAATATCGCTATACCTTTGGGTTGCGGAGGTCAGACAGGCAGTTGCTCGAAAAACTAATATTCAGCCAAATCCTGTTAGACTAGTAAGCGGACCCTATGTTGAAACTATATACGCTTGGACGATGATGCCGGACACAGGCCTCTCTTTATTTACGATACAATAATGTTACGAAACAAAAAGAGGCGCCAGACGGGTTGGAAGGTTTTCATGTCTTGTTCGCTTCTTCCCAATGATACTATTTTATAGACTCACGCCTGTATCCTCGAAGGGGTAGGCAGAGGACTAATACTACACACACATTTCACCATGAATTTTAGGTCCCACGTAATAGGGGGCGAGCCTACTGCCGTTATTGGGCACATCACCAGACTCCGTGCTGCTACTGAGAATAAGAAAAAACCCAGTAAGTAACACTTTTGCCCAACCGGGAATCGAACCCGGGTCCTCCGATCAGCAGTCGCATACGCTATCCACTGGACTACGGAGGCAGTCAAGATACTAATTGCTTCGTGAATTTTCCTTAGGCGACTCTTACGGCACCCAGGGAAGGCAATAGTCTAGTGATTACGCCCGCACAGTTTTTATTTATTTTAACTGTTTCTGCCCGATCCCGTGGGAATTTCAGGAAATCCCATCTTAGTGCACCTCTACGGTCCCCACGGAACATACATATTGCAGCTTCCTGCACCTAATAGTTTTGGATTGAGCTTGTCTGTCAGTCAATCAGTAACGCAAGGATTTTATATATACAGATAAAAATCTAAGTTAGGGTAATACAGTCAACAAACCCACTAAGTATCCTTTTCGGAAACATCTGGCCCGCAATAAAGAAATCGAAAAAACCTACAATAAGTATATAAGTATATAATAAGTAATAACTACTTCGCCAAGTCTAAATCCATTTTCGCAAAGCATTGCCTGCTCGAGGACAATCAACCTTAGAACCTTGGCATTACGTATATCATTAAAGGTTTAATTCAATAACCATTAAGAACGGGTAATTTACCAAAACGATTATATAATTATATCGGTTAAATTAAGGTTAAAGGTGAAACAGAAACGAAAAGCATATAAATTTGAGGTAAAATCGTGTTAATTTTAAGATATATGTTTTGACCTTTGCGCTTTGTTTGACTTAGGCACACAATATATTTGTAGGATTATGACTTACTTATAGACACGGAACAGACAGACGTTGCGATGCATACTTAATTGAGTTTTGATGTTTAGATTTCAAGAAGGACATAATCTTAATATATAAAATCCTTGCGTTACTGACTGACTGACAGACACGCTACAGCCGAAACTATTGGGCACAGGAAGCTAAAATTTGGCATGCATGTGCCTTGGGGACCGTAGGGGTGCAGTAAGAAGGGATTTTCCGAAATTCCCACAGGATCGGCCAAAACGGGTAAATTTAAAAAAATGCAGGCGTAGCTGCTGGCGGCCTCTAGTTAACTTATAAGGACTCTTTAAAATCTTTTTGGAATACCTAATTGATAAACAGTTTTAAGGTAATCATCAATTCTCGTCTCTATATTTCAGTCAGTCGGCCACAGTCAAGATCAGTCGACCTTACTCGGGCAAATATACCGAAGGCTGATCCAACCAATGAAGTTCGTATCTTAAAATAACAGAACTCAGTTCAGACCATGACCCGAGTAAATAAGGCCTACGCAAATCAGATAAATGTCTATGATTTTGTGCCACGGGGTACGAAAATATGACATCATTTTGCCTGTCCTGCGGCACGCTGTCAACGAAGTGAGCAGGCTTTATTTTTATTGGGTTTCAAAGTCAGTTTAATGTCATTAAACAGTCAATACTGTACCCTGGACCCCAAAAAGTACGGTCTACTTTCACAGCTCAATGGGATACAACATTAGTGTTTGGATGATAAAAGTGATACTAAGACACTATGTAGATTACGAATTATTAGTTGAAAAGATCCCGTTTATCAAATACTTACCCTTGAAAAACTTGATACAAACCCTATACCAACCCGTTTGGCCAGCGTGGTATAGAAGGCCAGTTCCTCCTTTCAAAGGAGAGGCCTAGTCCAGCAGTGGACTGATGACTCCATTTCAAATAGAAATCAAAGTAAAATATTTTAATAAATTAAAACAAACCACTGTCGATCGTACAAATAACAATTTTTTTATGTAAATCAGTACTGAATGGGTTTATTTTTATATTCATTGGGATCGTATTATAACGGCTTTAATGTTTTTTTTATGGTAATAGGCGGCAAACGAGCAGACGGATTGCCTGATGGTAAGCAATTACCGCCGCCCATGGACACAAGCAACACCACAGGAGTCACAAGTGCGTTGCCGTCCCTTGGAGTTGGGAAAAGGGATAGGATGAGGAGTGGGATCAGGGAGAAGGGATAGGGGATAGGGCCTCCGGCACTCTTACTCACCGAACGAAACGCAACAGTTTAGGCACTGTTACTTTACGTCGATTTTCTGTGAGAGGGTAGTACTTCCCCGGTCGAGCCGGCCCATTCATGCTGAAATCAGCAAGTCTCTACTACCTTATATGTATTCTTGATTAGACGTAACCCTTCGAACACACGCTAACTGCGATTAGCGTATTATGCTATAAGGAACCAAGCACAATTTTAGATTAATTTTTCATCTTTATTGTATCATAGGTGACAACTTTTGCTTTTTTTGAGGTTTTTTTACGTTTTCAATCTTAGGGCCTATGTAAACCACGTTTTTTAAACGCGCCGTCGACGCGCGTTTGTAGCGATACAGACGCGATACGCACGCAAGTCAGACGCAGCTTGTAGACCTTTGCACACCTGTATAAATTCAAACGCGCGTGTGTAGCGATACAAACGCTCTCAGATTATAGAACAAGAATCAGATGGAGCGCGCGGAACAGTTGCGTGAGGCCACTAAAGCAAATACAAATTGAAAAGCGAATACAAATCCGGCTCAGTGCGAAACGAAGCATCGTTCAGTTCACGCGGCCCGATCAACTCAACTTTTAAATTCATAAAATGCCGTCATGCGTTTTTAAACATTGTAAAAGTTGTTTCCAAAAGCAAAAACAGAAAGATAGAATATCTTTTCACAGTTATCTATGGATTATTTGACTGTTTCATGATTTAATTTCGATAAAATTCGTATTTCTGCAAAAAATGTGTAAGTGTTGCCAGTTTACGTCGACGCCGTTTTCCCTGTATTATGGAAAATGCACTTGTCAATTGATTTATGTAATAAGAATTGTCATGTTAATGAAAAATATATTAACATATTATAAAAGTATATTTTAGATATATCTTTATTAGCAAATATTATTATAGGCTTTCCTATATGTATACATTGTTTTGGGTTCGATCCCTATACGATCTAAATATTCATGTAAGTACATACTTAATGTGTAGAAACAGGAATAACTGATTGCAGGCATTCATTTTTTTAATAGCTTACGTTGTCCCACTCCTGGGCAAAGGCTTCCCCAAATCTTTCCAGGTATGCTTGTCGCACGTAATCTCAAGCAAGCTCTTGTGGTAGGCGTCTAGGTCATTTCGCCACCAGTTTCGTGGCCGGCCTCGGCGACGTCGTCTATACTCTGGTACCCACAGTGTTGATACTCTTGCCACGACTTTGATGCGTGTTCTAGAACGCAGCTCGGTGTTCCGTATTCTGTCTTTAAGTTTTAGATCCAGGATGCAGCGCTCTATGGCTCTTTGGCAGACCCCTAGGCGTGACCTGTGAAGTAGGTGTAAGGGTAGGTGACCAGGTTTGAGAACCGTACGTTGGAATGGTCAGAATAAACAATCATATCCATGAGTTTGCGCTTCTAATATTTAATTTTTTTTAATAGTAAAATTAGTGTTGTCTACAAATCATAATATTTATACTTTATTGTGTACTTGACAAAATTTCGCAGGTTTATAAATACCTGTACAACAAGGGTGAGAGAATATTCACCTGTATAGTGTACGTCGCTTTCATTAATGTTCACTGTCTCCGGTGCATGAATATTATACGTAATGAAATCTATTGCAGTTATGCAGTAAATTATTCAAGACCGCAAACTAATGTCAGTGAGCATATTATGCAGAGAACAGCACTGTAAGAGAAGGAAAACTTGATACAAACCAGGCCTTGCCTGGCTTGGCTAGCGTGGTATAGTAGGCCAATTCCTCCTTTCAAAGGAGAGTCTTAGTCCAGCCGTGGACTGTTAAAGGCTGATGATGATGAGTAGGAGATTATTCATAATCTGGCAACTTTAAACGCACATAGACGCTCGTGTCCGTACTGTGCAGGCGCCAAATGTCACGCACACATAGCTGTCAACGTGCCTCACTTTGATGAATGCGCTCCATCTGCCTTTTGTTCAAATAATCTGAGCAAACGCTATACTAACGCGCGTGTGTATCGATACAAACGACAACAAACTGCTCTGTAGGATAAAAAAGCGCCGTCGACGCGCGTTTTTGAAACGCGCGTCGATGGCGCGTTTAAAAAACGTGGTTTGTACAGGCCCTTAAGAGATACAAAAAAATATTAGTTTTGCTCCAAAGCAACTGTAGATAAGTGTAACGTCCGCAACCGGACATTTACACTGAGTGAACTAACAAAAATAAATACTTTTGTGGACTCACTATTGCATATTATAATATGTGCTATTACACGTGACGACTATATGGATATTCATAACAGGCGGGATCGACAGCTTCTCATGCTCTATAAGGCACGGAGGGCCATAATTTGTGTCCGGTCACCCATCTATAAGCCAAATTATTAGAGTCGTATACAACCTCAAAAATCAATTGATGTGGTCGCCACTTTGACGCACTTAGTATTACTAATTATAGGTAAGGCGATATACCTAAGCCCTACAATACTCGTAGTCGTATTTCGTATAATTCCAACCAGAGTCACGCACGTTAAAGCCACTGTAAAATTCGACGCATTCCAGTCCAGTTGCCTATAATCTTTGTAATTACTGCCGTCCTTTCAACCACTCGCGTTAAACACTAGGCCAGTACATAATTACCACGAGCTGAATTCGCACCTGCAAGCCTCTAATCACATTTGCCGGTGCTACTAATTAAAATAGATTTATGAAGGAATTAGAAGTATGGTGACATGCAGTGTACGATAAAAAATTGACCTTATTTTATATAGTTTAAGATTGATATTTGGTTGTGCATTATTCTTAGGCATATCGCCATGCCGGTCGCCTGGTAGAAATAAATCAAGTGTTAAGCAAGTGCTACTAAAAACGAAGACTAGAAATGTAAGCTGTCATAAAAGGTAAAGACATAATAAGTAAAGAGGAGGAACCAACGGAAGAATTGGGCGCCCAAATAAAATAATTTACCAAATAAAGTATAAAATATATTTCCTTTCCTCCAAAGAGCGATGCGTCAATTACTTTACAAAATGACGTAGTCATTTCTAAAAGAAACTAAGTTGGCATTCGGCGAAGATATTTATGTAATAACTCAAGCATCCAGCCTAAGAGCCGAAGCTTAAAACACTAATAAAAAAAATAATTCGAATGTTTGCGCGAAATTATCTACCATCCTTGACTTTCGACGGCTAAAATATACAAGCTTTTAATTCATCTGACGTTTTTAATTAAAGTAGAGAATAAGAATAATAATTATTATACGTCTCCCTTCAAGTTATTAGAGTTGGCTCTAAAATATTATTTATTTGGTGAATTTGAATTGGTCCTAAAGCACTAGAAGTTTACTCGTGGCTGATGGCTGGTTTCCGGACTAGGACGGCTTAGCTCTTGTTTCTTCGTCCTTGAAGGTGAATTAGCCTGGGACCTGATAGTATTGTTACGAGCTGGGGTTAGTGATAAATTATATACACTATGCCAGAATAACTGCACTTTATTCACTAACACAATAACACTAGATACACACACTTATTTCACCTTAATACTCAACACTAATAAAAACACCACTAAACACTTCCGAATTACTTCCCTTCGCTTCTTGTTTATCGCTTCGATATTCAATTGTTACTATATCCGGTCCGTTCGCTCCCGCTCTATTTATACTGGCAGGATAATATCACTAGCGCATTCTAGATGTTTCCACAAAACTGTCGAAATATTCGTGAACAATCGATACTCGATACAGCATCGCCATCTAGTACAAAGTAGATGAATTACCTTTAAACCACCGATACATTCAATCTCTTCTAGTACCCCCATTCACCGATAGATGGCGTAACACTGCCCCCCTCTTAAACGTGTTCGTCTCGAACATCGTTGGACCCATGGTAACGAGCCAACCGGTCCACATGAACTATATTCGGTGCACCTCGCGACCCCTTCTGGATTCGATAGGTGACCTCGTTCATCCTGGTAATTATGCGATATGGCCCGTCCCATCTGGCTTGTAACATAGGCGATTTACCGTAGTTTCGTACTGGGTTATGAAGCCACACCAATGATCCCTCATCAAAGCCTTTGTTGTTCGCCTTCCGGTTGTAGCGAGTCTTCATCTTCTCAGACATCTGTTGTCCTGACTCCCATGGAGCTCCTACATTGTACACCTTCAATGCACCTCTGCTACGAGTATGTGGCCCCTTGACAGCCGCACAACTTGTGCATTTGCGGCACCAATCCTTGACGTCATCCCGACAGTGGAGCCAATAAAACCGCTCTCGGATCTTAGTAAGCGTCTTCTTAACTCCCATGTGACCTCCCGAAGCACCATTGTGATAGAGCTGCAGTACTTTCGGCACCTTAGTCTTGGGCACTACCATTTGCAGATGGCTTTGGTTACCTCGAACGTTTTCCCATTTGCGGCACAGAACTCCATCCTGGACAACCAAGCTTTCCCACTGTGCCCAATAACCTTTGGTGACAGGGCTCATTGCTGCGATATCACTCCATTTGGGCCTAGGAGCGTCTGATTTCTTCCATTCGAGAATCGGCTGTATGTCCTTGTCGTCTTGCTGAGCACGCTGCAAAGCTTCTTTCCATCCGTCGCTCAGATCCGTCTTCAACATTCTCACTAGCGCTGCCGGCTTCGCTTCCTGTCTTGCACAGTGTTTGCGTTGATCGGAGTAAGCCCTACCTGTCAGAGCATCTACGCTACGTTGCTTTTGCCGCCAGACAGGGACGTCAGACCCCTTTGGTGGAGACAGGGTACCAACGTGCCGCTTACGCTTTGGGCAGCTCAAGCGGATATGGCCTCTTTCTCCGCAGTTGTAGCACCGAGGTGACGACACAACTTCCCTGATGCGGTGACCTCGATCGTCGCGTCGCACTGATTACACCTCCAAAGCGTGGGCTAAGGCGTCCTTGAGGTCTTTGAAGTGCCCAAGCCTCACTGCTGCTCTTACCTCCAGGTCCCGGATCCCATCTGTAAACGCCTGTACGAGGTTCCCGTCAATAAGCGCAGGCGACGACTGGTATGCCTTCCTGACCAGCTTTTCCACCTCTAAAGCCCACTGCTGCAGAGTTTCTCCGGTGCGTTGTGTCCTGTCCTTCAGCTGAGCACATACACATGTTCGAGGTGCGCGTCTCCGTACCTCGCCTCCAACGCCTCCAGAAGCTTCTCGTAGGTTACGTCTTGCCCAAGTGCCTCCAACACCGTCAAGGCCTGATCACGAAGGCCCAAGGTTAGGGTGGTGAAGGCCTGTTCCTTGCCCCACCCATTCGCTCGCATTACGGCCTCAAACCGAACCTTGTATGCAACCCACGATGACGAGCCATCAAAGGGTGGAACCTTAAACCAACGAGGCGAGGGCGCCACAGCTACAGGTGTAACGTCGTTGGTCTCAAGCCCACGCAATTTTTTCTCCAATCTGGCAATACGAGTCTCGAGCTGGTCGTGTACACGCTTCTCAATGTCGCTGATACGGGCCTCGTGCTGCTGGAGTTCCTCATTGACCGCCTTCAAGTCCTTCCCCACTGCGGCGCTGAGGTCCTTCATGAGCACCAGCTGTTCCTCCAGACGGTGGGCGTGCTCCTCCTTGTCGCGCGGCAGCTGCTCCTCGAGGCGGCGCGCGTGCTCCTCTTGACGGCGAGCCTGCTCCTGTTGACGGCGGTCCTGCTCCTCCTTATCGCGCTGTAGCTGTTCCTCCAGGCGGAGAGCCTGCTCCTCCTGACGGGGGGCCTGCTCCTGCATGAACGCCATCAGAGCCGCGATGTCGGGCACCGCCACGGAGTGTGCACTTGCAGGCTCCACTGCAGCCGCGGAGTCGCCTGGTCCACCAGACGATGGAGAAGGAACGTCTCCGAAGCGTCTTTGGTCCAGGTCTTGCTGGCGCTGGTTCCTAGTACGAATTCCTTCAGTTTCTTCCTTCGGCATAACCGGCATAATTTATCCCTTTGTTCTGACACCAATTTGTTACTAGCTGGGGTTCGTGATAAATTATATACACTATGCCAGAAAAACTGCACTTTATTCAGTAACACAATAACACTAGATACACACACTTATTTCACCTTAATTCTCAACACTAATAAAAACACCACTTCAGAATTACTTCCCTTCGCTTCTCGTTTACCGCTTCGATATTCAATTGTTACTATATCCGGTCCGTTCGCTCCCGCTCTATTTATACAGGCCGGATAACATCACTAGCGCATTCTAGATGTTTCCACAAAACTGTCGAAATATTCGCGAACAATCGATACTCGATACAGCGACGCCATCTAGTACAGAGTAGATGAATTACCTTTAAACGACCGATACATTCAATCTCTTCTAGTACCCCCATTCACCGATAGATGGCGTAACAGTATCGTTACCATCGACCACTAAAACTACGTGTTAAATAGAAATCAAGTTATTGCCGATATAAGGCAAGACCGGCAAGATAGATTAGAAACAAATATTGAGCATCAGTAATTTAATGACGAGACCAATAGATTGTTATGCAAAGGATCACGGGTTTGAAACTAAGGTGCGTCTCAGGTTCAACTCATGAGTGGCTACAGGCATTCAATGAATTTAAATTTATTAGTAGCCGGTATGGTTGGTCTGCATTGATAAAAAAATACATTTTGAACAACACAGTAAACTTGAATAAATCCTTCAGCTATTCCTTTACATTACCGAGGTCAAACTGCGGCCAGTCAGTTGAAAAGCCTAAAGTCTAATTAATCTGCTTTGAAACGAAAGCGAATTAAAGTCTCCAGAGCGAAAGTCCTGCTTATATTATTTATAGCATGATGATGACGCTACGATCGGAAACAAATATAGAACACCTTGAACGCGAAAAAATAAACAACAAGCAAAATATTAACGCTTGGCAAATTTTGGAGCATGTTGTATAGTGATAAGATAATTACTGATATCAAGAAAACAATGTATGATATCGATTTGCTCAGAAAAAAACCTCCAATTCAATAATATTTTCTCGCATAACAAAAATGTTTTGTGAGTGTTTTCTTACAAGTCTTAGGGCTTCTTCAAGTAGGTACTTGATATCACCAAGAATACCTTTTTGTCTGCCTACTATTACCGAGAATTTTGACAAATTAGCAATATAATATAACCGACATATTAACAAGTCGGCTATTTATGATATTATATGCTATTATGATCTGCGTACAAAACGGCACAAGAAAAAGTTTGATAAATTGATAAACCATCGTGAGAGGGTAACCGGTAGAAATGGACACCCCACCCAACAGCAAACGGTTATCAATTTCTCAGACCAGGTTATTGATAGCGCGTCACAAAGCGTGTTGGCGAAGGGATTAAATTATGCTTTGACACCTAAGCGGATTCCATATGAAAACGTCATAAGTAGCATAGAAGAGGTTATAACGCGTAACAAGGTACCGTCTAACGATGCGGATACACTTAGACAGGATGTTGCCGTTATTTTACGTAAGTCTAAGCCACCTAAACCCAGTATTACCGCAGAAGAGCGTCAAGCACTAAAAACGCTGCGTGATAACACGAATATTTAAGTGCAAAAGGCTGACAAAGGAAACGCCACTGTGGTAATGAATACTTGTGATTATGACAGTAAGATAAGGAATCTGTTGAGTGACACATTAGTATATAAGGCTGTGTCATATAACCCGACCGCCAGAGTGACAAAACGCATTCGAGCCTTAATTAGGGACCATAAAAGCTTATTTACGGAAGAGGAATTTGAACGGTTACATAAAACTGACATTGTGCAGCCGCCTAAGATGTACGGATTACCTAAAGTACATAAGACTAACGTACCTTTGCGACCGATTGTGAGTCAAATAAATTCACCCACATATGGTTTGGCGAAACACATAAGCAAGGTACTACAACCGTTAGTAGGCAAGACGCACTCTTTCGTAAAGGACTCTCGCCACTTTATTGAAATCATCAAGAGCATGAAAAGGGAACCGGAAGAGGTGATGGTGAGTTTTGATGTTGAGTCACTATTCACCAATGTTCCTATTCAAGATTGTCTTGACGTCGTAGAGAGGAAGTTAAGGGAAAACGGTCTGTCTAACGAATACATCGTTCTACTCAGGAATTGCTTGGAAGGAAACTACTTCCTATATCGTGGACAACATTACCTCCAGATCGATGGAGTGGCTATGGGTAGCACCGGTAATGGCCAACATCTGGATGGAGCACTTTGAGGAATCCATAGACATGCAGGCGTCAAATGTGAAACTATGGAAAAGGTATGTCGACGATATCTTCTGCATCATGAAGGGCAACAAGCAGGACGTAGAACAATTCGCACACAAATTGAACTCCATACATCCGAACATCCGATTCACATTCGAAATGGAGGTAGACGGATCGTTACCCTTTCTCGACGTTAAAGTAACAGTGAGAGATAATGGTACCCTTGGACACACTGTGTATAGGAAACCGACACACACCGACAGGTATCTCAACGCGAACTCGCACCACCATCCGCGGCACTTGGATTCCGTTGTGTCCTCGTTAGTGAACAGAGCGTATGACTTATGTGACCCAAAACAATTAAATAGTGAGCTGTCACATGTTCGGGAGGTACTTAGGTGCAACGGATACAAGAAAAACTTACTCTGTCGGAAGAGGAACGAGCGTAAACCTGAAGTAAGCAGAGTGCCCGCTTACATGCCGTATCTAAAGGGAGTGACGGACAAAGTTGGAACAGTATTCAAGAAATACTCCATCAAGACTGTATACAGTCCGCTCTCTAAGATAGCACACAATCTGCGTACACCAAAGGATGTAATTCCTCTCCAAACCCCTGGCGTCTACAAAGTCGATTGCAGCTGTGGTAGTTCATATATCGGGCAGACTAAGCGTACAATCGCTGAAAGGGTAAAGGAACATATCGCAGCTGTAAAAAACCGACATATTAACAAGTCGGCGATAGCTGAGCATTTGTTGGAGTCTGGACCAAACCACTGGATAGAACTGCATCAACCACAAGTCTTTTCCACCGATCGTCACTATTACTCTAGGATAGTACGTGAAGTGGTAGAAATCAAGAAATATAGCAATTTCAACCGGGAGGATGGATATAGATTATCGGCCACTTGGAATCCAGTCATCAGCAAGTGTAAACACCGCCGCAGTGATAAATCTCAACAGTGTGTAGACGTCATTAGTGTAGTGTGTCGGAGTACCGACATTGCGAACTTAAATAAAGACCAAGTGAGGGTAGGTGCTGAAACCCGCACTTCCACAAGACGTCGCTGAGCTCTCATCAGTCTCTCCGCGACCACGTTCGGTGTAAGACGAGCGAAACGTCGGTAACAAATAGGTATTTATACCTTAAATAAGTCAAGTTAACGCGATTAAGACCCGCTAAATTAATTTCTATAATATAATTAGTCGAACAGAAAAGCCTTTTTACTTGAGCAAAATGTCTCAAGGATAGGAATTAAGACAAACTTAATTCCTTTTCCAACATCCATTCTTGATGGAAATTATATGTAGGAAAATTCTATAAATACGAGTAATTTACAAAGTTCAAGACCAAAAATATTCTAAAAGTACTTGCGTTACTTACTGGCTGATAGATAACGCACAGCCAAAACTGCGTGCGATGCTTAAGCAAGAAAAGGGATTTCTCATAAATGAGAAGAAACCGTTAAATTAAAAATAATGCCGCTCTCGCATTCAAAATAAGGAACCTCGGCGTCGCGCGTCGACGCCACGTAGACGCTGCGACGCCGCCGCGTCAGCCGAGCGTTCTTCAAAAGACGAAAGCGTTCTCAAAGAACGATCGGCTGACGCGACGTAGACGCGGCGGCAACTGACGCCCAATGTGAGGGCGGCCTAAGGGCGGTTTCAGATTAGCGTTTTATACGCGCGTATAATCTCGTTTTTGAAAGCGCATGTAGGCGCGTACAGGCGCGCCGTTTGGCAGACGTGCAACTCGTACTAGCGTTGACGCACTGAGCCGTCAGCATCCATGTTGACACTGACAAGATGTCACTACCGTTTCGAGCGAATACGTCGAAGTATGCCCGTTTACGCGAGTCCGGTTTTGTGAAGCGCGTAATGTAGCGCGCGCGTAAGCGCGTATGCTGAAACGAATGTATACGCGCAGAAAAATACGCTAATCTGAAACCGCCCAAAAGGTGAGGGCGTAGCTGCGGATATGTGACTCTCCATTTTTTCCATCTCATATAGATACTCTTTTGTTCGGAAGGCTTTTTTAACTCAAAGTGCATGAAATTCCGGATCATTCTCACTAGTTCCACCAGCAATTAGTTCCATAGAACTAGTGAGACTTTTTTTTCCTCAGTAGTTTCATGGACTTAACAACTACGGTGGAACTAATGAGAAAAAAAAGTCTCACTAGTTCCATGGAACTAATTGCTGGTGGAACTAGTGAGAATGATCCGAAATTCCAATGATCTAGATACAAAACACTCGTGAGCGTGACCAGGTCACTAACGTCCAACCTAACAACTCGGCGTGATCGACTCGGCTCTTAGCTCTATAATATTACTTATCTATCAGACATTTCCTTTCTTTCAGTTATGTTTCATGACAAACAAACAACATATCTACGTAGATATTTCATTGTGCATATATTTACAACGGCCGGCTAACTTTTACTACCGTCCTCCATATTGCATGACCCTATCCATCCTAGTACTGTCAGCATGTATATACCTTTGAAATGAGTACTGCGCAAAACGAACATCCGATACAACAAAATACGTCGGCTTCACTTATTCGAAGAATACTGTATTTTTAATTTATTTCTATAAACCCGCGATCTGGGTCATTAGGGAAACATTGAGTGGTAATTTTTAATTTCTAAGTAGTCGGTTGAATTCAAGAAATGTGGTACAATAGAAAAAGCAGATTAACTTAGGTCGTTAACGATAGTCATGATAAAGCTGGAAAATACTTAAGGTTAAAGATAAGTAAACTTATTTGCCAAAACACGTCTACTTAACTACATAATAAAAGCATTTTAGAATTGTCTATTACAAAGATCTTAAAGATGTTTAGTAATCTTGTTAAAGTTCTTTTGGGATGGGTGACAATCTGCGTTATTTATTTTATTTCCTGCTCATTTAACTTGTCAATCATATCTAAATGTCAATGTCACATCTGTGGTAATTGGCACAAAAAGCAAAAAATACGTAAGCAAAATTGAGTGCGTAACAAAAATAGAACAAAATATCAGACTGTATATCTATTTTTATTACGTCTCGCGCTTGTAAGACCCTGATTTTGGTTACTTTAGAAATGTCAAATATGTAGTGATGATAAAGAGACGGAAAAAGCCCAGTTATTTCGTACAAAAATATGCTATGACAGGGTAACTATGTAAAAACGTTTCTTATGATTTATAGTGATGGGCAAATATCGTCACGGAATGGGTTCCGCACGATAGACTGATGAATAGAGGCAGACCTCGAAAATGATGGCGTGACGATCTAGATGACTTTCACGGAAACTACCCAACCTGACACTGGACAGAGACACTTGGAGGAGTGTTAGGAAGACCTTTGCCCAGCAGTGGAACAGTATATATTAGGTTAATAATTTTTTTGTTTTTACTTACCCTACTGAGTGTAATTATAATAGACTCTAATATACTGTATTACTTTCGACTAACCTTATATCAATGAAGTGCATCCATCTTCAATCCTCGACATTTGATTCACACCCGTCCTCAAAACATGAACTTCACGAACACAGATACAAACACTCAAACACACAAACAGTGCATTCACCCCCTTCAAAAAGACAACTGAACAAGCGATGCCTCAAGTAGTACCTGAAACAAACAACAATATACATGAACAAAACAAAGCATTCGACCAAAACCTTCATTTTTAAATCACTTTAAAAGCCTTGTTGATCGTAAATCATAGTAATACATCACAACGAACAGAGTAGTCACATGCAAGAGGAAAATGGCGTCTTGTCACGGCAACCGATATCAGGAACAAGTAAATCTTAATAAAAATCGACATGAATCACCCAAGGTCGAGCTCTAAAAGGTAGTAGCGGTTTATATTTTTAAGTTACATTAGACCAATATCGAAATTCGATTAGCAATTAGTCAAAGTTGGACTTTACGTTAAGACAAATATAATTTTATAGGAATAACTATGGATTAGCAAGGAAGAATGCATAAATTTTGTTTACTTATATACATGTTCTCTTGTAGGTTACGTCAAGGATCTTAAGCGTATTTGAACGAGTGTCGACACGGATTATATGGGATGACTCATATCTTAACTTATAATTCTTTGATAGTTTTAGAGACTTTTGGGATTGCACACACCACCACCAAGTACTGGTGGAAAAAGGGCACTGGCCAAAAACTGGCGGCAATGGCGTTTTCACCGCAACATGAGGAAACATTATTTTAAGACTACAAACAGATTGTAACTACATATTTCCATTAGCCAAATTGAAACAGGCATTTTGACTAAAGCTGGAAATGTAAAACCCATACTCAAATTCAAATCTTCTTTGTTTTATTAAATTTCAATGAAATAATTTCGCCACCAGATCCAATTTATTATTTTTAAATAAGATAATCTTAATCTCGAGAGCAAAAAAGTTGCTTGAGATAATTCAACATCATTTCCAAAAACCGAAATATTCAGGTTTGAGAAACTTTTTAACAGCCGCTTCCTAAGGAATCTTATTTACAGGGAGGTTTCAAATATCATTATAAGCATTATGGAAGACATTTTGGACAATCTCTATATTTAAAATTATTGCGTTACTGACAGACAACATACAGCCAAAATTATTGTACGCAAGAAGCTAAAATTTCTTTGCGGACCGTAGCGATGCACAAGGAAGGTATTGCCCAAAATTCCCACGAGATCGGCAATAAATGGTTAAATTAAAGAATAAATAGTGCGGGCGTAGCTGCGGGCATCCTCTAGTCTTGAATAAAATCGGAGGGGCGATACGTCACAAACATGCGATTACCGAGTCGCATCGAAGCAATGCCCGAAGGGTGCATTTTTGCTAAAGTAAATCTGTTTTCGATTGTTGTATTTTTTTGGGATTGCCTAGAAAAAGACAGCTTTTGCAATCAGTTCTAATAAAGTTTTTTGAAATATTCATTCCTCCATTTAAATATGTGAACTAATACAAAAACCTTAAAAAAATGGTTTTGGGAGGCAAAAGATAGAGCTGATGTATGGAAGAAGATTGGAGAGGCTTTTATCATGGACGTCACAGGTTCTCTTAAAAAATACAAAAACCCAAATTTTGCTTACTTATTTATTTATTTGCATTTTCCCATTTGCAGCTGGAAAACTTCGAGGCCAGTGTCTTCAACCGATATAAACAAAGTTAAGGTATACGACATCTGTATAAAAAGTAATATAACTTGTGCCTCTACTTACAATACGTTCTACAATAACATAAAAGCTTAACATAACTTGTGAAAACGAAAAATTTTCCTCGAAGGCGTTCTTCGATCAGCTGGAAATTTGTTCCAAGAAGGTAACGTTATTGATGTTTTCACTCTATTTATTCCAGCCTTCAAATAACAGGGCAGGTAAAAAACAGGGCTTCAAATAAAGTGTGGAGGCCCAACAAAGGGTGATAAGTTGTCATTTTCAAATTGGGCAATAATTGCTCTTTTTGCAAATTAGATAATGCGGATTGACTTCCTTTTTTTTGTCTGAAT
Source organism: Euclidia mi (assembly GCA_944739405.2). Classification (NCBI taxonomy): domain Eukaryota; kingdom Metazoa; phylum Arthropoda; class Insecta; order Lepidoptera; family Erebidae; genus Euclidia; species Euclidia mi. The sequence continues at coordinate 23,979,259 of OX123205.2, forward strand.
CTTTGATTTTACTACCTGGCAATTTTGCTTGAGCTATCTATCGGTGTTACTCAATTAAATATATGCTCAAATGTCTTACGTTATTTATTTTCTTGAAATAAGTTATTTCAAAGGAAAGAGGAACCCACCACGCACCCTCGGATTGACCACCCCAACTATCGCAATAGAAAACGGTTGACAATACCGATGGGCAACGACTGATGGCTCAGTCGTTGCCCATCGCTCCTGAGGATGCCTCGTGCAGAGGCGAAACACGTGTCGAAGAATAGTCGGCGCATACAGCGGGATACTGCAAGTCAGGTATCTTCCTGGGACCCATACCATTCCTATATCCCTTATCCTTTTAGAGGACTTCGGTAGTGCCAACCTCTTTCTATTGCAATAGTTGGGGTGGTCAATCCGAGGGTGAGTGGTGGGTTCCTCTTTTCTTCCATTAGGTTACAATGGAGTTTCGTCAAGTAACGCCTGATTCAATCAACTATAAGTTATTTCATGGGAGAATTTCACTCAATGTTATTAACAGAGGCTGTCAAAGCTTTCTCCGTAAATAGCGTAACGGGAAATACTTCTTAATGAACAAGATTTCTGCCAGTGAATAATTTCTCTCACTATGATGCTGTTATTCCTTCGTAACACCGCCTTCAATTGTCAACTAGACCACATGCAACTACCTTAAAGTTTTTAATTAAACCACGTCCGATAATTCCTACCGATACAGTGGCATAGTTGCTGAGTTTATCTATAAAAAGCGAAAAATGTTTTCTGTCAAACTACAAATATAATATTTTTCCCTATATAGTGTGTAGTCAATGTTCTCACTTAATTGTGGCTCTTTTGTAGTTTTTATTGGATTAACTCACACCGAGGATACCGAAAAAAGTTATGTGCGCACACTAGTGTTCGGCAATTTCGGCCCTCCAGCAATTTGACGCAACAACTGAACTAACCCTGTGTACTTTCAATGGTTCAGTCGATTTTTGAGTAACAAAAGTTATGCCCGCATATATTGAACTGCCAGCCGCAGCCAGTCTCGCTTCTCGGTCATTTATATCAAAGTTAACCAGAATTAGATTTCTCTTCACTGAGGCATCTATAGTCTAGTGGAGACTACTTGCTACACGGTCTAAAAGAGTAAATGATTTTGACTTTGACACAGAGGGTCTAGAATTCAAACCGAAGTAAAGTGACAATCAAATTGTTAATTATCGCGTGCTAAACGCTAAAGGATGTGGAGAGCCTTGGGGGTGGCGTATGTCTAGCAGTAGACGTCTTTGGGCTGATATGATGAAACGGTAAAGAAAAAACATCATAAGGAAACCTTCAGTCTCGGTACATAACAAACTGATGGTATAGATGATGATGAGATTTAGATCAGTTTTTAGACTCGATACCAATGTTAAAAGTTGTGTGATAGCAGCATGTCAGGTGCCACAATTTTTCAGCAGGTTTCCATCTTCAAAACTACACAACTGGTCAACGCTTGCATATAATATCTTGAATTACTCTTGTATATCGATTAACAGTTGTCTACAACCTTCAGAAGGTAACCTTTTGGTGTGACCATTACATCACTCCTCAAATGTCTCCAATTCTAACAAACGCAAGCAACTTACGACTAATTAATTAGGCATATTGATTACTTTAAGTCATTATTTTGGCATTTTGACATTCTGACGATGCTATTCTCAGGATGTCTGAGAACTTTCAGTCATTGTAGATGCAACCACTTGTCGCGGGTTCAGACGCGGACGAAAAGTAGTTCATCAAAGAACTAAGTTTAATGTTGTACAAAACGCATGAATATTAACATCTGTTACAACGCTTCAAATTTTAATTTCGCAACGAAAATACCTTTATCCGGCTGCAATCTATTTGCATTCTAAATTGCGCCAAATTCAGTCCAGTCCTTATGACGTCAGCCCGGAATATACATACACACTTTTGCGTTTTTAATATTTATAGTGCGTTTTTTATATTTATAGTGGATTGCTAACGTGGATTGGGCTTATATGAAAATGCAATATCTGATTGCGTCTCATACCAGCATGTTTCACGTAAGTTATCGCGGTTTACCTTGCTTAATGGCCTCTGCAATTTTAATTGAATCTATCAATGACTTGTTGATGTTCCTAATAATCAGAATTTAATGCTGTTGATAAAGTGCCCATAAGCATGCAGAAGTAAGATAACGCTTGATAATTACTCGCATGGAAATAATGTCTCTTATATGATAATCAGCTTTTGAAAATTTACATACCCTGTCATTTTAAAACTGGCAGTTAAACCGATACACTGTATCGCATCAGATCAGCCGGCAGCATAAATCAAACGAAAACATTAAATAGATATATTATTTTTCCTTATCCGTATAGCAACAACGTTTTCTCATTAAAACCACTCAGATTGTACAGAAAATTTTCAACACTGACCAAATGCATACCTACAAAAACAAAACGACTGTCACTCCAACAGTATATAAAAAGGTTTATTGCATAAAATGAAGCCATCACCGCCAAATCAGACTCCAGAATTAATTACTCGTAGCCTGGCAAAGTAAATTTCTGACTGTACCCATGTCAAACGGCCCTAGCAATGTCAATATCAACACATCGGGATTCCATAAATTTTGCTTTCGTTAGAAAACAAGGGTTGGTGACAAAAAGGGTAGGTGTAGGTAAGTAAAGAACGCTATTCGGGCGTTAAGTTGGACATATTGGTGATTTCTGAGCACGAATTGTATAAATCATGCTTAATATAAGAAATACTTAAATAATTATCTATTAGTATGAAGTTTGGATGTGATGGCCGGACCAAGTAAAGGCTGCTGTCGGGGATGGCATGCTGTCGTGTAGCAAATCATATCTCCCCATAAAAGTCCTAGAACATGTCAAGAGCGCAATGGATAAGAAGTATGACGTTTGATACGTAGCGCTGCCGCAGAGAATGACAGATTTAATCAGCAAGGATTTGAGTTTCTATCAACGCAATCCTCACTCGACGAAAATCTCCTCATAGCTTAAAGCGGCAAATATGGTTTAAGATGATAGAATACGAATTGTCGATGCAGCACTTAACGCAGTATACGCGCGTGGCCCACCCCCACCGCAGTTTCATGCCTAAGCAAGAAATCCAAGTAATTTTTAATTAATTGACTTCTATAATTTGGTGGCGGATTTATCAAATAACCAAAGAGATAAAATGAGAAAAATGTTGAAAGAACCTTTAAAAAACGAACAGCAACCTACAGAGAAAATAAAACACAATTCCCTAAGACTAAGGAGTGAAATAAATACATCGCTCTTCTACCTCAGTACAATCGTTCTTGATATGGATCGTTCATTTATTCGTTCCGTTCGCGTACTATAATTAGATCAGTCATTCAAACTCGTTCGATTCTCACATTGTGCAAGCAGGATTGTATTGTAAGTAAATAACGGATATTCAAACGAATTTCTGTATGAACCACTCGAATTGAGCTTTTTTATAAGATGGACTGATGTGATTAGCCGTGTGGTTGACGGCATAGAATACAAGTGTCACCACCCCCTATCTTCCCGTGGGTGTCGTAAGAGGCGACTAAAGGATAACACGATGCAAATACCATCTTTGCGTAGAGACGGAAAACTCGACATCAAACCCTATACGACTGCCTCGTTGGCCTCGCACAATAAATGTGCGCGTGGGATCGGGAGGTCCCGGGTTCGATTCATGGGTCGGGCAGTGTTATTGGGTTTTTCTGTCACAAAATTCTCAGTAGCAGCACGGAGTCTGGAACTGTGCCCGGTACGACAATAGGCTCGCCCCTTATTACGTGGGACTAAAGTATATCTGGCGAAAAGTGGGTGTAGAAATACACCTCTGCCTACCTTTTCGGGGTTATAGGCGTGAGACTATGTATGTATGTATCTGGGCTGATGTCCACTATCGGTCAGGTTATTGAAGAAACTTATTTGAGTTTTATTCGTAATGAAAGCTGGATTTTGGAAGAAAGTCTGAATAAGAGTACCGAAACTTTTTCTATGTAATGGTTGATCTACGAGTAGCTAGATTACGGAGTTTACCTACAAGAGGATTCTTAAATAAATATTTTTGTACGAAAAATATGTTGTGCGAGTTTGTAAACCAACTTTAAAAAAGGAGGAGGTTTTCATTCAGATGTGTTTTGGTTACAGCATGTATTAACCGATTTTAAAATTTATTTTTTGTTTGGAGGTAGGCATATAGTTCGCATCTGGTATCATCTTAATGTGAAGCAAGAAGTTTGAAGACGTTTTTCCGGTAAGTACGTACTCGTAATTATAAAATAAATATAGCATGGATATAATACGTAGACTACCATTTGCCACAAATAACCGATTCCCACAAGGGCGAAACAGCAGGGTTAAACTAGTATATCAACACAGAAACACACGATATTAGAAATTATTTTTAGCGCCAAATAATTCCACGAACCAAACTCAAACGGTTTTCTAATGGAGTAGAGGAAATCATTATTATAGTTCAATATTGGCAGAACAAAAGAGGCGCAAGTACGACAATTCTCATTATTTGTTCCCGAGTCCAACGACCGATTAATAATACTATTGGTAAATATTTAAACGGTATAAAGTTGAGCTTTTGTGTTGGGGCGTTTTAAAAGATTTGGTTAATGTGGTCATCAAAGCGAAAGCAAAGGTAAAATGTTTATATCGCGTCATTTTGGGAACGGTTGAAGCAAATTCGATGAAATTTTCCCTCACAATAGCATCGTGGTTAGTACCGAGGACGATATTGCCTAGGTACCTAGTGTACCACGCTGGCCAGACGTTTTGGTATATGGTTTGATGACCCATTTATCGTCTCTTGCCAAATAAGCTTCGTGTATTTGCCTTAGTTCTGTCTCTTGCGACAACCACAGAATAGAATAGGGTAGTGACACATGTATTCTTAATCCATCCAAAATATTGAATAATCGTCAAAAATCCTGTAAAATTAGAGGACATAACTAAGACCATCTAAGCTCTTAGCGTATTGAGAAAACTTTCACTGTATTACAACGAGGCTATAAGCTGAACTAAAAGAATATAAAGCTATTTCTCTGTTGGCTGTGTTACGGACACAGTTTTATCAAGTTGTTCGGAGTTACTACGCGGAATGGCATTGTGTCCCACTAGTATTCCTTGTGTTGGTGCCTAGATAGTTGGTTAGCAATAGATGAGTTGAAGCGATGGGTGAATTGTGAACTTGCTATCGAGAGGGCGTGAGTTCGAGTTTGAGTCACATCTATTGAACTTTGGACATTAATTCATTGGTAACATAGGTATTTAGCATCTTTATTATCAGCTTAGCTTTTTTAGAACCTGTCTCACAGCTGAGCACCTTTTCTTATATTTAGAAGTATTATTCCACCGTGCTGGCTAAACGCGGGTTGACAGACTTCACATGTCTTTCGAGAGCATTATGGAGAACTCACAGATATATGCAGATTTCCTCACGATGATTTCTTTCAAAATTTAGACAATAATAATTTAAGATTTAATAAGTACGTAAGTAGTTATGTATTGTGACTGGCTACTAAAAATGTGATTAATAAAAATAAAATTAATGATGAATCTCACGAGTTGTCCTTGCTTCCAGAATAAAATATATTATAATATTTCTTCTTTCTTTCTACAACAATACAATCCCACATATAATACGGAAGTCGTAATACGGAAGTAGTTTAGGTCGTCAGTCACCCAAATGTTAACATCATTTGATAAACATTGAGGACAATTTCAGCTTCACTTGTTATCAATTGCCTTCTCATTATTTGGTATGGCCTAAACAAGAAGCGAACGCGACGAATAAGGAAAATATAAATTCTGTGACTAGCTTCTATGTCGCGGGAACCTTGCAAACATTTGACAGACACCCTGACTCCGAACAACAATTTATGGATCACACAGTGTTGTATCGCGTGAAATAAAACCAACAATGGTCAGAGGAATTAGCGAGGTGATCTCTTGAACCATTACGCCATACGTGCAGTCAAAACTTAACTGGTCTGAACTTGCTATCAGTTTTATTTTTAGCCAGCATACCCGAGAGTCGTGAATCTACCATTCCTATAAATCAAATTTAATGACAAGAAATTTGGTGACACACATCACAAAATTTCTCGTCACCGGATCTAATGATATTTTGAAAGCATTAAGAATTTCATATAAATATACACACAAATTCATACAAATACGTCCTGCCGTTTAGGAGGAGTAAGGTGACAAACTAGTCTTTGACCGAAACAGACAGCCACTTAGAATTGGATGCCTGCTTTGCATAATTCGCATAGACTAGCTTGGAACACTAAACGGAGAGGCCTTGAGAATACATGTGCTACAAATAAGACCGTATTGATGTAAAATTATGCTAATTTAGTGCCAGGCAGACATTTTAGGCTGAATGTCTACTATTCTGAATGTGAAACTTAACATGTAACAAAATATCCAAATATAAACGAAAATGGAGCTGTCTGAAAAGTTTAACTTACAAGTCAAGTACAGCTAGCATTAGCGGGATCGCACGTCAAGCGATATAAGTATTTTATTAAAATAAATTAGTTTTAAAATTGTTTGACATCAAATTCTTCGACGGCTTCTGCTTTCTGTGTGATTGTAGTTTAGTTTAAAATTTTAAAGGGACCGTGATTTTCTTGACACTTTTCTTCTCATCGTAAGCTGTTAAGGACGCGTTTACAAAATTAGTAGGTACAAAATCGCGTCACTACAGCGACACGGTGGCAACAGTACGTACTACGTACGGTAATTTGCGGAAATGTAGTTCAACTAAATAACTTTGAGACTTAGAATATTTTGTGATATGTATCTATGTGTTATAGGCCTGGCTGTGCAAATTACGTACAAATAAGTTTCTTATTTTTATATACCTAAATGGACATGATTAATTTATTTTTTCCATTATGTTGATTCAGGATATATTACGGTATTTAGATATTATTTCGTTTCTTGCGTTGAAATCTGGTAAGATTATGTGGACTGATGGTATACCATCCCATTTAAGTGTTGCGACTGGAACTCATAAAATAGTAGACCTAGTTATGCCAGGTTGGGGCTCATTTTATTTGTTTTAGTGAGACCCTACCACTGGTACTAGTGAAGTAACCTTCCAAGGTTATTCGATGAGTCTTACTGGTACTCTTATGTGAGTAGAGCTAGGCATGCCGAGTTTGGGCTCATTTTGTTTGTACATAAAAGACCCTACCACTGGAACTTATGAAGTAACCTTCCAGGGTTATTCGATGACTCTTGCTGGTTCTTATATGTGAGTAGAGCTAGGCTTGCCGAGTTTGGGCTCATTTTGTTTGTACATGAGAGACCCTACCACTGAAACTTATGAAGTAACCTTCCAGGGTTATTCGATGACTATTGCTGGTTCTTATATGTGAGTAGAGCTAGGCATGCCGAGTTTGGGCTCATTTTATTTGTACATAAGACACCCAACCACTGCAACTTATGAAGTAACCTTTCAGGGTTATTCAATTACTCTTGCTGGTTCTCATATGTGAGTAGAGCTAGGCTTGCCGAGTTTGGGCTCATTTTGTTTGTACATGAGAGACCCTACCACTGAAACTTATGAAGTAACCTTCCAGGGTTATTCGATGACTATTGCTGGTTCTTATATGTGAGTAGAGCTAGGCATGCCGAGTTTGGGCTCATTTTATTTGTACATAAGAGACCCAACCACTGCAACTTATGAAGTAACCTTTCAGGGTTATTCAATGACTCTTGCTGGTTCTCATATGTGAGTAGAGCTAGGCTTGCCGAGTTTGGGCTCATTTTGTTTGTACATGAGAGACTACCACTGAAACTTATGAAGTAACCTTCCAGGGTTATTCGATGACTATTGCTGGTTCTTATATGTGAGTAGAGCTAGGCATGCCGAGTTTGGGCTCATTTTATTTGTACATAAGAGACCCAACCACTGCAACTTATGAAGTAACCTTTCAGGGTTATTCAATGGCTCTTGCTGGTTCTCATATGTGAGTAGAGCTAGGCATGCCGAGTTTGGGCTCATTTTGTTTGTACATAAGTGACCCTACCACTGGAACTTATGAAGTAACCTTCCAGGGTTATTCGATGACTCTTGCTGGTACTCATATGGCAGTAAAGCTAGGCATGCCGAGTTTGGGCTCATATTGTTTGTACATAAGAGACCCTACCACTGGAACTTATGAAGTAACCTTCCAGGGTTATTCGATCACTCTTGCTGGTACTCATATGTGAGTAGAGCTAGGCATACCGAGTTTGGGCTCATTTTGTATGAGCATCAGAGACCCTACCACTGAAACATACCTAGCTCTACTCACATATGAGTACCACTAAGAGTCTTCGAATAAACCTGAAAAACCTGAAAGGTTACTTCATAAGTTCCAGTGGTAGGGTTTCTTATGTACAAACAAAATGAGCCCAAACTCGGCATGCCTAGCTTTACTTCCATATGAGTACCACCAAGAGTCATTGAATAACCCTGGAAGGTTACTGCATAAAATGCACTGGTAGGGTCTCTTATGTACAAACAAAATGAGCCCAAAGTCGGTATGCCTAGCTCTACTCACACATGAGTACCAGCAAGAGTCATTGAATGACCATGGAAGGTTACTTCATAAGTTCCAGTGGTAAGGTCTCTTATGTACAAACAAAATGAGCCCAAACTCGGCATGTCTAGCTCTACTCACACATGAGTACCAGCAAGAGTCATTGAATAACCCTGGAAGGTTACCTCATAAGTTCCAGTGGTAGGGTCTCTTATGTACAAACAAAATGAGCCCAAACTCGGCATGCCTACCTGTACTGACATATGAGTACCAGTAAGAGTCATTGAATAACCCTGGAAGGTTACTTCATAAAATGCTGTGGTAGGGTCTCTTATGTACAAACAAAATGAGCCCAAACTCGGCAAGCCTAGCTCTACTCACACATGAGTACCAGCAAGAGTCACTGAATGACCATGGAAGGTTACTTCATAAGTTCCAGTAGTAGGGTCTTTTATGTACAAACAAAATGAGCCCAAACTCAGCATGCCTAGCTCTACTCACACATGAGTACCAGCAAGAGTCATTGAATAACCCTGGAAGGTTACCTCATAAGTTCCAGTGGTAGGGTCTCTTATGTACAAACAAAATGAGCCCAAACTCGGCATGCCTAGCTTTACTCACACATGAGTACCAGCAAGAGTCATTGAATAACCCTGGAAGGTTACTTCATAAGTTCCAGTGGTAGGGTCTCTTATGTACAAACAAAATGAGCCCAAACTCGGCATGCCTAACTCTACTCACATATGAGTACCAGCAAGTGTCATCGAATAACCCTGGAAGGTTACTTCATAAGTTCCAGTGGTAGGGTCACTTATGTACAAACAAAATGAACCCAAACTCGGCATGCCTAGCTGTACTGACATATGAGTACCAGTAAGAGTCATTGAATAACCCTGGAAGGTTACTTCATAAAATGCAGTGGTAGGGTCTCTTATGTACAAACAAAATGAGCCCAAACTCGGCATGCCTAGCTCTACTCACACATGAGTACCAGCAAGAGTCATTGAATAACCCTGGAAGGTTACTTCATAAGTTCCAGTGGTAGGGTCTCTTATGTACAAACAAAATAAGACCAAACTCGGCATGCCTAGCTCTACTCACATATGAGTACCAGCAAGACTCATCGAATAACCTTGGAAGGTTACTTCACTAGTACCAGTGGTAGGGTCTCACCAAAACAAATAAAATGAGCCCCAACCTGGCATAACTAGGTCTACTCTTTTATGAGTTCCAGTCGCAACACTTGAACGGGATGGTATACCATCAGTCCAGATAATCTTACCAGATTTCAACGCAAGAAACAAAATAATATCTAAATACCGAAATATATCCTGACTCAACATAACGGAGAAAATAAAGTAATAATGTCCATTTATACAAAAGAAATTTACTTGTACGTAATTCGCACAGAATACGAGAAGTATCAAATTGATTTTAGCGAATATTTTGTATTCGTATATTGCTTTTTTCGTCTTCGGGCTGCAGCGACAAGCGACATAGAGTCCACTCCCGACGGCGCTCAAGCGCAGACTGAGATCTCATTGCAGAATTTGGATATTATAAATCAAGAAAGTGGCTAAATAAAACGAACCTTATTGTCACATATTAAGACACACGTATGCGAGCAAAATAGAAGAAAAATGTAAGATGATTTTTTGTTTTTTTTAGTCAATTTACAATATTTTGAAGAAAAAAAATCTAATTGTTTTTGAGTTGACTATATTTATTACCCTATTCTATCTTTGAAAATCTAAATAAATGTAAAAATAGAGAGAAAATTGTACCCAAAAATAGCAGTATATGCCTATTTTTGATTTAAGAGGCCGTTTCGAATCGATTTTACATTAATATTAATTAAATATTTTTTATTTATTTTCAAATTGATTTATAGATAAAAAAGTAATCAATTTATCGTAATCATTAGTTTTATTAGTTATTATCTAAAATTGTCGTAAAATGTACCGGCAATATGTGGTTTTTTGATACAAGCGTAAACGCGTCCTTAAGGGCCTGGCCGTAAATTTATTTGAATGACGTGTTAAACTTAACAAGACACTAGGTAGTTTATGAATTTAAAGTTCTAGAAGTGTACTATCCGTAGGTGTTACACGTATTTAAAAATCTGATGATTGGTGCGCAACTTTTATGCAGGGCGAGAAAAAGCTTTTCTCAAGGCCATCCAAGTTCCTACTCGGATGGCCATCATGTCATTATTATTAATGTTTTATTGATGACTTTTGCTATGGGACTCCATGACTGCTTAAAATCAGGCGGCATGGAGTTATTAGGATAGGCTATAAAATAGAAAGACACATATCGACTCGTTAACATTTTGAATAGGTACACTGAGAACCAGCGGCGAGGCTGTGTAATTCGCTAAAGATAAGTTTTGCAAAAGTTTTCAATTGCCTGCAAAAAGTAAAATCCTTTTATTAATGAACGTCTCCAGTTCAGTTGCAGCTGATCTGTTTTAAAGGTTATATGTGTGTAGTTGTAACAATCCTATCCCATAAAAACAATACTTGTCAAAAATACCAAGTCTCGCGACCGTAAAAAGTTGTGCGATCCATGTAATACCAAGTCGGCTAATTAAAACTCTTTAATGTTTTAAATAAATATATTGACTCGACCATCGCATGGAAACACAATATAACTCATAAGTAACACATATATAAATTAGATTGTTTAATGCGATTGCCAAGTCAATATATTTATTGAAAACATTAAAGATTTTTAATTAACCGACTTGGTATTACATGGATCGCACAACTTTTTACGGTCGCGAGACTTGGTATTTTTGACAAGTATTGTTTTTATGGGATTTCATTTCTTTTTGTAGATAGTCTACTTTTGTCCTTTCTACTTCTTGTACACCAACAACGAATTTTCTTAATTAAAGCTTTAACTGCAAATGTAATTTTGTAATCCCTTATATTCATATAGGATTACAAACTTATTTATGCAGTTGATGTATCTCGAAAACTGGACCAAAATTGAAATATATTTTAGTTCTTCCTTGGTTCATACACTAAACACTAATTGTTTCCTAAATTTGAAGCTTCTATGTTTGCTAGAAGTGCCTTAGACTTTTGATGATCGGTCAGTGAGTGACAAAATTAAGAATTTTGACTCGTCATAATTCTTAAACTACTGGTTCAAATTGAATGAAATTTGAAATACACCATCTTTATACAATGCCTGCATGGGTACTTAACAATCAGGCTTCTAGTTGTAGATTGAGATGATAGCCTCTTATTTCGATTTTAGAGTTACGCACAAATAGGACAAATAACAATATTTCTCAAAACAGCACTCGATGCAATGAAGTGCCAGGATATATATACATATCGCTATAATAGGGATGTTTCCAGCTAGTCAAATCAGAAACTTTTCTCGTTGTACGGATTTTGTATGAAATTTTATTTATATGAAACAACAATTATAAATAAGATGTCATAAAGATATTTCAATTTGAAGGATATTAAATCTGTGAAAGCATTGGGCTAGAGGTCGAAATATTCGCATACACAACACATCGGTGGGCAACGCGTATACGGAATACCTTTACCTTGTTACTAGTGGCGCCACACAACCATTCCGATTATGGATAAGTCTCGATATACTATTTTTAATTCAGAATACATGAACAAAGAATATCGAATATGATTTAGGTACAAATCATGTATTAACAAAACATGTGTTGTCTAAACATTCATGGATAAAATTCTTATCTGTAATAAAATAACTGATACATTTATTAGTATACCGGTTTATGTGTGCCATAAGTACGAAAGAGCTGATTATTGCAAAACTATATAGAGTTACTCAGCAAATTCTACTAAACTTTAAACACATTTTCGGGGCAACCGAAAACACTTAGCGCAGTGTTTAACGGCCAGTCATCCGCTTAAACCACTCTCCAATACAGAACTAATTGGTGAAACTCAAAGAAAAAATATAGTGACAAGGAGATTGCTTTTCCAATTATCGGCTCCATTTAGACTTATAACTAGTAGCACAAAGTTCTTTTACTTAATAGACTGGGAGAACGACATAATGATTTAAGTGGCCGCTGCTCCATCAAACACCATACAAGAGCACTCGACGATCTTAAAACCAGGCTGCACTTTGTGAAATCAACAAATTGTTATGCAGTTGATAAAACTAGTTAATAGATAGATATAATAGTTATAAAAATGTTCATATCATATTTACTTTATTCAACAGTCCAACGATGATTTAAGTATGTGATCCGAGGAAAATTCACTTGCTACATTCATTCACATCACGTTCTGGCGGAATGTTATTTATGAATGCACAGTGTGCATTTCTAATCGGGGTCCCGATGCAAAACGATCAGTTGGCTCATAGCTATTTATAACAATCATTCGTGAAGTTATATTTGGTTACTAGTTGGTTTCGTAATAAATAGTTACATCAAATTGAAAAGTTGATATCCCGCACTAAAAACTTTTATTTTGTACAATGAACATTTATTGAAACAATAGAAAACTGAGATACGATTCTGAATCGCATCGATGCTTTGAAAATGCAAGATCTTCTTACCAGTAGATATTATTTGCCTTATATTTTATAGATCAACAGAGTAAACCAAGATTATTCTTACAGCCCAACAATTAATCAAATTAACGTCAACACAAAATTATTACGTGGGACTAAAGTATATCTGGCGAAAAGTGGGTGTAGAAATACACCTCTGCCTACTCCTTCGGGGATAAAAGGCGTGAAGTTATGTATGTATGTATGTACAAAATATTAAGCTGGGTTTGAATACCGAATGTACATTTTAATTTTACTTCCATTTAAAGTTCATAATTGGTTTTTAATTACCAATATTGACACGAGTAAACTATTAAAACTTAATTTTCATGAAACAAACATTTTGAATAATTATTTATTTATATTTCCGGAACTATGCCCTAAATAATAAACCATGGTAAACCTACCCGATGGAGTTTTCTGTGCGTGCACCTTTTTTATGACACATCCCAAATAATGGCAAGTGGTCGCCATGGCTCAGAGGGTTATGGGGGATATTTCCACGGGAAAAAAGGGAAACCTCCGGGCAGACTGAGAATATAAATTATGAGTTAAGGAGCAAAAATAGGCTGTTGTATAACGTTTGACGCCAAGGGGCCATTCTGTTTGGTGTAAAGTAAATTAAATAATAGGAAGAATGTAGATTAAGGGTTGGTTTTGAATTTAAGTTATAAAGTGGACTAACAAATGGGCACTTTAAGATTGATTGATGAGATGTTTCACAGTTCACCTAATACAATTCAACATAATTGTTATCCAAAACTACAAAATACATTTGATATCATCTTTGCTCAAAAACCTCGTGTTTAACACTAAGAATAAATCCAGCCTCGCTTACAAAAATTCCACTAACCGACGCAAAGATTATCCAGACTCAAATGAACTATTTGTGGCTAACACAAAGTGTTGTCCCATGGAGCACACAAAATTCGACGCAGTATGGAGAGTAGCTGATATCATTACACCATTGATTGGAAGGACAATCAAGTTTTATTTTCGGATCGGCAATTCGGATCTGATAGACATGATTACCCTGTTGCGAAATTTTTAATCGAAGCACCAATGCATTTGGTAGAACAATGTATATTTCATGTTTAATGTAGGACTTGACACAATGCGTTTTTGATACATAAATAATAATAGCACTTTCTTTTTATTTATCTCCACAAATTACACTCGTTACATAACTAAGTTATATTTGTAAGGGATACAGTTGACGGGCTAGAAAAATTTCATTTGTGGGAGATCTGGAGTCTAAACTAAGCCTAGACCTGTATTTTAAATATGTCTTCAGTTCAAACCCACAGGCATCACAGTCTCTTCGGAATTGATTACCGCTTGCCAAACTGTTAAGTAACTATAAAGAGCTAACCTGCAGGTCTGAGAATTCTCAATAATGTTTTTGGAAGACATGTGCCTGCCATTTTACACTTGACTAGTATCTTAAACCATGTTTTAGCCTTCTCAGAATGAGAAGAGGCCTGTTCCGAGCAGTTGGACAGATTGTAAACAAGACTGATGTAGATAAATCTTTACCTTACCTTATTTAGCTAGATTACCTTATTTCAGCCGACTTACTATGGAAGTGTTCGCGGAGAGACCCTACCAATCTGTTTGGCCATCAGGCGGTCTAAATGTAAAAATCTTTTTGCACTTCAGTTACCGGTAACGATACTTTTATGAAATTCTCCATGCAATAGTTTCCACTATTTTCTCTGGTAAACAAGATTATACTAGAGTTGGCTCGGCTTTACACCGAAACCGTGGGGTAGGGTTCTAGGCGACTTGGAAAAGGAAATGGACTGTATTAGGGCGAGTTCTGGGTCGCCTAGAAAGGAATAAGGGAAGAGGAGATGGATACGGGAGGAGGTGATTGAGTGGGTATAGGATATTTCCAGGATGGAAGGCACTTACCTTATACAGCCTTCTTCTTTCTTTTCCTCCTGGTGTTTTCGTGATGTAGCTGCTTGTTTTCACTTCACTCACGAGCGGGTTTTCCTTGGTGGAAGCGGCAAAATCACATACAGCGGCGCGGCGCGGAGCGGTATCGAGACGGCGTTCTTAGCGAGCAGAATGTTCTCGACTGTCACTTGCGTCGACGAATCGCGTCGACGAATCAGGCGATGGCAGTGCCTCTTCCAGGGAGAGGGAAAGAGAGGGACGGAAATATGATATCGCTCGCACTAGACAAGCGTGGAACGATTCATGTTGATGCGATTAGTTGTAGATAGGGAGGTAGATTGCGCTACCATATCCCCCCGGCCCTAAAGGGTTGCCTTTAAAAAAATTAGAATTGAACTTAGCTATGTTGGGTGTACTACCGCATAACCCATCAATAGGCTAAGACAGCGATATGACAATAAAATTAATCTAAACTAACTTTAGCGAAAACTACAAACGCAATAATAGCGAAAACTACTAACTAAATACTTAAACTAAGAGGTAGGTCCAACTTCAGGCTAGATCTCACTGAGTTGGAAGCGGACGCGAGTTGATCAGTGCCTCGACTTGTGCAAGGACGGTTAAAGGCTCTTCGTAAGAGAGGATCTGTTGACCTATAACTTTGAAGAGATGCGTTTTAATTACTTTGACCATGCTTGCCCAACATCCACCGAAATGTGGTGATGCTGGTGGAATAAACTTCCAGTCAATATGATCTATGGAGAGTTCTTCCTGAAGACGAGTATGATAACCCGCGACGTGATTGAAACAAGTAGCGGGAACAAGTTCAATCAATTTACTAACGCGGTTGGCGACAAAAGTCTGCCAGCGATGAGGAGAAGAATGAATCCAAGCGAGCACTACCTTGGAGTCGGAAAATGCGTATATTTATTAATAGAGTAGTGGGGCAAAACTGTGTCTTGAACCTTGCAGAGCAAATGAGACAGCGGAAGGGCCGCGCACAACTCCAGTCTCGCAACCGAAATGGTTTAACAGGCGAGACCTTAGACTTGGCACAAACTAACTGCACCGAGTAGTTAGAACCAATGCGGACTTGCAGATATACGACTCCGCCGTAAGCACGCTCGCTGGCGTCAGCGAAACCTATTAAGTTGACGGTACATCCATCTACCAACCCAAGATGACGCGGAATAGTAATTTGATTGAGCGCTAAGCTCAACACAAACTGGCCCCAAGCGGCGACAATATGGTCAGGGGGTGTTTCATCCCACTCACATTTTGATAGCCAAAGCTCTTTGGTCAAGAGCTTGGCGTACAAAATTGTGGGAGCCACAAAACCCATTATGTCCCATAGTCGAGCCACTGTGGACAGCATAATGCGTTTGGTGCACTTATCATCTGGCGGTGAGACGTCAAACCGAAAACTATCACAGGATTTGTCCCAGCGTAAACCGAGAACCTTATGCGGTACAGACTTCTCAAACTCAATGTCTGGAGAAGCTTTATGAGAATCTGGTATGCGTGCGAAAACCTCCTTAGAGTTGCTTGTCCATTTGACAAGATCAAACTGGCCTCGCTTGAAAAGCTGAATAAGCTCTTCACAAAGCGAAATTGCTAGCGGAGCGGGTATGACATTAGGCAATGTCATCTATATACAAAGCGGATGTGTAGTATAGTATAGTGTAGCGTAGCGTAGCTTAGCATAGCATAGCGTAGCGTAGCATAGCATAGCATAGCATAGCATAGCATAGCGTAGCATAGCATAGCATAGCATAGCTAATTAGTGCTTTATCTTACACACAGTTTTAGCACCCACCTTGATCTCTTGAAGAGCAGAACAACAACAAGACGTAATACAATGAGAAGTATGTAACGTAGGTACGGTACCCATAATCACATACCCAAGTACCGTCTAAATAGCGGGCGGTAAATCATATCGCTCACTACGTACTATTTTAGTTAGTAGCAAGTGCGGAAATATTGAAGCTCCGATCAAAAGATCAATGCCTGCCGGATTCGCAAACTCCGCGTCGGCTAGCGGCAATGATTCGAGATGAGTGAGTGATGCTACGTCTACATTAGCGTTCGGCAATGCGTCCGTGATACGCTCCACGATAAGCGAAGAAATGTTAAAATTAATGTCCCTATTAAAACGCGAATGTATTTTAATATCTACAGAACCTTTGCAATGCTTTACTGATCCGCCTATCCCTTTGACGGTTGAGTTAGTATTTTTAAAGTTATTCCATAATCCGAGGCGTTTGAAGCATTCCGATGTTATTAAATTGGTCTGAGATGCGCTATCTAGCAGACAACGTACCATGTGCGGCGACCCATTGACATCATATATGATAACTTGCGCTGTCGCAAACAGAACAGTCTTAGACGCCATACATGGCGGCCTAGCACTGCCTTGATCACTACAAGCGCGCGAAGGCCGTCCGCGCGTGCGTGCCGCCCGCGCAATGGATGTCGTACACAACGATATCTCATTATTGCGAGGCGTGGAAGGCGCAGCTACCGTGTTCTGCACTTGCGTGAGTGTGTCAAGGTTATCGGCTTGACTTGACAACCGGTTATTTTTATCAAAATGTAACAGTGTGTGATGTTTTTGTTTACACGTGCGACATCTCGTTCTACTGGAACAATTATTCGTTTTATGTTTTATGCTTAAGCAATTAATGCAAGCTTTGTTATCTTTTACGCTTTTAAAACGAGCAATTGGATTTAAATCATTAAAGGTGGGACACTTATAGTAATGGTCGTGCACTATATTACTGCACAGACACTTCTGTGAATTATTACTATTAGATTCCGAACATGTTACGTAAGATTGTGGATTAGGGACTGAGTTATTATTACTATTTCGCGATTTATTCAATCTTTGTTTGTTGTTGTTAGTGTTAGACGGGCCAGGTGAACCAGACTGCGTATTATGAAATATTCGACACTGATCTTTGATGAACGAAATAAAACTATCTAGTGTAGGTATTTTATTATTGCGTTCCGTCATCTCGAATGCGCGAATTGTATCAGTGTCAAACTTTTTTAAAGCGAGTTGAAGCAACATAAAGTCGGAAAGATCTTCTAATTTTAAATTCCTAAGAGAATTAACCGCGGTTACGAAGTTATCAATAAACAGCTGGAAATTCGAGACAGACGCGTTGCTGGACAGTTTGAGATTTAAAGCTTGGTCAAAGTACGTAGACGCTAGGACGCGCGTGTCTTGATATCTGTCAAGTAGTGACTGAAATATGACCTGATAATTCTCAGCACTGGGTGTGACACCTGCAAATACGGACTGGGCCTTCGGTGACAGTTTACCTATTAAATAGTACAACCTGTCAGCATCTGTCAGAGAACCATTATCGTGCACTGTAGACTTAAAACTCGCATAGAATAACGGCCAATTTCGTATATCTCCGTCAAACGACATAATCTCGATTGGCGGTAATCTCGGTTTGCGGGCAACGGGCTCTGCTGAACATTTACCCTCCAATTGCGATTGTATACGCTTAATAATACAATAAAGATCTTCGAATGAGGTATACGCCTGATAGTTCGGTTTTTCATCAGGATTGATAGAAAGTAATCTTGCGTTATAATCGTCTAACAACTTATGAAAATCTGTTCGAATACTATCTACTGTTATACAATAACTGAGAAATGCTTCGCTATTAGTGTCAGACATAGATGCGGTTTTTGAGCATTCATAGATATTTTGAATGCGCTCAAATAAAATATTGCGTTTTGCTTCTAAGATTGTCATCTCTTTGTCTTCCGACACGCGTGACTTCTTTTGTTGTGACATGCTTACGTAAGTATAAGCTAATGAGAACGAAACAAAATAAGAATATCTAATGTATCTATTATTTTACCTAAGTAGGCTAATTAGGCAACACTTTAGAGCTGAGGAAATAAAAGTTGATTGAAATATGAGATTTATAAGACAACTATGATAGTTGCAGAAATAAAAATTTAATAAGTAGGTAGCTACATAAAAGTTTACCTACTAATGCGGGCGGAAATAACCATGTGACGGTTATATGAATATATTAGGAGTATAGCTAGGTGCTATAACTGCCTAGGTATAGCGGTATAACGTATAAAACGTAAATGAATCCGACTCGTATGGATCAAAAAAAATGGTATGGCGTGGTGCCGAAACCGATTAGGTTCTAGGCGACTTGGAGAAGGAAATGGACTGTATACAAAGGATAGCGGGTTTAGCCGCCTAGGAGGGAATAAGGGAAGAGGAGATGGATACGGGAGGAGGTGATTGAGTGGGTATAGGATACTTCCAGGATGGAAGGCACTTACCTTATACAGCCTTCTTCGTTTCTTTTCCTCCTGGTGTTTTCGTGATGTAGCTGCTTGTTTTCACTTCACTCACGAGCGGGTTTTCCTTGGTGGAAGCGGCAAAATCACATACAGCGGCGCGGCGCGGAGCGGTATCGAGACGGCGTTCTTAGCGAGCAGAATGTTCTCGACTGTCACTCGCGTCGACGAATCGCGTCGACGAATCAGGCGATGGCAGTGCCTCTTCCAGGGAGAGGGAAAGAGAGGGACGGAAATATGATATCGCTCGCACTAGACAAGCGTGGAACGATTCATGTTGATGCGATTAGTTGTAGATAGGAAGGTAGATGGCGCTACCAAGAGTGTAAGAAAAATAATGATAATTAGTTTTGTAGTGGCATCCTAATAAGTGTGGACGCAGATTTTGTACATGTTTGCTTTTATTTTAAAGCTGGGACAGAACCAGGATAAATAAAAATATAAATAGGAACTGGCCCTGAAATCCTTTTAATTCTTACGGAAATAAATGTAATCAAGGCAATGTAAATGTAACTTATAGTTTTCATGGAATTTGGAAGATATTATCTGATAGACTTAATACTTGAATGCCTTAATTTATTAGACGTTGCGATATTTCTATAAAAAAATATATTATGACCCTTGGGCCGACCCGAGGCTTTGATAGGATATTAAGTACATTTGGTGTTTCATTTGGACTCCCTCCTGATTCCGTGACACTATCTTAACGACAGATATAATCCATGGTTAAGACTAGTGTCTGGATATTTGAGGACACTGCCTGGCAGCTATCACATGGTAACAGTTGGCATAAACCTTCAGCTGAAATTCAACGCTGCGATAACTAACGGGTAGGTATACTATATGCTGAGATGTGGCCTGATGGGTATTTTGAGTAGCATAAATTTATTTTTGTATTTAACTTGTCATCAACATTCTTTGTTTGTAATTTGTATTATTTATTATGTACCAAATAAATGTATTTTCTTTCATTCATAACAACTGAGACGGATGGCCCTACGAGCTCTCAATGCACAGAGGGGTGAGTATTTTACGGGCCGGTCACCCTCTATACACATAAGAGTGACAAGCGCACTTATTCTCCCAAATCGATAATTTCGTGCGAACTCCACTTTGCTATGAGCTCTTCAATGCCGCTACACATAAAACTATCTATAAGTACATACTTATCGTAGAATATTCTCAGTAAAAACCGAACCTGTATATAAACGGTAGTCGAAAATATAGACCTTATTGCAATTAGCACATACACAGTTCACGAAATGCATTTTTTTATTTACTCACGCCTGTATCCCCGGAGTCATAGGCAGAGGTATAATGTTACATCCACACTTCGCCATGTTGTGAATTTATAGGTCCCAGGTAATAGGGGCGAGCCTATTTCTTTTACCACTTTACCAGGCACTTTGCCAGACTCCGTTTTGCTACTGAGAAGTTGGAAAACCCCAATAATACTTTTGTCCGACCTGGGAATCAAGCCCAGGACGCCCTGATCGGTAGACGCATACGCTGGTCACGTCGTGCATTTTACAGAATAATATTTAGTTCTTATCTTTCAATCGTTTTGGAAAATGCGTAAGAATATAAAATAATATTTCTAAATAATATCACGCATATTAAAACGCTACCAGCTTACTTTTTATACCAAAACGGCGCACCCAAATTGAAGGTAATTTAGTAGCATTGTGGAAATTAAATTATTGGGTAATTCACTGTATTCGTCCATTTTCGTTTGATTAAATGTTGTATGTACACAAGTTTTGTTAAAACATCAAATAATGACATCAAAGTAAACCATTTTACTTGGATCAAAAGTACTGACGGATTTTCTTAAAGGTTGTTGTCAGGAGAGCTCAAAGATCTTATTATACTTATGTTAATATTATTGACTTTGCAGAGGTTACTATTTATGATGGGTCTTTTTCTCTTGGAAACGTCAAATATCCTTCGTTATCGAATAATTTTTTGCAAATATTTTCCTCAAGTAACAATGCCGGGGTATTTTTACTTGAGGAAAATATTTGCAGCGGGCTAATTCTCGTAAACAATTACTTTTGTTCAAAATGCAATTTCGAACTAGTGTCATACTTTACATACTTATGTCATAAATGGTATTCTCCTAAATTAACTAATACTTGAATGATATCGCAACTAGGTCGAAAATTGATCAAAGTGCAGTTAGCTTTGCTAATCTATGACAAAAAAAAGGTAAACAAGTCACGTTAGGAACGCTAAAAAAGTCATTTGATAAAAACCAAGCTCTCATACTAAATACTTAACATTGATGGATGTTCACACCTATAAAATGACCTTACACCATCTACTACAGAACAAACAATTAGTAATTGTTTATTATAGTGTAGTAATCAATTTTCATTACTCAGTACCTTGCCGTCGGTAATGGCTCGTTTGCTAACTAGATAGTGGAGTTGCGATAACAAGTTTATAATAGTCTAAGATCCGTAGAAGAGCGACCTTCACCGATCTGATACCTAATTGGATGAAAAGTATTTTATATCAAATTTTGCACATTGAAAAATATATTGCGAATGGATTGGCAAAAAAAACCTGTTCAGGCTAAAAAAAACTAACCAACCGCTTTCCAAGGCAGCTTTGTCGCAGACAACCCTATATCATTGTGTTCGCAGCGACGTAGCGCGCATTTTAATATAAGATTTTTCTATTAAAGATTTTATTTTGCTTTTCCTTGTCTGGGCAGGATTTTTTTCGCCAATCCATACGCGATATATTTTTAACATGCAAAATTTGATATAAAATACTTTTCATCCAATTATCAGATTAGTGAAGGTCGCTCTTCCACGGATCTCTTACTATAAGCATTCTCGTGTTTACATTGGAATATGATGTAGTAGGTACCTAAGTAGTGTTGTCATAAATGTCTATAGAAATGTTATATTCTGAATGGGGTGGGTGTGTAATCCACTTCTGCCAACCCATATGTTGTAACATGTTATGTTATGTTATATTCTGAAATAAGTAATCGAGTTACTATTTACTAATTTAAGTATTTAAAGTTTATGTACTTCGGCGGGCACGTAAAGCCCTGGGTTCGATTCTTTTCCCAGAACAAGAACCCTCAGGTCATGGCTTTGATTGATGGTAAGTACTTAAGCATGTGTAATTTTTTTTTATTTCAGAACAAAAATATTTAATATTATTTTATTACAATCCTTGTAGTAGCATTTGCCTGAAAGAATAACAAACATTCACTTGCATCTATCACACACCCTCGCGCCTAAAATAGTATTAAAAAATTGTACTGTAAATTTAGAAACCAATATATTTTGATAGCGAGATCTGTCTGAAAGTTCTGTCACCTTCATGAAAGTGAAAGAAATAACAAGCCTATAACCATTTCGCCAAGTCAAACAACCCATGACATATGTAAATAGCATAACTACCAGTGACAAATTGTCGCCATCAGGCTGACAGCGTCTTCTCCTGACTTTAACTAATGAACTGACAGTCTCAAATATTAACCGTGCACCTGTCAACCTAAATGGAATGAGAACATAATGATTTATCACTAATTTGTGTGGTGTTCGCTGAATTGTATAATGGAGAGCAGGTTTATTGTGGCAGGTTTCTATTAGCCGAGTGGGGACGAATTTAGAATACAAAATGTCACTAGAAATACACGCATCCTTGCGAAGAGACGGAAAACTGTTTCGTCGAGTTGTGTACTTTTCGTGATTTCTACTCAACCAAACAGTTTAGTTGATGGAATATAGTTGATGGTACGCATACAATCGATTTTTTTATCTCCTCAAATCGACCAGTCTTTATTCAGCAACGCTTGAGTCAAGGTGTTTACAAAGATAGAGACGTGGCCCGCTTCAAATCCTTATACGAGATTGGTAGTCGTGGTCAGTCGCGGATCGACTGTTTAGTCGATGGTCTGCGCACATCAATACAATGAAATACAAATTGAGCGCTTGATCGATAGTTGTCCAACTTTTAAATCAAATGCAAATCGATAAGCATTTTTTACTTTTTTGTGGAACAACTATCGAGTTGACAGTATGTGCGCTTCAATATATTCTGTTAGGCCGAGCGCGCTCTAGCGATTAAAGTTGGCCGATAGTTCAGTCGCAATCGAAAAATTAAACAAAAATCAAATCTTCAATGCGCGCACTGTAACTCTGTACTGATCCGACTGACCGATCAAACTATCAGCCAACTTTAAACGCTAGTGCGCGCGAGGCCTTAAACATATGATACACAACAAAATAGTTGTTCAATTAAAAATTTTATCTATGCGCTAGCCCTAAGCTAGTTGAATCGTAATAAGTCAACGTGATATACTTAAGTCTAAATTAAACTTAGTAGCAACAAATAAAAACTGTTTATAATAAAATCAGTAAGAGCTGACGTGCCAGATTTGCTCTTCAACTCTCATAAAGTTAGCATCTTAGCCAACTGACGTAGATATATGTATTACCTACAAATTAGCCAGGCATCTTTGTTACCTAAAAGTAACAAAGATACATATGTCTGTCATGTCTAACAAAGTATGTATGATAACTAAATGCGTCCCGAGGTTCCACCTGCCAACTTCGTCCATTAAAAGGTCGCAACGTAGGTAATATACTTTTGCCACCAAGAAGACTAGTGTAAAATTGAGGATCTCTCAACAATATTACATCTATAGAATTACCTACTGTATACATGGACATCCATAACTAGTTTTCCCATAAAAAACGCACGAAATCTCAGAAATCATACTAAGTACATTCAGTTTATGAAGCAAAAGCGTATAGCGTATAGGTACGCCCATGGATATAGGGTACTTAACTCACCGCCAATCAGGTCGAGGTACGCGATACGATCTGCGAAAATTTTAACAACTGAAGTTGTAGACTTATTTACTACTTAAGGTGGTGACAGAATGGAGTGGAGCGTACAGCGGTAGGATTAGCGATTTTCGCTCTTTCTAATGACAAAACCGTTTAATATATTATGCATCTGTTTTGAATAAATATTTAAAACTACTATTATTGAGTGTAAACACTTTTTCGTGCGTAATAGGTAAATATCTACAATCAGATACCTATTTATTTTATAGTATTGAAGCTTTTCTGAAAAACAAATGTAGCATCGCAGCAGTATGTGTCGAAAAATAAGAAAAAAAACATAAATAACTAAAAGCTTTAAATAGGTAAGTACGTAGTGCCAATTTTAAGCAGTCTGAAAAAAATATCAACAGCAACACAAGAACATTATATTATGCAAAAGTTAAACGACTATAATGTGCAATTTGCAATTTAAACGAAAACAGAAAATAACGAAACACACCTTCTTAGCAACTTATGAAACATTACACCACTTGTTATTTCATGTCATGTCGAACTTACAAGGCAATGTAAACCAACACGAATTTACTCATCAGAAAACGAATTAAACAAATAATAAGATAGCAAATAGACACGACGAATTCATGAAGGTTCTGTTGTTTGACATTATTATGGGCACAGACCCTTAAGACGCTACGCTCTCCGCTCATCGCTCCGCGCGCCACCAAAACTACAGCCTAACCTTGCCGTCTTTATCTTTTGTAAACAATTTTATGTTTACAATAAAAAACATTCAGTTTAACTCGTAAACAATTTAACATCTATTTTAAGTACAGTTTCGTAAATGATAGAACTGTTAAATTGTATTAGTTCATATCTAAGATATTTGGGTTACCGCGTTTTGTAGAATGATGTACTGCAGAGACTATGGCTGAGACCAATTTGTTGAAGAATTTTGTAACGTTATAATAAGGAAACAAAACCGAAACTACCTATTTCTAAATAGCAAAGCCAAATTCAAATGTTATAAGAATTGAGTTGAGAATATTAAGCGTGCATGAGGACAGTTATAATGTAATAGGAAGGTGAGGGTCTCATTTTGAGAAGGGTTAGAATTTAGAAGTTCAGACTATAGTCCATTACGGCCTATAGTCTGAACTACGGATACGGGTTGGCAGACCATGTCTTGAGAACATTAAAGAATCTAGAGAACTTTCAGACTTGCAGGTTTCTTCACGATGATAATAATTTACGATTTAATTTGCACTTAACTGCGAAAGGTCTGTGATGCGCGCCGTGTTTTTCGAACTCGAGCCCTTCTTAACAGTCTGTTATTCTCTTCGCTAGGCTATCGACTGGTACTTGTAACGAACTTTGTACGAATATAAAGAACATTTAAATTAGGTTTAAGTGTTCTTTATTGTCATTGTTTCGTGTTTTTAAAGGACCCACCGTCACTAAAAATATAAGTCTGGAGATGTTTAACTAAACGAAAAAAATACGAGCAAAAATAATAGTAGGTATCTATGATGGTATTCAATATATTTCAGAAGAATCATAGAATCTTTTTAGGAGTTTACAGAAAATACTATGACATATGAAATGTAGAAGGTATGTGTTACTGTAGAAGCCCGAAATACAGTAAATCCTAAGATTTACCAGCATGAGCTGGTTAATGTCCGAATTTTTAAATAAAAAGGATGTCGACGGAGCCCTGCTTTGCAGGGCTTCTATTTTTGGGTTAAGGGTCACAAGAGAACCTAACATAGCATATTTAGAAATTTGTTTTTTTTTATGCACAATGTATCAAATATTAGAATTATTGTAAATTATGTCACTGTAAAAGCCAGCCAGCAAGTAACTAGGTTATGTTAGGTTCTCTTGTGGCCCTTAACCCAAAAATAACAGCCCTGCAAAGCAGGGCTTGTGCTTTTTTAATTAAAAAAATCGGACATTTACCAACTGATGCTGGTAAATTTTAGGATTTACTAGTAAATCTTAAGATTTACCGTCATTCGGGCTTTTACAGTAACATATGCACGCAAAAACGGTTTCGTTTCCTAGAAAGTAGAGCCCCACCATATTCATCTATTGAGTAGAAATGGTAACTTTATAAGGCTCTTCTTAGGCTAGGTGTTAAATATTAGTTATAGAAAACTAGATTCGTACTTCTACACCTTCGCTATTAGTACAAATATTACGTAGAGGAATGTGTTCATATGACGGGCCTCAATCAAAATTATAAATTGAAAACAAAGGTAAAATCATGGCTAGATGGCGTAAAGATATACGCAAAGTGGCTGGCAGTGGCTAGACACGAAAAGCCGAAAATCGGACTCAGTGGCGTGCCATTGGAGAAGCCTATCCAGCATAGGACTTTGGCAAGCTGGTGATAGTGATGAAAGGTGAAATACATAGTTTTTTGTTGGGCATTTGCCCAGTCGGAAACAAAAATAATGTATGTCGAAAAAAACAATGTATGTCGAACAAATGCTCGGATATAGCTACGTAAATTTTGACGCATATACAACGTATTTATATTAAAGTCAACATTTTGTCTCTTTGAAAGCACGGTTGGCGTAGTGTTTTAAGCGGCCGCCTCGTCGCTTGCCACTGTGTTGAGTGTTGTGGGGTCGATTCCCTCAGGGGAGAACACCTTGTGTGATCCACAGATTGCTGTTTTGAGTCTAGGTGTACTTTGTGGCCGTTGGTTGTAGTTTGTAAAGTCCGCCGCGATACAGGATCTATTCTTAGAGCGGGAGGCATCTTAAAAATATGAGTTATAGAATGGACGTCGTTGGGTTATGTTCTTTATTGTTTTTGTGTTATGTAAGTATAATTATTATTCTAACTAATATTATACACATAAAATGCTCCTTCATACTTATCTTTTCAAGCAAACCTACGTTTCAGAAAGGTTTCAATTATTCGAAGGCTCGCGAATTCTCAATAATTATAATCTTAAATTTCTCTATAGAGAACAATTGAAAGAAATAATCTGAGTGATTGACGGCCGACTCAAAGTTGTAATTGCAGCAAAACAAATAAAGATTAAACAAGGAGAATTATATATGAAGTGACTTATTTATATTTCAGTCAGGGTTACCAACTTTGGCGTTTACACGCAATTTTGGGGAGAAAGTGGTGAGTAATTTTAGGAGTATTTAATTATGTAACTTCATTGAATATCTAACTGTTATTGCCTACGAATATTGTGAAATCACAATAAAATGATTGAAATTAAAAATTTCACAAAATCGTTAACATTTAAATAAGTTTATAAGTAAGTAATTGTGTGTTTTATGGGCCTATTTAGTTATTTATCTTGAAATTATATGTGCTTTGGATGTATTGCAGGCATATTATGCGGATATCAAAGCGCAAAGGCCTGGTCATGGACAGTATGCCCTGCAATTAAATGACTAAGTACATTAAAATTTTAATGTTCTTTAATGCTGCAATACCAGACACAATAAAACATCTATTATGTCTCGCACTGATCTGTGAATCGGCAGTCAACTAGTAAATCATGAGGTTTTGTTTTTTATTGTTGTTTTAATCTTTATTAAAACTAAAATTCGTGCTTTAGATATCAAAATTAAGGGAAAAATGTTTTCAAGGGTTGACAACCCGAACTTAAGTCCCGTCGGTATGGATGGTTATAAGGATTTGCTCTGAAGGGTCTAAACCCCCCGGATTTTGGATGTGATTGTAGGTAAGATTATTTTGTGGAAATATTCATTTGTTTGTGTATGAAAGGATGGAGTAAAGATAAAGGAGGCTGTGATGTAAAGGTTTATAGGTGCTGATGATATAAAATGTAACAAAACGTTAAAGTACTTTTGTATTAAATCATACTGATAGACAGAATTCGGTGACTCGCGACGCACCGAACTTACATTGATTTTATTCATTAGCAATTGCATCATACATTCACCCATAGTTCACTTCTGGACATAGGTCTCCCCTAATATGCGTCACAATAGCAATGTATGTCAATAAGAGGATGTAGTTTTCTATAACACGCTAGCCAGGCTATACAATTTCGTGTCGAATATTCCATTTCTTCCCGAAGATACAATTTGCTTCGTCTTATTCTCTTAATAACTTCGTACGTACCCACGGAATGAAATGGGGTTAGTAGTGATACTTTGTTTGCTAAATCATTCATCACAGGGAGATCCAAAAATACAGTACCTACCTAGTCGGAAATTAACTTCTGAAAGCTAGTGGAGACATTTTTTTTCTCGTCAACATTAAATCATACATAATTCAAATGACCGGGCAAAACTCTAAAGAATTGAACTTATATTACTATAAGCCACTGGGTGTCAGTTTTATCGACATTTTAAGACGCCTACAGAAGCACCATTGAGATACGCTAAATGTCTTCTTTGTTACAAGAGATCTGAACGACCTTGCTAGGTTTTAAAGGGAGCTCTTATACGGACAACTTCATCTAGTAGTAAGTAGTACTTAGTAATATTACTTAGAGGTCGAAATTCGCGCATACCCGTATCTAATGAATATGGATCCGATAAAACCTTCTTCATAAAAGCTTGATCTTCTGCATATCAACAGTAAGTACCTACAATAAAACGTAGGTACCTATATCAAAGCTTCCTATTTGTACATATATTTTTCTTTGGAAATAGCTTGACCAATTTTAATACACGAAATCTTTCGTAGGTGACATCATTCACGTACTTATAAACTAGGTAGACATGTCCTACGCTTTTTGAGCTTCAGAAAACAAGTTACATTAGAAATTTCGCGTCTACTCCATAAGCGGAGTAATTTCGGGGCATAACCTAAAGGTATAGTTGTATGTTTAAAACGCAAATCAGTGTACTTTGTACCTAACAAAGCAAACTTAGGCCGGATACCGCTATTTAAGGATCGCGCAGGAATCACTAGGTAGGGTAAACTATAGTAATGTTGGCACCCCCCCCAATGATTGGCACTCTGCTGAATTATCCTGAATATTAGGAAAATCTTATATTATTATGTCACAGAAATACATTCATAAGCAGGATTAACCTATTTCTTATACACAGAACAAATATTTAAATCTGAACTATGAATCATTTTTATTTAACAACTATTTTAAAAAAATGTTAGAAAAATTGCCTAAAAAATTAATGAAATGTTTAGGTTAGGTAGTTACTTTCCGAAGCGACAAAATATATTTTTAATTAATTTTACACAAAAGTACCTATTTATTTGTATCTGTTATCTTCATTAAAGCTTAATAAACGTTAGTTTTGCGCTATTAAATAGATGGATCGTCTTTTTCGATAGTGCCAATGACTATACTTAAAAATTGTTCAACAACAGTCATTGGCACATTTTAGAATCATATTTGTTTTTGTGATTTTTATTTGTTTTCCGTCAAATTCGCATAAAAACAACTTTAGATTGTATATTTCTTCGCATTTACACCCAACTTACTATGGTACGGTCGTACAGAGATAGCAACCTTTCTCTACAAAGTACCCAGAAATCAGGACAAATATCCCTTAAAACAAAGAACTTAGTATAGACAAAAATATTACGAATAAAATGCTTGTGAGAAACTGAAACAGGGCTCATTTGCTACTTTGTATCTAAGAGACAAGATGAGCTACATTAGAATAATATGCCGAAAGAAAGATATAAAACGTGGTAAATGAACTAAACTTCTCTCAAATATAGACTTATGTCAGAAATATTAGAAGGTTACATAAACATGCATAAATATATATTTTGATTACGTAGAATACATGTATAAAGATCCGGATATCAAGTCTTAAGGCTGTCTGGGTATCACGGCCTTAGGCCAACAGTGCCAATGATTGTACCTTTTGGGTACTGCCAATAACTATACCAAGGTGCCAATGATTGTACTTTTCTTAAGAAATAAGTTTGAGCACATTTTTATACTAATAAAATGGCTTTATTAAATACGATGTTTTATTTTTATTAATACCCATGTAAACACAATTCCGAGAAAACCATAGAAAATATTATTGTATTTGTATTTTCCTGAAAATTGGTTACTTAGTAGTAGAAACTGCTTAGGGTGCCAATCATTATACTGTTTACCCTACATGCATTTCTCGCGACAAGTTAGTACTTACCGGCGCTTGCTAGGGTGGCCATAAAATTAATATGGAAACATCGAATTAATTTCCAATCCAATTCCAAATTCCAATAATGTACCTGCATGTCTACTAGACTTACCCGGAGCTGCCCGCGTGAATTACTTAGTCTGGCCATAAATACTCTTACAATAAAAAAAAACATATATTACATTTGAATTTGGAATCTGTCATTTTTACCTTTTTCTGTTTTTTTTTATACAATTGAGCATCATTTTAACAAACAACATACAAGTAGGGTCATTACTTTTGCGCAACCCGTTATTAACTTGCTAGGTGACCCGGGTTTATCGTATTCTGGTAAATTCTTGATACCTAGCCAAGTGTTTCTATAAAGCAAACTGTCAAAATGGTTTGGTGGACTAAGCAAGAGAAATCCATAAAGAGTAATATAACATTTTAGGTAAGTACCAACTTAAGTGATTTTTCTATACAATGACAGTCGCAAAGGCTTCCTTGCTTCTTCTAATAAAAAAACAATGTTGCAAACTAATTAAAACGTTATTTATATAAAGTTATTGTATTGTAGGTAAATATAAAAGTGTACTTGTCCGTCTGTTACGCTTTCATGGCTTAACCGCTGAACAGATTTGATGAAATTTTGAATGGTGAAGTTGAAGTCAAACAAAAAACTAGACGACTTCATGAGGACATAGACTAAGTAGCTGAAAAGTGTGATGTAAGTTTCTATGTAAGTAATTTGGCTATGACAATTTGTAGTGTGGTTCAGGGATGTTGCGGATGCACATTTTTCACATCCGCGGATGCGGATGCGGATTTTTGCAGACCCACATCCGCGGATGCGGATGCGGATGTGGATGTGAACAAAATACCCATGCAAAATTAGCTTTTTTTATAGTAATAGGCGGCAAACGAGCAGACGGATCGCCTGATGGTAAGCAATTATCGCCGCCAGTGGACACAAGCAACATCACAAGAGTCACTAGCCCGTTGCCGCCCCTTGGGGTTGGGAAAAGGGATAGGATGAGGAGTGGTATGAGGGAGAAGGAATAGGGGATAGTGTCTCCGACACTCTCACTCACCGAACGAAACGCAACAGTTTAGGTACTGTTACTTTACATCGATTTTCTGTGACAGGGTAGTACTCCGTAGTAGAGTAGGGTTATTCCACGACGCGGGTTCGTATATTAATCCTACGCTACTAAATAACTGTTCACTTGGAACACTAGCTGGTGGGGCTGACAAGAATTTGCATACTATTTTAGATAAAAGCTTGAAGTCGCTTCGATTAACACTCCACCACTTAAGTGGATTCTCAATTAAACCGAGTCGCTTTTTATTGCGGAAAGCAAGTAACTTCTTAGAATTGCGCTAGGGCTGACAATTTCTGATGTTGCTTGTGTCTCATCTTCACTTGATGAATGAGGACAGGACTGACGTCCTGCACCGTGACTGACATCCGCATTCGCTGATGCTCCGCATCGATTTATGCGGATGCGAATGCAGATGTCTGAATTGAAGCGGATGTTCCGCAATTGCAGATGCGGATGCGAATATTCGCAACAACCCTGGTGTGGTTATACAAGTAATTATATTACTTAATAGGTATTATATATTCTTGTCGACCTGCCACGCCGACGCCTCCACGTACAAAAGCTTACTGGCCTTAGTATGTGGAGGCGTCTGTTTGGCAGGTCCATAAGGCAAATGTAAAATAGGCCCAGTTAAAATATACTTAGTAATCCTTAAAATAAGTATCGAGACCCGTTAATAAACTTTGATAAAGGACACTAAGACGCTCTGAAGCCTATCTACCAATCTTACATAACCTATAGGTATAAATATTCGCAAAAAACATCGTCTAGATTTATTTAATCGATATCGATAACCTTCATTGATAACACCACTACGAATACTTTTATTGATACTGCGAATAAAGTAGCAAATTGTAGTAAAGGATCTTGTAAAGCTAATCTACACTTTAACGTCATAGTAATAAAGCTTAAAATGTAACGAAGTTTGATGGTCAATTGCAATTTGAACTTGGTATGTGTTTATAACTAGGAGTGACGTTAATGTTAGGTAGCGGTTTTGGATATAAGCGGAGCGGGTAACTTTTAACTTTATTCTTTGTGGTCACAGATTACTAAATAGTAACTTGGTGTCGTGACGGATTTAGAAAACGGAAGGCCACCACCCCATTTCATCCCATGGGGGTCGTAAGAGCCGACAGAGGGAGCATATTATGCAGAGAACAGCACTGTGATAGAAGGAAAACTTGATACAAACCCTATACCAAACCGTCTGGCCAGCGTCGTTTAGAAGGCCAATTCCTCCTTCCAAAGGAGAGGCCTAGTCTAGCAGTGGACTGTTAAAGGGTGATGATAGGTAGCTTTGGCAATATTTAGGGCATAGTTAGAGTAAGTACAATTAATATAAATATCTAAAATCGGACGTATATCTTGTGGCTTACTTATATGACAATATGCATAACTGTACGTTTGTGCCCGAAGACAAGCAGAAAGGTGCGCTTGTGTGTCACCAGGCTACAATCGGTACACGGGCTGAATTTAAATTTAAACTAATAAATGAACTAAGAAAAATGCAAAAGTGACTTTTGTATGTCAAACATTGTATAGATGTAAAACATTGTATAGAGGTAAAATAAGGCATTTTTAAGTTATATCACTTTTTATGCGCACTTGAGCCTTGAGTCGATTTACTTGCACGCGAGTGTAGTAGCGGGATGCAGATGGGTCTAGATCCCAATGCAGACGTACTCTAGGTAAAATAAATATAGACAACTCATGCATTTCTCACATTTTCCGAGGTAGGAGGTATGCACCTAGAATTAAAGCTATATCCATAACTAAGTAAAACACACCCTACCTTTTCCTTGTCAGGTCTGTTTTAAACCTACGCTTCGTTAGAACCTTAGTTCCTCTTATCGTTAAAGGACAAATATTTTTTTGTGATACTACTTACAATTTTATAACAGACAAGCTCTTTAACGCTCTGGTCGACAAAAATTTAATTCTAGATTATTAGCTCTCAGCTTTTCCTTTTCGTATCGCAGAGCACTTTACTAACATGACGCTAGTGGAGACTAAGAGCACCAAAATTCAGCACAACAATTTGTAGATCGCATAAAGTGTAATCTTGATTGATCTCGAATCCATAACGGCTACAAAACTTAGAGCAGTAGTAATCGGCGATACGTTTAAACTCCTATGCTATACGTGTAATCGTATTTACAAGAGTCATTCATCCTTGAAGGTCTGCCACGCCGAAGGTCGATTCCCGCTCAAGTCAAACATTTGCGTTCGTGAACAAGGATGTTTGTCTTTGCATTTCTATGTATATTATGTATGTATAATTTACATAAAATTAATACATGCATACTTATCTATTGCCTATATATTACCTACCCATACTGCAAGCTCTGCGTAGTTTGGGACTAGGTAGATGGTGTTGTCAGACGCATAATATTTTTAATTGAAACGCAAGTAATCATCCAAAACACAAGGTGCATCAAGAATCTAGAGCGGAAGTTATTTGTTCAACCTTAAACATTCGGTCGTTATCTCCGCATTTGTGTATACAACGGTATCCGTGACATCCCTAGTCTGAAAATAATTCACTATGTTGATTGTTGATTGATTTATTGTACGGGTGACTCGTGGCTTGGCGGCAGGAAATTAGGTCTCTCTTGCTGAGAGGTTAATTCAAAAGTAGGTGATGATGCAAGCTTCGTATCATTTCTTCAGAAGCATAGCCTGAAATAGATTCAATATGAGAAAGATTAGGGAAAGCTCTCAGCTCAGTGCAAGTATGGGTCGCCAGAATTTACCCATTTTTGTACAACATTATGAAGAAGACCTCGCTCGTACATATTTCCCCTCGATATTTAATTAAACGGGTTAAAAAAGACGATAATTATCACATTTTATTACCAAAATGACACTACCCCATTTAAAGAAATGGAGTGGATGCGACTGAGAAAAAAGACGAAGCAAATAATGTCTTTGGGAAGAGACGGCAAACTCGAGCCCTATACCAACCCGTCTGGCCAGCGTGGTATAGTAGATCAAGTCCTTCTACTGGCTCACAGTGATTGCTTCACGGTATCTGAGCCATACGATAGGATAAGTCCAGCAGTGGACTTTGAGAGGTTGTAAAGTAATTATTTAACATTGTATTACGCACAAAATGTCGTACGATTTGAACCAAATAACCTCTAGGTAGTCTGTTGGCCTCCCCATTAGGCAGTTACTGCCTTTATTTGCCTTATCAAAGCCTTAGCAGAAAGTAATTTCAGAATTTCAACATACCAAAAGCGTCACACGACGAATCCAATCACACGATTTCTGAGAACATATGCTGTGTTTGACATTCTATCCAGACAATTTCTTGAAAAGTGTGAACGGAATTGGAATATTTCAGATATTTTTCTATTAAACATTTTCAGTAAATAAGTATTAGTTAGGACGCTCTCTGGTTAGGTTATGTCAATAAGTTAGAATGTTTATTAACGTGGAAATTTTGGAAAATCTCGTCAAATAAACTTAATGCTTTGGAAAACCGAGTTATTCTTATATAGTAAATATTTTAATTTTAGTTATATAGTTTTATACGTTTAGTTTTAAATAACTTAAGTCCAATAATAATGTAAATAAGTACTTAAAAGTAACTAAATAAAAATTTGTAATTTTTGACAGAATGTTTACATTTTTATTATAATATAACCGCGATATTTAGTACGCGTAAAATTTACTTAATAAGTAAGCATGTTCAATACCAATGAGGTAAGTAGCCGATTAAAATTAGGTATAATTTTGCTGCCCTTCTAAGTTTTTATTTGATATTCCGATGTTAAATAATATTTTTCATTTCGCTTCGGTATTTACATTGGCACCACCTACTATAGATTAGAAAGAAAGAAAGTAGAAATCATGACAGGTCTATGCAAATATAGAGCGATTTTAATAGGCACTTATAATTCCGCCACATACAAAAACACCGATTACAGACAGACAGACAGACAAGTACGAATACATGTCATGTCGGATTTAGAGTATACAAACATACCGTTTAATATTTAATTGGTGAGTTAGGCAATAGCTATCTGTCAAAATCGGGAAGTGATCGTTCTTTGGACGAGAGCTACTACTGTCAAAATAAATAAGAAGCAATTGAGGTTGAGTATAAGTAAAATAATCAGTGATTTAAAATATCTGAAAATAACACGATATTTTAGCAAAGGCAAAAAAATATTACAGAAATCGATGCACTGCTGAGGCGTCCATATAGAGTCTCTGTGTTTGGGTATTTGCGAGCATACATAAACAATAGTCATTATTTTACTGATTACTACTAAAAATTACTGTCTGCTGCTTGGTCCAGTAGATAGTATGTGTCTGCTAATCGGTCGCGGTTTCGATTACCGGGTCTGGTAAAAGAGTCACAGAGTTTTTCTGAATCGCAGCACGGTGTCAGGCAAAATGCCTGGAAAGGGCAGTAGGCTTGCGCCCTATAACGTGGGACTTAGAATTAATAACATGGCGAAATGTAAGTGTTGTATTACAACTCTGCCTACCTCTTCAGGCTAAAAAAGTATAGCTAAAGAATATGTAAATCGTCTTGAGAAAAATCAAACATCTTACATAACATACACAATGTATCATAATTCATAATCATAACACAAGCACATTAATGTTTAGTTATAAAACGGCGACTTGAATGTTATAAGTCTATAACACTATCAAAGACGCCGACGTTCTACTAAGGAACACTTGATGTCCAGATAATGTAACACATGTGTTCGCAACTTGTAAACATTGGTGTAGGAAGGGCAGTGACAGAGGTATTTCTTCATTCTTGTGTCAGTTATTAATTATGACCATAACTGACTTAACAGTGGACTGACGATTCTAGAAACATGATTGAGCAAACTCAAACTCAAACTCAAATATGTTTATTTCCATAAAAATGTTTAAATTTTTTGGACACGTCAGAAAGTCATACAAATAAAAAAAATAAAAAGTAACTTTCAATGCATATTAACATAGTTGAGCATTGAAAAAAATGCCTGTTCAGAAAGTAGAGCCTCTGGAGCAGTTCAGCTAGGTACCATACATAAACGCAAAAGCTTACGAAGTAAGATCGATGGTTGTTACTATTCACGCAAAAACTACTGAACGGATTTTGATGATAGTTTGCAGTGATGTAGCTCAGCGTCAGTACATTAGAATACCAGTATGGCAAATTTTTATCGCAATAACCTCCACTCACTCAGACGGAGCTGGAACTAAATAATTATTATAAACGTTTTGGATTTTCAGGTGAATTACACACTGGATGTCAATATCGCATATATATGTACAGCCAAGATGTCAAACACAATCCCGATCTTAAATACACCTTACTTGACAAAATAAGTCAAATAATCTTGTTTACAAATATTACTACTAAGTATTATCTATAATAAAACAAGAAAAATATTTCGAAACAAAGATATAAGTATAAAAAACTGACAAAGACAAACTGACAAAGACAGATACTGCATTAGCGCGAATTTAAAAACAATCAATCTCACTTTTTACGACTAAAATGTTTCAAAAATCTACTCTTTATAAAATACTCACAAGATTTCAAAAGCAAAAATAACAATTCCTTTCATCAAAAGTATACAAACAGAAAACATAATGAAAATACATCGATCAACATCTTTCACCTTAGAAAAAAAAATACAATATTACAGCGGTAATCGTGTTTAAGAAAATTTGGCAAAAAAACGAACCAAAAGCATTGATTTATTGAATCCCCTGTGCATAATGAATGCTAACACGATTAAATAGTACAGACGAGCAACTCTGTGTTGCTGTTAAATCGCGCGACTTACAACTTTTAGGCCTATCGTTTATGATAACGCTTCGCAAATTATCCATACATGAAGTTCTTCATCTCTAATTTTAAATTTAAAACTCTAATTGTATGTGTTCAAAATAGGATAACAGGTTACAAGTATTGTTGTTAACCTAAGTAAGTGCTTTGAGATTGAAAGCAGTAAAAGAGTTAGGTATATTACCTAAATAATATTGACTTAATATTTCATATCTAAATTTCATAACACGGTTTATAGTTATTCTT
Source organism: Euclidia mi (assembly GCA_944739405.2). NCBI lineage: Eukaryota > Metazoa > Arthropoda > Insecta > Lepidoptera > Erebidae > Euclidia > Euclidia mi. Next base: position 24,016,695 of record OX123205.2, read on the forward strand.
AACAATTTCGTTTCAAATGCGTAATTAATACATTTGGTTTAGTAGGTAAATAATGACAAAATAGAGTTGCAGTGTGATGCAAAACAAAGCGACATCGTGAATAGACTATAATCGCATTTATTGCTAAAACTCCCAACAACGAGTTGCCAGTCTACACCACCCAAAGTCACAAGTTACAATTTCTTAAATCAAAATTGTCACATTTCGCAACATCCCCAAACGCGGTTATCCGGAATATCCAAGTAATTTTGTTCAACTGGGTCAAACTTGGTACTTTATTAAAAATATTGCGACAATTTTTAAAAGGGTGTGGTAAGAATTCAATTTCGGGTATTATTAAATGCTGTAGCGAGCATTGTTTGAATGAAAGTTTCATGAAGATGTAAATTTTAATGTCTTAGAGACTATACAATTTATTGGCGTAACCACAAACTGTCTTAATTTAATCAGATTATTTTGTAATTATGTTTTTGTTTCTGAAATATTTTTATTGTTTTCTTACTTTAAATACCATGTAACGGAAACCTGATGGTAAATGGGAACTGATGCTCAATCGCAAACTTCAATAGTATGGCAAAGCAAAACCGAATTAATTATTATTATTAATTAATAACTTCATGAAAATCGGTTTGGTAGTTTTGAGTTTACCACTTACAGATAAACAGGCAGACGCAGCGGCAAGGTTTTCATATATTGATAAATAGTGATAACGAATACAACCTTTCTACGACATTCAACCATTCTATCTCAAAAAAATACTAACAAAAAGAAACGATCGCAAAAAATAACAACATTACCCCATAAAATGCACATAAATCATGTCACCGAACTCTATCTATCTCTATCACACCACAGCAGTGTAGCTGAGACAAAAATACGTGTATTTTTCATTTAGTACCAGTAATGTTATCGTATGCCCAAAAACGGCAGCTATAAAATCAATCTACGGATCATATTTGACTCGGGTAACAAAGCTTGGCGCTTTTTATCACATACGCACACACTCGGATGGGAGAGACAAATGGGAGAAGAAAAAATCCGTAATATTTTTAGAAGATATATTTTTTGCGGGTATTTTAATAGCGTTTAAACTTAGCGGTTTTATAAAGGAACTTTCAGAGTCCTATTTTAGCTTTTTTTGGAGTTGGATATTGAAAATCCTGGCCCTAGGACATTTAAGAAGAACAAGCTGTCCAAAAAATAATAATAAACATAAAATGTCAAAACATACAACAGACATATAATTCATCCTGTGCTATAAGGTACCTTTCGAGACAGATCTTCACAGATCTTCATTCTCCTTGTAGGTCTCCTTGTAGGAGCACTGGATTGTTTATTAAATGACTTAGAAACCTGATTTTCAGTAACTAGGTACATGGATTATTTTAACAGTCTTTCGAGAATATTACGGGGCACTCTCAAACTCTGGCATCGAAAGTTTCACTTGCCCTTACGCCATTGGAAACCAAAACAAAAAATGTCCCAGCCTCTCTTAGATAAACTCTCTTATATCTGTCCTTGTAGTCACCACTGACGAAAAGATGTAGGGTGGTTTTCCATACATAAATACATAACGTCACGCCTTTTATCCCCGAAGGGGTAGGCAGAGATGTATTTCTACACCCACTTTTCGCCAGATATACTTTAGTCCCACGTAATAAGGGGCGAGCCTATTGCCGTACCGGGCACATTTTCAGACTCCGTGCTGCTACTGAGAATTTCGTGACAGAGAAACTCAATAACACTGCCCGACCCAGGAATCGAACCCGGGACCTCCCGATCCCACGCGCACATTTATGCCGCGAGATCAACGTGGCAGTCGTATAGGGTTTGATGTCGAGTTTTCCGTCTCTACGCAAAGATGGCATTTGCATCGTGTTATCCCTTAGTCACCTCTTACGACACCCACGCGAAGATAGGGGGTGGTGACACTTGTATTCTATGCCGTCAACCACACGGCATAGAATACAAGTGGCATGGTTTTCCTCCCTTAATTATAATGACGTCACTAATGTCTTTCTCTTTGGACGACTGCGTTTTTTCCCGCAACGTATCAAATGTCGTGAGGGATGAGAAATGGCCACTCTTAGACCTCTAATCGTCAGGCTAGGGATACGGCAATAAGCGGCGCAATACGCGGAGGAGACAAGCAATGTCACAGAAATCGAGGTTTTTAAGCAATAATTGTCCATATATTTTGAATAAGCGAGACGATGGGTAAATTTAAAGCATGCTTATTCTTTTTTCTTTTACTGTTACTATGACCTATGACGTCGGCTCTCTGATTAGTGCGAGTTTTGTGTGACTATCTCTCATATAGACTAAAAAACGCCTTCTAGAAGTACGAAAGTTCAATATTATACATGTACAAATATTTCATTTCAGTCTCACACATTTTCCTTACTCTTGGAGAACTAAAGTTAGGGTTCCACTGCGAAAGAGTAATGAACCAAAAATGGCAAAGTGGTACAGACTTCGTTTTATCTACGCAGGTTAGTGTTTCCACCAAGCAATAGTTTAGTCGTCTAATTCGCCGTAATAAAGAAATGGACAAAAGAATGGACGAGGCGAGCTGAACTCTATTCGACTTCATAACTGCGCGGCTTTTTGGGAATACCCCAACTCACTCTTTTTGGAGCTGAGTCATTTCACCGTCGCTGTTGCAAGCCCGCTCCGCTCAACGCTCTGCCTTCTACTGTGGTCAAGCCCTAAGGGTGTTTTTGTAGGGCGTAGGGTCTTGTCGACACCTTTTGTTCTAGAAGGGTTAGCTTTTTTACTTGAAGGGTTGATATGTTGGTATGTAAAAAGGTGGTTGTAATGGGGTTATTTGTTTCGGATTCATTGTATATTTTTCTAAGGTTGTTCTGTTTTTGGAGACTGCGGCAACTGCGGTGAGTACTTATGTATTTCAGAGAAATTTAGACTTCTTGATTGACTATTATTATTATCTTAATATATAAAATCCTTGCGTTACTGACTGACTGACAGACACGCTACAGCCGAAACTATTAGGCGTAGGAAGCTAAAATTTGGCATGTATGTTCCTTGGGGACCGCAGGGGTGCACTAAGAAGGGATTTCCCGAAATTCCCACGGGATCGGCCAAAACGGGTAAATTTAAAAAAATGCAGGCGTAGCTGCTGGCGTCCTCTAGTTTCTTATAATTATAATTGACTATCTCCACCGCGGTAACACCCGCGTTATTTAGGGCTACTGCTCCGCACTCGTAGGTTATAACGTGATGTTATAACCATATATATGTAGCCTATAGCCTTTCTCGATAAATGGGCTAAAATAATCATTAACATCCAATCAGTAGTTGTAATAAGCGAGTTAATCAAACAAACACTTCAGCTTTATAGTATATATCATAACTTATTGTATATTAAGTAAGTATTGATAGCAGCAAAATCCATTTTTTTTATTTTCATACAAAACCTCGTTTGTAAACAACTGAAAGAGAGGCCTATATCCAGCAGTGGACTACGGCAGCCTGATTCACGGCACATACGGCAGCTGAGCCTGAACCACATTCTTACAAATACTACAACAGCAAAATTGTCATATCTCACTTCACAATAATATAGATTCTATTCAACCGAATAAACTTCATGATGCGATGTTTTAAATTTACAAGAGATACTAAGGTAACGGTTGTCAGATCCGATGAATTCCGACCATGGAAGAATAATTAAAGTATGGAATGAACGATATTGTCTAGAGTTTGAGCTGAGATCGGGTAAGGTTTACAGAGATCAGTGGAAGCGATTAATTCATCCAGTCTCAGCCCAAGGCAAAGGTCCAACATACACTGCGGTAGCACAGCGAATGAATATAAATTCTAATATTAATAAAATGTCTTACCAAATATCCCCTGGTGATGTTCTTGAGTGGAGTCCTGGAGGCAAGCTAGACACACACGAGACTAAATTGGCCAATATTAGCAAGTGAATTATCTTTACTTTACCAGACTCCAACGCAGCGTTTTCAATCAGCAAATTCGTCCGGCACCAACCACGTGCATCGGATTCACTCAAGTTTTACAATGTTCGTTAAAATACTATTTTTATCACAATTAACCGAAGCCAGTTATTGATCAAGGAAGTGGCAATCAAACGGGTTCTAAATACAAGATCAAAACGCTCACAAAACGAAATCTATCCAGAGCTAGGTTTTTTCGCTGACCGCGGGAAACGACAATGAACCAAAAAGAGTGAATGACAGTTCAGTGTGACCATCGTCAGAAATTTTCAATAGACTAAACAAAATGTTACTCAATCGATCTAATCGATTTGACTTATAATAAAAACTAATTCTATTTCAAACATCCACCCGCCCCGGACCGGCCTACCGGTCCGCTAATCGGTTGGTAGACGTGACAATGTTGCAACCGCTCTCCTCAGAATCGAACCGTCCACCAAGATCTCAGCAAATCGGGGAACTCCATCAGCCCCAGTTACCAAACGAAGGATGCGCCCCCTGCGCCATCTAAGTGGTGGAAGGTTAGCCTCCTTGATCAAAACGAGGTCACCAATCTTGGGTGGATCGGTCTTGTCGGTCCACTTAACGCGTTGCTGGAGTATGTGCAAATATTCCAAATTCCAGCGTTTCCAAAAGCTCTGAGTAATCTGGCGTATCAATTCAAAACGCGAGAGACGACCAGGTCTCGTATCAATATAGGGGTAGTCAGGCAAGGCGACAAGTGGGCGACCAATCAAAAAATGGCCCGGCGTAAGGGCCTCCAAATCATTCGGATCTGAGGAGATCGGGCACAATGGCCGAGAGTTCGAAACGGCCTCAATCTTACAAAACAACCGACCGTGTGGTTGACGGCATAGAATACAAGTGTCACCACCCCCTATCTTCCCGTGGGTGTCGTAAGAGGCGACTAAGGGATAACACGATGCAAATACCATCTCTGCGTAGAGACGGAAAACTCGAAATCAAACCCTATACGACTGCCTCGTTGGTCTCGCGGCATAAATGTGCGCGTGGGATCGGGAGGTCCCGGGTTCGATTCCTGGGCCTTGCAGTGTTATTGGGTTTTTCTGTCACGAAATACTCAGTAGCAGCACGGAGTCTGAAAATGTGCCCGGTACGGCAATAGGCTCGCCCCCTTATTACGTGGGACTAAAGTATATCTGGCGAAAAGTGGGTGTAGAAATACACCTCTGCCTACCCCTTCGGGGATAAAAGGCGTGACGATATGTATATGTATCTTACAAAACACAGTTGCGAGTTCCTCAAATGTAAGGACAGATTCACCGATTGTCCTGCGCAAGTGTGTTTTGGCCGATTTTACGGCGGCCTCAAATATACCACCCCAGTGTGGACAATTTGGTGGGGAAAATAACCAATTTATCCCACGTCGGGCAAGCCTATCACCTATATCAGCTTTGTTGGTTTCAAGGAAATTAACAACATCATTCAAATAATTATAGGTGCCCTTGAAGTTAGTGCCGCAGTCAGAACGGATCAAGGAAGGCATCCCTCTGCGGGATACAAATCTGTCAAATGTGGCTACAAACGCCTCGGTCGTAAGCGAGGAGACCAGTTCTAAGTGTACGGCCTTTGTGGAGAGACAAACAAAAACACACAAGTAGGCCTTAACAGTCTTGCTGTTTCGAAGTGTCGACGTTTTCACCAAAAAGGGACCTGCGAAGTCCGTGCCAACACCGTCAAACGTCCTGCTCTCAGTTACGCGATCTGCCGGTAAGTCCCCCATCAAGGGCTGCATGGTAGAAGCCTTGAGCTTATAGCAAGGGATGCAGCGAAAGACTACACTCCAAATAATTCTTCGGGCAGACAAAATCCAAAACTCGCGTTGCAAAATGGCCAACAAGGCATTACAACCAGCATGCGAATTTTTAAGGTGACGGTCAGTTACCAACAAGCGTACCAAATGACCGTCCTTAGGTAACAAAAGGGGGTGACGAGCCCCGTAAGGGAGGTTGGCGTTCTTGAGACGCCCTCCAACGCGCAAGAGACCCGTTTCGTCCAAAAAGGGGTTCAATTTAGATACAGCTCCCGACAATTTCGATTTCCCCGACTTGAGGATAGCAATCTCCCTTTCAAAATGCTCCAATTGCACAGAACGAACCCAAAAGGTGAGGGACTCCTGTCGTTCCTGTGGTGAGAGAAACGGTGTCAGTCGTTTCTGTTGTGGGTGCCTAAAATTAAAAACAAAACGCTTTATCCAAGCAGTGACACCTAACAACTTGTCGAGGGAGCTGTAACGATTCAACAAAAAATCGGGGTCGAAGGCGCATTCCACCTTCTCAAGAGCGAGTGTTCGTAGACCCGGCAAATTAGAAGTATTCAAAACTGGCGTTCGAGGCCAATCAATTTCTGGTCGACTCAACCATTCCGGACCCCACCACAGCGAATGACCTATCAAACTAGGCGTCAAGCATCCGCGCGAGGCACAATCAGCGGGGTTGAGCTCACCTGGCACGTGTCTCCAAACAAGTTTGACTTCGGATTTCTGGATTTGGGAAACGCGATTAGCGACAAATACCTCCAAAGTGTGGACAGAAGCCTTCAACCAACAAAGAACAATTTGGCTGTCTGTCCAGGCGTAGGTCTCATTAATGCAAATGCTTTTACCCAAAGTACTGGACACGTGGTTCAACAAGCGTACAAGAAGGGCTGCTCCCGAGAGCTCCAATTTTGTAATGGTCAGAGATGTCCGAAGGGGTGCCACCTTGCTCTTTGCCATGATCAGGGAAACCCTCACCTGACCTGAGGCACTAACTGTGCGCAAGTACACCACGGCGGCGTGACCACGTTCCGAGGCGTCACAAAACCCGTGAAGGGTGGCCTTGTACTTCCCGGGAGGAAGGATGGGACGAGGCAAGGAGATCTCGTTGACGGCAGGAAGTGAGGATACAAAAGAGGTCCATTCCTCAACAAGAGTGCCGTGCAGAGGTTCGTCCCAGGTCAATCCTGCTGTCCAAAGCTTCTGCAAGAAGCATTTTGCCCAAAATATAATTGGACAGATCCAACCGTTCGGATCAAAGGTTCTGGCGACAGTAGACAATACGAGACGTTTAGTCCAAGAACACGGCAATTTCAAGTCTACGTTATATGTAAAGATGTCTTGGACTGGTCTGTACTGAACGCCGAGAACAGCCATCATGACGGGGTTGTCAACAATCTCAAACAAATGTGGATCTTGCTGATGATCCTCTGGCAAGCCTTCCAAAACCGCTGGCGAGTTGGAAATCCATTTGCGCAACTCATAACCAGCGGAGGCCAAAATACCTATCAATTCGTCCCGCAGGAGGATCGCCTCGTCCGCTGTGGAGGCGCCCGAGCAAATGTCATCGACATAAATATCGTCCTTCAAGATGGCGGAGGCTCTTGGGAAACGTAGGCCTTCGCGGTCTGCGAGCTCCCAAAGAGAACGTATTGCCAAGTAGGGGCTTGACCTTAACCCGTACGTATTTGTATTGAGCTTGTAGACGACCATGGGATCGCGAGGAGACTCTCTCCAAAGGATCAGCTGGAAGCGACGGTCATCAGGGTGGATAATCGTCTGCCTGAACATCATTTTTATGTCGGCCACAAAGACAACCTGATGTCGTCGGAAGCTGGTGATGACGTCACAAAGGTCCTTGACCAACTTGGGACCAGAATGCAAGCACTGGTTTAAGGATACGCCTGTTGAAGTCTGCGCAGAACCATCAAACACTGTGCGCAGCTTGCCAGTCGATGGCTTCAATACCGCATGATGCGGGAGAAAGTAATGCTCCACCGAACGCCAATCCAAATTTGACACAGACATGTGTCCCAACTGTTCATATTCCCTCATGAACTCAATGTACTTCTGTCTGAGCTCCGGATCACGACCCATGCGGCGCTCCATGGCCAACAACCTCTTTTCGGCTAAAGGTCGTGACTCACCAAGCGGAGGCCGAACAGACAGGAAGGGTAGCCTCGTAATAATCCGACCAGAACGGAGTCGACCAGTGTTGTTCTGGAAGAACAGCTCGCACTCCTCATGTTCTGGATTCAAACGGGCAGCTTGAGGGGGCTCCTCTATCTCCCAAAACCTCTGAACCGCATCAGAGAGAGAGCGGAGCCTACAGCTAACAAATAGTCAAGTTCAGGTGGAGGGGGGTCTCTAGGTACAGGTCCCATCAAAGCAAATCCAAATATGGTCGGGATGGCAGTCAAACCATTTGGCACCAAGACCCTTTTCCCACCAATCAAAATTCCACCGAGGACATCAGAGCCAATCAACAAGTCGATTTGTCCCGGTGTGTCAAATTTGAGGTCTGCCAGTTCCAATCCCGATGTCAAATTCACCACAGCAGCAGGTAGCTGCTTCTGTGGATGCATACCGAAAATATTCTTCAACACAATAGCCGAGGTTTTAATCCTCGGGTGTGAAGATTCAACAGGGCCAAACAAAACCTTAACTTGCCCTTCAACATTAGAGGCTACATCACCTATGCCCCGTATACAATTTGGAAAAGAGCCCATATTTAATTTAACCTGCCCTACCAAATAAGTGGAAACAATGCAACCTTGTGAACCTGTGTCCAATATAGCAAGGACAACAACAGAGGTCCCCGTGGGTCCCCAGACCCTAACAGCAACCGTTGGTAGGATAACGGTCTCAATGGGGGAGGTTGGCGTTATAGGGCAGGGATCAATGACCTATTGTTGCCTGGGCGGCGACCGTTGGCCAGGACCAGGCAAATCAAAATGAGGGTGCGGCTTGAAGTCCTCAAAAGCGCGATGACTCGATCCGCGCGCCATCTGTGGGGGGTCATAATGACGCACCCGCCCAAAACGAGGTGGGCGCGAGTCAAGGCGGGGACGCTCCGCCAAAGGAGGGGAATACCTGGGGCAGCAGTCATGGTGCTGGTGACGTTGCGCGGCACATTCAGGTGCGCGAGAGAGAGGAGGCGTGCGCACGCTACGGTTCTCCAAGCGGGGTGAGTGGCGATCAATTGAGCGAGGCGACTCTCGGCTACGCGCCGGTGAGCCTCGGCTGCCACCTTCAAAACACCCGCCCGTGCGCGGCGTCGGCTGGTTGGACAAGCGGCCAACCTCTCTGGCATTCATACAGAGAATGTCCAAATGCTGTCCTCCATAGTGAGGACAGGGGCGAGAGTTTGGGCAGTCTCGCTGGTAGTGGGACCCCAAACAAGAGAAGCAAAGGCAGCGGGCATTCGCGATGCGCCTACGAGAGGCGACATGAAGGTCCAAGAATGCCCTACAACTGGTCGTTCTGTGCCCCGTGACCTTGCAGTAGGAGCACTCCACTGGGCTCTGCGTGACTGCAAAGCGAGGAGGGCGCCGGTCTACATTGGCTCGAGTGTGAACGCGAGCCTGCTCCTTGACCTTGGGCGGCTGCGACTTAGCCGGCGTGTCACCACCGAAGTTGTCCAAGACCCGGCACTCATCCTCCAGGAACTTCTCCAGGTCAGCAAAGGGGGGCAGATGGGTCACGCTATCCCCACCAAAGCGCTGCTCAAAACGCGACCTCAGGTCGGCAGGCAGCTTTTTCAGTACAATGTGCACCAATAGATAGGACCATTGGTCCACGGGCAGGTCAAGGCACTTAAGTGCGTTGATGGCCACCAAGAGCGGGTTCAAAAGTTGGGTGCGCAACCCAGAGACCCGGGTGAGCGTCGGCAAACCCAAAATCTGCTCGATGTGCGTGTCGGCGAGGCCACGCTTATTATGGTACCTACGGGTGATTAGGTCCCGAGCCGTCTGGTACGCCTCGTCAGACACGGGCAGATGCTGGATGAGGCCCTTAGCCTCCCCATCCAGAACCGACATTAGATAGGCCAACTTTTGTGCCGGCCGAAGGTCAGCCCTATCATTGACCAGGCTGTCGAACAAATTAACGAAGCCCAGGTAGCTTCCTAGGCAGCCATCAAAATGGGGGCGGTCCAAGGTAGGGAGCCTACTCACCAGCCCTGGTGCTGACCTAGGAAGCTCCTGCTTCAGGCCGGGTTGCCCTTCCCTATCGGCAACTAGTTGTCTCGCAGTATTGGAGACAGCATCATACAGGTCTAAGACCTGGGCATAGTCTTCGCTGACCTTATTTCGCTGGTCAGCGGTGAAATCATTGATTGACACTTCAAGACAGCAAGTGCTGAAAGTGCGGAATTGCTGTTCCACACTTGCCAGGCGATCGTCAATCCGCTCGTACCTTTATAGTAAGGCCTGCTGGCGATCAGGCCGGTTCACTAAGGCACTGGCCGAGGCAAACCAGCGCAAATCTGATGCAATGGCACCAGCAGCCGCACGCAAGTCCTTGATAGCTGACATAATCAAAATTTCAAAAGAGCCCGGACAAGCGTTAAACAATATTAACAATCAAAACTTAATTTTTCTCAATTCTTTGAAACCAACAAAGTATTAGCCTGTTTACTACAAGTGCAGGCAAGTGACAGGTATTTACTGCCCAACAAAATTAAAGGTTTCAGTATATTGAAACAAACACAAAAGTTATCAAAGTTATAACTTATAACAAATTAATAAAGTTGAAACTTCAACTTAATTAATTAATTATTTGCAACAGACAGACTAACTGTGTTATTTATGATATACAATAGGAAGTAAGCACAGAATATGTGTTACCTAACAATATTATCTTTATATTATAACAAAACAAAGTTTATTAATGTGACCCGCCCAAGTGGCAAGGTCAAGTTGGTTGTTATGTTTATGAATATATGCAATAAACTAAATTTACTAAATTTATTGATACATACAGCTGTTATGTATCCAAACAAACTGACTTATTAATGCAACAACAAATTTAAGTTAGCTTTTTCAACAATACAAATCAACAATTACTGATTGAGGTTATGTGACAATGTGTTTCAAATTATCTAGGTCAACTTATACAATTAAATATTATGTATTTTAGTCAATAACTGACCTGACAAACACTACAATACTGTCTACAAGGTGATAAGATACAAGCTCATACCAATCTGAGTTTATACTCAGTAATGCAACAGCGGCTAAATTTCAACTACAGCTCTGCACCAAAAATATGTCTAGAGTTTGAGCTGAGATCGGGTAAGGTTTACAGAGATCAGTGGAAGCGATTAATTCATCCAGTCTCAGCCCAAGGCAAAGGTCCAACATACACTGCGGTAGCACAGCGAATGAATATAAATTCTAATATTAATAAAATGTCTTACCAAATATCCCCTGGTGATGTTCTTGAGTGGAGTCCTGGAGGCAAGCTAGACACACACGAGACTAAATTGGCCAATATTAGCAAGTGAATTATCTTTACTTTACCAGACTCCAACGCAGCGTTTTCAATCAGCAAATTCGTCCGGCACCAACCACGTGCATCGGATTCACTCAAGTTTTACAATGTTCGTTAAAATACTATTTTTATCACAATTAACCGAAGCCAGTTATTGATCAAGGAAGTGGCAATCAAACGGGTTCTAAATACAAGATTAAAACGCTCACAAAACGAAATCTATCCAGAGCTAGGTTTTTTCGCTGACCGCGGGAAACGACAATGAACCAAAAAGAGTGAATGACAGTTCAGTGTGACCATCGTCAGAAATTTTCAATATCATCATCATCATTGTCTTGCCCTGGTCCCAATTTATTTGGGGTCGGCGCAGTATGTCCTTCGCTTCCATACTTCTCTGTCACCAGTCATCCGATCGTTTACCCCTTTCTCTTTCATATCCATCCTCACACAGTCCATCCATCTCTTCCTTGGCCGTCCTCTCCCTTTTCGTCCTTCTACATGCATATCCATCACTTTTTTACCTACATACATCTCATCTCTCCGCATAACATGTCCATACCAGGCCAATCGACTCCCTTTCACCTTTTCAGCTATGGGCGCTACTTTCATACTACCTCTAACGTAATCATTCCTAATTCTGTCCATTCTTGTCACTCCACACATCCATCGTAACATTCTCATCTCTGCCACATGCAATCGGTTCTCATCCATCTTCTTTGTAGCCCAACACTCAGCTCCATACAGTACGACAGGCCTTATAACCGATTTATACATACGGCCCTTTAATTTCACAGGCATTTTGTGGTCGCATATTGTGCCTGAGACCTGTCGCCATTTCATCCATCCTGCGTTGATTCTTTGCCTAACATCCCGATCAATTTCGCCGTCATCTTGCAGGAGTGAACCTAGGTAGCGGAAATCGGAGCATACTGGTAGAGGTGTACCGCCGAGTGTAACCGGTATAGGACTGGAGAGACCGCCAAAGTCACAGAACATATATTCCGTTTTGGTTCTGCTTATTCTCAAGCCTACATTCTCCAATCTCTGCCGCCACTCCTCCAGCTTGCTCTGCACCTTCTGTCCACTCTCTGCTACCAGAACGATGTCGTCGGCAAACAACATGCACCAGGGTGCCTCTTCCTGTATGTCCGATGATATAGCATCCATAATTAACAGGAAGAGGTAGGGGCTAAGGGCCGACCCTTGGTGCAAGCCTACGGCCACATCGAATCTGGCTGTGATACCAGCTGCGGATCGGACCTGCGTTCGGCATTCAGCGTACATGGCTTGAATCAACGTCAGGTATTTCCCAGGCACTCCTTTCTTCTTCAGGGCCCACCACAAGACTTCACGGGGCACTCGATCATATGCCTTTTCAAGGTCGACGATCACCATGTGCAAGTTTTTATGTGCCTCCCTGTATTTTTCGCATATTTGGCGAAGAGCAAAAATGGCTTCCACCGTACCTCGACCAGGCATAAAACCGAATTGGTTTCGTGAAATCTCACTCTCGTCACGCAGGCGTCGCTCAATTACTCTCTCCCATACTTTCATAGTATGTGGCATTAACTTTATTCCCCGATAATTGTTGCACTCTTGGATATCACCCTTATTTTTAAAAATGGGCACCAGGTAACTGTTGCACCATTCCTCGGGTATGGTCTCCTTGTGCAACAGCTTATTGAAGAATAAAGTCAGCCACGCCCATCCATCATCTCCTAACGCTTTCCATGCTTCTACTGGTATTCCATCTGGTCCTAACGATTTTCCATTCTTCATTCCACTAACAGCCTTTTTTACCTCGTCCTTATTTATTTCCTTCACTAACCCAATATTCATCACCTCATTCTCAAGTTTTCCGCTCCAATCGTTCTCCTCATTCATTAACTTTTTAAAGTATGTCCTCCATCGTTCTTTTATTCTATCTTCGTCCATAAGAATCGCTCCTGTTTCGTCTTTCATGCACTTAATATGGGATACATCCTTCGCCTTTCTCTCTCTAGCTTTAGCCATGCTGTATAAGTATTTATGACCCTCGGGTTTTTCAAGTAACCCGTACAACTTGTCTAGGGCTTTGGATCTAGCAATGGCTACGGCCTTTTTGGCTCTCTTTTTACATTCGTCATATTCCTTCTTCTTACTTTCTTCTAAAGATTCATTTCCTCCTTTCATCAGCTGCCATTCCTTAAACCTTGCTTTCTTTTCCTTAAGTGCATTCTGTACCTCTTTTGTCCACCACCACGTGTCCTTATCTTTCATACGCTTCCCTTTCGACTCTCCTAAAACATCCTTTGCTACACCCTTAATACATTCACTCATCTCTTCCCAACACTCATTGACACTAATATCATTCATATCGCCCATTCCTAACATTTTACCTACCACTCCATCTCTGAATTTTTCTACACATTCATTCTTCTCTAACATATGCCATCTTATTTTTGGAGTCAGTTGCTGCTTGGTTCTTTTAAAGCTTATTTGAATCTTAAGTTCGACCATCAGGAGCCTGTGCTGCGAGACTAAATCTTCTCCTGGTATCACTTTACAGTTTTTGACCCAGTTGAGTCGATTACGTCTTATCAAGAAATAATCGATCTGGGTCATATGGTGGCCGCTGTTATACGTGATCAGATGTTGCTCTTTTTTTTCGAACCAAGTATTTGCAACTGCTAGGTCAAAAGCGGCAGCAGCTTGAAGAATTGCTTCTCCCTCACAATTTCGGCTGCCGAGTCCCCAACCTCCATGTACTCTTTCATACTCTTCATTTGTTCGACCCACATGTCCATTAAAATCACCTCCCACATTAATCTCTTCATTCTCCGGTATATTCGTCATCATGCTATCGAAATCCATCCAAAACTTCTCTTTCTCACAATCATCACAGCCTATCTGAGGGGCATACACACTTATCACATTCAGAATAATACCTTGCCACATCACTTTCACAGCAATCAATCTGTCATTAACTCTATTTACACTTGTCACGCTATCTTTCAGATTTTCGTCTAACACAATCCCCACACCATTTCTTTTGCCATCACTTCCACAATAATAAAACTTGTATCCTTCACCAATCTCCCTAGCTTTCGTACCTTTCCATCTTGTTTCCTGCAAACATGCCACATTTATTCGTCTTCTCTTCAAAACACTAGCTAACTCTCTAGCTCTTCCAGTCATCGTACCTACGTTCCAACTTGCATACCTCACCTTTACATCACAGGCTTGCTTCTTATGTTGCACTCGCCCGGAGTAGTGCAACAACCCTTGCATATTTCTCGCAGGTGCCGGGTGCTGCCCCTGCGCGTCGCCTGCGGGGAACGCCCTAATCCTATCGCACTCATGTACATACTTGGCCATACTGCAAAAGGTTTTGGCATGAATTTTACCAGCCGGCCGCCTGCCTGACGCCAACCCTCCTTGGGAATGTTGTCGTTATAGAGGAAGGTGATAGGAGATACGGGGTAAATGGATAGGATGGAATGACAAGGAAGAAGGGGGTTGTAGGTTGGGGTACTGTAATCACTGGACGGATATTGGGTAGTGACTACAGTAGCTCGGAGAGCCGGGAGCGCGTACCCGAAGCCCTGTCTAATGGTCGGACAGACCCACAGACATAAGCACCCCCTGACTGTCGTCAGAAATTTTCAATAGACTAAACAAAATGTTACTCAATCGATCTAATCGATTTGACTTATAATAAAAACTAATTCTATTTCAAACAGATATTTTTATGAACAAATTGAATATAGCTACACTCTTCACTCATATGACAAATTAGAGTTGCCAGAAGAAGATGGCACTATGTTTGTCAGTTAGGGCTAAAGACAATTTGAACACAAATTTCGTAACTTTTTATTTTTTTAGTGATTGAGCAAATCCGCTATCGATATCGATCAAAGTTTTAATATCGGTTCAAAATCAAACAGACTTGTAAAAGTAAGTATGTACACGTTATACATTCCGTAAGTTTGTGTCCACAGCAGTCAGAACGCTAGTTACATACATACATACATATCGTCACGCCTTTTATCCCCGAAGGGGTAGGCAGAGGTGTATTTCTACACCCACTTTTCGCCAGATATACTTTAGTCCCACGTAATAAGGGGCGAGCTTATTGCCGTACATTTCCAGACTCCGTGCTGCTACTGAGATTTTCGTGACAGAAAAACCCAATAACACTGCCCGAACCCGGGACCACCCGATCCCACGCGCATATTTATGCCGCGAGACCAACGAGGCAGTCGTATAGGGTTTGATGTCGAGTTTTCCGTCTCTACGCAAAGATTGTATTTGCATCGTGTTATCCCTTAGTCGCCTCTTACGACACCCATGGGAAGATAGGGGGTGGTGACACTTGTATTCTATGCCGTCAACCACACGGCGAGTTAATGGATAGTATTTATATAATTATTACACAAACTTGCATTTTTAAACGGAATCTATATTTTTTTGTTTCAAATGGGTACTCAGTAGCACATAATAATGAAGCGTCACAGCATTTTTTTTAACTTCCAGCTAATCTCACGTGTTTTGTCACCAGCCGCGCGTGAAAGGTATTTTTCAATAACACTGTTATTTTTCACGTGATCTAAAATTCAAAGCAGTTTATTAAAATAAATAAGCATACCCTTTGTGTTTGCCACCCTAGCAATCACTGATGATACCTGAAGCTTGATTTATAGGCCAAAAGCGATTGATAAAAAGTACCTTACACCGTTTTCTGTACTCCCATTACTCCCAGCAACGTGCATTGAACTTTTTATGATCGATTGAGTAGTCAAAATGTGAAAGCTTAACAAATAAATAAATTCCCTTACATTTATAATAGGTATTAGTAAGGATATGGTAAAACTATGAAATGAGTGGATGTCGTCTAACAGCCTGGCCACGAACGGCCGCGACACGCTGAGCGAGAAGCGATTTCAATCTTTATGCTGCTCTCTATTCTGCCGCCGGCGCTGTCACCTCAGTGCAGAACTAAACTGCAGAAATAAATGCATATTTTCGAAATCGTTTGTCTCTTAGCGTGTCGTGGCTTTCCGTGGCAACAGTGTAACTGCTGGTAGCTGGCTGAATATTGTTTATAACATACATACATAGGCTCACGCCTGTTTCCCCGAAGGGGTAGACAGAGGCATATTAAACGCCCACTTTTTGCCAGACTTTTGATCTCACGTAATAGGTGGCGAGCCTAATGTTTTGTTTGCCAGAGCCTCATCCGTTGATAAGCAGGTACACCACTTGCAGGTGAGGTTGGCTTGGGACCCTACGTTCTTGGTGGGAACCCTATGCACTGATAATAAAATTGAACAAAATATTAAAATTAAATTATTCCTTTGGTCGAGACATCGAATGGAGCCCAAGATCCGACTCCTGTTTGGCGCTGCTTGCGCTGCCAACACTACTCCTCCATTCTAAACGTATCAGTGTGAGTGTTTAAATAATTACTTGCTTTTACTTTTATATGGGTATAAAAGTAAAAGCAAGTAATTATTTAAACACTCACACTGATACGTTTAGAATGGAGGAGTAATGTTGGCACAGAATTTTCTTTTAGTCTGCGCCATCTGTCAATACTATAAAAACATTCCGCTGTAAAAACATTTGCTTTTAAGCTTGGAACAAATTCTATGGTGCTTTCTAGGCACCCAATTTTCGCCACGACATACTGCAGCAATCCACTTATTTTATAAATCTTTATCACGTGGAAATCTAAAAAAATAACGAGATAAAATTTTCTGTGGATAGACATATCGATAAGATTTTTACAACACTTGAAAAGTCGATATAAATATTATACGGCTAAATTAAAAATCATGACAGAACTGTGTTAAAAGAAAAATAACTAAGGTTATATAATTCGATTGCATAAATTGTATCTTACACGTCAGTTGACTGAATTGCATTTTTGTGGGGTTTCGCTAGATAATTTTGAGTACCGCTTTTATCTTGTAGACATGTATTAACTACCTATGACTGAGAAGGTTTTGTAATGTACATTCTTAGAGCGGTTTCGCACGACCGATTCCAATTCGAGAAAATACTACAAGTACTCGAAACGCGTAGTACGAAGTTAAAATCTGTAAATAATACATCAAATTCTTGCGTTACTGACTGACTGACAGACTACGAAATTAGTGGGCGTAAAAAGCTAAAAATTGTCAGCAGAGTATAGGGGAGCACTAAATTTATTTATTTAATATACAACTGCTCACTACACTTACAGTTGCCCAAAACGTGTAGTGAGCCATTACATTTAGGTAGGTACATAACATTAACTTATTTTGCAATATTCATTAGTAATTTTCAATACATATAATTAAAAAGATATACAATTTGGTGACAAATATGTCAACATCAGCATATTTTCCAATAATATTATTGAGCAGTGTGAGTGCCTGAGTAGTAGGCGCGTACTGCGCGGTGCAGGTTCGTACCTGCGGTGCGGCGAGTAGGCGCCGCGAGCGCACTCGCGTATATTGGTTCGGTGCTGAGATTGAACAGCGTGACAACGTATTAGAGTCGTCAATTTGGTTATGTAACAATAAAAAATAATGTAGAACTAATTTACATTTACGACGTAGTAATAATGTGTCGATGCCTACCATGCCAGACACGAACAGAGACGGATATAAATAAGGGTAGAAGCCATATAATTTTTTGTATAAAAACCGAGCAAATTTGCGTTGTACCCGTTCAACCATTGTGATGTACTTCTCCTCATGTGGATCCCAGATTATGGAATTATACTCCAGAATACTGCGAACAAAGGAAAAGTACAGCAAAACGATGGCACGCCTGCTCCGAAAAGGAATAGACTGCCCCATCACAAATCCTAATGCTTTTAAACCTTGCTTACAAATTATAGAGATGTGTGCATTAAATGTCAAACATGTATCCAGAGTTACACCTAAATCTCGTATTTGGCTGACTCGCTCCAAACGGTCACCAGAAATATTATAATCATATGTGAGTGGCAAGCGAGAACGAGTAAATGTTACTGTCTTGCACTTACTAACATTAAACTCTAAGCGGTTTTGTTCAGCCCAAGCCTCTACCCTATCGATATCGCGCTGGAGCGCGTCACAGTCTGCCGTGCTACCGATTCCCAAGAATAACTTCAGGTCGTCAGCAAACATTAAACACTGAGCAGTTCTGACAACGCTCGGCAAGTCATTCACCATGATCAGGAACAAAGTAGGGCCCAAGACGCTACCCTGACTGACACCAGAGCGAGTGTCATACGAGTCAGAGCGGTACTTACCTAGTTGCACATATTGAGTACGATTTGAAAAATAGCAAGCGAATAAGTCGAGAAGCTTAGGAGCGAAACCAAAAGCGGATAACTTCTGCAACAAAAGATCATTCTGGACCCGATCAAAAGCTTTTTTAAAATCAAAATATGTTGCGTCAATTTGCCTTTTATGATCCATTTCTGCAACACAATAGTCAACAAAGTTGATCAAATTAGTAGTAGTCGATTTGCCCACTCTAAACCCGTGCTGGCTCTCGCTCAGTTGTTGTTTGACCTGTCTGGTGATATGACTATTTAAGATGTACTCAAATACCTTGCCGAGCGCTGAAAGCACGGCTATAGGCCTGTAATTAACTACTTGACTCCTGGAGCCATCCTTGGGTATCGGTGTAACGCGAGACACCTTCCACAAACTTGGATATGTACCATTTCTTAAGGCTAAGTTTAAAATATGTAACAATGGTTCCTTAAAAACGCTGATGCAGTCTTTAATAATGTAGGCCGGTAAACCATCGGGACCAATGGATGAACGAGCTTTCAACCGTTTCACCGCATGTAATAGGTCAGATTCATTGATGTGATCAAGACTGACTTGCGAGGAACAAAAATGACTGTTGGTCACATTTGCCGTTATCGTCGGCAGAGATATAATATCAAATAAAAAAACAGATTTGAAGTGACTTGCAAAAGCGTTTGCTGCATCTATTTGGGTCACAACTTTGCCATCATACTCAAATTCGGAACAAGCGCTTCGAGACTTTCGGGCCCTAACAAACGTCCAAAAAGTCTTCGGGTCCTTTTTTATATCCGTCTCCGCGCGCTCAATAAAGTTAGCATAGGCTTGCTTTATGAGTTCTTTTGTGTGTTGCCTATAGTATCGAAACATTTCCTTATTAAATTCTAAGCGAAGTTGCTTGTATTTCTTCAGGTGAAAATATTTACCTTTAATATTTCTTATAATATCCGATGTATACCACGTTGGATACGTATACTTATTTTAATATTCAGGCTGCCTTTTGATTGGGACATGAGCATTAATACATGATAAAAGATGAGCATAGAAAATACCTAATGCGTCGTCAACATTGTTGCACATTAATATCTCCGACCATGATAACGTTGTCAAGCAGTCGTACAAGGCATAAAAGTTTGCACGAGAAAAATTGTATTGAGGTGAGTCATGTTGTTGTGGATCTGTGTGGGACGGCGGTGGCGGGAGCTGAGCTCGCTCAGCCGCCGGGTGCGGCACGTTCAGGCGGACCCCAAGCGGCGGGTGATGCGCGTCCGGCGGCACTAATGGCTCCACATCTCCAACAACACACACACACACTCATCGCTCAAGTTGCTTAATACTAAGTCTTACATATTATCATAAGTATTTATAATGTTATTCTGTTGTCTCAGCTTACAAAAGGATAAAAAATAGGCATAGTGTAAATTTACACTCTGACTGCACGAGTTTAGGTTGAAATCACCCAATACAATTACGTCTAATTTTGAATATCGTTGAATGGCGGTTTCCAATAGAGTGAAAGTGTTTAGATACTTCTCATCCTTAGAGTTAGGAGGAATATATACGACACAGGACAGAATACGTTTGTGCTTCAAGGTAACAATAGCTACGACAGTTTCTGTATCGGTAGCGTAATCGCTAATGTTCTGTATTCGTTCAACGGGGAACTGCGCCTGTACCGCCAATAATACTCCTCCCCAACCAGCATCATTAGCGCAGTCATGACGCAGCACAGTGTACCCGTCAGGAAACACTTCCCCGTCACATATACTACTCACTAGGAAAGTCTCGGTTAAAGCGTAAATATGAGCAGATTCATTCAGAACCGATAATCTAAGCATGTTCAATTTCGACCGTAAACCTCTAACGTTCTGGTAAAAAATTGAATAGCATTTACATTTAGGCTTGAACGTTTTGTGTACCTTGTTTGCGAAATCCATTCCGCCATAAATGAATATTTTGGAAATTCCCACCCATGAGGGGTTAAATGTGTTGTAGAGTGGAGACCGCGCCTTGGCAAACGTAGTGTACGACGCCCTCCGGCTAGGTGGAGTGATGATATTCGCAAAGTGGCTGGCAGCGGCTGGACACGAAAACCCGACAAAGGGCTCAGTGGCGTGCCATTAGAGAGGCCTATATCCAGCAGTGGACTATGGCTGATGATGATGATGAGGGGGCTAAAATAGTCCCATGTGGGCGGGGCTGTGGACGAAGTCTAATTACTTATGTATAGATAATATAACCGGGCTTGAATGTTTAGCCAAATAATTTTAATAAAGCTAAGTAGTTTGGTAAGTATTAAATATTAATTAAAATCTCGTAGGTATAATTCACCTCAAGCTTAAACTCTTGCGTGATCTAAAAGAATCTGAAACGAACGGCTCCCAGTACTTAGAGACAATTTAATCAGTTAAAGTAGCTGTCTTGAAGAAAGGTCAGGAGCGAGTTGAAAGCATCTCGTTACGTTCAAGGATCGCTTAAGTACGTGCTACGCCAATACTTAAAGTACCAAGGACATGTACGCTTAGTATATTCGCAAGAGAAGGGTGTGGTGACATATTAAGTATGCATGTCGTACAAGCAGGAAAATTTGAAAGAAATATTAAATAATATGAGTCCTTCGTGGTCCAGTCGATAAGGTAGGCAGTATCGCGTCTAGGGATCGGGTGGAAATGGGTTCGATTCCCGGGTCAGGCAAAAGTTTTTCCAAATTCTCAGGAGAAGCAGTGAATCTGCCAATGTGCCCGGTAACGGCAATAGACTCGCCCCTTATTACGAGGAATTTACAAATTCATACTCTGCGTGCAATATTACATATCTGCTTCCCTTCGAGGACACATACCTACAGGCGTGAGTACACAAAATATAATTAAAAAAGGACTATGGGTAAAATGTATGGGCTCCGTCCCCATATACCAACACACATGGAATTGATGCCAATGTGTACCTTAAGTATCCACTACTTGATTGAAATCGTTTTTTTACCTTAATCTCTGGCATATATCAATAAAAAACAATTTATTATTATTAATTAACCTTTATTTTAATTTTACACTTGTAAGTTATTTTAACATTATGGTTATATTAACAAAACATGATTTAGTAACGATACAAAATGAAAAATAATGTATTTTTAAACATAAACGTTTATTTAAATGATTATGAATGAATAATTAGAAAATATAAAAATATAAATAAAAAGAGTTGAAGATATGGGAAAAAAGGCTGCTAGCTTTAAATGGAACTGGGCGGGCCATGTCAGCCGTATACATGAGGATCGTTCGGCGAAAATCTCGGCACTGTGGGTGCCAGAAAATGGTCGTCGTCGCCAAGGTTGGCCCCGAAAATGGTGGTGAGATGACCTAGACGCTTACCACAAGAGTTGGCTTGAGATGCAGGCGACAAGAGAGCGTGACAAGATTAGGGGCAGCCCTTTGCCCAGCAGTGGGACAGTACCTATAGGCTTAAAAAAATGAGAAAATAACGAATATAAATAAATGAATCATTTAAATTCATTGTCTTCTAATTATTCGTCCCTACAATGCTCATAGTAGGAAAATAACAATAGTGAGTGTCAATATTACTGGTCTATTATAACACTGTTTAACAGCTGCGCTGGCAGATTAAAATCTGTATGACGACCTATTCCCATGTACCATACAATCCATATAATATGTGCACAACTTCTTATAATAGATAAATGAGTAGGTGTTTTACAATTAATCGACAATGATACGTAAACGAAATATTTGTTTAAACGTTAATTACTATGACAACCCAATTCATTTTGGGCAACGTCCCCATAGTAAAAAATATCATCTTGCTAAGATACGTCAATTGAGCTACATTTCATTTCTGTTGATGGGTGGGGACGATTCCGCCCATTGTCCTTTAATCAGATTATTCGTAACCTCGGTGATTGCAACAACTATTGATGGCTAAGTCGTGAATTATTTTAAGTATTTAAATCATAAATGTACACTAAGATTAAATAAATAATTCGTAATACTTAAATTAATAATAAATATTTATTTATATTAAGTACTTATAACTGATTATCACTGATGTGTATCTATCGATTAGTATATAATTTATTTAATGAAAATACAAAAATAAACCTATATATGTATACTATATTGCAACGGTACATAATATACACCACTATTTTTTAATTAATACAAAAACTTTAAGGACAGATTAGCGAAGATATTATTATCATATATGTGACGTAAGAATTTCATAATATCAATAAAGAGCAAAGTTATTATCATTTGTTTATTGTAGAAAATCTCACTTAAACCATAGTCATATTTTACAATCCATTCACTAATTCATTGATAATATTCCATCCTGCTCATTCGCATTCTCTCTGTCGCACTTATGATGTAGGTAGCCATAGAAAATAAAATGAAGGAAAATAATAAATGTGGGTAGTTATTTTTTAATTTTGTTAATTCTACCCTCTTCTTCATACTTCATTCGGGCTTAGAACCGTTAAAATTTATCGTTTAACAAGTAATTAAATACGGAGGTATGTAATTAGAAGAAGAAGAAAGAAGCAAACAAATATCAAAATAAAAGATGGTGTTCTGGACTAAAAGAAAAGAGTAATTTTGGCGTATTTATGAAGTTAGAATCATCTGCTATTTACAAATTATTTTATCATCATCATGTCAGCCTAGAGACGTCCACTGTTGGACATAGGCCTTTCTCAAGGTGTGTGGAGAACACAGACCGATTTTGAGCCGCCCGCATCAAATTATTATTTACTTAAGTACGTATTATTTACTAAACTTACAAGTATTTCCATTGTCCTTCGAAATGTCCACCACCGTTGTCAAAAGCATCCAATATGCACTGTTTTAATTGTTTGACACTGACCCGGTCACTTTTGTACACTCACAATACGATGTCCATGGGTACACAGCTGCATTCGCGATTTTTCCACTCAAAAAGTACGCACGAAGCATAGCTACATACTCCCGTGATATGAACTGATATGATAGGCCATCGCGTCGGGCAAACGTAGACAAACTATTAACTTTTGCAACGAAATTAGATACGCTCACTTTAGCTAACAATTTAGTACTGTTTGTCGCATCGTCGGGGCGCGGCGCAGGCGCAGAGGGGCGGGGGGGGGGGGAATTTATCAATGGTCATTTTTACTATGATAGTACACGGGTCGGTCATAGTATTAGTATTGCATTTACCAATTATCACGTATTTTTGTGGACAGTTTTACTTAGTGTTTTTATTTTTCAACTACATAAATATGATCAGTTAAAGATACTTAGTGCCCTGTTAATTTTTTTGTACTAATTAAAAAATAGTGGTGTATAGCCAGACACAAGTTTATTACATATCTACTACTTAATAGGTAACAATCACTTCTTAGTACAAATATGTCAAACGCAACACATAATTCAATAAAAAAATTCACAACCCGGCATCAAACCTACACAGTTATGTACACACATCAACATTTAAACACCCCATGTTAAACTACAAAACTTACCAACCACAAAACCAACAATCTAATTCAAACTCCCACCTCGAAGAAACTAAGAATTACCCAAAGGAATTCAAATTACCCATCAACCGGGGTAACCAGTGACCCTTCATTACAAAAGCGGGTCACATCACAAAAATCTCGGCGTTGGGCACACCATCCCAACACATTACATGAGTAATATTTAATTTTGGGTTCGCCATTTTAATATTTTAGCCGAATACCTTCCGTATCCGGAGTCCCACAAGCCCCCTTCTTTTCAATATATTTATAAATGATATTAACTTGTACATAAAACATTCTAAATTCCTACTTTATGCTGACGACATCAAAATTTTCAGAAAAATTACTTCCTGTCTGCTTCTTCAAGACGATTTAGATAGATTTGAGCTATACTGCAGTTTCAACAACTTAGACATAAACGTTAAAAAATGTCAATTTATCACTTTTACTCGAAAAATCAATAATATTAAATTTAGATATGTCATCCAGGGACAGGAGTTGCAACAGGTTGAAGTAGTTCGAGCCTTAGGTGTTTTACATGACTCTAAGTTAACTTATGAAAATCATGTTGACTACATTGCAAAAAAAGCCAACAAAGCAATGGGCTTCATTCTGAGGTCGAGTTCCCAATTCAAAAATCTAAAGGTCATTAAAATTCTTTACTGCTCCTTGGTGCGCAGCATCCTTGAGTATTGCTCGCAAGTATGGAACCCGCGATACAATGTGTACATAGACAGGCTTGCATCTATTCAGCGTAGACTCTTAAGGCACTTACAATTCAAGTCAAATGCTTTGACAGTACTTACGAAGCAAGGTGTCGTAGGCATCACATTTTGCCACTTTATGAGAGAAGGAAATTTTCAGATATCACATGTCTCGTAAAAGTTGCACTGAATATTATAGATTCCCCTGATCTTTTATCTGAAGTCAAACTGAAAGTTCCTAATATGATGACTAGACGTATAACATATTTAGGTGTACCGCATTGTCACTCAAATTACAGACAACATTCTTTCTTTGTGAGATCTGCTAAGAGTCTTAATGCACTGGTTGATTTTCAGACACTTGATTTGTTTAACTCAAAGCCACTTCATTTTAACAAAACATTAACTCGTTCGTGGTTTGGTTCTCAAACTGTCTAGGTTTCGACGAAAGGTGTATGTACTATTTACTAAAAAAAATATCATTTTTTTTATTTAATGTAAATTGTTTCTCTTATATTGTTTATTTACTCTTAGACTAACAGACAAGTAAATTAGATATCCAATTGTGAAAACATGTTAATGGTGAATAGTTTCCAAATTTGTTAGCAACATTTGTTAAAAAGCACTGTATGTTTTCCGAAAAAAATAAAGTAAAGTAAAGTAAAGTATTCGGCCGCTAGGGTATGGTAGAATTAAGTGGACAGACAACACGATAGTTGGGGAAAATTGTGGGAATTTTATTAATAAGCCTGCCTAGTTTAGTTTAAGTGGGCATGATTGTCGGGTTCGGTTCTTGGGTAGGGTAAATTATTGCTACGAGTATATTTTGTTGACGTGGGCAAGAGAAGAATGTTAACATACTATCAAAAAAGGTTTTAAGTGAGGTGTTACCTTCACGAGGCATTCTTCTTATTTAATTAGAGTTTCGCTGGCACACTCCTGTTATTTTTTTTATAAACTCTTGCCTGTATCACCGAAGGGGTAGGTAGAGTTGTAATAATGCACCCATATCTCGCCATATTATGATACGGAATATATACGTAGAGCGAACGTCGTCCATGAAAAATAAATTCTCTTAAAAAATACGAATTTTTTAGCTATTATTTGTATAATTGTAAAAATTATTCAATTTCATGAACCTCATCGAACACTGCCTAGCAACGGAAGCTTATAAGGGTTAAAGATCAAAAGCTGATAGCAATATTACGTAGGCCAAGTAATCTATCATAAATCTAGCATAAGTTGAACTATCATTGTGCATGTATTTAGTTGAAAGGTAGACCACGTTAAATTGGTGTATTGCAAGAATACATTTTCGTGTTATTATAATAAAATCTTCCCATTATGCTTAAACATTTGAGAAGCGTAAGAAAAATTGTTTATATTCGTATTACTTCTAAGATTGGCATTTTCCTCTGTTCTATTTTAAGCCAGATTTCCTGTTAAACTTCTTACAAATATTGTCTCGAAGCAATAACATAACAAAGGCAGACCTAGGCTTGGAATAAGTCTTTAACGTATCTAAAATATTCCAATATATTTGATGACCGACTGGAGGACGTTCTCTGACCAGATTGGAGACATCCTTAAAAAATAACAGGTTATCACCCTAAACGAAAGAGCATGCATAAAAGATAGTCAGGATCGTTGCAAAAGGTGGTATGTAGTCTCTGTTAAACCATCCATGCATTTGTGCATCCAAGCATGCATGCTTAAGTACTTAGTTTATCCGTAGATTTATTAGATCCATAAATAACTTATGGATCCGTGCATCCACAATTAATTTATGGGAGCTTAGGTTAATATTAATTTCTTTTTGCTAAGTAATGCGCAGTTTTTCCACTTGTGGTACGCAGTTTGATCAAAGGCATATCGGAAATGACTTCCAATGTATTCAAGATTATGGGCAGGGAAGCGGCTGTAAAACATTTTATTTCCACTTGGTCATACCCCCGTCAACCTGATGGTAAGGGGCTAATAAAGTCCAGTAGCTGACTCCGTTTAAATAATACCTTGCTTGCAGATACATTAAAAGCGGAAAAGAAAGTTTCCTCTACGAAAAAAGTCCGGAGGGCAACTGGGATAACGCTAGGGCGATGATGACAAAACAAAGGGTGAAAACAGTCCAGAGAGTATTAAAAGATAATTATAAATATTAAAAGATGTGACCTACGTACACCTTCGAAAAGTACCATAGTGAGAAATGCTATATTTTTAAAGTAATTTAATATTTTATTTAGCTCCTACTGATCCTCTTTTTTTAGGGATCCGTACCTAAAAGGTAAAAAACGGAACCCTATTACTAAGCCTCCGCTGTCTGTCTGTCTGTCTGTCTGTCTGTCTGTCTGTCACCAGGCTGTATCTCATAAACCATGATAGCTAGAAAGCTGAAATTTTCACAAATTATGTATTTCGGTTGCCGCTATAACAACAAATACTAAAAATTAAAAAAAGTAAAAAATTAAGGGGGGGTCCCATACAAAAAACGTGTTATTTTTCGTATTTTTTGCTCAAAATTACTAACTGTTAAAGGTAGACGCTTTAAATTTTTACAGAATATGAAGTTGTATATAACCTTTCAAAATAAATAATTAAATTTTAAAAAAGTAAATAATAAAGGGGGGCTCCCATACAACAAACGTAAATTTTTAAGCAATTTGTTACTCGATCTTAATAAACAGGTAGAAACTTATAAAGTATTTAAGTGTACATACAACGAACGTGATTTTCTTTTATAGATGATGGTACGGAACCCTTTGTGCGCGAGTCCGACTCGCACTTGCCCAATTTTTAATATTGTATATTGAGACAAAAACAAAGTGTGTCACCTAATGGTAAGTGATCAGCGCCGCCTATAGTCTCTTGCAATGGCCGATGGATCACAAGTGCATCTTCTGACTACATGTAATGCGAGACAGACAAGACAAGGACAGAAAAAGGATAGAAAGAGTGTCAAAACTTTCGGCCTGCCATGCTACTTGCTGAAACTGGCTACACAGGTTTTAAAATACAGAGGAATATAATGGAATTGATCCCAAAAATGCTTCTACTATTATCGCGAAAGTCTATGAGGATGTATGGCTGTTTGTCACTCTTTCACGCAAAACCATAACAACTAAACCGATTTTGATGGAACCTTGCAGTATAAAACAATAGGTAGCTCAGTACTTAACAAATTGCAATAAATTCTGAGGATGGATGATTGTAACTGTTTCACGCAAAAACGGATTTTCATGAAACTTTTCAGACAGATTTATTCTCGTAGTTATTAAAAATTGAAACTTAAATTATCGTGATAACCGAGACCAACGTAAGCGAAGCTACGGGCTAAGCTAGTGAAAGATAATAAGGACTGAAATTTCAATCAAAATCACACAAAGACTAGCATTATAATACTACAATAGCTAAGTAAATATATACAGTGCGAAATAACTAATTTGACTGTATAGTAAAGTGTAACCGCTTATTAACTAATTGAGGCTTTCGTATCCTCTCTAAAATCAATATAGGATTATGTAATTATGTATTATCGCTAATTATAGTTGGTGTTAATACATAATAAGTAGGTACGTAATCTATTGATTACGTAGGGTGCGGTACGAATGGTGCGTGGGATTGGTTGCGTAGGGTGGCAGGCTGATTTCTTTTGGTGTCAACAATATGACATAGAGAAAACTATATCAAATATCGAAATCATCGTATAAATCGGTTTCATATTAAGCTCCTGGAAATGTAACGGGCTTTGCGTGTCATCTCTTTAAAGGATAAAATCCGCAACGAAGTTATCTGACAAAGAACCAAAATTACCGACATAGCTCACAGAATAAGTAAGCTTTAGTGGCAGTGGGCTGGTCATATCTGCAGAAAGACTGATGGCCGATGGAGCAAGCATGTTCTAGAGTGGAGACCACGACTCGGTAAGCGTAAGGTAGGGTGATCCCCGGCTAGGTGGACCGACGACCTGGAAAAGGTGGCTGGGACGGAGTGTATGCTAAAGGCTGAGGACCATGAACTGTGGCACGTGTTGGGAGAGGCCGATGTCCAGCAGTGGATTGTAATAGGCTGATTCATTGATTGAAAGATTGACATAACAGGTTGTGGCGAAATAATAATGACGGGTCAATTATATATGAAGGCAAATGTGTGTGGGCAAGTCGGTCGCGGAAGACCTCGTAGGACATTAGTCGACCCAGTTGGAATCCTTTTAAAGAAAGAAAAAGTTCGAAGCATCCGGAATCGGCGAGTATGTATAGAAAGAGTAATGAATGTAGAGGAAGTGAGGTTTGTGAGGAGCAAGTGGCGTTCTACTGTCTCTGCTGAACCCGACGGGGCAAAGGCGTGAGTTTATGTTAGTTCTGCCTTCCTTCATACGTTTTCACTTCTTTTAATTCATCTTTATATTCTTTTATTCTCTTTGGTTTGCAAGAAAGGGATAAATCATACTCATTCTCCAATATTTAGAGACCCTTCGCACGAAGTATGAGGCCAACTCTAGTGCCGAAGTAGTTTACACACAACTGTGCACACAACTAAGCTAACACCAAAACCAGGATTGACGACTTCAACCCAACTGTTAGTACGATAGTCTCTGATTTAAATTCCCCACAAGCGGTCACCCATCCAAGTAGTGACCTTTGTAAACATTGCTTAACTCTCCCGATCTATCAGAAACAGTAAGTCAATTCACGTTATAATATACGCTTTGACAGATAAAAATGAAGACAAAATTGATATCTATTTACAAGCAAAATTGTTCTCTATAATAGCTATGTAATAATCCTAATAAGATTTCTATAATAGAGTTAGTAGTAAATGGTGATAATAAATCTAATAAGTCAAGTCTTAGATAAATCTTAGTGCGCATTTGGGCTTTGTCATAAGTAATACTTATTTGTCTTTTTGACGTGATAATTGCAAGCTCAAATACGTAGGACATTAATACCTGTAGGTTACTTTGGCCCTTGACATAAATCGTAAAGACAGTGCAAACAAATATTGTTATGTAAAGCTTAAGTTTGTTTGGACGCGCTCTTTTCATAAACAACTATACCGCTATTTGCCTTTACTAAAATATTACCTATTAACAAAGTTGTTTCGGAGGCTGTAATTGTTAATTCTGATGAAACGCGTTTGGCTAGCGCGATGGACAGTGGCCTAAACATTATCATATTTTTAGAAGAGGCCCGCGTCCCGCAGTCGTACCTACCCTTTATATACATACACATACATACATATCGTCACGCCTTTTATCCCCGAAGGGGTATGCAGAGGTGTATTTCTACACCCTCTTTTCGCCAGATATACTTTAGTCCCACGTAATAAGGGGCGAGCCTATTGCCGTACCGGGCACATTTCCAGACTCCGTGCTGCTACTGAGAATTTCGTGACAGAAAAACCCAATAACACTGCCCGACCCAGGAATCGAACCCGGGACCTCCCGATCCCACGCGCACATTTATGCCGCGAGACCAACGAGGCAGTCGTATAGGGTTTGATGTCGAGTTTTCCGTCTCTACGCAAAGATGGTATTTGCATCGTGTTATCCCTTAGTCGCCTCTTACGACACCCACGGGAAGATAGGGGGTGGTGACACTTGTATTCTATGCCGTCAACCACCCTTTATATATGCAGCTCTAATATAATTTTATTAATAATATTAATATCAGGCAGAGATAGCCTAGTGGAGATACCAACAGACTGCCATGCAGAGGTATCTGCTTCGATTGCACGGCTCACACCATCGACTGTATGTACGTGCGTATTGAATTGTTAATTATGCCCCATGCCTTTGAAAGCATGTTAAAAGCCGTTGGTACCGGTGTCATAAAGATCGTCGTTTCGGGGAGTCAGTAGCTTTGAATAAACTGACACTAGATTAAACAATGGTATTTTGGTGTGGGTTTCGTAGGTCAGACAGTCGCTCGGTGAAAAAGCTAATAATCAGACATTTCGGTTGGACTAATAAGTTTTCTCCCGAGTTGCAACTGAGATAACTAGGACGATGATGATTTTTCACAAATGAAAAATATTACAAACTACCCAACACGGGAATCGTTCTATCAAACCCACTAACCCATACTAGAGGTCCAACAAAGAAATCAACACAATGTAAACCCAACGATTTCCCAAGGTCCTTTATTTAGGACAACTAGGGTTACCACGTACGTATATTTCGGCGCCTGGGCACCCTCACTCGTACAATAAAACGAACCATCTCCAGTGCGCCCATATATACTATAAGAAACAGCTTAAATAGTTCGTAAAATATCCACATCATTAAACTCTCTCCTAATGAACAAAAAAAGCATACAAAATACCTACTGTTTTCTGTAATAAAATGCCAGAGAGGGTTATTACGGAAATTCGGAAGCGACATTTTATAAAGCTATTCATTGGGAATATGTGATATTTTAACAACAATGTTCCACTATTTAATGTTTATCTTGTTATCTGCCTATAGACGATATAGAGCTCGTTCTTTAAAAGAATCTGTCATTATCCAGTAGTAGTAGGCAGGCCACAGACCACTGCTGGATAAAGGCCTATTAAAAACACCCTGTGGCCCTATAACCCTATTAATGTAATTAACTTCTATCTGTATTAGGTAGCATTACCCTTTCGCTTAGTCAAGTGTATGTGTTCTATTTATATTGCCACACATAATTAACTTAAATAAATATATAAATCACTGCACACTAATCCACAACGAAGTAGGTACCTACCAAGGTAAATGCTTATTACACATTTAGATAAGTAATAATTAATAATCGTATCCTTTGTTTCATTATTTGTTAACACATCGGCGGCGTAGGTAAAAGGCCCAGACTTTAAATCGAAAAGCTGATTTAAAAAACTCTAACTTAGAATTCTGCCTACTAACTAAAATAAAAGCTTATCTTACGCAAATCTGTTATTAACCTATTTACACTCGGCTCAAATCTTGATTGACTTCTGGTCTGTACAAAGTAATAATAATTATTGCACACTACATATTATTTAATAAATCAGCTAAAGCGGTCGGAACCAGTAGCGCGACTGCGCGAACCGCACCAAAATAGGCCTAGCAATTTCCATATGGTTTGTTAATAAACGAAATTAATTTAGACATCGCGGCTTGCTATTCTACATTTGCAATCTATCACGGCGCCATTTTATAAATAAATGGAATAGCGAAACGGTCCAACAGTTTTGACTACGTGCTTAGATCAACTAGGTATAAGAGCCGGCGCATAGGTATAATAATATAGCGAAGTGCGTCATGGGTCTTCTTTTCACCACCCCCTTCGGGATAGAGAGAGCATTTATCACTGTCAACTATTATCGACATTGCTCTCATTTTAAAATACTTAGTGCAAAAACAATTCTCACATAATAGATTTTTTGTGTGTGTGCGTGCGTGTTGTACCTAAACATTTTTAATAGGTATAATACATATTATAATGGGTAGTGAGCTATGTATTTCGTGTAGTGACCGTATACAAAGGATAGCTCATCCCGTGTGTGACGTAAGAGGCGGTTAATAAACACGAAGCAAATAATATCTTTGGAAAGAGATGGAAATCTCTATATCAACCCCTGTTTGAACCAGTCTGGCCACCGTGGTAGGTAGCCGCTCATAATATCGACAGTCACTACATCGATGGTCGCTGTATCGAAAACGTTCCATCGACGGGCTATTGTATCGACAGTACCCCAAATCGATGGTACGCTACATCGACAGTACCCCAAATTGTTGGTACGCTTCATCGTTAGTACACTAAAACGACGGTATGCTACATCGAAAGTAAACCAAATCGATAGTATGCTGCATCATCTGTCTTTTAAAAAATAAATAAAGTTAATTGTTTTACATAGTCTATAGATACCTACTTATTGAAACGTATACGGTATACATAGTTACCTACTTACTTATTAATGCAAACTGCCTTAAATAGTCTATAGATATAAAACAAAGTATTTTAATTTAATAGATAATCAAGAGCTCTTTGAATAGACAACTATAATCTATTTTTAACACCAAGAAGCACTGCAGTACCAAGCTAACACGAAGCAACCCACACAGTATTCAAATATTCGCTCGAATTAAACAATAACAAACACGATGTGGTTTAGAATAGCATGACACTTGCATTTCGCCGTATGGATAAACAGATGTGGGTAACACATATAGTTGGACACGTAATCAGACTTTGACGTTGAATTTGACTTTAATCGTACTCTTCAAAAGAAGAGAGAGTAAAGGGGTGTTTTGTACATAAAAAGGGCAGAACACTTCATAAGACAAAACAAATACCTGCCTAACTTCATAACATGAGTTTTACGAGATGATTTTCGACCTGCCTAACTTCATAACAAGAGTTTTACATACATACATACATACATACATACATATCGTCACGCCTTTTATCCCCGAAGGGGTAGGCAGAGGTGCATTTCTACACCCACTTTTCGCCAGATATACTTTAGTCCCACGTAATAAGGGGTGAGCCTATTGCCGTACCGGGCACATTTCCAGACTCCGTGCTGCTACTGAGAATTTCGTGACAGAAAAACCCAATAAAACTGCCCGACCCAGGAATCGAACCCGGGACCTCCCGATCCCACGCGCACATTTATGCCGCGAGACCAACGAGGCAGTCAACAAGAGTTTTATGAGATGATATTTGACTGCACGGATGGCACAGTTCTGTACTGCAATAATACTACTGTAATACTGTGGGTTCGATCCCCACACGAAACCACACTTAGTGTGATTTACCATTTGTTGTTTTGAGTCTGAGTGTACTTTGTGTCCGTTGATTGAATTTTTGTAATGTCCCCCGTGACAGAAAATTTATTTTGTTAGTGAGCGAGTTATTAATTACAAAAAAAAATAATGTCTGCGTAGGTTACGCAGTAAGCATAAATAATTACACTCATCATATTAACTACACATTATAATAAGTTAATAAACTTTATTATCTCGAATAAGACATTTCACGTGGAGCACCCTACCCTGTCTACCTATCATCCGTGCAAAGCTGAAATGGGACGCTAGTTTGCAATGGAATAGGTAAGTACCTATGGGGGCAAAATGTTAAATAGTAATAAAACCTATAAATACTTTTCAAAGATACGCTAGATACTTACTTTTGCAAGCCTTAAAAAACAATAAATTACTTATTTGTCTTGAATCAAATAAAAGCAAAGGTACTTACGTACAGCCAAACAAAAAATAACGACGGCACCTTTTAAAGGACGTGTTCAGTCTAGGTTTTTAGTCTAGATAGATTATTAGTTTCCGTCTTCGACAGATAACGTCAAGGCTAAGTAACTAATCAAGCTTCGAAATTTCGTCTAACTCAGGCTTTGAAAGGTTTGCTCTCTTAGGAATAAACGAATGAGAAACCGCTTTACTGAAATGTATAGGTAAAAGAATACAAAATAATGTAGACCTGTTGGCCGATAGAGTTAAATTATTACTTAGAGTAGACTGGTGGTCGGATTACGACTGCTTTAAGTCATAGAGTTGGCCTAATGGCCATTTTCGGAATATATATCACTAAAGATTATATTTTACTATCAATACAAAAAATAAAGGAAATTGGTTAAGCACAAAAGTTTTCTAAACTATCTTATCTTAACTGTAAGTACGTAATAATTATACAAATATGCTTAATTATAAGATTATCCTTATAAAACATGATTAAATCATAGAAAACAACATTGATATTGATAGCTGAAAAGTTGTATTTTAGCCATAGCCTTGTATGTGTAGACCTTATATGTGTTAGTAAACGTACATAAGTACTTGTTTGTATAGCTTGTCTTTAAATTCGATGAAACTCATGTTGAAATAAAATAAATAACAAATTAGAACTCCTTTATGGCGTATTATACCTTCTTAATTAGTCTGTTTTATACTGCATGTAATGACAGATAAAGAAAAAGTGTCACTACCCCATTTCATTCCGTGGGTATCGTAAGAGGCGACTAAGGAAATTCACAAAGCAAATAATACCATTGTGAAAATTCGGAAAACTCGACAACAAACTCTACATATGTAATACCAATCCGTTTGGCCAGAGTGTTGTCATTGTGGCCACCTTCCACCTGGACCCTGAGGCCTTAGTCCAACAGTGGACTTCAAAACGTTGCCTGTATGATAATGATGAGAATAATAAGCCTTGTTGTGTTTTAGGCTTTCTAAATCACAAAATCGAATTTCATGTTATTTCGTATAGAGAACACTTGAAGCCCAAAAAGTACCTACCGCTATTTTTTTTAATCATCTCTCAAGGGGATAAACCGATTTCCCTTCGGATAAAATCGCGAAGAATCACCAATCCATCGCCCCAAAAGCACAGATTAGGAAATAGTTACTTCCAAAATGTTTTGTGCAGAGGTGGCATACGCCCATTTATTACAAACTAGAGGACGCCAGCAGCTATGCCTGCACATTTTTTAAATTCATATGTTTTGACCGATCCCGTGGGTATTTCGGGAAATCCCTTCTTAGTGTACCCCTACGATCCCCAAGGAACATACATGCCAAATATCAGCTTCCTACGCCCAATAGTTTTGGCTGTAGCGTGTCTGTCAGTCAGTCAGTAACGCAAGGATTTTATATATTAAGATTATGATTTTAAAATAATTTTTATGGCGTCGAGTAGGTAATATAAAACAAGAGACTATCATATTCAAAGCTCTTGTAACATTCTTAAGCGATAAAGCTCAAAATCCATTTTAGATCATAGGCTATGAAGACTACATATTATTTTTGTCTTGAAATGTTTTAAAGCCAATAGCGACAAATTTTGACCGATCTCAAAAGTAAAATTCTTTGTATTGGACACACTATTTATCGAGGAAGGCTATATTAGGTAGCCGTACTCGATAAATAGTGTGTCCAAAACATATTATAAGTAAATATATACCTATAGTATGTTATTATGTACTTAATCCCTATATCCCACGCTATGAGCCACGGGTTCAGTAACGCGGGTTTATATATAGGTAATTTTCGTCAAGAGTCAATCTCATTGTAGGTAGGTACGAGTTCGTGGTACGAAAATGGGTCAACCGTCAAAGTAGGTAAGTACCTAGGTAGGTAATGTAACAAGTCTTAGATTTAAGAATTTATAGTCGGATACCTAATAGGTACATATTTAAGTAAATAGGGACACATATTATCTGTTTAACACTTAAAATGGGATTCTGCCGTTTTTCTGAAAAGATTTTGACAAAATTTCAGTACCCAAACAAATTTTAGCAACCTTTTTTTATACCATTGCAATATTTCAAATGATTTTAGTACGCATATTTTTATTTGGTCAAATTTTTACTTGGCAAAATATTACCAAGTATAATGTCATTGAGGCATATGGTCTTTAATCAAATGATTTATCACAGCAAACAATCTTCACACAATAAACGTTTGGTGATATTAGTTTATTTATGGAAGAAGTTAGAGTAGGTTAATTATTTAAAAAATGGTAAGGTTAGGTTAGGTTAGAACTGTGACCTCCTACGCACGAGCCGAGCGAGCGAAGCGAGCGGTGCCGCGTGCGCGCGGTAGCGGCCGGCGAGTGCCAGAAAAGACTTGCTTTAAGCGTCTAATACACGGTTTGAAATGCGGTATAAAACCAAGGTCACCTTGAACACAAGTGAGATGCGGATTGCCAACTACATGGTTTGAAACCAAAATTACCAACAGTGTTTTTAAAAACGTTGCGCGGATAGGACGTGTCGTAATCTCGTTGACGTACCTACAGTATTTTATACTACAACAACGTCATGACGCCTTACCTATCTGTACAACAAAAAGTTGGAGTGAGTCTTGCGATTTCAGTTGAACGGAAAAAAGAAAGAAAAAAAGAATATGGCTGAAGCGATGGTTAAAGGAGAGATTAACCCTTAGTCATATAAACTCAATTAATTTTCTGGACTTTGAGGACATAAATAACATTCTAAGAATGGATAAAGAAAGTTTTTACGAATGACTGTCAAAGGTTAGGCCATTTATAACTCTGGCGGGACAATACCCGTCGGGGGGTAGCGAGGAATGCTTTGGTGAAACCCTACCCTTCGACACATGGGTATATGAGGAGAAAAAAAATAGGCCATTTATAACTAAAAGTAATAGTTCTATAAATTCAGTGATCACTTCACGTTCAAGTTGCTCCATCTTATAGATTAAACGTTAGTAACGTGCGCCCGCGCTCGCTACCGTAGCGTGACTGTCGTTCGCGTGGTTTTAAACAAGCGGCTAGACGGTTTCAAACACGTTTCAAACCATCGCTAGAGGCAATGGTTTGCAACGCAAGCTGTGCTGCCAAGGGCGTTTGAATGTCACATGAAATGTAGCATTAAACAACTGTCTATACTGTTTCAAACCTCTGTTTCAAACCGTTGTTTAATACCGTGTAGCAGACGCTATAATATAAAAAAGAGATTGTTTTTAATAGGCTATCCGGAACTGAACCATTTAGATTAGGATAATTATTGATTTTGCGTAAAAACTATTATTTCAACTGAAATATTTGACTAAATAAATAATGTTAAAAGTACTAGTTGGTAAACAGGTTATAGTTTAAACGTTCATTTCCCAAACATTAGGTTTGATGGAAACATGAGATTTTTTGCAAAGTAATAATTTGGCAAATGAAATTACGCGAAAAATTTTTTGGGAAGTGAAAATTTGTCAAATTCCTTTCGGTCAAACAAGGGAGACCCACTTAAAATAGCACAGTGATTAGATTGGTAAGTGCGTACCTATTCTGGTACCTAGGTACGTAAAAGACAATATGGCATTGGGTTAGGCAGAGGTGTATCATACATCCCCTAGGTACTTAAGTACCTACCTACAATAATAATTACACTCAAATTTTATCAAGGCACTTAGGTACAACATTGATATGCACCTACCTACCTATCTATTTCCATTTCGGTTTGTACCGATATATCAAAGCCAACATTGCCTAGCCTGAGGACTAAATAGAGATTTCTGAATAGTATTAAAATCCTAATCTCAATAGGTATTTTATATTGAAGTAGGTATTTAATTTAAAGATAGGTGTGGTAATACCCAGAACTAGCTCAACTATCCCGAGTCAAAATAGGGATTTCTAAAAATGTTGATATCTAACTGTCTTAGATATATATATATATATTCTATGCCGTGTGGTTGACGGCATAGAATACAAGTGACACCACCCCCTATCTTCCCGTGGGTGTCGTAAGAGGCGACTAAGGGATAACACGATGCAAATACCATCTTTGCGTAGAGACGGCAAACTCGACATCAAACCCTATACGACTGCCTCATTGGTCTCGCGGCATAAATGTGCGCTGGGATCGGGAGGTCCCGGGTTCGATTCCTGGGTCGGGCAGTGTTATTGGGTTTTTCTTTCACGAAATTCTCAGTAGCAGCACGGAGTCTGGAAATGTGCGTGGTACGGCAATAGGCTCGCCCCTTATTACGTGGGACTAAAGTATATCTGGCGAAAAGTGGGTGTAGAAATACACCTCTGCCTACCCCTTCGGGGATAAAAGGCGTGACGTTATGTATGTATGTATATATATATATATATCTTTCTCTGAGCGTTATCCCAGTTTCAGTCTGGGGTCCGCTTTCTAGTCTAACCGGATTTGGCTGAATATTAGCTTTTCCACGGAGCGACTGCCTGTCTGACCTCCGCAACCCGCAGGGATAGCGATATTCCATGGTTTAGACTAGTGTCAGTTTATTTAGAAGGTTCTAACGCCCTGTAACGACTGTCAAAGATCTTCATGACAACCGGTACCGACGGCTTAACGTGCTCTCCGAGGCACGGGACAAGCGATAATTAACAATTCAATACGCACATAACTCCGAAAAGTCATTGGTGCGCGCCGTGGATTCGAACCTGATACCCTCTGCATGGCAGTCTGTTGGTATATCCACTCGGCTATCGCTTGGCTTATATATATATATATATATATATATATATATATATATATATATATATATATATATATATATTTACACCCACTATATATTACACCCACCATATTATTTACACCTCTGCCTACCCCTTCGGGGATACAGGCGTGAGACTATAAATTAAGAAAATCATACCTATCTAATTGTTATCACAATTTCTTGTAAAATGAAAAAAGCATGTAAATTTATGATAGAAATGTATCTAGGTAGGTACAAAATTAGGCGGACCAACTAGATAGGTATCTGCTGGTCTATATTATCGTAATTCCATAAGATCTTATATGTAGTTATCTACAGATCGATTTAAAATAGCTAACATCTATTCCTGTTATTTACTGTTTGATTTAATACCTACTGGAGTATCTACAGCGAATGAGATTTGAATTTCAACAAATTCCTCAGCTTTAGGTAGAGCATATGAACAGATAATTAACATTAAATATCATTATTATTTAAGTATCTAGGTATTTAGATGCGCACATAGGTGTAATAAAATGAATATACTTATATTAAAGATACGTAAGTTACTGAATAGGTATGATGTGCAACATTAATAGGCCTTGCTTTGCGAACGTGGCAATAAATGTAAATGTAGAGTACATACTAGAGTCTTTGAGTAATTATTTAATAAATTTATTATTTTGACGTTCATAAGCGTCACATTGTGACCCAAATGAATAAAGGATTTTTGAATTGGGCCCAGGTTTATCGATATATTATAAAATGACGGTCATTATTTAAATAGTTTTGTACACTAGCTAACAATGAGAGTTCGGATTATTTGCCTCAACAGAACAAGTAGGTACCTACTTAGGTACTTAATTTATATTTGCAAATATTAACCTATTTGATATGTTGGTAAAAACACAGATATCAACATAGTTCCTATAATGTTTAAAACAGATAATCGCAAGTGAAAATGTACCTAAGGGATCTGTATTTATTGTTAATCAATTTCGTCTTTTTCGTTTCGGTATAATTAGTTTTGAGTTAAGTTCTAACTTCAAATATACACCTTCAACTTTGTGTGACAATATTCCCACTATTACACAATAAGATAAGTAAGATTTAAAAAAAAATCGGCCTTTAAAGTAAACTCAATCAACACTCCCAGTGAAGTTGAAGGCTTATCGGCCAAACGCACCGAGATACTTAGGCAATTTCATGATCACTGTCCTGTATGAAAAGAGCGGTCGGGTCATAAGCCTACCTAGCGAGAAAATAGCAATTTAAATAAACCAACCTGTTATACTGCACAGATACTAAGATTCCCAGAATTCTTGAATACAGCCAAGTCAAACACAAACCTTACTAATAAATCTTATTTCACATAATCCCGCCACAATAAAACATTTTAATCACACACCAAACTCAATAAAATGCCCTATATGAGAGCCAAAACTTCAATTGTTTAAAACACTGAAATCCAACTGTTTAGCTTCAATTTTACGAGCGACGTAATTCGGGAGAGATAGCGCGACTAACGTGGATAACACGTCCATACACCGCGAGCGAGCAGGCTTAACTGGCCGCTGGCGTGCGCCGTTCAACCGTTGCCATACTTGCCTTAACGTGTAAGCTCGCATAAAAAATAGAGCGGAGTTTGTCGATATTCCAAATTCGAATTTTTAAAAATCAAGCTGGTTTATTATACAATAATTAATTCAAATATTTGAATTATTTATTGTATAAAAAAAATAAAAGCATTTTGAATTGTTTATTTTATGAAATGAAATAAATTTCGTAACGTCCGTGTCAGTTTGAGTTGTTTTAGTATAAAACTGAAAATAGTTTAAGTCTTCGTAAGTATACCTAAATAAACAGTAGGTAAATTGGTAACCCACTTCGGCATTTAAGCTGTAACGTAAGTTGACGCTTTGACGCTGTGGAAATACAGTAACGCTGGTTTCAGAGTGACGCGCGCGGCGAGCGCCGTCGGCCAGCGCGTCTCAACAGCGCGTTTGGCGCGCGGACCACTGTGAAACGAGTTCGCGTTTCTCATTGCAATGTATGAAGCTTCGGCAGCGCGGCCGGCGCGCGCGTCTCACACGCGGCGCGTTTGAACTGCGTGACTATGAAACGCTACTACTAATCTAGTGTAATTGTAAGCGCGCGCGTGTGGACGGCGCCGGTCAAACGCGTGACTCTGAAACCAGCCTTAGTAGTTTTCGCGCGCTGGTGAAAAAGCGGCCGAAAATACTTAATCATGAGCGAGAGGATTTCATTTGAGAGGGGGCAAAACATTGCCCATAGAGTCGACAGCATAAGGAATAGATTAATAAATGAGAAGCTTTTTGGCGCTATGCAAAGGCAAACAGACATCTACCACCTATCTTACTTCCTAAAACTACGAAATGCAAGACGATAGAAGTCTGTTAAATGGGTACTCTTGTAAGTAAAAAGTACCAAGTCAACGGATTTTGATGAAACTATGCAGTAATTTAGATTGTAGGTAAATTGGAATAAAATGTCTTCTTTCGTCGCGGTATCTGACGCGGGCAGAATGTAGTGTGTAAATAAAATCAAAACATACGAAGATATCTTTTTGATTACGTTGTCTTTTTAGACTTCTTTGTTTCTGTGGTAAAGTTTGAGTATAGATCATCCCAAAGCCTCCGATGGCTTAACGATTCTTGTCCTAAGACAAGAACAGGCACCGACGGCTTTACGTGCCCTCCGAGGCACGCTGCCGTTTTTAATATCTACATCGTTGTGGCATTTATAACTAGCAGTCACCCATCCAAGTGGTAACCTATATTTAAACATTACTGAACTTCGCCGATGTGTTAATACTAATAAATAAGAAAGAAAATGATTACTCAAGTTAAATAGCACTAGTTTTGCCAGTAGGTAATAGTTTCGAACTCTTTTAATAAAAGCTAACGAACGACACCTCCGGACTAGCTCATGCTTTTAACATCAAGAACTTTTTGTGTCTATTAACTTCGCAGAGACGTTTAACTAAACTGTGCAAGATGAGGTTAAAAACTATCTATTATATTTTCAACTTCTCGCGTGCGGCTTTGACTAGGTCGGGCAACTTTGGCTAATAGATTATATTTGTTAGGAGTGCGTGTAATAGGTGGCATGGAGTTGGGATTCTTACCCTTTTTATTACTTTGACTTCAACATATAATTTCTTTGTATTGTTTTTATAGGCTCATGTCTGTGTCCCCTAAGGGGTAGGCAGAGGTGTAATATAACATCCACATTTCTTCATATTATTATGATTATTTCAGTCCCACATAATGATCAATAGGGGGCGGGCCCGTCACCGTTATTGAGCCCTTTGCCAGACTCCGTGCTGCTAAGCTGAGAATTCAGAATAACTGAGTAACAGTTTTTCCTGACCTGGTAATCGAATCCGGGACCTCCCGATTAACAGATGCATACGTTATCTACTGGACCACGGAGGTGATCAGAACTATTAATGTATACGGTAATGAGTGGGTGAACAAAAGATGCAGTTAGATTTATCGAATTTGTTTTAGTTATCTCGAGCATTCAATTCTTTTTACGACTTTGCACCCACAGCAACTCTCTTCGCAACCGCTTCATGTTCCATAGAGTCCAGTTCAAGACCAGGTGACTCCTGCTCTATGCGAGTGACTCGCCACCTCACCAATTAATATGTTGAGGTAATTTTCTCAAATTATAATTAGGTATGAATGCGCAGCCCCTTTAGTACGCAGACAAAACGAAACTAATCTAAGCGCACCCCTTGACTTACATTATTTCATCAGTAATATAACAAAGCGTGAACTTAATTACTCAGGCATTCAATACAATTACTGCAGTGATAGACACTCACATAGGCAATTAATTATGATAGTCTGGATGCGGTCCGCGGTCGACCATTTAGTGACCCCCGACCGGCTTAGCATTCGGTCAAATCAAATCAAATTCGTTTATTTGGGTGAATATGGTACATAGGGCTTGATATAAACAATTAGGTAAACATAATTATGGTATCGCTTCGTTAGAACAACAAAAAACATTCTAGTAGGTACTCATTTGTGTATTATTTTGTATAAATTTTGCTGACAGAGAGTGTAAGAGTCAATGACTGTCAGACTTTCATAAAGAATTCCAGCATCTTAAAAAAATATTTGTGAATCAGACAGATTTTCTTTAGTACCTATCGTAGAGTTAAGGCCTTGCCACACGGCACAATTTTACCACTGATCAAATTTTCAATCGAATTGGCTTTTCCCGTCTACACGACACAATCAAATCACTGATTTTCATTTCGTCCACCCGATTGGTTAAAATCTGGTGGTACCGCCCACCCGATGAACTTGAGTTGGACGACTGGCGTCTGCACGTCACGATTGTGTCGTCATGAGTGTGGCAAGACCTTTAAGTGCTTAAAAACCGGTGGACGAAAAATATCTCCTTTTTAAATGATGCCAATAAAATAATTTTCTATACAAAATTAAAGTTATTTAGGAAAAAGGCGTACTCTAACCTATTGGCTTCATTAAACGGAAAGTAACTAACTATTTCTAAAATAATTTACTTTGCTGCCACCCTAAAATAAACACTAAACATACCACATGTAATGCAAACATTAGGTACAAATATTTAATTATCAGCTGCTGCCAGTGCTGTCCAGCTCGCGTTATATCTTTTTAAAATTAAATAAATGGTGCCCTATGTTCATCTGTGTCCATAAAACGATAATTATAAAAAAAACGCGATGATTGGAATCAGAAGTTTAGGAAGAGTACGATACAAACTTGCATTATAAACGTTTATAGCGTAACGAAGAACTTTCTAATATGTATATAAAAATATCAAGAATAAGTACCTAACTATAGGTATAATACTTACTAAGTAGGTAACTGTACTAAGTAATTATGTAAGTAACTCAGAACATGTTGATATATAGTAATATGCCAACAGGCCAACATGATTGAAGTACCAGAGTATCAACAACCGACAATGGTGCAACGGTAACGGTACGCCGAAACCAAATCACCCAACCCAATTTTAAAGCTGTGTCTTCATAAAAGATGAGCGAGGCTGCTCATAGACTGCACGGTGGGCGTAGTGGTTTAAGCGGTCGTCTCGCCGCTTGGTACTGCGAAGCGTGTCGTGGATTCGATTTCCACACGAGACAATACTTTGTGTGATTTACAAATAGTTGTTTCGAGTCTAGGTGTACTTTGTGTCCGTTGATTGAATGTTTTAAAGTCCCCGGCGACACAGGAATTTATTCTTAGTACGGGAGATGTCTTTAAAAAAAAAAGAAAAAAGCTGAGCGGTGCGCAAGGGAATTATTAATCATAGTGAAGTGAGACCAGCGAAGATG
The DNA here is from genome assembly GCA_944739405.2 of Euclidia mi. Taxonomy (NCBI): domain Eukaryota; kingdom Metazoa; phylum Arthropoda; class Insecta; order Lepidoptera; family Erebidae; genus Euclidia; species Euclidia mi. The sequence goes on from OX123205.2 coordinate 24,060,706, forward strand.
AGCTATTATATATGACGGTATTCTTTGTCTCTTATGCTTTGCATTTTGACATTATATACATTCACGCAGCTATACTTGGACAATGAAAAGAAATTTGGGAAGGAGAGCGGGATTATATCTTCGATTATCCTTTCCTGTCTTTGCGTTGGTTTTACGCGTTTGATGCTTGGTTGTTATCGCTGGGCTACAGGTAATCTCCTTTCGCCGGGATATACCGTTGGAGCCTATTCTGGATAAAAAAAATATGTCAGAGGGATCCGGACATCACTATATAGGCATATCATGTTGAAAAGCCTAATATAAGCTACAATACTGACGAGACTTTGGTATCAGATGAGCAAAGCAAAGCCACTTTTAGACAGGTCATCATATAGATGGTTTGCCACTTGCTTATCGATCGCTGCCATACTTCAGTGGGCAAGTCAAACCGTTGGCCCGATTCAAGAAAGTCATCTTTATTACGACACATCAGAGATGTTTGTGCAGTCTATAAACTCCGATATAATCCGAAAAAGCAACAAAATTTATTTGTGAGACATATTCTTAACATCTCATAGCTTGCCTCACATCTCATCATATTTTTCTCACGTCTCCTCTCATTTCTATAGTAAGCACACCCTAACTTGACTAAAATTAATCGACACCTGAGCTGAATGTTATTACATACACACCTGTGTTGACATTATACAACCTCTAATAATATCCAAGGGTCCATTACTGTTTAATGCGAACGTCTTCGATGGAATAATTGTTTTGGCAATGTTGTGGAATAGCAGCGATAGCCTGGTGGCTATCGCTGCTATTCCACAACATTGTTATTCCACTAGTCTATTGGTCCAATAGACTGCTATGTAGAGGGTCTCGAAGGGCGTCGCCAGCCGGTTGCCTAGGGGAGTGCAAGGACGCCAACCGACGACCCGATAGGGTGGGTGGTCAATTTGATATGGAAAATGAGAAAAGTATTGAGAAAATAATATATTGTAGGGCTTTTTTAATCTTTTTGGGGGCGGGGGGGCATCTGCCCCTTTGGCGACGCCTCATTCGAGTGCAAACCCGCGGCGCGCACCACTGACTTTTACAGGCAATGTATGAATTAAATTCTTGAATCATTAAGTATTGACAAATTAATGACACGGTATCTATTTTTTTATGACAGTAATAGGTTTATTGCGTTATTAATGGCTATATTTCATAAATCAAGGATTTATGAACAGATTTATGAACTTTAAAAAGTTAGTAAAGAATTACAATATTCGTGATCGAATATTGTGATTCTTTACTAACTTTGTAAAGGCGAAGTTTATTTGTATGTTTGTTCACGCTCGTCTCCAGAATTGCAAAACAACAAAAATAATATCCTGTCATCTAAGACCGCGGTTACACCAGCGATATTTAGGGCTACTGCTTCGCACCCGTGGTTCATAGCGTGAAGTTAATTTTATGTAACCTATAGGCTTCCTCGTCAAGCTATTGAATACAAAAATAATGATTAAAATCGGACCAGTAGTTCCTGGGAATAGCCTGTTAAACCAAACAAGGACACAGACACGAACCGCGAGCAATGCCGCGGGCAAAGCTATTGTAACAAATAAATAGTAAGTTTTTCTGTACGATATATCACAATTATTGACAGACACACTTTTGTATTGATCGTTATTATTAAGTAATATTTTACAACTAATAATTTAGTTCAATTTGTTACGTCAAAGATAGCATTTAACGGAGATACAATAAGTTAGTAAAGCTGTTAAACTGTCATAATTGTCGTTATTAGTATAACATTTATTTGTCAATAGGTAGGTACCTACTTTGTGATTTTTGTTGTAAATATTATATATATTACAGCGAAATATATTTGCTATGAGCTTTTTTATATGGCTACACAGCGCATATATTTAAACATTTAAGACACCTCGGCACTAGTTTTTATAGCGTAGGCGTTCTGAAAACGAACACGACAAACAAGCATACGGATAGCCTAACGGTAAGCAGTTACCACACACATAGCCATTCGCAACACCAGAGGAGTCACAAGAGCGTTGACGATATTTTAAAAAGAAGTACCTACGCTTGTTTCATGAAAGTTTGAAGGTGTAGGGGTCTGAATATGTGTTTTTGTGTGAGAGATAAAAAAAAGATTCTAAAAGACGAAATATATATTTTACTGGTACCAGTTGTTCACAGATATACTATAAATAAACTATAAAGCTACGACTGTATGGGAGCGTGGAGACGACTGCTGTGTCGCACTTATAGAATATCGTGCCTTGTATATAATTTGTAGCGTCAGCAGCCGCTACAAAGGTGATTTGATATTTTAGATTGTTGTTTTATGACTTTCTTGCTGATTTGTAAAGTGCAACTAACGTCTACCGGGCACATCATTAAGCGAGAGATAATTAATTTATAAGTTTTATAACACACACATGACTTCGAAAAGTCAGAGGTGTGTGCCCCGGTTACCTGGGGATTGAACCTGAGACCATCGTTTCGGCAGTCGTTACGTACACCCCCAAGCTTTCGCCGCTATTATTCTAAAATTATACCTTGTATCTAACTCTTTGGAAAATAACATAATCCCGTAAGTATATCCTATATATTGTAACAAATTGAGATGGAACTAAAGTCATGTAAATAAACTATTAGATGATGACATTGATGCGGCGGCGTTTTACGACGCCTAAACCGTGTATTAATTTTCACTTTTAAATAAACTATTGGTTTCATTAATTATACCGACCTTAAATTCAAGAGATTAAAATTTTCACACTGTACATACACTAACGTGTTCAAATAAATATTAAAAATAATTATTATATTGGCTCATTAGATTTGCTCTATTCTCTTTAATAATTCACGTACCGAATGATTACCTATCCATGAACATTGTTTATTACTGTATTTAATTTATAAAAAGTTTATACAGGGTGGCGCTACCATAGGGGCACGTTTTAAACAGAGGCATAGCTTACAACATTTTGAAGCCTTGTACCAAAAATCAATTAAATCGCTGCAGTAGTTTAGCCACAATATTGATTTTAAGTTCCGCAAATTTTGCACATGCTTTGAATTCTACACAGCTGATACAAAACGGTCAACGACCCTACATTGCGCGCCGCGACTAGCTACGACGCGACGCCTCGACGTCATCCGAAGTTTGGCTCAGCGCAGACGGAACGGAGCGCAGCGGAGAGGATTTGCCGCATAGCACACGTTGCCGTTCTTACAAAGGTCAGTAACCTAAAGTCATATTGGTCTACAAATGGTGTTTCGTTTTGTAACTCATATTTTATAGTTTATTTTGTTTGAAATTTTTATTTTTTTATTTTGGCCCAGGGTCTTTTTTGATGATATAAAACATTTTATAGGCATCAATGCTACGTCATTTTTAAATAAATGCCCCTATGGTAGCGCCACCCTGTATATGAGAGCCTACTGCGTTGTGAATTTTCTACTTGTTTTTATATTTTTGTATTTTAGGCATATACATGTAGCGATAGCCTAGTAGAGATACCAACAGACTGCCATGCAGAGGGTAGCGGGTTCGAATCCACGGCGCGCACCAATGACTTTTCTTAGTTATGTGGAAGTGTTAATTATAGCTTAGCTTAGCTAGCTTATAGCAGAAGATCTTTGACAATCGTTAGAGAGATTCAGTTCGTCTGATTAAACTGTCACTAGTCTCAAAAAATAATAATAAATCTCTAAACCATGGGATTTTAAATACAATTTTAACCCAAATTTTCGGCTGTAATTTACTATTCACATTTGTTTTGACAGACAAAGATATCTACAATTTAGTTAATAATGTTATTGTTAAACTTTTGTTTATTTATTCAGTAACTTAATATACATGGAAGCGTATAAAGGCAGACTTAATTTTCAGCGTAATTTTTAAAGGTTGTTTTGGTCAAATCTCTAATTAACTAAATTACAATTACATATTTAATAACTCAACAATTGTAGGCCTAAAACTGTCATTTAAAATGTTCTAGATGCATCGCATCAGTCAACCGAACTGATTGACTGACAACAGACAAGGTCATTGTTGACAGAGGACATTGGCCGCTCCCATAAAGGTTAGCCATGAATGATCAGAGTTCATGGTAGTATGACAGTAAGGTGAATGTTAGACAATAAATATACATTAATATGCAGGCAGTGATAGCTAGTGGAGATAACAACATACTTTCACTCAGAGGGTATAGGATACAAACCCTCGCCTCGCAACACTGATTAATCGAAGTTATCTGCATCATCATTATCATCATCAGCCATTAACAGTCCACTGCTGGACTAGGCCTCTCCTTTGAAAGGAGGAATTGACCTACGATACCACGCTGGCCAAACGGTTGGTATAGGGTTTGTTTCAAGTTTGCCTTCTCTTGCAGTGTTGTTCTCTGCATAATATACCCCTCTGTCGGCTCTTACGACTCCCATGGGATGATGTGGGGTGGTGACATTTCGTATTCTTAATCCGTCACCACACGGACTAATTCTTTGCCCCGTGCTATGAAGATCTTTAAAGGTCGTTATCTTCTTAATATATAAAATCCTTGCGTTACTTACTGACTGACAGACACGCTACATCCGAAACTATTAGGCGCAGGAAGCTGAAATTTGGCATGTATGTTTCTTGGGGGCCGTAGGGGTGCACTAAGAAGGGATTTCACGAAATTCCCACGGGATCGGCCAAAACGGGTAAATTTAAAAAAAATTGCAGGCGTAGCTGCTGGCGTCCTCTAGTAGAACATATGGGGAGTACCAATAGTCTTGAATATACTGACACTGATTAAATCTGGTTGGACTAGAAGGCAAACGCAGGGTCCCAACACGGAAGTCTTGGATGCAACCGGGATAGCGCTAAGACGATTAAGACTAACGTTTGAAACGAAGAGTATGTATATTTTTTTTTAAAGATTCAAGCCTGCGTCGCCTAAGGGGTAAGCAGAGGTTTAATATTACACCCATATTTCGCCAAGAATTTTTAGGTCCCACGTAATAGGGGAGAGCCTATTGCCGTTACCGGGCACATCACCAGACTCCGTGCTGCTACTGAGAATTCGGAAAAACCCAGTAACACTTGCTCAACCCGGGAATCAAACCCGGCACCTCCGATCAGCAGTCACATACAATATCCACTAGACCACGGAGGCAGTCGAATAGTACGTGAATACCTATTTGATAATATCTTCTTCTTCATGTGCCATCTCCATCCCGGAGGTCGGCGACCAGTTGTCCATATAATGTCCTCTCTTCCGTCATGCGAATTAGTGTCTCTGTACTCTCTGCCTTCAACCAGTCTCTCAAGTTTCTAGTCCATGAAGTTCTTCTTCTACCCCTACCCCGTTTACCCTCTATTTTTCCTTCAATAATTACTCTTAATAAGTTGTATTTATGGTTTCTATATATATGTCCAAAATAGGCTGCTTTCCTCTTTTTGATCGTTGTAACTACTTCCATATCCTTTTTCATTATAATTAATACTTTTTCATTGGTTATTCTATCCGTCCATTTAATTTTTAACATTCTACGATAAATCCACATTTCAAACGCCTTTAATTTGTCAATTAAGTTCTGTTTTAGGGTCCAGCTTTCACATCCATACATCAGAACAGGGAGAACATAGCATTTTACCATCCGCCATCTCAGATTGAGATTAATTCTCCTGTTAGTAAACAATTTCCTCATACTCTGAAAGGTGTTTCGGGCGATTTCTATTCTCACTTTAATCTCATGTTCTGGTTCCCATGATTCGTGAAGCTAGCACCCAAGATATTTATATTTATTAACTTTTTCCAAACTTGTGTTATTTAATTTTAATTTAATGGAATCCACTACTGAAGATGTTGTATCCTTACTAACTTTCATGTATTTAGTCTTATCTGTATTTATTTTTAAACCAGATTCCAAAAGCGCATCATTTAGTTTTTCTAACATAATTTGAAGGTCATGAGGGTTATTGGCCAAAAGTACGGTGTCGTCGGCATAGCGTATGTTTTGTATCAGCTGTCCATTAACACGAATGCCTAGTTCCAGGTCTTCGAAAGCCTTATTGAAAACATATTCCGAGTAGAGGTTGAATAAACACGGTGACAAGATACACCCCTGTCTTACACCTTTTTCAATTTTAATTTCTTTTGTTAGTGAGTTATCAACTCTAATTTTAGCCGTTTGATTCCAATATAGTTTTTCTATAAATCTTATGTCTTGACCATCTATTCCAATCGTTTTTAATATCTCTATCAACTTATCATGTTTAACATTATCAAAAGCTTTTTCAAAGTCTATGAAACACAAGTGTACATCCATTTGAACATCTAAGCATCTTTGTATGAGAACCTGAATAGCCACAAGAGCATCTCTTGTACCCAACCCAGCTCTAAATCCAAACTGCGTTTCATTTAGGTTCTCTTCTATTTTCTTATAAATTCTATTGTGTAAGATTTTTAGGAATATTTTCAAAATATGGCTCATGACACTAATCATTCTATGGTCACCGCAATGTTTGGCTTTGGCCTTTTTGGGTAGAGGCGTAAAAATGGACAAGAGCCAGTCTTCAGGGAGTGCATCGTTAGAATTATAAAATTTGTTAAAAATAAATAGTAATTCATCTAAGTTATAATCATGCAGTAATTTCAGAATCTCCACAGGTATACCGTCGGGGCCTACTGCTTTATTCCCTTTCATGCGTTGTAAAGCTGTAAGTAGTTCGGATTTTAAAATTTGTGGACCGTCCATATCATTATCTTCTGTAGTTATAGATTCATGTCTGTCATCTTTGAAAAGGTCTTGCACATATTCCTCCCAGATCTCACAAACTTCTTCCTTGTCTACAGCTATAACTCCACTTTTGTTAACTAAATTACTTTGATTCCCTTTCCTATTAGTGTTCGTGAATTCTTTTAACTTTTTGTGCAAATTGTGACTATCATGTTTACGTTGTAGTAATTCTATTTCTGAACATTTCATGGAAAGCCATTGTTGTCTTGCTTCTATGATTTTTAAGTTAATAATTTTATCTTTCTCATTATACTTGTGCTCATCTATACCTTTATACTGTCGTCGCTCATCCATATGTCCCAAGATTTCATTTGTCATCCATCCTTGATGTTTCTGAGGCATTTTGCCACCTAGTGCTTCCTTAGTTATATCCTGTATTTTTACTGTAATATCTTTATATCTAGCATTAACATCTTTTACTGTTTCACAAATAGGTTTGATGCAGTTGTTTAATTTAATACTTAAATCTTTTTTTATTGAGTCATCTTTTAATAGTTCCAGATTTAATTTTGTATGAGTAGATTTAGGCTTTAGCTTTTTTAATTTAATTTCCATCCTTGCCCAAAGAGGGTTATGGTCTGATTTTATGTCTGCTCCTGGATATGTTTTCACATTAGTTATGGAATTCCTGAAGCGATCATTTATCATGATAAAATCTATTTGGTTTCTCACTATCCGTGATGCTTTGTCAGCAGGTGACCGCCAGGTGTACAGACGCCTCGGAGGATGTTGGAACCACGTGTTTGTAATGACGAGATGATTTTCAGCACAAAAGTTTACTAGCTTATCTCCTCGTTCATTTCTCTGTCCTAGACCAAATTTACCCACAATTTTTCCTTCTTCACCTTTTCCCACTTTTGCGTTCAAGTCCCCCATTACTATTGTAATATCCTGTGATTTTGTTGATTTTAAAATATCTTTAACTTCTTCATAAAACTCTTCTATTTCTTGTTCAGCACTGTCCGCAGTAGGCGCATATACCTGTACAATGTTGAGGTTGAATGGATGAGCATTAATTTTAATCATCATGCATCTATGAGAGTAGTGAATGACTTTGCTAACATATTGTTTTATGCTGTTTTTAACTAGAATACCTACTCCGTGGTAATTCTTTTCATTTGCAGGGTTCCCCGTATAGTATAATGTGGTTTCGTCCATAACAGTTTTGTCGCTTTCAGCTAGTTTTATCTCACTAAGACCCATAATATCTACTTGTAATCTCACCATTTCGGTTACAACGTTTTAAATTTTCCCAGGTTTATTCAATCCCCTCACATTCCATGTGCTTAGATTGATATTTCTTCTTCCATTCTTCTTTTCCTTCATAATCCTGATACTATTCGCATTCGGTTCTTCGCCAGTAGTTAATTTAACATCGTCGAGCCCGGCAACTCTACGACGCCGAGCGCTACTCGGTTGGCACGGCAGAATCGGTCTATTTAGTGTGGACAACATGGTTTACTAAGGGCATGAAAGTGTAGTGGGGCCCCAATTTCCTTCTACACCAGGCTTTTCGGAGGTATTTAGACTCCTAGGCCGCTGAAGCCTCTTCCAACTGGTTTCCCAGTCGGGGAATGGTTATACCGCCATTGACTCGGTCGCCAGAGCCCCGTCAGTTGTCTAGCAGGGAGCACCACGGAAACCTATTTGGTCGCCGTCGCCATCCGGCGCGTGCAGGTGGGGTTGACAATTGGGTCGGATTAGATGGTGTTTTCCGTTCTCCCCTTACTCCCCTTATTTGATAATATAGACATACTTAAATTTGAACTTCCTTCTCCATTTATTTTCATTGTTATTCCTAAGTTGATGCTGTCCAAGTGTTGGGCACGGGTCTCTTCTCACTATGATAAGGGTAAGGCCAAAGTCCACCACTATGGCATTGTCCGGGTTAGCGGACTACACACGCCTTTCGAGAATTGATGGAGAACTCTCAGACATGTCGGTTTCCTCATGATGTTTTCCTTCACCGTTAAGCAATCGATAATTAAAAACGCACAGTCAATGGTGTACGCCGTGGATTCGAACCTGAACCTGAGACCATTAGCGTAGCAGTCTGTTCTCCACTAGGCTTCTCCATACATGCTTAGTCTAAATCAGTACTTAGAATCTTACTTGCAACCCGATTCCCCTCAAAACCAAGATAAAGGACCATTCGTCAAATTGGGCTCAGTGTCCAACAGAGTTATGGCATATGCCATTGTAAAGGATTTTGTTCGTACTATAATTGTTACTACCGGCACCATCTTCAATTCCATTGCAGAAAAAAGATATGCACTTAAATAGATTTAGTAGAAAAATACAATTGTTAGTCATAAAACTGTTATAGTAACAATATATTCATATTTTAATAATGGTACACGATAGATGCGCTTGCGCCCGTGTGATTTACAACACTCTCCATCTCTCTCACACCTCTCGGACGCCTGCCCGGGCGCCCGTCTGCTGTCACTACTCTCAGTCAGTCGACTCGTGATTCCAACGTGATTCTCACGGTGTTAGCTGTGTGTTTTCGCTGGTGATGTTCTGGATATCCGTATCCACGGATATCCGAATCCGCGGATATCCGAGGAAGAAGAGAGATCCGTATCCGGAACTTTTCTCGCGGATCTTTTACGGATCATGCACCTTATTAATTTTCAATTGACAGGATGGAGTGCTATAGGTGGTTAGGTAGAATAAGTAAACTATTAAATACCATTCAGAGTATTTTAATATAATTTCAATACAAGTCGAAACATGAGCTGTCTATTGTTCCGGTGGGCGTGCGTAACGTCAACTATCGTTTCAAAGTCGCGCGCACCGACATCGATTCAGTAAGAGAATAAAGATCTGTATCCGTATCCGCGGATCTTGACACCAAATATCCGTATTCCGATCCATATCCGCGGAAAAACATTTTTAAGGATTCAGCAAATCACTAGTTTTCGTGTGTCCTCTCGGCACATTCAATTTAATCCACCGGCAGGTCATCTAAACGATATTATTATTGATATTGATTGAAATGTAAGAAATGTTAATACAAATATTTTTATCTAAGCAGCTTATATTAGCAGCTGTTTTATTTTTTATGTATTCTTTGCACCTGAACTTAAAATTAGTTAAAGATGTCAAACCACAAAAACTACAATGCCATTACAGCATTGCTTTGCAGGATTATAGTTTTATTTATGGTAGGAAAAAAATATTTATAGCAGAATAACCCCATGGATTCTTAGCAAAAATGAGTTTATATCTTTATATTTAGTGCTTTACAAGTATATTCACAGTGGTCTCATCTCTATTGGTGGGTGAGCCCAGGCTTCATACATTTTTGCCCATGGTCCTTTACTATTTAGAAAGACATTACTTCCTTAAGAATGCGTTCACCAAAATTCTACGCTTCGAATGACCATAAAATATACTGGGGATTGGAATTCGAATTCCGCTTGTGCATTATCGTTTTTGGCTGGCATCCAAATGTAAGTACTTAAACAGTACCTAAAGCTAATAGAAAATATATATTTATCAGTATAATCATTAGCTTTGTTGCTTAAAGGTAAAATGGAGAGAAAGGTTTTAAGAAGTTGTATGAAAGCAAGCCAAAACAGGGACATTAAGTATATTTTAAAGTAAATAATACTTATTAATATTGGAAATTGTTTGGACTATTGGATACCGCTTAGTAAATAACACTTTGCAGCTTCATCCGCATGAAGAAAACACTCAGATGTACACTTTAGACCATTTTTTACCCCTCAACGAGGTGAATTTGTAAAAATCTTGTTTTAGTGCTTCTCGAGACTCGACAAGCAAAACAGCATCCAAACTGTTTCTTAAGCCCGTTTAGTCAGTGTGTATATACCTACATAATTTCATTGAATGATTGATTTTTGATTTTTTTGACATTGAATGATTATTGATTTTTTTATTCGTCTTAGATAGATAGATATATATCGCTGGTCAACGTTCTAGTAATTTAGGCAAATAACATAAAAATACATACTAACATACATCAAATTAGTTAAAATTCTTCCGTATTTCTCATTAGTATAAACAATTACATTAATTCTCGTAACGAGACATTAATTACAATAATAAAAACTATACCATACTAACCGTATGTTTGTATAACAAACGAGCAGAAACGTTATTTACACAACCACGGGCTTCGTTTAAGGTTCAGCCGTTGTTTCTGAGATCTGTTGGTATAAGCGTACGAATGTAATTAACGGCAATGCTTGTTATATAGTTAAATTCGGGGTTTATTAATAATTACTAAGCGGTGACGACTCACTAGTGTGCGTAACGGACTGCCGAGACGATGGTTTCGGGTTCGATTCCCAGGTACCTCGAGCGCACACCTCTGACTTTTCGAAGTTAAGTTTGTATAAAAAATGCTAACTATCCCTCGCTTAATGACGGGCCCAGTAGATGGCAATAGGCTCGCCTCTTATTACATTGGGACCGAAACATAACTGGCGAAGTGTGGGTGTGTAATACACCTCTGCCTCTCCCTTCGGAGATAAAGGCGTGAAGAAGAAGTTATGTAATAATTACTGAAGTCAGGGAATGTGGTCGCGGTGTATTTTTGGTAATTGGTCAACCATCTATAACTGCAATGCAGAAGTGCAGAAATGCAAAAGGTATCGTTTACAACACACGGCATGCATGACTGACTTTTCGCAGTTGTGTGTGCAATTGTTAATTATCGCTTGTTTCATGCTTCAAAGAAACGTAGCAGTCAGTCACAGCTGTCATGAAGGTCTTTAATAGGCTTTTTGGGTAGCGGAGGTCAGACGGCAGTCGCTCCGTGGAAAAGCTAATATTCTGTTACCTGGATAGACTAGAAAGCGCACTAAAGGGTAGATCTTGGTTGCAACTAGGATAACGCTAGACCGACAATGATCACCCGTCTATAATCCAGGCAATAAAGAGCGTACTTAATGTACTTAACCTTGCGAAACCAAAAATGCTTGCTTTCGTAACTTTGCTACGAGCTCATGAAACAAACATACAATCTCTTTAGTTTTATTTTAATAATTCAATTAACATGGTTTATTTAAGTAACACAATAAGTAATTACCCTTACTTATTGGTAGCGCCATCTACCTTTCCATTGAGAACTAATCACATCAACGTCAATGGTTCGTCGCTGCTTGGCCAATGCGAGCGATGCCTTTTGTTTCTATCCCTGTCTATCCCATTCCCTGGAAGGTGCACGCCTTTCGCGGATTGGTCGCCGCGATCATCGACGCGAGGGACAGTCCAGAACTTTCGAGAACCTACGGTTTCGGTGTAACGCCGAACCATTTTTTTGATCCATGCGAGTCGGATTCATTTAGGTTTTTATACATTATATCGCTATACCTAGGCAGTTATAGCACCTAGCTATACTCCTAGTCTATTCACATAACCGTCACATGGTTGTTTCCGCCCGCTTCAGTAGGTAATATACTTTTATGTAGCTACCTACTTACTCAATTATTATTTCTGGAACTATCATAGTTGTCTTGTAAATCTCATATTTCGAGCAACTTTTAATTCCACAGCTCTAAAGTGTTGCCTACTTAGCCTACTTAGGTAACATAATAGGTACATTTGATATTCTTATTTTGTTTCGGTCTCATTAGCTTATACTTACGTAAGCATGTCACAACAAAAGAAGTCACGCGTGTCGGAAGACAAAGAGATGACAATCTTAGAAGCAAAACGCAATATTTTATTTGAGCGCATTCAAAAGATTTACGAGCGGTCAAAGACCGCAGCCGCGTCTGACAGTAATAGGGAATCATCAGTAATAGGGAATCATTCCTTAGCTATTGTATGACAGTGGATAATATTCGAACAGATTTTCATAAGTTGTTAGACGATTATAACACAAGATTACTTTCTATCAATCCTGATCTGATGAATCCGAATTATCAGGCGTACACCTCATTCGAAGATCTTTATTGTATTATTAAGCGTATACAATCGCAATTGGAGGGTAAATGTTCGGCAGAGCCCGCTTCCGCGGCCCGCAAGCCGAAATTACCACCAATCGAGATTATGTCGTTTGACGGAGATATACGAAATTGGCCGTTATTCTATGCGAGCTTTAAGTCTACAGTGCACGATAATGGTTCTCTGACAGATGCTGACAGGTTGTACTATTTAATAGGTAAACTGTCACCGAAGGCCCAGTCCGTGTTTGCAGGTGTCACACCCAGTGCTGAGAATTATCAGGTCATATTTCAGTCACTACTTGACAGATATCAAGACACGCGCGTCCTAGCGTCTACCTACTTTGACCAAGCTTTAAATCTTAAACTGTCCGGTGCCGCATCTGTCTCGAATTTCCAGCTGTTTATAGATAACTTCGTAACCGCGGTTAATTCTCTTAGGAACTTAAAATTAGATCTTTCCGACTTTATGTTGCTTCAACTCGCTTTAAAAAAGTTTGACACTGATACAATTCGTGCTTTTGAGATGACGGAACGCAATAATAAAATACCTACACTAGATAGTTTTATTTCGTTCATCAAAGATCAGTGTCGAATATTTCATAATACACAGTCTAGTTCACCTAGCCCGTCTAACACTAACAGCAACAAACAAAGGTTGAATAAATCGCGAAATAGTAATAATAACGCGGTCCCTAATCCACAATCTTAGGTAACATGTTCGGAATCTAATAGTAATAATTCACAGAAGTGTCTGTGCAGTACGACATCCATTGCGCGGACGGCACGCACGCGCGGACGGCCTTCGCGCGCTTGTAGTGATCAGAGCAGTGCTAAGCCGCGATGTATGGCGTCTAAGACTGTTCTGTTAGCGACAGCGCAAGTTATCGTTTATGATGTTAATGGGTCGCCGCACATGGTACGTTGTCTACTAGATAGCGCGTCTCAGACCAATTTAATAACGTTTGAGTTGTTCAAACGCCTCGGATTGTGGAATAACTTTAAAAATACGAACTCAATAGTCAGAGGTATCGGCGGTTCAGAAAAACATTGCAAGGGTTCCGTAGATATTAAAATACATTCGCGTTTTGATGGAGACATTAATTTTAACATTTCTTCGCTTATCGTGGAGCGTATCACGGACGCATTGCCGAACTCTAATGTGGACGTATCGCTTCTCACACACCTCGAGTCATTGCCGCTGGCAGACTCGGAGTTTGTGAATCCGGCAGACATTGATGTTTTGATCGGAGCCGCAATATTCCCGCACTTGCTACTAACTAAAGTGGTACGTATTGAGCAAAATAACTTACCGCCCGCTATTGAGACGGTATTTGGGTATGTGATTATGGGTACCGTACCTACATTACATACTTCTCAATACGTTACGTCTTGCTGTTGTTCTGTTCTTCAAGAAAATAATATTGATTCTCTTCTCAAGCGATTTTGGGAGCTTGAAGAGGTTACCGCACCGCCCTCGATGAGCCGTAAATATCTCGAGTGTGAAGAACATTTCCGCGCTACCACTGTTCGTGACGACAGTGGCAGATACGTTGTGGCGTTGCCATTCTGTGGTGACCCTTATTCGTTAGGCGACTCGTACGCTGCTGCGCTCAGACGTTTCCATTGTTTGGAACGTAAACTTGATGCATCACTTAAGTTACGCAGCGCCTATAATGACGTCATTCGTGACTACATAGATAAAGGTTTTTTGAGTGTAGTTGTAAACAACGAGGGCAACTCTCTACCCTCATATTGGATCCCGCATCACGGCGTAGTTCGCGAAGATAAAACCTATACTAAACTTCGTGTGGTTTTAGATGCTAGTTGTAAGACTACATCGGGTCAGTCGATTAATGATATTTTGCATGCCGGCCCCAATCTACAGGGTGATTTATTTAACATCATAATAAAGTCTGTACCGCATAAGGTTCTCGGTTTACGCTGGGACAAATCCTGCGATAGTTTTCGGTTTGACGTCTCACCACCAGATGATAAGTGCACCAAACGCACTATGCTGTCCACAGTGGCTCGACTATGGGACATAATGGGTTTTGTGGCTCCCACAATTTTGTACGCCAAGCTCTTGATCAAAGAGCTTTGGCTATCAAAGTGTGAGTGGGATGAAACACCCCCTGGCCATATTGTCGCCGCTTGGGGCCAGTTTTGTATTGAGCTTACCGCGCTCAATCAAATTACTATTCCGCGTCATCTTGGGTTGGTAGATGGCTGTACCATCAACTTAATAGGTTTCGCTGACGCCAGCGAGCGTGCTTACGGCGGAGTCGTATATCTGCAAGTCCGCATTGGTTCTAACTACTCGGTGCAGTTAGTTTGTGCCAAGTCTAAGGTCTCGCCTGTTAAAACCATTTCGGTTGCGAGATTAGAGTTGTGCGCGGCCCTTCTGCTGTCTCAGTTGTTCCGCAAGGTTCAAGACACAGTTTTGCCCCATTACCCTATTAATTAAATATACGCATTTTCCGACTCCAAAGTAGTGCTCGCTTGGATTCATTCTTCTCCTCATCGCTGGCAGACTTTTGTCGCCAACCGCGTTAGCAAATTGATTGAACTGGTTCCTGCTACTTGTTTCAATCACGTCGCGGGTATTGAGAACCCCGCAGTTTGCTTGTCTCGTAGTGTCACTCCACTTAATCTTCTGCATCATCCATTGTGGCATCGTGGACCTTCTTGGATTTCCCATGATCCGTCAGAATGGCCCATGCAACCCTTTGACCACAGTGCAGAACACGAAGATGTACCCAAACGGAAGTCTGTTTCTTATCCCGTGATTGCTGAGGTTGCGGAGTCTCCCATCTATGCACTCGCACTACGCATGTCATCGTGGTCTAAGTTACTCCGCGCCATCGTTTATGTCTATAGGTTACTTAGGCACCTACCTAATGAGATTTTTGTATGAAGTACTGATATCAAATTCGCAGAATGTAAGTTACTACGAGCTGTACAGGCTGTTCATTTTAGTAACGACATTCAAAATTTGAAAGACAATGTACCTTGTTCTCCCGCTATCCTTAGACTCAAGCCGTTTCTCGATGAACATGGCGTCATACGCGTTGGGGGTCGTCCGTCAAATTCGGATGAACCTTATAACTACAAACATCCTTGTATTCTGCCGCGACATGATCATGTTGTCGACCTTCTTGTTGATTTTTATCACAAGAAACACCTCCATGCCGGTCCAGAGTTGCTTATGTCCTTACTTAGGCATAAGTACTGGATTTTAGACGCTCGACGAATAATTCGTCACAGAATACATAAATGTAACGTCTGTTTCAAATTTCATCCGCGTCCAACTTTCCCTCCCATGGCCGATCTCCCTAGCCAGCGCGTCAACCAGGTTGCTAAAGCGTTTACACACACCGGTTGTGATTACGCAGGACCACTGCAGTATACGCCAGTGCGTGGTCGAGGTGTTGAAAGCCGTAAAGCCTGGCTATGTATTTTTACATGCTTAACGACGCGCGCTACGCATATTGAAGTTGCGACAGATTTAAGCACGGTGTCATTCCTGGCAGCCCTTAAACGATTTCTCTCGGCGCGGCCCTATACAGTGTTTGTACACGGATAACGGCACTTGTTTTGTGGGCGCAAGCTCTTATTTACGCGACCTTTATAAGTTTCTCAGGGAAGAATATCGTACTCGTCTTCAGGAAGAACTTTCCATAAATCATATTGACTGGAAGTTTATTCCACCAGCATCACCACATTTCGGTGGATGTTGGGAAAGCATGGTCAAAGCAATTAAAATGCATCTCTTCAAAGTTATAGGCCAACAGATCCTCTCTTACGAAGAGCTTTTAACTGTCCTTGCACAAGTCGAGGCGCTGATCAACTCGCGTCCGCTCACGGCATTGAGTAGTGACCCTGCAGAACCATCCGCGTTAAGCCCTGCACATTTTCTGAACACAGTGCCATTATCGTCATTTCCGAGTCCTGAAGCAGACTCTTCAAGCTTGCTCCAGAGACATACTCTGCTGGATAAACTCGTGCAGTCGTTCTGGCGGCGCTGGGGTGCGGAATATCTACACCAGCTTCAGGCTAGATCCAAATGGAATAGTCCTGCATCCCCTATACAGGAGGGTACGTTGGTCGTCATAATACATGATAATGCCCCGCCGCTTTCATGGCCGTTAGCCATCGTAGAGAAATTGCATACTTCCAAGGACGGTACAACCCGCGTTGTTACCGTGAAAACCGCTAAGGGGAGCTACGTGCGCCCTGTTGTACGTCTCTGTCCGCTTCCAACTCAGTGAGATCTAGCCTGAAGTTGGATCTACCTCTTAGTTTAAGTATTTAGTTAGTAGTTTTCGCTGTTATTGCGTTTATAGTTTTGGCTAAAGTTAATTTACATTAATTTTATTATCATATCGCTGTCTTAGACTATTGATGGGTTATGCGGTAGTACACGCAACATAGCTAAGTTCAATTCTATTTCTTTTAAAGGCAACCCTTTAGGGCCGGGGGGATATGGTAGCGTCATCTACCTTTCCATTGAGAACTAATCACATCAACGTCAATGGTTCGTCGCTGCTTGGCCAATGCGAGCGATGCCTTTTGTTTCTATCCCTGTCTATCCCATTCCCTGTAAGGGGCACGCCTTTCGCGGATTGGTCGCCGCGATCATCGACGCGAGAGACAGTCCAGAACATTCGAGAAGCTCGAAAAACATGTCCGCCATACCGTACCGCACCGCACCGCTATAATTTTACCGCTCCCGCTTTATACTAAAAACCGCCCGTGAGTGAAAGTGATTAGTGTAGTGGAGTGATTCAAACAGCTTCAGGACTCTCTAAGACACCAGGAGGCTGCCATTTGCAAGGAAAGAGGACTGACGTACAAGGTAGGTGCCCCTCATCAATCCTCTTCCCTTATCCTTTCTAGGCGAGCAAAACTCGCCATCCTCTAGATACAGTCCATTTTCCTTCTCCAAGTCGCCTAGAACCTTTGGTTTCGGTGTAACGCCGAACCACTTATGTTTTAATTAAGTAAAGACTTAACTGCACAATATAAAATCCATAGTCACTACATAGTATAAAACAAAGTCTGTCTTCTATCTGTCTGTCCCTACGTATGCTTAAATCTTAAAAACTAAGCAACGGATTTTAATGCGGTTTTTTTTAATAAATAGGAATACAAGAGGAAGGTTTATATGTATAATTGACGCGGGCGAAGCCGCTAGTGACGTCTAGTTATGGTATGGTATGGCTTTCACAGCTAATCCATCGAACCCATTTTGAAACAATTTACGACGGTGATAAAAAATATTGCCTATGTTTCACCTTGAGTTTTCAACAAACTCAAGGTGAAACATAGGCAATTTTTTTATCAACGGCAAAAGACTCGATATTGGGGATGGCAGTTTGTACGTAATTTTGCAGACTTCGGTTTGTCATCAAGTTCTACCAAGCATAGGTATTTTTTATCATCTTAAAAAACATAGGGCGTAGACGGTCAAAAGTTAGTTTTATATTTTATTTTCACTAAAACGAAGTATAAGTTCCTTGATACAGAGAATAGGGTCTTTTTATTGAAGTTTGTACTTAAAATATCTTGAGCTTATGCAGGTTTAATAGCAGTATTAATTATGTTTAATCTGTGGCAATGGATGACGTCACCAGCAGCTATTTTATGGTTCATGTTGAGGTTTTTTAATGGCTCATTGTTTCAGTAGTCACCGACAAGTGTTGTTTTGGTGTGGAATGCCATGAAATTTGTCACACGGGTGACAAATTTTCAACAAATATAAAAATACATTTACTTATTATACCTATTTAATTTCAATTACATATTTTTTTGTTATTTTTTTAAAGAGAACTCCCGCATGAGGACTAAATCCTGTGTCGCGGGGGATTATACAAACATACAACTAACGGATACAGCACAAAGGCAGCGATAGCCGAGTGGATATACCAACAGACTGCCATGCAGAGGGTATCAGGTTCGAATCCACGGCGCGCACCAATGACTTTTCGGAGTTATGTGCGTATTGAATTGTAAATTATCGCTTGTCCTGTGCCTCGGAGAGCACGTTAAGCCGTCGACAGTTTCAGTTACAGGGCGTCAGTACCTTCTAAATAAACTGACACTAGTCTAAACCATGGAATATCGCTATCCCTTCGGGTTGCGGAGGTCAGACATGCAGTCGCTCCGTGGAAAAGCTAATATTCAGCCAAATCCGGTTAGACTAGAAAGCGGACCCCAGATTGAAACTGGGATAACGCTAAGAGAAAGAAGACAACTAACGGATACAATGCACATCCACATTAGAATTATTCACGGTTTTTTCTTTATTCCTTAATCTAACCAATAAGTCAACAAATGTTAAGCAGGTACTAAGATTACTAAGAAACCTCATAAGATATTCTTGCTTAACCTACTTAGGTCACACATTTCCAACTAACCTCCTGGCAAGCAAACAAACTGATCAAAATATTTACACAAGACGCAGACTAGGTAGATGTAATATAATAATGCTGAACTTTGGTATATCTACTTTGTAACATGTTTAAAAGGTATTCTTTCTATATTTTCAACCGTTGGAGTAGTTGTGTTCTAGAATGGAGACCGCGTCAAGGCAAACGTAGTGTAGGACGCCTTCCGGTAAGGTAAAGTGACGTTATACGCAAAGTGGCTGGCAGCAGCTGGACACGAAGAACCAAAAATCGTGCTCTGTGGTGTGCTATTGGAGAGATCTATAACCAGCAGTGGACTATGGCAGGCTGATGATGATTTTTCAACCTTGGTTTTGTATACCTACGGACAGTAATCCATGACATACCTTATTAAAGTCAAGCTCTAGTGGGTTATTTATTCTGTAACCTTTCCTAGATACTTCTCATAAAATTATTTTCGTTCTGAGATAGTGAAATTTGGACGCAGGTGTTCGTGCGTATCAAAATGGGCTACGTTCAACGGACTTTGCTACTGAACTGGGCTGGAAATTTGATTCAGTAGGAATGCGAGAGAGACTAACCCAAAAACAGTTCCAAGTTGTAAAGAAGAAGTTACAGAAGATAAGACATAACAATTCTATTTCTAAATTTGTTTAAGTATCATTATTGACGTGACAACGTCTTATAAATTGGTTTGCCGGGTGACACTTCAAGAAACTGCGTTACGCTCCGCTCACGTTATGCGCTCACAATGAGAGCGAGTGAGAGGCACGCGTCCCGCCTAAGAGCGAGAGAGACAGACATAAAAAGTGAAAGGCACGCGTCTTTCATCCTTCTTCCTAGTATACGAATGAATATTCACATTAAAATTATTTTACCACTCAAAGTCGTTGTCACGTAAAACTTTCGCCCGTATACCGCAACAACAGGCAACCAATTTTTATTTTAAGAGCCAGTGTCTATTGTTATATGTATCCATTTGCAGTCCATTTTCAGTGCTGACTGGAAGAGTAGAAATAAAATTCAAATAGTCATCATTTCAGCTTAGAGACTTCCACTGCTGGATATATACCTCCCTCAAGTTTGTCCACACAGACCGATCTTGCGCCGCCCGCATCCAACCGCTTCTCCACCGCATCCACCTTGCGGGAGGCCTACGCCTGCTGCGTTGTCCGATACGTAGTCGCCACTCCAGTACCCTCCTACCGTAAAGGCCATCGGTTCTCCGAGAAATGTGCCCTGCCCTTCAGCCTGGCTATTCGGAGAGCTATGTCGGTGGCTTAGATAGATCATAGATGCAGGTAGTATTTTAATAGAAGTAGCTTTCAGATTACAAAATTTTACACTTACACTCATTCAGTTAACAGAAACACTCTGTTTTGTCTGCAGTTTTTTATATGACATGAGATTCGTATTTGATAACTTCTATTACCAAGGAAATACTAAATAACCGGAATATCATCAAAAGATATTTAGAAACCACATATATAATAGTCAATTTGACCTAGATCGCACGCTCCCGACTGACCTGCTAGGTATATTATACAAGCAAATTCAAAACATTTGCACAAGACTAGTATATACCTTATGTAAAACTATACCTGCACGTAAATTGTATAATATACAACAATAACATACTTTATAAGATTATTATCTAGTTTAGTCATAAAAATAGACAAATCTTCCGTTAGAGCTATATACTTTCGGCAATAATTGACATTTGACTTTGAATTTCTAAATTTTCTTAATAACTTTTCCTTTTTCTTAATTTGTTTATTCAACTTAACATACTTTTTCAGTTTATTTGCTGAGTTTATGGTTTTACTTGCTTGAACAATTGAATTGTCTTTAGTTAAGTCAATTGTAATAACTTCTTCTATGTTTGAGTTGGCAGAAACCATAGATGGAGCGCTACTAACCAGCTCATCAAACAGTGATTGTGTAGTGGCTGATTTGATGGACCGGTCTACACACTCCAATCTATTTGGTAGCGCCATCTATCTTTTCCATTGCTAGTTTAATTATGTCAACGTCAATGGTTCGTCGCTGCCCGCTCGTCTTCTTGGTATATATGTTACAGCCAAAGTAATAAATCCAGATATTATTTATACTATCTAGCCATTATACACCGCTATTTTTTAATTAGTACAAAAACTTTAAGGACAGATTAGCGAAGATATTATTATCATATATGTGACGTAAGAATTTCATAATATCAATAAAAAGCAAAGTTATTATCATTTGTTTATTGGAGAATATCTCACTTAAATCATAGTCATATTTTACAATCCATTCACTAATTCATTGATAATATTCCATCCTGCTCATTCGCATTCTCTCTGTCGCACTTATGATGTAGGTAGCAATAGAAAATAAAATGTAGAAAAATAATAAATGTAGGTAGTTATTTTTTAATTTTGTTAGTTCTACCCTCTCCTTCATGCTTCATTCGGGCGTAGGACCGGTAACATTTATCGTTTAACAAGTAATTAAATACGGAGGTATGTAATTAGAAAGCAAACAAATATCAAAATAAAAGATGGTGTTCTGGACTAAAAGAAAAGAGTAATTTTGGCGTATTTATGAAGTTAGAATCATCTGCTATTAACAAATTATTTTGTCATCATCATGTCAGCCTAGAGACGTCCACTGTTGGACATAGGCCTTCCTCAAGGTGTGTGGAGAACACAGACCGATTTTGAGGCGCCTGCATCAAATTATTATTTACTTAAGTACGTATTATTTACTAAACTTACAAGTATTTCCATTGTCCTTCGAAATGTCC
This sequence comes from Euclidia mi, assembly GCA_944739405.2. Lineage (NCBI taxonomy): Eukaryota > Metazoa > Arthropoda > Insecta > Lepidoptera > Erebidae > Euclidia > Euclidia mi. The sequence goes on from OX123205.2 coordinate 24,082,605, forward strand.
ACCACCGTTGTCAAAAGCATCCAATATGCACTGTTTTAATTGTTTGACACTGACCCGGTCACTTTTGTACACTCACAATACGATGTCCATGGGTACACAGCTGCACTCGCGATTTTTCCACTCAAAAAGTACGCACGAAGCATAGCTACATACTCCCGTTATATGAACTGATATGATAGGCCATCGCGTCGGGCAAACGTAGACAAATAATTAAGTTTTGCAACGAAATTAGATACGCTGACTTTCACTAGTAATTTAGTACTGTTTGTAGCATCGTCGGGGCGTGGCGCAGGCGCAGAGGGGCGGGGGGGGGGGGGTTATTTATCAATGGTATGATAGTACACGGGTCGGTCATAGTATTAGTATTGCATTTACCAATTATCACGTATTTTTGTGGACAGTTTTGAGACAGTTTTGGGACTTAGTGTTTTTATTTTTCAACTACATAATTATGATCAGTTAAAGATACTTAGTGCCCTGTTAAATTTTTTGTACTAATTAAAAAATAGCGGTGTATATAATATCAACTCAATTTGGACAAAGTAATAATTGACACCTAATTAATCACATTAATTAGCTATTTTATATAACATCTTAGTACTCTTGGATGAAGTTATATAATTAATCCAAGATCCTTTGTGGTCATCTGCACCACAAAGGATCCTGGATTTATCACAAACTTATCCTTTTAAACTAATAGAACAGGTACTAAATGTATAAGGTACTTAAGAGTTTATATGAATAAAATTAGAATAATTACAATAAATTCGCACACGCAGGACAAACCGATTGAATTAAATTGGACACGTGTGCTGGATTACGGAATATTACGGCTCTCAGACTTCTGCAGATGCAATTGATGACTTGAACTAAAACTAAAATATAATAGTACAAGTGCTTTGATATCATGCTCAGATCAAGTAAATGGAGGCAGATATCGCACGAGCTTTATTGACAGTCCTAAAATAACGTTTTATCGAGACAATGTTAGTTTGCACCTATGGGTGTTCATAAAGTGTTTAGGCCGGTTCACGAAATTCCAAAACCCACATGCTCGAAAACACTCAAGAGGTTAACTGTCAAAATCCTGATTGAATATGACCTACCCTTCTCACTATGAGAAGGGTAGGTCATAGTCCATCACGCTGGCGAAGTCCGGGCTGGCAGACCACACGGAAAGATGAATGTTTGTTATGCTTTCACTCAAAAACGACTAACGGATTTTGATAAAACTAACAATAATATGATAATGAACTTTCGACTTTCTATCGATACCACCGCGCGCAGATCTGCGAAATCTAGTCTATCCATACGCTATCGGATAGATAGGTAGCATACGATTGTTACCCATAGTAGGTGCCCTAACAATTACTGTTATTTGTGTTGTTTATGAATAATTTATTTTATTTTACGATTGTGTTCTTTTGACGTTAATACGGAGGTCCTCGGTCAACGAATTTATGATGACATAAAGTAGAGATTGACCATTGCATTAAAGAGTGCATTTATGACATCATGATAGCCGCTCGCGTATGTGGCACGTAGTGTTGTGGTTTAGTTGCGTGTACTATTTGTGTTTGGTTTTCTGTGATTTCGTGTCATCATCATCAACAGCCCTGTATAGATATTGTCCCACTCCTGGGCACGGGCCTCTTCTCACTATGTGAAAGGTGAGGCTATGTGTTATTTATTAATTTTAAAGAGATCAGTATGGTAATTATCTTGTTAACGATATGTCGCCTACGCGCCTCATTAATTCTTAGTCCGTGGCTTCTAATGCGTGAATACTTCTTAACCTTCCTAGCGAATCGTACTATCTAGTGATGAGTGGTGAACCGTAAGAAAATGGTTTCCGTAGTTTTTGAGTTTATCCCGTTCTTACAGAAAGATAGGATAGCTGGGCAGAACTCATTTTATAATATACAGGTTGTTTCGTAATTCGACCTATTTTGTCATTTTCAACAAATTGACCTCGTCAACTCCCAAATTAACGGTTTCTGAGATATCGAGATTTAAAGTTTTTTTTCAAATTTTCCACCTTGTCATCAAAATTACCGAAATTAAAAAAGATATATTTACTTTTTGGATCTAAATTGCTACTTTTTGGAAAGCTTGTTAACTAGTTATAGACCTAAACAAAAAGATCGGTACAAATATCTCAAGATTTAAAAATAAAGGGTCCGAAGTGACGAGACTTAATATTTTTCGATGATTCTGAAAATTCAAATGAATTCATTCATCAAAAACATTCATATGTACTACGCTTGACGTACAAATTTATCAAAAATATCAAGGGTTCATTACCTTTCGATAATGGTACAATTATAGTGCACTTTTATAACAGTGAAAAATTACGAACCGATTTCTTAACAAAAGCAGAAGTACCTAGAAGAAGCAGTAGTAACTCAGTTTATGTTCAAGCTTAATAGAGGCTTTCTACAACTATGTATTTTGTGGCTTTACCTCGCCCGCACTTTCCCTCGCGACGTCTTGCTTGCCCCTCTCGTTGACAAGACTCTAAGTAACACAGAGGGGTAAAAATTACGGGCAAAGGGGACGCCTTACCACAATAAATTAGTGCCGTGTGAATAATTGATGCCCCTAAACATACGTTCAAGTAATTTTATCTCGGAGATGTGATCAAAACAATAAGGATACTTAAGTATTTAGTTTTGTTATTTTATGCGAAGGTCAAATTTTCAAATTCAAATATTTTTATTTCAAGTTGGTAATTTACATACTTTTTTGAAACGTCACTGACTCTAGTTGCCGGTTCCAAAAGGTAGGCCCAGGGAGAAGACTCCGGCAAGAAACTCCTCTGGACACTCTTTTAAAATATTTGGTTTTTACAATTTTGTTTTAAGAGTTACAATATCTTGTCAAGAAAAAGCGAGCACAATGTAGAATAGCAAATATTTAAATTAACTGCGAGCAGTAGTTTGCAAGATTAAAGATCTGGACTTTATTATGAGAGATACTTTGACGATCATAGTATTCATTTCATCAGCTAACATTGTGCTCACTTTACAAAGTAGATTACTTTAAAAACAATTAATATAATAACCTACATGCTGAAAAAGGCTAAACTGGGATACCTGCTATAAACTAGAGAAAACAAACTTTCTAGGTCCGGTTACTTAGAAATAAATTTGACTAATAAATACTAAGACTTCAATAATACCTAAGGTTACTTCAGTTGCCAGGGAAGCCGCATGTGCAGAAAACAACTAACGCCATACATCCCTATCGTCAATGTAATCACTTATCTTATAATATGCTTTTTTAACGAGAGCCATCTTAACATGTTTTTTAAATCTCCCGTCAGTAAGGTCTGTAACTGCTTTAGGCAGTTTGTTATAGAAACGTACACAATTACCTAGGAATGATTTATTAGTTTTGGTTAGTCTAAATCTAGGTACTACTAATTTTTGTTTATTTCTGGTGTTGATATTGTGGATGTTGCTTAAAATGTCAAACATTGAAAGATTCCTAGGTAAAAACATGATGTTTTCGTAAATGTATAAAGAGGGCATAGTAAGAATGTTAATTTCTTTAAAGACTTCTCTGAGAGACTCTCATGGACCCATATCATAAATAGCACGGACAGCTCTTTTCTGCAAAATAAATATTGAGTCACGATCGGCTGCCGCCCCCCATAGCAAGACCCCGTAGGACATTAAACTGTGAAAGTAAGCGAAATAAACAAGTCTAGCAGTAGCAACGTCAGTAAGTTGTCTTATTTTTCTAACAGCGAACGCGGCAGAGCTTAATCTACATCTAGTAGATTAAGCTCTGCCGCGTTTATTAATATGAGCTCCCCATTGTAATTTCGAGTCTATAGTAATACCTAGGAATACTGTTTCTTCCACAATATCCAACTTGTTATTTTCAAGCATTATGTCTAAATCTGCCTAAGAAACGTTTCGTAAAGAAAATATTAAACATTTAGTTTTTGTAGCATTTAGCAATAGATTGTTTGCGCTGAACCATTCTGATAAGGATAATAAACTAGCATTTACTGTGTGTTGGTTTACGTCTTTTCTATCAATTTTAAATGTAAGAGAAGTATCATCTGCATAAAGAATAATATTAGATATGGCCGACATAAAAGGACCCAAAATGGAACCCTGAGGAACACCCATCCTAACTAAAGACCCTGAAGATGTTGTTCCATCTATACCTACCCTTTGCTGTCTCTGAGAAAGACACGAGGTAACTAGTTCGAGAGAACGTCCACGAACACCGAAGTGTCTAAGTTTGCAAATGAGTTTGTTTTGTTTTTCGTGTGAGCGTGTGGCCAACTCTGGTGTCGGAGTTTTCAGACCGCCCGAAGGCCTCCGACATGGCCTAACGATCCTTATCCTTGGACAAGAACCGGGACCGACAGCTTTACGTGCCCTCCGAAGCACGGTAGCGCTCAGATGTTAATGCCACACACGGTCACCCATCCAAGTGGTAACCTGTGCAAGCGTTGCTTAACTTTGCCGATCTGTTACGAACGGCAAGCCAAGTCTCGCTACGAGCGCTACCAGCAAATGAGTGTATCATGATTTACGCAATCAAAAGCCTTGGAAAGATCGCAGAAGACGCCGATGGCATCTCGCGATTCTTCCCATGCTTCCAGGATGTTAGCAATTAATTTAGCACCTGCATCAGCAGTCAACCTACATCTCGTGAAACCGAATTGCTGATCGTGTAAAACCTAATTTCTATGAAAATGAGACATCATTTGGTCAAGCATGATTTTTTCGAAGACCTTACTCAAGGATGGTAGAACTGAAATCGGTCTGTAGTTTGAGGGATTCTGTTTATCACCTGTTTTAAAAACTGGAATAACTTTACTTTGCTTCATCAGATCAGGGAAGGTGCCTATATCTACACATTGATTGAATATATCTGCAAGAGCAGGAGCTATCTGGTCAATAACAGAACCAAGTACTTGTACAGACATGCCCCATAAGTCTTCAGTATTCTTAATGTTTAAATTTTTAAAAGCTTTCCGAATTTTATAGTCAGTGACGTATGTAAATTCAAAGCAAGAGATGTCTTTAACAAAATATTTTTTCAGAAGTGTTTCTGCCAATGAAGATGACGAGTTTAGTGAGTGAGTCACTTCAATTGGAATGTTCACAAAAAAACGTTCAAATGTGTCAGCAACCTCAACCTTGTCCGATATTAGCTTACCTTCAGCCCTCAGAATAAAATCAGTATCTCGGTTCCTAGTTCATCCCGTTTCTGTATTTATTATCTTCCACACGGCTTTTATCTTATTACTAGCTTTACTTATCTTGTTGCTTATTAATTTTGATTTCGCAACTTTACAAACCCTTTTAAGAACTTTTGAATAGTTTCTAACATGATTGTGAAATGAAAGATCGGATGTAAATGACCTTTTATAATATAAATTATATAAGGTATCCCTTCTTTTCCTTATGCCCCTTGTAGCCCATTCATTAAAACAGCACCTATCATTTAATTTAAAATTCCTGATGGGACATGCTTTATTAAATTCTTTACATATCAGGCTAAACAACTTATTGTAATTTATGTTAGGATCTTTAGAGGTAAATTTAGTTACAGATAAATGATCCTCTATCTTATCATGAAGCAATTTCATTTTATTTTTAGTAAGTAGCCTAGTCTTAATTGATTTTGTACTCTGAGACCCATTGTGAACTTTAAAACTAGTTAGTTGACCCAAGTGGTCTGACATAAAACCACTTAATAATTTTTACAAATCGTGACACAAATCTCGTTAGATTTGTGTCACGATTTGTAAAAATGTTATCTAAACATGTACTGCAAGTGGGGGTAATTCTAGTGGGTTGATTTATTAGATGACTTAAATTGAAAGAGCTAAATAATGCTAACAATTTGTGCTTATCAGGTGTATAAATCTCCACAGACAAAAACAAATTTATTACTCTTAAAAACTTTCCCCAAGACTTCTTCCAAGGCTGTAATAAAAAAAGAAAAATTAGACCTAGGTGGTCTGTACACGCATAATATAATATGATTTTCTATTTCTGCACATGCTACCTCACATAAGCGATCAATGGATAATAAGCTAATATCCTTTCTTTCCTTAAATTTCAGACTACTCCTACAGAGAATTATTGTTCCTCCTCCAACAGCTGAGAGACGATTGAACGCACTGGCAACTAAAAAATTACTTATACTAAACTGCATTCTGTCTGGCTTTAGCCATGTCTCGCAAAAACATAAGATGTCAATATGATATTTATCCACTAAAAATTCTATGTCTAATATCTTGCTAGAAAAGCCATTAATATTCTGATGATATAGTATAATGTCATGTAAATGTTTCTCTATTGTCGGTTCTAGAAGTTTAAAGAAGTTGTCACAGCATTGTTAGAACAACTAAGCAATACTGATTCGTCACTTAAACTAAGCTTTGTCATGCTATCTATGACTGCATTAATATTATAAGCTAACAATATAGCAATATCATGTCTGTATTTTTTGGGAAGAAATGTAACTCCCCAACCTAACCTAAATCCACTAATAAACTTATTAGTATCAAAGTATAATAATTTGTCACTATGACGACAAGTCAATGTGTGAATAATTGTATTACAGTTATATATATGTCTATTTTGATTTTCAGAAAATGAGTCACTATATGGTAATGCACATAAAAATGTTTTATAAATATTTAATTTTAATAAGGTGTTAATACAATCCACAAAGTCCCTTTTCTGGAGACCTACACTATTTCCTATTAACAACACTACTATGGTTTTATTATTAATTCGAGAGCAGTTTGCAATTTTTTTAATAATCATATTATAGTTTAAATTTTAATAACAAATATTAGTGAAATTAGTGCTTAAATTATTACTCAGGAAAGGAGCTAATCCTACACCTAATCTATCGCTAAATACTAATGTCTGAGTAGGTGTCATATCAGAGCTTTCATTAATCTGAACTACCTCAGGTAACGGTACAACAGGCTAAAGGTCAGTGCACCGATCTTGGTGAGCACAATTACATTCAATATTATTGGTAAGGGACTCATATCTTTCAGCATTGCATTTCACTAACTCCACCAGCTCAGTGGCCTCCTGTAAGCGCACACTTAGTTGGTTTTGTGACATTTGATACTTAGCAAAAATGTCTGTAATTAAATTTTCCTTTTCTAGCAAACCATTTTCCAAGCGTTGCATATTTAAATCATAGATATTCTTGTTTTTCTCCATTTCGTCAGTATATAAGCTCATTTGTCTAATTAATCTATAGCGGTCCCTACGAAGGTTAACATTACTTTTGATTGAGTTATACAGTTTCAAGGCAGATTGGTACCTTTTAGTAATTTTTTTAATTTTAATATACTTCTTTAGTTTTCTCCTACTTAAAATCAATGGACATTGCGTAATGGTATCATCACCAGTCAAGTCAATTGTTTGCCCTGGTTCACACATAGACTTGGACGAACAGCCTACCAACTCATCATACAAGCACTGGGTATCATTAGCCTGCTTCCTAGCTTAAGAGGACTCATATGTGCAGATAGTCTTGTGAGCCTCGCCTACTTCAATTTCAAGATTTACTATTCGCTGTAATGCCGACTCATGTGTGTTACTGCATTCTTGAAATGAGGCAACTACTTGTTGAAGTTGGTTGTGTCGATCTAATAATGGTTATGCAGATCAGTCAATTGATTCTTGAGAGCGGTGTTCCTGTCTACAACTTTCTTCACTTCTACCTCGTTGTCATCCCTTTCCTGTATCAGTTGGTTACAAAGAGTTTTTGTGGACTCCAGTTCTATCAGCGTTGCCCTAAGCTTGTCATCTATGTTCTTAACAGCTGCTTTGCGAGTCAACATCTTGAAATAGTTCATTAATCAATATGTGTATAAATGACGTAAGTGACAGCAATGACAGTTCTTAAATGAAGTTAGTGACTTTTGTTTTAGTTCAGCTATCAGCCGCAGGATGAGAGAACGGCAGTAGTTGTCGTATGTGGTAATGTGGCTATCGACCACCAGGAGTAATAGTGTCACTAGTAGTATGTTTTCAAATTGTAATATTTTTTAACGTCTTCCAATATTCATTCCTGTATTAATTATATTATTTAACGTGTCTCAAACGTTTGTTGGTTTAATATTAAGTTACTCACTGGACAATTATTGTCAAATATTGTTTGTTTACACTATTTATGGAGTTTATTTCACTATTATCGCTCAATCCTAAGGTGATTGTTATAAGTTTGTTTACGTTTGTTATTGTCAGGCACCAACAATATCACTTTGAGTTCACAGTTTTTACAGTATTTCTATTCACTTTTGATAACTTAAATAAAATTATTCACAAATAAATACAATATTAATCTCAGAGGTAATGTAAACAAGGCGGGTGTTGCCAGCCAGAAAAGAAAAAAAAAAGAAAAAAAGTTTATTGAAATAAAGCTATATTTTTCTGTTAGGCGTACAGAACTCATTCCAAGTGCCGAATTTTTTATCGGTGAAATAGAAGCTAAATGGGACCAAATATAAATCTACTTTTTTAAAGAATCACGCCTGTAACCCGAAGCAGTAGATAGAGGTGTAATATTACACCCACATTTCGCTGCTTTAAATATTTAGGTCCCACGTACAAATTAGAAAGAAAGAAAAGAAAGAAAGAAAAGAAAGAAAATACATTTATTTGCAGTAGATTATGCAATAAACACAAAACACAGTTAATTACAAAAAGAAAATGCGTGCATACAAAAACCACAGTTAATTACAAAAAAGGGAAAAATATAACATAAGTACTGCAAAATGGTCGCAACTCAGCAAAATGCTAGTTTTGAAAAAACTAGCGCTGGTCTTCCGTTGCGACCATGTTGGTAAATAATATATCTAATTTAGCACAACTAATTCATTAGACGACATTAAAAAATAATAATAATAATAGCGTTTTCGGTACCTACTAATGTTTTAACAATACAATACCCACCTATTTTTGCACCCCAGTTAAATCTAGAAAATAACTCAAAATAGACATTAATGTTGGCGACTGTAATTTTTCTACTTGTTATATAGCACTTATGTCATGCAGCTGTGTTTCCTGGCCTTTTTGGTGATCGAACAAATATTCTTTTAATGTTGCCCTAAAACGTTGAATATGTTGAATTAAACCTATTGCCGTTACTGGGCACATTGCACTACTCCGTGCTGCTACTGAGAATTCAGCAAAACTTAGTAACACTTTTGCCCGACCCGGAAATCGAACCCGAGACCTCCCGACCTAGACGCATACGCTACTCACTGGGCCACGGAGACAGTCAATAAACCTACCAATCAAATATTACCTATAAAATCCTTCATGGATTACGAAGTGTAAAGCTATGCTTAGTTAATATTACGAGGCAGTATTTGAACCTGTTATATTCGCAACCCGTTGGTATAATCGGCTTATAACGCCTTGGCATTTACTACCTACTAAATTTAATATAGTTCAATAGGTGAAAATATTACTAAGCCGCTTAGGCATAAAATAAAGGTAGCTAACTCACGCAAAGCATTGGAATATCTAGATTATTTCGATATAAATATAACTACATCACCTATTACCGCCACATATAAATTAAATTGGAGTGTCTGTTTGTAATATTAAAATAACCGCTTTTTAATGCATATGGATGTATACACAGTACGTATACCGAAATTACATTTTTTATAATTTTCATCTGTCTGTCTGTCTGTCTATATGTCTGTGTGTTTGTTCTCGCTAATCTCTGGAACGGCTGGACTGATTTTGACGCCACTTTCACTGGCGGATAGCTGATGTACCAAGGAGTAACTAAGGCTATAAATTTACCGGGTACGCGAAGTATTTTCCTCAGGACGCGGGTGAAACCGCGGGAAACAGTTAGTGTATAATAAGACTATCGCCTTGAAGCCCGGGCTTTGCTTTCTAGCCTAACTAGATTTGGCAGAACCATAGCTTTTACACAGCTCAGTAGGAATTATAATGTTATCTACACAGTATTTTAACTTCATACATACTCGGCCTCCGTACCTAGAGCATACCCGAGGCCCGAACTGCATAGACAACATTACCGAGACAAGCAAACTCAGTAGAAAAGTTCTGTCGAATCTCGATTGACTAGTAAATGCAGCTTCCCTCGGTGCGCAATTTTGCAGACAGATGCTCGCGGCACCTTTGAAGTAACCAGACCGCGAGTCTGGTTACTGTAAGTGCTCGGCCACAGTGAAAGGCGGGCGTGAGTGCGGGCGCGACGCGGGAAACTCAAACATATAAAACTCTATAGGAGTGTCCGTAGTGGGAAGGCGGGCGCGGCGAGCACGCGGGCAACTCAAACCATAGGACTTTCATAAAAGTGTCCGCAGTGAATGCGCGGGCGGCAAGCGGGAAACAATGCACGAAGTCTGGAAATGTGCCCGGTAACAATAGGCTCGCCCCCTGTTACGTGCGACCTAAAAGTCATGAGGAAAAATGTTGGTGTAATATTACAGCTCTGCCTACGGGGATACAGGCGTATCGTTATAAACAAAGCTACTGACCCCCTTAAGGTCTATATAAACGGCATGTGTCCGATGCGTGGACATGATTACTCCTGTTCTTAGCCGCCGTATCCCGTCTCAAATAAAAGAAATCCGATATTTTTTTAAACCCTGACGAAGCTTGGTCTACCCACGTCGTGCGGATCTCAAACTTTTATAAGCAATGATAATATAAGTAATTATTAAATCAAGTGCGAGTCAAACTCGCTCATCAAGGTTAACGTAGTAGAGGGATCCACTTAACATAAATCATCATATAGCCCCCTAGCCAAATATCACTATCACTTTTTCGCCAGCAAAAATAACTTAATAATATTTATTTACATTACTACATATCTCTTTTTAACCCTTCCATTCGTTCCTGAAGTTGCTAGAATTTTCCAATTTTTATAAAAAAAATATTTTTTTTAAATATTTGCCAAAATATATACACATTTTCCAAATTTCATAAAAACCAAAATTCTCATAACAGTTATAAATGTGATTTGAACCCACGCCCTCAGACCGTGAGGCGGTTGTATTATCCGCACGGCTATAGCCATGTTATCAGTTAGTTGCGAATTTGGCGAACAATTGACAGAGTGTTACTATGGTGAGTGTTAACGTCATCTAACTGAAAATTCATATTAATCTAGCTACGATGCGTCACAATACTAAATTTGGCAAACTGTACACCGCACCCGCGAACGCGCTACTACGGACACATGAAGACGCGCGCGGCCCGCACGCGGGTCGCCCGCGCTACTATGGCCAAGCACTGACACTATGCGTCCGTCAGCATAACCACGCACCGAAAGAAGTGGGTATAGCGGACCTCTGGCTCGAAGTCTTAAGTTTTAGATACAACCGAACTGCTATAGTGCCATGATAATGATGATGATCACAATTTGCACATGTGTTTGTATTTTTGTATTTGTAATTCTTTTGTCTCATATGTACCAACCAACACTGACAAAGAATCGCCAAAGAATGTCTATTGGGCATTATACCAGATTTCGTATTGTTACTAAAAAATCTCGTTTATGAAGGTCTCATAAAAGTTTTCCTATACTGAAAATCGTAGCTAAAACTTACTCATATGGACTAACGTATGGCTATTAGCTCAACAGCATGAAAAGCTTTACACATGTAGTGTAACCAGTGCTGTTCAAAGTGTATATCCTAGCTACCCAGGGGGTCGCTAAGTATAAATAAAAATACGGACCAAGTACATGTCAAGCCACGCAAAATGTAGGGTTCCGTAGTGGACCAAGATGTACACAATATTCATTTTACGGCTTGCAAATTTGAGTTTAATTTTGATTTCGCGGAAAACTAAAGACGGACAGACGGACGGACATGGCGAAACTATAAGAGCTCCTTGTAGTTTAATGCGAAACCGTAAAAAGACCACATGCCCTTATGAATGGCCGCGATGTATTTCTGCCTATACACACTTATTTGGCCTGTACCCGGGACGTGGGTAGACCAAGCTTCGTCAGGGTTTAAAAAAATATCGGATTTCTTTTATTTGAGACGGGATACGGCGGCTAAGAACAGGAGTAATCATGTCCACGCATCGGACACATGCCGTTTATATAGACCTTAAGGGGGTCAGTAGCTTTGTTTATAACGATACGCCTGTATCCCCGTAGGCAGAGCTGTAATATTACACCAACATTTTTCCTCATGACTTTTAGGCCGCACGTAACAGGGGGCGAGCCTATTGTTACCGGGCACATTTCCAGACTTCGTGCTGCTACTGAGAATCCGCAAAAACTCAGTAGCACTGTTTGCCCGACCTAGGAATTGAACCTGGGATCAGTAGATGCATACGCTGACTGGACCACGGAGGCAGTCTAAGGGGGTCACGTCATAAAAATATTGAGAACCACTGGTTTAAATGAGCTGCCTCCGACCTAGTTGCTCCGAACTATCTACTTTTCGGATTTGCGTTGAATTATTGATTCCCTGTGTTAAAATGGTTACAAACTTCTAACACCTAGAACAAGTTTGATGTTCGGATATGCATTATACATAAGCTTAAGTGATATTAGTTGGAACTTAAGAACTTAGAGGTTGATAATAGAATTAGTTTGCGGGTCACTAACAGGTGTAAAACTTAATAAAGTTTTATTATGGAGCGGTTATTCTGTGCTATTATGTGCAGTGTTAGGGTCCTTGTACTTGTAACCGTTTACGTACGACAATCCGGAAGGAAACCGGGGCTAAACCGTGACAGACAATAAACTTATCAGACTCTTTTGGTGTCTTATTTTGTATTTTCAGTGGAATATTAATACAGTTATTGTTACAAATGCTGTATTTTTTTCACACGTAAATTATACCTACTTGTCACTACTTCAAGTTCCTTTCCATACTTTATTCACCAAAGTTTCGTTTGAGTATCTATGACCACAGAACTCAAATATGGGCTTTAAGTATTGCTCTTTAGGTTTTCTCGGATCCCGGACACCGCCGCTGAAATAAAGTGCTCCTTCCCTCCTGGAGCACCGAAGCCTCGTCAGCCTGCCTGCCTACCCTGCCCTGATTCTGTCTTAGCTCTTACCGCTTGCTACCGGGTATATATTGTGTAACGCTTGCCAATATATAATATCTCGTAACCAATAAATAAGTATTTAATTTCTCTCCATTACACATACCTACTAGGTACTCATTAGACATATACCAACATCACACTCCTAAACGTTACAATCTATATACAAGATTTTTTCGCAGCCACATGCCAATACCGCTAGTCAGCTAACTACGGAATTAAATATTCGATCAATAGATAGAGCTGTAGATTTTAGATTAGTTTTTGACATAAGCACCATACAAAATAATATTTTGTATGGAGTTTCATGTTTGACATATTATGTCAAACACGAAACTCGAATATCAAAATCCATGTATGGTGCGAATATTAAAAATGGCCGTAAAAGTTTGTTTATTAAGTTCAGCGAATAAATTTAGTAGGATGGAAAAACGAGGGTTATGGGGTGCAGTAAAAGTTCTAACAGGGCCTGGAATTCGGGCACTAACCGTAATCGTGCTGACGTTAGACCGGGTGAATTTACCTATTCATGGCTGAGCTTGCGAATATTGAGTTTTAATTTTTTGTAGTATGTGAGTGTTTTGATTAAAAGGCGGATTACTGAAACTCTGTGAAGGCTGCTTTGCTTGCGTATTCACGAATGGTTTGGTTATTTTTCCTATTGTAGTTTAGAATAGAAACACGATGAAGTAATGAAGATGAATATTTTACTACTAAAGATGGGTGTGGACAAAATTAAATACTAACTAAATATATAAAAAATACTAAAATATTAGTTCCGAAGTACTGTGTAGGTTTGAACATACAACGCAACATATAGCTTTCTCATAAAAACTCAGTTCCAATGGTTTGAGCTTTCTAATATGACAAGTGTTTGCCTCAAAATCTGAAGCGATGTCACAAAGGTTACCAAACAAAATAAAGTGCTAAATTTGTTTGCAAAGAAAGTCAAGTAGCCCTTAAATATTTTATCTTCACTTATTAGTATACAGATTATGATGAAGTGTGGTTGCTTTCGGCAAATATTATTCATTAATAAAATATATACCTAAATAATGTATAACACTTGGATTTCTTATCATCTTTTTTAATTATTATTCTTTACAAACATATGTATATGTGAATGGCACTGGCAATAGCTCCACCGACAAGAGCTAGCTAGCTCTTAAATGGAAGAAAAAAAACAAGATATGTGAAAGTTATCAATGATCTAATATAATGTACATACACTATAATAGAGTACCTAGTATACAGATGTACATAGGTATATCAGATAATAGTAGTTGTCACCCTAGTGATACTACTCCGTGTAATAAGCGCTTTTGTGCGCCTCGAACTCTCGACGTAATGCGAAAATTCTATATATTTGACTAACTTTGCGATGCACTGTTCTAGGATTATATCGAATTTTATTAAAATTGCCTGTCTCGTGCATTACTACAAAGGGTTAGTTACTATTTTAGTTTCGTTATTTTAAAAGAGAGAGGGAGTTCACTACTGCTTAGAGCCGTTTCAGATTTGCGTTTTATACGCGCTTATGAGGTCATTTTAGGAAGCGCGTGTTGGCGCATGTCATGTGGCAAAATAATGACGAGGACCACTATATTAATGGCAAGCAAGGCTTTTTAAAGCGCGTAATGTAGCGCGGGTGTAAGCGCATGCCGAAAAAACCGTATAAGCACAAAAAAAGCTATAGTTTAAAGTCGCTCTTATTGTGCGTTTTATACGTACTATTTTGCCGTAAAATTTATGGATTTGTTGCCAAATGAAGGTCTCGCGTAGACGCCCAGTAGAAGGCAAACTTGACTAAAACCATCCTTTGCCACGATTTGCGGCTGTCGCCTACCATTACATGAGCTACTACCTAGCTGATCTGCCATTGATGATAATTACAAACGCCCTCTGCTACGTGATATTCAAACGTGGATATGGATATGTTGGTAAGTACGGACAGCAACGAAAGTAGCTTAAAACCAAAGTCGACAAAATCTGTTTAATATTTAAATACGAAAGTCACCGGAAGACCTAGGGTCACTGTGAGGTCATTATGCGAAAATAGTAACACCAATAGTTGAAAAATGATCTGGTACTTTGAGATAACTTATACATTCAAGAAAAAGACAAATATCACCTCATTCTGCCGTAACCATGAATCCTTTAAAGAAATAGAAACGTCGGCTAGTAATAAATTAAAATGTAGTTTCTAGATCATTCGGTTTAAATGTAATAACTCAGTGAAACCAATATAACGCGATAAACTACGTGAACTGTGGTTTAATTCCAATGCGTTACATTCGCGTAAACCCAAGAAGATAATTATTATGAGTAATGACACTTATATATAAGTTTTGCTTCGTCACGTTTGTGTTATGGGTTAATACCTTTCTCGGGACATCACTTTGAGTGATCCCCAAATTGTTGTTTCGAGTCTGGATCTGAAGGCTGTCTTTTTGACAATTTCCCCAGGATCAATGATACAAAAATTAATCCTAGTGTAGGTGTTGGCTTTCTAAATTAGAGTTATTGATATTGATTAAGAAGAGTGCTGCACCAGTACATTTACTGAAAACATACATAAATAATTATGTACATAGGTATGTCTGGACTTGTCTTGCCATGCGTAATAGATTGACAAAGTAAAACTACGCTTGTAAATGTCGCAACAAACTTTTGTTTCAGCATCGCCGTGCTTTAAAGTTTACGTAAAACCGTCGGTTCCGGATCTTGTCACAGGTCAAGAATTGTTAGACTGTATCGGAGGTCTTAGAGCGGTTACGCACTACATCCGATCCGAATCCGATCCGAACCCGTGAAAATATGGATCTAGAAAACTCGGACTGAATTCGGCAATCGCTTACGCACTAGTCCGATCTCTGATACTAATCCAAGCCACCTTTTAGCATAAGTCATTTTACTCGGAGCCACAGCAAAGTGTTCACGTCGTTGATCATGAGTCCTTTCAATCGACGTCAACTTCTGGCAATACTACTATACGTACGAAGACGCAGAAGAAGAAAAGAATTTTGGGTGCACCCTCTCTTGCTGGATCGAAGATTAAGTGGAGCTTTTTACAATCACCACGCAGTCTTACGTCAATACGACAGGAAATTTTATAATTGCTACCGAATGAGTGTGTCTACTTGATTTCATTTTACATCACATAAAAGATGATATTTCGCGACAACACAACATTTAGACAATGTATACCACCGGAAGAAATGCTAGCAGTCATATTAAGGTACGTAAAACGCAGTTCTAAATTATGCTATTTATTTCTGATAAATTCTTGATTGATGATGATGATTTAGTTTTAGTTTACCTTTATACATATGAAGGCAAAACTACGCATTATCGTTGAAATCCAGATTGAATAACTCGGAAAAATATGCAGTCTCCCGTTTTAGTGTTTCTGTTTCCCCAGGCGTTGCTGTAATTACTGCCGCACTGGTCTGGATCATCTCCATGCTTTGTTCAGGAATATCTATATCATGAGTTACATTATGTTGCCTTGGTGTCATAACTGCTTGAGACGCAGTCTGTGAAATTGTCGAACCGAGGCTATCAGAAGAAGACAAATATCTCAATCGCTCTTTGTTTGTATATTTACGGAGTAATTGCATCATTTCAATACGAAACTCCAACTCCAGCATACCGCGCCCGCCCCGCTGCCTCTCTGCTTGTACGCAGTTCGGATTCAAGTCGGACGCAGTGCGCGAGCGTCCATACAAATAATACTATGGCTACGTCGGTCCGTAAAAATTATCTCCGGGATGGAGATTCTAGAATAACGGACAGAAATCGGATGACGGAAATCGGATCTAGTGCGTAAATTACCAAAGAAATAGTTCTACGCCCACGCCGGACCTGATTTTCACGGATTCGGATCGGATTCGGATCGGATGTAGTGCGTAACCGCTCTTACAGCTGTTATAAACGTTGACGCACGAATCGGCCACACATTCACACGAAATTAAGAAGAAGAGGCAATTGAAAAACAAATAATAAAAAAATATCGTGCATATATAGCTACTTATCATGCTGTCTGTACATGTCAATATTCGACTATACGTAATACAAGATTATTCGGTAAGACTTTGAGGAAAAGGGTACGTAAAGTTCACCATAAGACAAACGGGCGCAGATCCGACGCCTGTTTCCGATCAGTAGCTACGTGGATTGGCTGGAAGTCGCTGAATGTGGCTCTCTGTAAAGACATTATTAAAGCAAATTTTGTAAACATGGATTTATTTTTGTTAACTTTTCACGGTATAAGTACTAAACGGCTTTTGATAAAACTTACATGTCTATATATGAGTCCTATAACGGATAGGCTAGTAGGCTAATACGCTAACTTTTTTGTTACGATAGCCCTTTATTAGCACAATCCCAATCGTGTGTTAATAGAATTTACGTAATTTCGTTTTTCTCCTGATACTGAGTGGCCACGTTTGCCGCTATACAATCGATACATTATCTATATATATAAAATTCTTGCGTTACTTATTGACTGACAAACAATGCACAGCTAAAACTTAGATAAGGGTTAGGGATAGGGTTCACTTAGAAGAGATTTCTGGCAATGGCAGCAGTTCGGGGAGAAACAGTGAAATTAAAAAAGAAATGCGGGCGCGTAGCTGCGCTCACCGCCTAATGTAAATAAAATATGTATACGTTATGTTTCAACATTTCTCATACCGATCCAGTACCATTTTACTCTGAGTAAACATTTCTAAACAAATACCAATATTTAACCGACCAAGTCACATCTAGTACATCAATGAGTAGATCCCAATCCCTTGTAGATCAGAAAGAAAAAGGCCAAATATATCAGCTTAGTTTGTCTGCGCTCTTTCGTGAGGAATGCTAATCCTCTGACATTTTCTCAATATGTATCTATACATACGAGTTCCTATAATATGTCATTCACGCGTAATTGTCCGTCTAGTTACGCTTATCTGATATCAGTGTCGAGGATACGATACGCTCGTGTAATTTAGCAAAATGTGCAGGTAAAGAGATGTGAATTCTTAGTAAGGAAATAGATCTCCTAAATTAATATTTACGCAAACCGAATTCAAAACAACAATAAAAAAGTATATTTTATAATGTTATATATATATATATATATATATATATATATATATATATATATATATATGTAAGATTTATGAAAGGATAGGTAAAACAGTGATAGTTTCCAAAAAATTATATCTTGTAAAAAAAAACGTTTATTATCACCTGTTATAGGTAAATCAACGACTAACAATATCCAATTTGGTAAACTTGAAGTCCTCTTTTAATGGTACCTATAAACATAGACGGTGTATGTAGTGGATTTCTTGTATAGTATATTAAAAAGATAAACTGTTATATGGTTTAATTATTTCTGATTGCTTGGCTGACTCTGTGGTTGTAACTTATAGGTAAGTAGGTAGGTAGATCTGACGATAGAGAATTCCTGGTCTGATTATTGTAAAAGAAATTTGAATTTGCAGCTGTGGTATATATACCAAAAGACGATTTGGAATTGTATAAGGATGATGAAATGCTAGTCTACATAAACAATTAAATTCTTTTTTCCTTTCTCCTCTTTTAGAAAGACAGCTCTTGCACTAGCTTTTCGTATACGCTCCGCACTCGACGCACCCCGATGTGGAAGTAGAAGCTATGTATGAGGACATATCTCGGGCTATACAGAGCTTCGAAACCCATTGCACTGTTGTCATGAGAGATTTTAATACGAAACTAGGCAAACGAAGCTGTGATGAGCGGAGAGTAGGGCAATTTGGTTATAGTAATCTGAACTCACCCCTGACCCGTGACCCTTTATTTTTGAAATCTTGAGATATTTTAACCGATTTTTTCAGATCAATTGCTAGTTATCAAGCTTTTCAAACAGTAACAATTCAGAGCCAAAAAGTGATTTGTTTTAATTTTGCTTATTTTGATGACAAAAGTGCTACTGAGTTTTTTCGAATTCTCTGTAGCATCACGGAGCCTGGTGATGTGCCCGGTAATGGCAATAGGTTCACCCGCCTATTACGTGGGATCTAAAAATTCATGGCGAAATGTGGGTGTAATATTAAATCTTTGCTCACCCTTTCGGGGATATAGGCGTGAGTCAGCAAGCCGAAAGGGCAGTGGGCTGGTCATAAATGCCGCAAAACCAATGGTCGCTGTAGCAGCCAGGTTCTTGAGTGGCGACGGCGCGAGGCGGCTCGACAAACGTAGTGTTGGGCGTCCTGTAGCCAGGAGGGGCGATGATGTTCGCAGAGTGGTGCGCATGGACTGGAAGAGGAAAGCTGAAGACTGAGCTCATTTACGCGCCATTTGAGGGGTCTAGGACCAGCAATGGTCTGATACAGGCTGATGATGATGATGATGATGATGAACATCATAATGTTTATTAATTATTACGACGTATTTTAGCCAAACGTATTCGATCGGTAATAGTCACAACGACAAAAATGACACTACAGTTTGACAAAAATCCTCTGGTTGTTTAAAATCTATGCAATCCTGCCCTTCCGATTACAACGGCAGACCACTTAGTCAAGTTTCGCACTGGCGAACGCTAACAATCTGTAATTTTAAACATCATGAATTATTCTACATTAACTCATTCATAGCAATTACCATGTTCATGCAGTTTAAAACGTTGATCGTGATAGTGTTGCAAATAGATCTACGCCCCACAATAATGACAATACCGAGACATCTCCTAGCGGTTGATCGACGTCTCATGTGACCAGAGGGCTGGTTTATTTTTTGCTCAAAGAATCAGCATTGCCATTCAGCGTGGCAATGCTGCCAGCCTTCTGGGCACGTTACCCGATGACAGTGATGCGGAGGAATACTGCGTGCCTTGCTTTTTATAAGTATATTTAGTTTGTTTTCTTTGTAATTTAGTTGTAGGTTTTAGTTGTTAATAAGTTAGTGTAAATGTAAATTGGTACAGTTGTATAATAACTGATTTGAATGACAATAGTCATAAGTATATAGAGCCACAATATCGCTCTTAATATCGTCGCTTCGCATTTTTGCTTCGCGTCGCGTTGTGGTGATACGTTGTCGTTAAGTCGCATCATGTTGTCGCGTCGCTTTCAAACGTCACGTTGCGCGTTGGTGGAATTGCATAGCTTTTAAGGACGCGTTTACGCATGTATCAAAAAACCACATATTTGCGGTACATTTTACGACAATTTAAGATAATAACTAATAAAACTAATGATAACGATAAATTGATTACTTTTTTATCTATAAATCAATCTGAAAATAAACAAAAAATATTTAATCATTATTAATGTAAAATCGATTCGAAACTGCCTCTAAATCAAAAATAGGCAAATACTGCTATTTTTGGGTACAATTTTCTCTCTATTATTAAATTTATTTAGATTTTCAAAGTTAGAATAGGGTAGTAAATATAGTCAACTCAAAAACAATCTGAAAATATTTTTGAAAATATTGTAAATTGACTCAAAAAATGCAAAAAATCATCTTAAATTTTTCTTCTATTTTGCCCGCTTAGTAGAGTAGAGCTAGGTATGTTCCAGTGGTAGGGTCTCTGATGTACATACAAAATGAGCCCAAACTCGGTATGCCTAGCTCTACTCACATATGAGTACCAGCAAGAGTCATCGAATAACCCTGGAAGGTTACTTCATAAGTTCCAGTGGTAGGGTCTCTTATGTACAAACAAAATGAGCCCAAACTCGGCACGCCTAGCTCTACTCACACATGAGAACCAGCAAGAGTCATTGAATAACCCTGGAAGGTTACTTCATAAGTTCCAGTGGTAGGGTCTCTTATGTACAAACAAAATGAGCCCAAACTCGGCATGCCTAGCTCTACTCACATATGAGTACCAGCAAGAGTCATCGAATAACCCTGCAGGGTTATTTCATAAGTTCCAGTGGTAGGGTCTCTTATGTACAAACAAAATGAGCCCAAACTCGGCATGCCTAGCTCTTCTCAAATAAGAGTACCAGTAAGATTCATCGAATAACCTTGGAAGGTTACTTCACTAGTACCAGTGGTAGGGTCTCACCAAAACAAATAAAATGAGCCCCGACCTGGCATAACTAGGTCAACTCTTTTATGAGTTCCAGTCGCAACACTTGAATGGGATGGTATACCATCAGTCCACATAATCTTACCAGATTTCAACGCAAGAAACAAAATAATATCTTAATACCGAAATATATCCTGAATCAACGTAATGGAAAAAATAAAGTAATAATGTCCATTTATATAAAAAAATAGGAAACTTATTGGACGTAATTCGCACAGAATACGAGAAGTATCAAATTGATTTTAGCGAATATTTTGTATGCGTAATTGCTTTTTTCGAAGTCTATCGCGTCTTACCGTCATTACATTCATACGACACCTAAAATATAATAATAATATTCCAGGCCTATAACATAGACACATATCACAAAAAATTCTAAAGTCTCAAAGATATTTAGTTGAACTACATTTCCGGAAGTTACCGTACGTAGTACGTATCGTTGCCGCCGTGTTGCTGTAGTGACGCGATTTTGTACCTACTAATTTTGTAAACGCGTCCTTAACGCCACAACGAACAACGCGACCTGTCAACGTGACTCACGTTGACACGTCGCGTTGTTCGTTTAGGCGTCGCGCTGTCGCATTGAGTAAGTACACCAGGTAAATATTTCAAACGAAGAAGCCATAAGTTTACTCATTTCCACCGGATACTAAATATTCATAGCTTTAATTTGTGTAGTGTGGCAGCTGTGACCATTCTCATAGTAACTAGGCCACGGAAATATTGACTGTAACTACCTTCATTGGTTCGAAGAAATTATAATAGGAAAAACATACGGCATACAGTCAATGCTGTATTTTTTATTAATTGCAGTACATGTCACTCTCTATCGGTTTTAGAAAATTCAAGCAAGCACACAAATTAATAACACTCAGACTTGAAACTAGAGAGTTTGTAAATCATACAAATTGTTGTCTCATGTGGCGATTGCCAAATAGCGGGACGACTACTATAAAACACGACGTAATCCATCTAAAAGCATCAATGTCTTATCCCGGGCGCATCCAAAACTTGCTTTACGAGAAAAGAGAAAAAGTTGACAGTACAAAAAAAAAGAGTTGACAGAATATTATCTTTTCTAGATACGATAGCGACATTTCATGGCTTAGAGTCAGTATATGTATATTATACAAGGGCACTGAAATCTTATAACCACTGCAATATCTTCACGACAACCGACAGTTTAACATGTTTTTCGAGGGCATAGGGTAAGCGATAATTATCAATTTACTTCACACATATCGTCGTAAAGTCAGTGACGCGCGCCGTGGGTTATATCCCGATACCTTTTGCTTGGCAGTCTGTTGGTATTTTCACTAGACTATAACTGCCTCCAAGCGTCGTTTTGTATTTTATACGTAATTAATCGCAGTTTTGTATTTAATTCCATATACTACAATGCAGAGCAACTCAGTAAAGCTAAGTTATATACAGAAATCTGTATGTAAATAACATTTTAACGAAAGTAGAACATTTTAAAAGCGGCGTTGGCCCAGTGGTTTATAGACGTAACGGACTGCCTAGACAATGGTTTTGGGTTCGATACCCAGGTACCCCGGGCACACACCTCTAACTTGTCGAAGTTATGTGTGTATTAAAAATGAAAATTATCGCTCGCTTAATATTGTGCCCGGTAGATGGCAATAGGCTTGGCAGCTTAATACATTGGGATAGAAACATAACTGATGAAGTGTGTAATACACCTCTGCGTATCTCTTCGGGGATAAAAGCGTGAAGTTATGTTATGTAGAACAACAGCACTTGCCATAAAACTATCCCCTATATTTTTTAGAACAAAAATATCGTAAATTTCAGCTCTTGTTCACACGGCTTCAAAAAAACGGGGAAATAAAGTTCTCCCGTAAAGCTATTTTATTCTTGATGAGGATTAGGGCAGAGGACAACATCGTGAGGAATCCTGCAGACATGCAGGTTTCCTCCTAATGTTTAGTTTTCCATAATGTTCTCGAAAGTCGTGTGAAGTCCGCCAATCTGCACTTGGCCAGCGTGGTGGACTATGGCCTTACCCTTCTCCTTCTGTACCCGCCTGACAAGAGACCAGTAGTAGGACAGTTCATCCTGTCCTGTCAGGCGTGGCATCAAACAGGGCTGATGATATAATGTTTATATGACATGCTTGTTTTGTGTCGATGGCAAGAATATTCTTGGTAAGACAAGGAATATTTTGGCACATGACAACAGATAACCATAAAAAAATTGAACCCGCAAAGTTTGAGATACGTTTCGTCCGATGAATGTTGTAGCATTATTTACCAAACAATAAGCTCAATAATCCTCCGGAAACTACACAAGAGTAAATCAATTATACTTGTTCGTACAAATAATTATACCAACACAATAGCAAATTGGTTTGCATACAAAAACCGTCCAATTGTGAATTGAATGAAGAGAGCGACATAAAGTCTGTCGAACGGATTAAATCGTGTATCCAAACTGATTTCACTGTGTACAACAATACACGGCAATATATAGCAATACGGCAAAATGCAGCAATACAAAGCAATACACAGTATATGCACAATTACAACTCCATTGATTTGTTGTTTGAATGCGATTGGGCCCCTAAAATGGCGGATAGAGTAAAGGCAACAAGTATTTTTCTTAAACTTTAACGGTAATGAGTTATTTTATATACAGGCTGGTGATATGCATTTGCAATATATTTTTAGGGAGTGTTCAGTTATAGTAGTATGTATATCCAATACATACTACTATAACTGAACACAAATACATGAAAAAATAAATAATTAAAACTTAAAAAAAAACATGATCGTGCATTTAAAAAATGAGCTCGGTATATTAATACCCGCCGTCGCTCAGCTGATCGCCGCGAGCTCACATTACAGTTACCTAACACACAGAAGCACACGTACCTACCGTGCAGTCATATTCTGCACTAGTCAACAGATTATTCTGATTTACTATCGAAGTAACATATAATGAAAATAGGATCTTATATTATCGCACCCTGCTTAAAATAATTTTAGGTGAATAAGTATCAAGGATCTTTTTGATTATTTATTTAATATCAAAAGATGCATTGAACTCTTTTAAAGTTGCAATTCCGTGCGTCTGCTACTCATTGTCCAACCACTTTGCGAGCCTAGCGCAGTTTCAACGATGGGCGTGAAATATCAAACATATGAAACGCACCTGATCCATACTGAAGTGACTAAGAAGAAAGCCTAGCGGGCCTCCATAGGGCAGGTCAGCAAGAAACCTTTAAGTCTCACAATGGTATTTCAAGATTTTAAAGATTAAAGAAGAAAGATAGAGTATTTTTTTATCTTATTTGCTTTTTAAATAATTATCTTTTAAAATTCAATTAATAAATTATAAAAAGTACAGTGCGATTCTAATATAGTAAAAATTTCATAATCAAAGCCACCAGATGTACAGAAACAAAGTGAGAAACTCAAAATAATCGCTATTCCCAAACCTTTAGATTACCAATGCGATGTCACATTCAAATAACATTATATCATAATTATTATCGCTATTTTTATGGTCACCGCGATAGCTTTATTATCTGGTACACCTTTATCAAAAAGCACCACCTACGTAAATTTAAATTAAACAGTTTTGAACTTTGTGCCCTCGCAATAAGATGTTGTTCTAGCATAAATTATTGATATCTGTTCGTATGTCAAAGTTCGCCATCGCCTGTGAGAAATTAATACAGTAAAATATTTTCAAGGCAATTTCGACATAATACTAAAACTGTTAAGAGTTGGTGTTCCCTTGCATGGTTTTGTAGTAACGTAGGTGCGAGTAAACAGTTAGGCCACGTATACAATATAAACAACATGCTTACAAAAACGCTTTAGAAATAGAATCAACTTTTTCCAAAAATAAATTCTTCCTATTTCTGACGCATGAGAAATTACAAACCGCTTTGGTGAAGAAAGTTTTTACGGCTACATTTTCTGAAAAATAAAACCGTTTCCCTGCACCGTGATGGATGTGGTGGAAAACTGAATAATTCGGTTTCTCATCAACTGTTTTCTCGTTCAAATTAGACCATACAAGTTTCAAAACCATACAAATTTGACCACGGTTTCGTCCTCTCGATGAGTTGGCGTTAAACGTGGAATAGCTTAGTCCTTTTTGACGAATTTGGTCCATGTAAAGCCAGAACTCCATGATACAAGCTTGTGAAATATTTTGCACTTATTTTTTTAACATAGAGGGGTGTTAGTGCCTACTCTTATGTATGGTAGTGAAAGTTGGGTATGGCAGAAGGGACTTGAAAGTAGAATAAATGCTGTAGAAATGAGAGCACTGAGAAGTATATATTATGTGGTGTGTCTTTGACCGACAGAGTAAAGAATTGTGTGATACGAGAGTGGTGTGGGTAAAAGAAGATGTAGTGATAAGCATCGAGAAAGGCATGTTAAGATGGTTTGGGCACATGGAGAGGATGGGTAACGTAAGACTGACAAAGAAGATATATAAGGCAAGTGTGAATGAGACAGGACGAAGGGGAACACCTAGGCGGACGTTCTCTGACCAGATAGGAGATATCCTAAAAAAGGACAGGTCAGAAGTACCCTAAACAGAAGAGCATGCATGAGAAAGTTGATGGGAGTGAATGAAGCAAGGGAGGTATGTCAGGATCGTTGCAAATGGCGTTCCGTAGTCTCTGCTTTCCCCCCCGGGAAACAGGCGTGAGTCTATGTATGTATTTTTTTTAACGGTTTAGGAGACTTCAGTGCTTAACCCTTGGGCAACAATGTATTCTAGTACAGGTTTTAAACGGGTTGAAAGCCTTCTGCACTCAACGATAACGCGTGTCGAAACACTGTTTGTTTGTTTTTAAGAGACATCTCCCCTACTAGGACTAGACTAATCCTGTGTCGCGTGGGATTTTATAAACATACAACTAATGAAAACAATGAACAACTAGACTCGA
Organism: Euclidia mi; assembly: GCA_944739405.2. Classification (NCBI taxonomy): domain Eukaryota; kingdom Metazoa; phylum Arthropoda; class Insecta; order Lepidoptera; family Erebidae; genus Euclidia; species Euclidia mi. The sequence continues at coordinate 24,108,679 of OX123205.2, forward strand.
AACAAAAATTTATGAATCACACAAATGTTGTCTGGTAAAGAAACACATTCCATAGAATAAAATATCCGCAATCAGCAAATCAAACTGTTTAATTTACTAAAATAAATACAAACTGAAGTTCAACTTTCGAGATAATATTTGTCAAGTACGATTATATTGTTGTAGTGCCGCGCGAAGAACTAACGAGGAAACTTAGTTCAAAACTTAGCCTTATAGAACGCTGCATTAATTAAAAACAGAAATATTACACTGCAGACTCACTTTACAATGGATAGGAGAAGAATTTACCAGGAAAGGGTAGGCAAACTTTATTTAAATGACAATATTTGAGCTGTAAAGAATTCTGTATCTCATCTTAACGAAATCAAAACACCTGGTACTTTTTAATACGGATCAGTACTTGTAGCAAGAAAGGGTAGGTATGCTAAAGTTTTTTTTTCTTTTAAAGACAACTCCCGCATTAGGAATAAATCCTGTGTCGCGGGGGACTTTTACAAACATACAACCAACGGGCACAATGAACACCCAGACTCGAAACAACAATTTATGGATCACACAAAGTGTTGTCTCGTGTGGGAATCGAACCCACAACACTCGGCGCAGAGTCAAGCGGCGAGGTGGCCGCTTAAACCACTACGCCAACCGTGCAGTAATATAATTGAACGGTAAAGAATACACGGTTCTTTATCGTTCAAATATCGTTATACATCCGTATAAAGCACATGACTTACTTATTCGGGTAGTAACTACTTTCTAGCCAGCTTTATATGTACCTATGTTAAACTAGACTTAGCCAGCGGCTTTACCTGTGTGTCTTGCTCTGTTTTATGCATCGAAATAAATGATTCAATCTAATCAAATTACAAAATATTCTTACCCGATAATTATAAAACAACAACGTCCAACATCAAAATGCAAACATATTGCAATTTTCATCAGCATCGCGTCGATACTACCTTTCACAGGTTAGCCAATTTTCTAAACACAACACGTACGTTTAAAACAGCTCAGGCATTTTCTGAAGCATAATCTAGTTTATAAAATATTTGTTATAAGCATTTTTGTTGTGGTTGTGGTTAGTCGATGGAGATATATTTACTGAAGTATGGAGCACATTCTTCATGGTATCCTGTATGCCGCGAGGTATACGTTGATGAGTGGGGCGTGAGATATAGGGGTGGGCCATGGCTTGAGCCCAGCGGGAAGTAGGTAAATATATTCTTTGAAAACAAGGTATTTAGAAAATGTTTTTAATAGGACCGAATTAAGGTTTCTTTCGCATCAAAAACATTGAAAAGCTCTACTTCTCAAAGCAATTATGCTCTACAAGTTTTTGAGAATAGAGCGTAGTAGAATATTTTTGCAGTCAAACTCCATCGAAACGACATGACTGATTTTATGATATTGTTTGTGTGATTCAGCAGATCAGAGAATAGACGTTTAAATTTTTATTCGGACTTTGTAGCATAGGCCTACCGCAACGTGGGCTGACGAAATTTTTGGGATCGCGGATAGCGGATGGTGACGGCTTGCTCAAGATCGACCTATGAGGAGAGCCTCGGGCCTATGTCCAGCAGTGGACGTTTTCGGCTGATATGCTGATGATGATGTTTTTTTTATTTTTTATACCTATGGCAAACAACGTTTGCCAAATCAACTGTTAATGTATGTACCTATGTAAGTTACACGTCATAAAATGCAAGTATATCAAAACTAAGGCTATATTCTATATTAAATTACGCCACAACTTTTAGGGGCCAGACAAAAATAATAAAATGGTAAAACGAGAAGGGGGAGGGTTGGGTCAAAGGCAAAAAAAGGCTAAACGAATAGGATAATCTATATGGTTATCGTTTTCGAGATTTTCAGGACGCTGATTAATAATATGAAATTTATTTAGTGATCCAAGATGGCGGTCGGGAAATCAAAGATGGCGGATGAGAAAATTTTAAAAATCAATATGGGTATCGCCTTCGATATTTTAAGGGATGGGGAATACAAATACAACATCTATTTCGTGATTCAAGATGGCAGATGGGAAATCAACCCCCCCGTGGGATCTCCACCTTGTCGTGGTGGGGGGGCTCAGTAACCGTGGATTGCTCACCCGCGGTGAAGCTAAGAGGGATCCAGGAGGGGACGCTCCGCGTGGGCTTGGAGGGGCCTGCGCAGGATGCGTCCAACGGTGCGGGTGCGGGGGACAGTTCTGTCTGTCTCTCGCAGTCGGGTGTGGTCGCGGGAGGAGAGGCGTGTCGGTGTTGCGTTGCCGCGCGCCCTATCTCCCGCGACCAAATGGAGGCGCACCATTTGATGCGTCGCGGTGGGGCCGCAGAGGAAGAGGAGATGCGGTGTTGCGTTGCCGTCCTCCCTATCCTCTGCGGCCGCTGGGTGTTTTGGCGGCGGAGTCCAACACCTTAATCCGTCGCCAAGGGGGTTTTGTTCGGGGCCCGCCTGACCATCTGGCGGGCCAATACCCGTTGGAGGGTGGCGACGAGTGCTTTGGTGATGCCCCACCCTCCGACATACGGGTACATGGCGGAAGTCGAGGTGGTTTTTAGTGGAAACACCACATACTCCGGCTCTTAATTCCCCCAAGAGTCGGAGATCCGAAGGGATTTTCCACCTCGTAAAACAAAAAAAAAAAAAAAAAGATGGGAAATCAAAGATGGCGGATGGGAAAAAATTTAAAAATCAATATGGGTATCGTCTCTGATGATTTAAGGGATGGTGAATCCAATTACAACATCTATTTCGTGATCAAAGATGGCGGATAGGCAATCAAAGATGGCGGACGGGATTTTTTTTAAAGTCAATATGGGTATCGTCTCCGATATTTTAAGGAATGGGGAATTCAATATTATATAAAAATCTTTGTTTGTTTGTTCATCATTTATATACTCTGAAATGATGAGAGATTAAGCGCTAAGTCAATAGTAACTTTGGAAAAGGGGCTTCGAAAAAAGGGAATTAAATAAAAATTCTTAAAAAGACGATACGGAGTTCGCTGGGTCAGCTAGTATATTATAAGTTTACAAGTTTCATTGTTGTTGGAACACCTTCAATGTATAATGTCTAAAGATTTCGGTTATTTATATAACTAAGAAGCATAAAGTTTTATACAGAAGCTAATAAAGTGAACCAGTGTTATGTACCTGACATTCAAAGCCTATTTTTATAAGAATATGTGATTGAAAATAAAATAATGGTTATTGTTGTATTGGTGTTTTTCATTTATTACTAGAGCTTAATAAAATTAATCGACATCTATCTTATCACATGTCTTCTGACTAAAGCGTTCGTTTTTATTGATATTCAGACAGTTATATCGAAGAGGGCTAGGTAAGACGCTGATATAAGACTCACAAATTATTTACGGCAGATACTCGTCCGTCACCTAAATTTTATTATTATACTCGCTGTGCCCGCATATTATGGTACCTACTTCAAAATAAAAGGCTTTTTAAACAATCCTTAAAACCCAATTTTACCCCCTTCAAGATATATAAGTCAGTCAGGATAAGTTATTTTATACTTGTAGAGTAGAGTACCTACGTAATTGTAAAGTAGAGTACACAGGAGTGTTAAAAGAGTCTCTAAGGAACATCCTATGTTCATATTAGAAAATTGATAGGTATTAATGTCGATGTCGATTGGTACTTTATTTTTCGTATACTTATAGATAATTTTCACTTATATTTCTACATGCTCGCAACCAAAATATGGTGTTATTTACTACATATTTAAAGTGGCGAAATTTGCGTGTTTACTTCTTAATTGCGTCAATAATCATAGCCTACATTCAAAAGGAACACATCAAATATGAAACTATATAAATATTCATCACAAAAAGGCTTTAAACGTGTAAATATGATACATTTATATGTTTCGAATCTTTTCTCACCAACAAATTCAAGGTGAAAATTGTTTCGACAAAATTACATTAGATTGACATTAATACGTTCATGTGATGTGATTAATACTACCGGTATACTTTTATCTAGATTGCTATTTCCGATTACAGCACCAACTTAAAGACACAAAATGGAAACTAAACCAACTAAACTAAGTATATATAATAAATAAATAAATAATTGTTTTATGCAAAAAAAACCAAGTTCTCATTCAAACACAAACACTATAACCACGAAATTTTGTATTGTCGTACATCAGACTACGCGTAGAAGAAATCCATTTAAAATTATATAAAGTTTACGAGTATGTTTGTTTGCTTACTGTTTGTTTTAATCTTAAGCGTCACCAACCAAACATCGAGTATACGTGTATTTTGTAATATAAAAGCATAAACATATCGTGGTAAATATTATTGCCAACAAATCTGGTAAACTGACGTATTTACGTCCTGGTTTTGTAGGTACCTAATTCTACCTCTACTAGCTACTACCTCGTTTAAACTAGTAATCGAAACTACCATAGCACTGAGTAAGCAGTCAAAAATAAGACAGGAATCTCACTATATCGTTACACAAGATTGTATAGTCAAGCCGAATAATATCAAAAGTATCCTTCATCTTATATCTCCGAAGAATCTGTTCATTTCGACCGAATGTCCAATAACCCAATACGGTGGCAAAATGAAAGGGTACTTGGCAGACTGAATCAATATTCAACACGTAGTGTATATTTACAGTACCTAAAGTCTAGATTCTAGGTCATCTAATAACATAGACAATAGTAAAAAACTGTATGTATTCATGGCGACGCGCATGAAGGACTGGCGAAATAATACCAGATATGTCTTAGTGTAAGAGAGACTGTACAATGGTAGGTGATATTATAAATATATATTGCTACTAACAGACCCGGCCGTCGTTCTGCCTGTCTTTGAGTCAAATATGGTGATAAAAAGACTGTAGCTCCACCAACCAGTCCCATACAACAGTATTTTTGAAGCATCCAAGAACCTATGGAAATGTTCTCAATTTTGTCCAATCTTTTACATCCTCGAAAGTCAATCCGTTGGTACCTACTCATGTCGTCGTCATGCCAAGAACCTATTGAAATATACACATAAATGTCATGTGACATACCTACGGTGTAAGTAACAAGGTACACAAGAATTATATATGTATATTATTATATAAGGTGAGGCAGTTTACACAAATTCTTCGAGTTTACTAGTTGACCCTATAGTGTTGCTAATTTAAAAAAAAAATAGGAATTTGTAGCTAAGGTTTCCGTTATTCGTAAGTCCACATTTGTTATATTTGCACAATTATAATATGTACTTAAGGACAAAATAGCCTAAAACACAGGTGAAAACGTAGTTCAGGCAATTAATTTTATACCTAGATAGCAAACTATAAAATAACCGTATACCAGCCTCTTAAACTATATGTTAATTATTAATTGTTTATTGGATTATAAAGAATTATAATTTAATATTATCCAGAACTAAATTTATCCATCCATTTAAATGTAAACATTATTGTTATTTATTATTGACCAATTTTCATCAAGCATGGACCGCAAGGTTGCAAAGGTCAAAGACGAAGAAGCAGAAGCAAACTGCTTCTGCTTCACCTCTCAATCACGCATTACTCAAACTTTGAGAGTTATATTATCTCTCATGATTTGAGAGTTATATTATATTATCTCTCATAATCTTTATAGATTTTTATTTCTAAGGGAAGGGAATTGATGTTATCATCAATACACCGTAAGCGACCCCAAAAGTCTTTCACCTTAACTATTAATCAGACTATTATGAATTATTTAGTGCACTTTCTAAGGGAAGTTAATCTTCCCTTAGAAAGTGATTTCGGAAAATGAATGGGCATTTTAAGGTGCTTAACCTACTGCAAGGCATGCGGTTACCTAAAATTAAAATGTCAAATGCCAATATATTCTAAAAATAATACTCATCACTAGGAATAAATACTGTACAGCTGATGAGCTAAAAACATTCAATCAAGAGGTAGAAAGTTCTCTCAGGCTCGACAGAATTATTTTTAAAAGCTTTAGTTTAATTTTCAAATGTAGGTTTGTACGGGTAAAACCCTGCAACTCAATTTTGAAGCAGATATATTTTCAACCGATTGATCTGAGATATTGTATACATACCAAGTGTAGATGACAATGCATGTTTATTGAATAACAAAGTGTGATTTCCCGCACCGCGATCAAATGTGGTATTTTCGGTGGAGTATTGTAAACGGTCTGAGTTTCTCTTTATGCCTGTACCCCTTAATGGTTATGTTCGAGGTGTATATTGCACCCACATTTCGACATGTTATGAATTTGACTGATTAGCAGACTCATACGTTATGTAGTTTCTGGTACTGTATCACGGTGGCAGTCATTTAACGGCACAAATCCCTTTCTGGTCCTTGTCAATACACGGTCTTAAGAGATTTCCGCATTCGTCCACTTTGGTTGTTAGTATACACCGCGGTATTGGGGTACTATGTTAAGATTTATGTCGACCACAATTTAGTTGACCTTGCGTCCGGGCGTCCGAGTATTAGATGTTAATCGTCATTTTGTCGTATCTGATTATAGGGGTACTTGGTGATATTGGTATAATTCTCCAAGGGTGCTCTCCGGGATTATTTTGTTTATATTTACTGATTTGCAGAGTGGTTGACGGCATAGAATACAAGTGTCACCACCCCCTAACTTCCCGTGGGTGTCGTAAGAGGCGACTAAGGGATAACACGATGCAAATACCATCTTTGCGTAGAGACGGAAAACTAGACATCAAACCCTATACGACTGCCTCGTTGGTCTTGCGGCATAAATGTGTGCGTGGGATCGGGAGGTCCCGGGTTCGATTCCTGGGTTGGGCAGTGTTATTGGGTTTTTCTGTCACGAAATTCTCAGTAGCAGCACGGAGTCTGGAAATGTGCCCGGTACGGCAATAGGCTCGCCCCTTATTACGTGGGACTAAAGTATATCTGGCGAAAAGTGGGTGTAGAAAAACACCTCTGCCTACCCCTTCGGGGATAAAAGGCGTGACGATATGTATGTATGTATGTATGTATTTACTGATTTGTCTGGTGTCGAGAGTTTAGAGCTGCTCATGGTTTTCTAGTATTGATACTGAGAATGGTCAAAATATGACGTCATTTTGTTTAATAATTAATTATGCAAGAAAATGTGTCTAATAGGCCAAAACCGTCCTCATCTCATCTTCCTATTGTAGTCCACTGCTGGACGTAGGCCATAGATGCTGGAGTACGCCACAAGATCCGGTGTCCCGTTTTTGCCATCTAACCACTACCAGCCGCGCTTCTCAAATCGTCGGTACAACTTGCCGGAGGACGTCCAACACTACGTTTCTCCAAAACTTAAAGTATACTTCACAGTTATCCTTGTGTGAGGAAAACAAATTAAGTGATCTTCGAAAAAGGTATAGTGGAAAAGGGAAAACATTGGATTGGCATAATCTTCTTTGCCATGCTATCTAATTAACCTGATTATTATCATTTTGCTAGCATTAAACCTGGGTCTCCCTTGTTTGACCGAAAGGAATTTAACAAATTTTCACTTCCCAAAAATTTTTCGCATAATTTCATTTGACAAATTGTTACTAAGCAAAAAATCTATTCACAAAAAATTGTAACGCAAACCTAATATTTGGGAAATGAACGTTGAAACTATAACTTGTTTACCAACTAGTACTTTTAACATTTTTTATTTAGTCAAATATTTCAGTTGGAATAACAGTTTTTACGCAAAATCAATCATTATCCTAATCTAAATAGTTCAGTTTCGGGGTAACCTACTAAAAACAATATCTTTTTTCTACTAATGCAAGTCGTTTCTGGCACTCGCCGGTCGCTGCCGCGGCACCGCTCGCTTCGCTCGCTCGGCTCGTGCGTAAGAGGTCACAGTTCTAACCTAACCTAACCATTTTTTTAATAATTAACCTACTCTAACTACTCCCATAAATAAACTAATATCACCAAATGTTTATTGTCTGAAGATTGTTTGCTGTAGTAAATCATTTGATGAAAGACCAAATGCCATAATGACATTATACTTGGTAATATTTTGCCAAGTACAAATTTGACCAAATAAAAATATGCGTACTAAAATGATTCGAAATATTGCAATGGTATAAAAAAAGGTTGCTAAAATTTGTTTGGGTAATGAAATTTTGTCAAAATCTTTTCAGCAAAACGGAAGAATCCCATTAAACCTACTTATTCAAAGAACGCCAAAGAAATTATTTGAACAGAATAAAGTATAAAAAAAGTACGTCATTTATTACATTTGTATTGGCAGCAGTGACAAAAGTATAGCTCATCAAAAACGTTTGCACAGAACCAGGTGTTGACATGGCAGAAATAGCTTACTTAATATTGCAGCTATTTGCTGATAAAATTTACCAGCAAAAATATAGTTATTGCCTTATTTTTCTTATACGTACATAGACTGTTTCCCGAAGGGGTAGGCAGAGACTATGAAACGCAATTTGCAAAGATCCTGACATATCTCTCTTACTTCATTCACTCCCATCAAGTATCTCATGCATGCTCTTCTGTTAAGGGTACTTCTGACCTGTCCTTTTTTAGGATTTCTCCAATCCGCTCAGATAATGACCGTGTAGGTCTTCTCCTTCGTCCTGTCCCATTCACACTTTCCTTATGACCCTTTCTTGTAATCTTAATATATAAAATCCTTGCGTTACTGACTGACTGACAGACAAGCTACAGCCTAATTTATTAGACGTAGGAAGCTGATATTTGGCATGTATGTTCCTTGGAGACCATAGGGGTGCATTAAGAAGGGATTTCCCGAAATTCCCACGGAATCGGGCAAAACGGGTAAAAGAAAATACCTAAATGTGCGGGCGTAGCTTTGGGCGTCCTCTAGTACTTATATAACTCTCTTAAAATAGAGTTTGTAAGTATTACGTATTTCTTTATTGTGTGTACATAACGTGAGGTGCTATTGATGTGTTAGTTGCCGCAAAACATCTAAAATATTATTTTCCATTTCAATGGCTTCCTCTACTTTTACATTTCCACCAAAAGATACTAAATGTGAATCGGTAAATGAGTCTAACACTTCCAAAGAATTCCGAAACAAAAATTCTCGCAACTATCATCAATTAAAATCCGATAGAAATCAATTATTCCCGAACGTTGAATAATTCCAAAGAATTTGGAGCAAACGTCGAAACGTATTTCGCGCAACATCAAACATTAATAATATCTTCGAAGAAACAACGTTACGATGACCGACAACCGATTTTATCCCAAAATGGCCACTTGTAGTACCAGTTATCAGAAGATTTTATAGGGCCGTAACATTCACAGGGCTGTCATTCCAAGAGGCGCCCTGTTGCCAAACATTTAAATTAAGTACCTACATTTCTGAAAGATTCGCTCGTAAAATGTGATTTAATTTTTCTACGATTATTATTTCATTTAGATCCGGACGGTGTTAATGCGTTATTTTTATAAGAGTGAGAACATCTGCTTTCTGGAGATTTCTTTTTTGGATATTCTGTGGCCAAGTCAGTAAATGTCAGTAAAAATATGTCAGTTGAATGTGCTGGACTGGGCTACTTTACATCTTTCGCTTTAGGAATCTATTTTGTGTCGCAGGTGACTTTACAAATATACAAGCGATGGAGACAAAAACGCTTAGACTTGAAATACAAATGACAATATCTATGGAGCCAAATATGTTGCTAGTTTTTCACCATAACCCTTTTTAAAAAGGCCTGAAGTGAGTATTATTTGTGAATATTGTTCAAAAACTTAAGCTTTTAACTCATTATCATCGCTAAAGCTGAGCACCCGTCGCGATTATCTCTGAATGTCACAAACCCTGTCACAAGAAGCTTAATAAAGAACGTATATTAAGTGAAATAGCAACAATTCGATCAAAAATAATAATTAATTCTAAATCCAATCAACTCAAAGCAACGCATACGTGTCAGCAAATGCAATTGATCTGATTTTTAGCGATTTAAATAGTTTTCGTTTAACAATACCTATGTGTTAGTCTGGAATTAGTGTAGGTGATCACTAAGAAAGGATGTTTGGAATTACCATAAGGTGCTTTCTAAGTGCTCCCTTTAACTCCCAATGAACATAGTATGTCTAATTTCAGCTACTTAGGCCCAGTACTCTCAGCTGTGCGTTGACTGTCAATCATGCACTCAATGACGGAAGGGTTTTATACATATCGATTGAATTGAAATATTTTTTCATAATCGTCATCATCATTCCTACAGATTTATCCCAGTCATATCCGCCTTGGACTTCGAGGACCGCTTTCTAGTCTAATGAGATTAGACAGAATATTAGTTTAACAAGTAATTTATTATCTCACAATCCTTAATTGCGCTACAATTCTCTATTCAACACAAATAATGTATAACCATTTCTGCCGTTCAAATTCGTAGTCAAGACAATAGTGCCCTACAACGCGACTTGAATGAGGTTATAAACATTTTATAGCATTGTGTACCCGGCGCGGCGCTAAAAACACATCAAACTAGAAAAGGGTTGTAAGTTATATATATATATATATATATAAACTAGATATCTCGGCTAGTAGTAGTTTATTATTTAGCTAGATTATAAGCAGAATTTATTAAATTGTGAAGCGCAGAAATGAAGGGATGAAAACTTACATAAATAAGCTATATAATTTGGGCTATTTTGCCAAATCAGAAATCATTTTGTTAGATGTGCAACACAACTTAGAGACACTTTTCATGATAATTAAATTTTTATTCCTTTGCTTGCTATTTTCTAGCTAATTTATACGCATTTTATTATGTCTGCGGGTAGCTAGATTTTAGACCCTTCATGATACATGATACAACCGTTTTATTCCAAAATTGAAAATACTCCAATAGGCCCGAGAATACGAGCAATTACAAATCGCCCTGTATAACATCAATATAAATGACAAACAATATTTAATTGTTGGACCCCTTCTGGTTATTGAGAATAGCTACAGTGGGCACTGTACTAGGTAGTACCAAGACAAATTAGTAGCAGGTAGTAAGACTGATACGCGTCGTGGGTTTGAACATCTGCGTGGCAGTCTACTTATAGTAAAGATATTTATATCTTCACTATAAGTAGACCATAAGTATCTACTATAATCTATCGACTTATCAACCACGAATCCCAATGTCTACTTATAATATAATGTTGGTAGATTCGCTGTACAGTCAGATTATGAAACATAATACTCTCATCGAAATGGCCCATACGTGTTATCCACCAATAAGATCTAAATTCTGTCAGGAAATAGGATTTGGGCTAACTGCTTTGTTCTCGGTGGAACTTGTTAGGCTAGTAGTACACTGAAAGCGAAGAGATTATCATGCGATGTTAGGGTTTTGATGCCATTTGCATAACTTAAATGAACTATAAGTAATCACTCTTAATTAATCCAATTAGCGATATTAACGAATTACAATGTTAGAGGTATGCATTACAATTCTAATGAGTATCCATAAACTATAGTGCCTATTTTCATTATTCGGATAAAAGTTATTCACAGGATAAAATTCATCACTCACACATAAAGAAGCGGTTTGTTTCCATTTAATAGATGAATTGTTTTACTTTTAATTCAGATATTACTTCTATCATACGTTATAGCTGAATTTCCGTCGTATAACTTATATCAGATAATTCAAAATCAATCCTTAAGGCCAATCTCTCAGTGTGAGAGCTACAAATTGTTGTTTCAAGTCTACTGTACAAGTTTCAAGTGTACTTTGTTCAAGGTATAAAATTCATTTATAGAACGGATGTTGTCTATAAAGAAAGAAAACGAAGTTTATTTCCTTAAAAAATTATATGTAACAAGACATGAGATAAATACAGTAGAAAAGCGGCTATAATTATAAATCATGCCATTCGTCTGCATAAAAACAGCAAGCCACTTTAGTTTATTGCTGGATACAGAGCTGACACAGCTCAGGTGGAGGAGGAGCACAACGATGGAGGATTTATATGCCAAATACATTAAGAAAAATTACCTATATAAATAAATAATTTGTTCACGCATCGCTGATACCCGGATAGTGGAACAAATACCTAAAAGCGAGCCACAATGTGGCGTTGTTACAAAATACGACGCTAGCCTAATCCTGCGCTAGACTAAATCCATACCACACAATACCGGTTATATTCTACGTTTTTTTGGTTTTGTGTTTCAGGGAACGACAGTTGTAATGACATATTATTTATTTTGTTTGTTCGATTCCCACCTAGCACGATTATAATTTTAGAACGAAACACATGAAGACATTACATACAGTCGAGCCTGTTTCCTGAAGGGATAGGCAGAAACTACAGACCGCTATTTGCAACTATCCAGACATATCCCTCTTGCTTCATTCATCATCATCATCATGTCAGCCTAGAGACGTCCACTACTGGACATAGGCTTCCCCAAGGTTCTCCACACAGACCGATCTTAACCAGACCGTCAGTCTACCTTGCGGGAGGCCTATCCCTGCTGCGTCGTCCGGTACGTGGTCGCCACTCAAAAACCCTCCTGCCTAAATTTTATCATGCAGGCTCTTCGGTTTAGGGCACACAATTCGCCGTCCCCGGAGAATAAAATGATAACTGCCATTATCTTCGTTTTAGTGTTATGTCATTTTTGGGATCTGTGGGTGCTAATACATCCGCTCAATTTTATTCCTAATTCTTTAACAGTTATTTACGAAGTTACAAAATATTACAATAGTATTCAATGATTTAAAACATGTTTTAAATTACGAGAATAAAGTGTTAATATAATATTATCAAAATGTATTCCCACTTCTTAGTATGACAAACAGTCATAGAATTATGTTCTCATTAAAAATTATGCGAGTAGAATAAAATGCAGTTTTATTTTACCTTTTATTTTTGAAATAATATCTCTATTTTGTTACTAATGCGTATTTCACTAAAACATTTAGAACAAACCAAAAATAACCTTCTTTAAAAGCTTACAATCATCTGTCTACGTCCAGTGTTTTTGGAGCAATCGCAATAACATGTTTTTTTATTTTTCTTGTAAAGTTGCATTTTTGTTGTTATCATCTTATTCTCCGGGGACGGCGAATGTTTACATGAAGATATTAAGCCGTTTTTCTAGGTTTTCGCGGTTGCGTACTCTGTTTTGTTGCCAAATATTTATAGACTCATATTTCTTGTTTAGGACTTCCTTATCACTAGCTGGACTGTTGGTCTTGTGCTTAGTGCTATCGGTGGCAGTCTCAATACTAATTATGACCAAATGCGTCCCGCTCGAGCCGTTCTGTGGAGAGATATGAGGACTACTGGTGAGAGTAAGTTGGGGTGCTAGTAATAGCGTTTATGAAGGGGATTGGTTTGGTTGTTTGTTTGTTTTTCGTGTGAGTGTGTGGCCAACTCTGGTGTTCGAGTTTTAAGACCGCCCGAAGGCCTCCGACATTGCCTAACGATTCTTATCCTTGGACAAGAACCGACCGACAGCTTTACGTGCCCTCCGAAGCACGGTAGCGCTCAGATGCAAATGTCACACACGGTCACCCATCCAAGTGGCGGCCTGTGCAAGCGTTGATTAACTTTGCCGATTTGTAACGAACGGCAAGCCAAGTTTCGTAAGGTTGAGCTGGTTTGGTAATGAGAACCTAAGTACCTATTGACTCACAATGCTATTTTTAACCTATCTGCGGGTGCATTGAACTATTTTAACCTTTTGCGGTTTGTATACATTATTCAAGTTTATTTAGCTCATGAAAATTAAGCTACAGTTTACTGACTTCATCGCGATATATTGGTTTGACTGAGCTTAAATTTAAATCGAATGATCTTAAAACTACATTATTTATTACTATCCGACGTAAATGGAATCGTAGTCATGAACGACTGAGGTGACATTTGTCTACGTCTTGAATGTAGAAGTTATCTCAAAGTACTCGAACATTGTTCGACTATTGGTGATACTATTTAAGCAGAATAAGCTCACGGTGCCCGGTGTCTTCTGAGGCCCAATTCTCCAAATTATATTTGTTCAAAATGCCGTTTCGACTATGTCAGTGTCATACTCATGTCAAAGATGTTATTCTCCTAAAATTAACTGATATTTGAATGTTACTGGAATGTTATTGTGACTAGATTATAAATTGAACGATGTGTCAACGTCGAACTATAAAAGTCAAATTAGACCATAGTGTTATCAAATACATATAAAAGTCAAATTAGACCATAGTGTTATCAGAATCGGTACCCTGCTAGGGTACCGATTCTGAGTCAATTCAAAATATAATCTCATTTCGTTCAAATATAATTTCAATGTGTCATTGTCCTTCTCCGAAACCACGGTTCTCGATTCACAATTCCGAGACATCTCTTGATAAATAACGCTGCAACTGTAGCTCAACCTTATTATAAAACAAAAACTTGTCAGTATTACTATCTGCCTCGAATAGCGCAGTGATAAATTCGCACTATTAGCAGACATTAGTACCCACCCTATATGGAGTTCAGCAAACGTTACTTATATGCGTATTGTAAAGTATATAAAATAAATTGTAGGTGGTGGGAGCTTCGAAAGAATACGCTGAAATGTATTCTGAGGGAGAGTTCCCGTAGTTATATTTGTTCAGAAAGCAGTTTTAGTGTCAGATTTAATGTATTTACATATGTCTTAAATGGTATTCTCCTCATACAAAATAAATTAGCTGGTCTTAATCGAGTAAAATTAACTTATTTAAGGTATTAATACGTACCTATTTTTTGCCGACGTTTAAGACCCGCTAATTTATTTTGTATGATGTATACAAATCGCGAAAGTTTAAAAATCGATATTTTGTATTCTACTATTACTGTTATTTGATCATTCAAATAACAGTAATAGTAAATATAGTAAACATCATTATCGCGACTAGATTTTATAACTATATATAAGTATATAACTATATATAAGTCAAATTAAACGATAGCGACATAAATATAGCAGAATACAAATTGTAAGTCAATTCAAAACCAAATCGCAATTCGTACAAAATACAGTATCGATGTCAGATAAAATACGAGAATTGACGTTCAGTAATTTCAGTATAGTACAGACTCACAATCCAGTACAGATATTTGTGTTACAGAACACTTTATTAGAAGAACAACTTTACTAGACTAACACACGGCTATCTGCTCCCAAACTAAGCTGAGCTTGTGCTATGGCAACCAGATAACCATTAAACATTCTTTAAATATTTGTATATTAAAGATATAACACTTACGTAAGTACATAACATGAAATTGTGCTTATCACACAAAGATTTGTTTCTGGTGGGTTATTGAAACTGTAACCTCCGGCTCAGCAGTCAGGGATACTAAGCACAAGACCAACAGTCCAGCTAGTAATGAGGAAGTCCTAAACAAGAAATATGAGTCTATAAATATTTGGCAACAAAACAGAGTACGCAACCGCGAAAACCTAGAAAAAAGGGCTATATAGATAGATAGATAGATATACTCTTTATTGTACACCAAATAATATTGAACAGTACACATTTTGTGAATTGGCTTATACTACAGCATGTACAAATGGCGGCCTTATCGCTAAAAGCGATCTCTTCCAGGCAACCTTTGGATGGACAGAAATGATGTAAGCAATCAAGTGTGGCGATGGTGTAGTTAATTAATTAAATAATTTAAAATAATATACATACTAAATATACATAAATATATACATATTTGATATCATACAAATTCTACATAAAGAACGTACCTATATGTACATACATTATTGTATATAAATATATACCTATAAACTATACGAGATAGAATGTCATATATAACATAATAATATCATTATACTAATAACTATGCTAAAATACAGATGCAGTGAATACTACTCTTAAAGTAAGACCTGGATTCTAGGAGAACAGTGCATGATGTTAAATGGACAGGTAGTGCCTTTTTAACATGCCTTTAAAAATGTTCAAAGAATTTGCTTTTCGAATCTCTGGTGGTAACGCATTCCACAGTCGCGTGGCCTGTACAGCAAATGATTTGCTAAAGAAATTCGTGGAATGCGTTGGTATCTCCAACGTCAAATCTTCAGACGACCTCAAGGACCTCACATGTGCGTCATTAAGGAACTTAAAACGTTCTTTGAGATAAAAAGGAGTACTGGGATTAAACAGGATATTATACAACAATGTAAGAATGTGAGTATTCCGGCGAAGACGAATCGGGAGCCACTTGAGTCTGTTGCAAAATTCTGTATATCTTCATGTAAACATGTGTGCCCTAAACCGAAGAGCATGCATGATAAAATTTAGGCAGGAGGGATTTTGAGTGGCGACCACGTACCGGACGACGCAGCAGGGATAGGCCTCCCGCAAGGTGGACTGACGGTCTGGTTAAGATCGGTCTGTGTGGAGAACCTTGGGGAAGCCTATGTCCAGTAGTGGACGTCTCTAGGCTGACATGATGATGATGATGAATGAAGCAAGAGGAATATGTCTGGATGGTTGCAAATAGCGGTCTGTAGTTTCTGCCTACCCCTTCAGGATACAGGCTCGACTGTACGTAATGTCTTCATGTATTTCGTTCTAAAATTATAATCGTGCTAGGTGTGAATCGAACAAATAAAATAAATAATATGGTATTACAACTGTCGTTCTCTGAAACACAAAACCGAACAATTACGTAGAGTATCACCGTATTTTGTAACAACGCCACATTGTGGCTCGCTTTTAGGTATTTGTTCAACTATCCGGGTATCAGCGATGCGTGAACAGATTTTTTATAGCGTACTAGGTAATTTTTCTTAATGTATTTGGCAGATAAATCCTCCACCATTGTGCCCCTCCTCCACCTGAGCTGTGTCAGCTCTGTATCCAGCAATGAACTAAACTGGCCTGCTGTTTTCATGCAGACGAATGGCATGATTTATAATTATAGCCGCTTTTCTACTGTATTTATCTCATGTCTTGTTCCATATCGTTTGTTAAGGAAATAAACTTCGTTTTCTTTCTTTATAGACAACATCCGTTCTATAAATGAATTTTTATACCTTGAACAAAGTACACATAGACTTGAAATAACAATTTGTGGCTCACACACTGAGAGATTGGCCTTAAGGATTGATTTTGAGTTATCTGATATAAGTTATACGACGGAAATTGAGCTATAACGTATGATAGAAGTCATAGCTGAATTAAAAGTAAAACAATATATCTATTAAATGGAAACAAACCGCTTCTTTATGTGTGAGTGATGTATTTTATCATGTGAATAACTTTTATCCGAATAATGAAAATAGGCACTATAGTTTATCGATACTCATTCGAATTATAATGCATACCTCTAACATTGTAATTCGTTATATATATCGATAATTGGATTAATTAATAGTGATTATTTATAGTTCATTTACGTTATGCAAATGGCATCAAAACCCTAACATCGCATGATAATCTCTTCGCTTACAGTGTACTTCTAGCCTAACAAGGTCCACCGAGAACATAGCAGTTAGCCCAAATCCTATTTCCTGACAGAATTTAGATCTTATTGGTGGATAACACTAATGGGCCATTTCGATGAGAGTATTCTGTTTTATAATCTGACTGTACGGCGAATCTACCAACATTTTATTATAAGTAGACATTGGGATTCGTGGTTGATAAGTCGAAAACTTATAGTAGATACTTATGGTCTACTTATAGTGAAGATATAAATATCTTTACTATAAGTAGACTGCCACGCAGATGTTCAAACCCACGACGCGTATCAGTCTTACTACCTGCTAATAATTTGTCTTAGTACTACGTAGTACAGTGCCCACTGTAGTTATTCTTAGTAACCAGAAGACAAACAATTAAATATTGTTTGTCATTTATATTGATGTTATACAGGACGATTTGTTATTGCTCGTATTCCTTTCAGGATGTGATTCTAGTGCCATAATGGAGTATTTTCATCCCCTACAAATGGGGTCCAAAATGCATAATTTGGAATAAAACGGTTTTTGAGATTTTTGACCAAATTCCAACTTTTTGTAATAAAGAGCTTCTTAAAAAATATTTTGATCATTACTAGTCAGTAACAAATTTGACCTTATTTAATTAAATAAAATGGCCCATCTTTTAAAATAAAATAAAGCCATTAACTTAACGTGGAATTTGAAAATAGAGCCAAAAAACACAGAAAAATGTTGGAATAAAATAAAATGACGACGACAAACCTACACCATTCTTAGGAATCACATTATCTGTTGGTGAAAACCGTACAAACATCTGTTGCGTTGTTTTTTACTTTTGAGTTCATACAGACAGACAGGACGTAAAGGGAACTTCATTTTATATTAAGTATAGATACAATTTTATGGTCTTTACATGACAAATTATTCGCTGGGTTGGAGTGGTGCCGTTATGATGCTTGTATATTGTGTTATGTCCTTAAAACAGTTAAATAGTAGAAATGTTCACACACATTTACAACGTAAATGTCTATCTCTTGTACCGCCTACGTTTGGTTATTTAGTTTCAACAGGTTATAAACTACAGCTGCCTAACCCAGATATGCCTGAAACTACTTTTCCGCGAAAATTTAAAAAAAAGTGTAATAGAATTACGTTAACTCTAAAATGAGTACAAAAAATAAAAAAAACATTACATAAAGACATATTTATTTCTGCATTTTGGTTGTTTACAACACTTTATACATGTTAAAACCCTATTCTAGATGATGCCGGCTTTTCCTAGCTAAATGACTTCTTGAGAAGAAAGGCCGAAACAAACTCAGAGTCATTGTTTTTTTTTTGTCACTTCAATTTTTTTAGTCTTTTCTTCATATTTTAAAGTCCAGACAAAAAAGGGTTTAGTATGCAAGTACAATGCAGGAAATTATCTGACGCTTTTGACTGACTCGGCCCACTGATGGCCCGCATTCAACAGCAATCGTACGGCTCAACCTTGATTGAGGGAGCCAGCACGATCTGTATCACTATGCCTCCACGCCATCAGAAGGTGTATGCATAAGCATGTCAGCCTAAGCCATCAGACAGGTTGCCACAACTACTTGTTTATATGTTTAATAATACCCACATCGTACTCACAACTTTACATGCTAATACACAGTAAAATACATGTTGCAACATGTAAAATAATATAACACAATAAGTAAAAATAATAAAATTTAAACAATAAAATGTCATATATTTAAAATGTCACAAAATATTATTGAATGTCAATATAGGAATAATAATATATTACTTAAGTAATTTTAAAAAATAATAAAAATTAAACAATAATATGTCATATATTTAAAATGTCAGAAAATATTATTGAATGCCAATTTAGGAATAATAGTATATTACTTAAGTAATTTTAAATGTCAAAAGAAAATAAATTAAATAACAATGTCAAATCAAACTATGTCAAAACAAAATAAATAAAATTACAAATGTCACATTAAAAATGTCAAAATGTAAAAATATAAGTATAACAAATGTAAATAAAAATATCATGTCACTAATTTCAAAATGTCAAAATTCATAATTTTTAAACTCAATTCCAGGCATTTTTGTCTGCTAAATAATCCTTCACTGTGTAATAAGCTTTTGAACACAAGTTCTGTTTAATAAATACTTTGAATTTATTAATACTTAGTTCCTGAATATTGCCTGGAATTTTGTTGTAAAAACGTATGCTTTGACACTTGTATGAGTTACTTATTTTTTGTAGTCTAGTTGAAGGTAGAACAAGTTTGTTTTTATTTCGTGTATTTAATTTATGAATGTCGCTGAATTTAGAAAACATATTAATATTTTTCCTGACATATAACAAGTTCTCATAAATGTATTGAGATGCGACAGTCATTATCTTAATTTCTTTAAATTTTTCCCTCAGTGAATGCCTTGCACCAAGACTGTAGATTGCACGAATAGCCCGCTTCTTGATCCTCTTCGACATCACTACTGGAATCATTATCTTGACCAAAGACTTCCGCAGGTTAAAGTAAAATGTTCCTTGGCAAGTTATTTATCGTTACATTGTCCTCGTCCCCCGAGTCTTTATCTGTAGAGCAGTCAGGGTTCACGAGAGGTGGCTGAACACATCTAACTACTTCTTTATTACCACCTTCATCGTCAGAAGCGATCTCCAACGCATCCAGGATCTTGTGCGCAGTTAACTGCCTGGAACTAAAAAATTACCCATATTATCCTACTGTCCTATATGTAGAACACCACTTTTCAACACAAATTTACTACCACTTCAAGAAACGCAAGTGAATGTTTTATTTAGAAAAAGTGAAGGTTATAGTATCAACAACACGATGAATGTAAATTTTGATCCCTAACAATACTATGTTTTACACTTACCTTTTGCCCGCCATATCAGGAGAGTACAACAATGGTTAACTTTTTGATACAATGTTATAACAAAAACACAACTAAGACTCAAAACTGTATATTACAACTGAATAAGCATACTCTCGTTACTGTTTAACACGAATAATAACATAAGTAACTTTAACGGGTAGATGAATATATATTTTTTGTTTGCACTGTCCTACATATAGGACGGTAGGCTTATCTGGGCTAATCACGTCAGTTCAACGCTAATTGTAATCGATTTACTTTAGAACTGAGCGAACAAAATATCTACCAATTCTATTATAATTATAAGATTAGCTCTACTAATGGGAATGTGGTAATTTTGACTAAGATTATCTACTGTATCGTAAGTTAGACTGATATTTGGTGAATCAAAAAGTATTACATACGGTCTTACTCGCGATAGCAAAGATATTTAAGGCATAAATACCTCGATATTTTCCAACGTTTCGACCGACTTGCTCCTGTCGTGTTCGCGGAGGGACTGTTCAATGTTAAAAGATAACTAATCATATCTTCATACAGCCTTTCGCAGTCCATTGCTGGAAATAAAGCTCACCTAATTTTCTTTATAGTACCATTGTGGGTCAATGGGAGGGCGTCGGCTTATGCTTACTATACTACACTTGCCCGACGGGTTGGTACAGAGTTTGATGTCGAGTTAGCTGTAGCCGTATTAATATCCAACAAGAAGCTTCTAGATCCAGCAAGAAGGCTATTGCTGAGGCCAAGGCAGAACACGTTGCCAGAATTGGTGAGCGGCTTGGAAGATACCCTCAAGGAGTCTTTCTTTCTGGTCGCTCGCCAAAGCTGCGCAAGGCAACTTCTGCCACATCAGTCTCCCGCCACTGCGTAAATTTGATGACAGTCTGGCCCATAGCGCAAAGGACAAGGCTGACGTCTTGGTCCAACTATTTGCCTCGAACTCGACTTTGGATGACAAGGGAGCCACACCACCGTCCATACCCTGGTGTGGGAGCTCCGTGCCTGAAATCCGCATTACGTAACGTGTGGTCAGGCGGAAGTTCAAACTTCTGGACATCCACAAGTCGAGTGGGCCTGACGGCATTCCAGCAGTGGTGCTGAAGACGTGCGCCCCTGAGTTGACGCCCGTTTTAACGCGCTTATATCGTCTTTCCTATAATGCTAACAGGGTTCCATCTTCGTGGAAGATAGACCATGTTCACCCTATTCCTAAAAAAGGTGACAGATTGGACCCGTCAAACTACAGGCCAATAGCGGTAACGTCCTTACTCTCCAAGGTAATGGAGCGAGTCATCAATAACAAAGTGGTCCAGTACCTAGAGGATCGCCAGCTGATCAGCGACCGCCAGTACGGTTTCCGTCATGGTCGTTCCGCTGGCGATCTTCTAGTATACCTTACACACCACTGGGCAGAAGCCTTGGAGAGTGAGGGCGAAGCTCTAGCCGTTAGCCAAAGACATTGCCAAGGCGTTTGACCGAGTCTGGCACAGTGCACTTCTATCGAAATTACCATCTTATAGAATCCCCGAGGGACTCTGCAAATGGATTGCCAGCTTTCTGGCTGATCGGAGCATTAAAGTCATCGCAGACGGCAGCTGTTCCGAATTGAAGTCCATCAACGCTGGCGTCCCACAAGGCTCGGTGCTCTCCCAAACGCTGTTCATCTTGCATATCAATGACTTGTTGTCAATTGAGAACATGCATTGCTATGCAGATGACAGTACGGGTGATGCGCGGTACACCAGCCACCAGAATGTCCCTTGGAGCCAGGTACAGGAAAGACGATTGCAACTTGTGTCTGAAGTCGAGGACTCTCTAGGGCGCGCCTCCAAATGGGGTGAACAGAACCTTGTTAAATTTAACCCCACTAAGACACAAGTATGCGCGTTCACTGCGAAGAAGGAGCCTTTCGTTATAGCGCCTCGGTGTTAAGGAGTACCCCTGCATATGTCCGAGAGTATTGGGATCCTCGGCGTCGAAATATCGAAGAAATTCCATTTTGGGAGTCATTTGGAGGATAAAGCCAAATTGGCAAGCAAGAAGCTGGGAGTGCTAAAGCGGTACTTCACACCAAGCCAACGGTTTAAGCTTTATAAAGCGCAAGTTCGGCCACATGTGGAGTACTGCTCACATCTCTGGGCCGGAGCGCCAAAATATCAGCTTGATCCACTTGACTCCTCTGTAGGGAGTCAAGTGGAGCTGTTCGAATCGTCGATGATCCCAATCTCACGGCTAGACTAGAGTCGCTGGAACAGCGGAGAGACTTTGGTTCTCTCTGCGTATTTTACCGACTCTTTCACGGGGAGTGCTCCGAAGAATTGTTTAATTTGGTACCAGGGTCACCCTTCTACTAACGTACCACTCGCTGACGCAGTAGAGTTCACCCGTACTACCTGGAAGCGTTCTCATCTAGTACGGTGTGCTTCCAGCAATCTTTTCTACCACGTACGTGTAGGCTCTGGAATGAAGTACCTGCTGCGGTGTTTCCCGAGCGCTATGACTTGTCCTTCTTCAAACGAGGCTTAAAGAGAGCATTACTTTTACGGTAGGCAGCGGCTTTGCTGCGTATACCCTGACATTAGCGAAGTCCATGGGCAGCGGTTACCGTTTACCATCAGATGGGCCGTTCGCTCGTCTGCCACTAGCAGCAATAAAAAAAAACATAATAAAATCTTTTAAACTCTTACATTTTATTAGACAAAACATTTAATATTCTCAACAGTGGTATTTTCGTGGATTAACTTTTCACCGTAATATGTCCCATCTTCTTTGTGACCGGCTATATTTCGCCGCTGAAAACTTCTTACTTTATGTGCTAATTTTAAATATAACTCTACCTTTCCGAGGAACAGTGGTATTTTAGTAACTGACATGACTTTGGTTCTACATGATAAATTCTAAGAAGTTTTATGGGATCAGAAGTTTGAATGTAAAGTATGGAATGAATTCCACCATTGCCACTAAACGACCAGAATTAGAGGGTCTGTTTCACCGTTGTCTAATAAGTGTCTGTTAAATTTATCTGTAAGATAACCCATACAATTTTCGCTCCTGTCTTGGATTTATCTGAAAGATAAGATTTATCAAGAGGTGGTGAAACTGGGCCTCAATGTATAATTTCGTATATTTTTATTTAAAGTTAAAAGTCGGTTTTTCTACGCTTTACGATTGATATACAACGTGCCATAATCACTCCATACTCTTGCTACTAAATGCGGTCAAGCTATGGTAACGTGTTAATAGTGTCTCTGTTGCTTCTTGCGGTTGCGTTGTAGTAGGTGCCTACCTCAAAATGTGGTTGTGGTTGCGGAGCGTATCCATCGACAGGAGGGGTGTGCGCAGTGACAACGCGTCGACGCAACGCAGCAGCATTGTGGGTGCGACACGGCTACGAAGTGATCGGTACCGCAATCGTAGTCGATAATAACCGCAAAATGTGGTCGAATGCTTTGTGCGTATAAGTATGCATATCTCAGCTGTTGCAAACTGTAATGGTTGCTGGTTATTTCTTATTATTATTGAAATTAAAATAAATTACAGTGAATTAATTCAATATAACATATCCAAATTAAATGAAATTAATTGAATCCATTTACTCTAATTACTCTGCAGTTCAAAAATAAAGTTGATATTTTTTTATTAAAATTTATGTTTGAGGAGGGATTTAATTAAATAGTTTTATACTTTGATGTATGATTTGAATAGTGAATTGTGGTTTTAGATTTGTTATGTCAAATTTCAGCATAGATGAATTTGCGTTTATAGAGTGACATGGTTGCTGGTTATAATAGATTGACAAAGTTAAGTAACATTCACCTTTTTTTCCACAGAGCGACTGCCGTCTGACCACCGGAATCCAAAGTGATAGCGATGTTTTATAACTTAGAGTATTGCTATATTTAAGGACAAATATGCCGCCACGCGTTGCTGGAACGATTTACCTCCCCCATTGAGATCACTAAAAACAAAAACAAGTTTTAAATCTCACTTAAAAAAATATCTTTTATCAAATCAATAAGTTATAATAAACATAAAAAACACAGTGTTACTTACGTAATAGTTGTGATCTGCGGACTAGGTAGGTATGTCGACGTTTGGGCGTCACGAGGCGGCTACTCGATAAATTATTATTATTTATCAGCATTGTATCAATTAGGCCTGATGGTTGGAAGTCTGACGAATTTTATTGATGCTACAGTTTGTGGTTGATGAATGTGGAACTGATAACACTGATATAGGTACTTCTTTTATAAATAACAAACTGTCCCTTTGTACTTTGTAGTAAACAATGATTACATAAGCGCACCGCGCGCGAGCTAATGCGGTGGCTGTATGCCACCTATATGCGACGCGCAACGCGCCATCCTGCGGACCGGTCGCCCACGACCGCGCCGCTGCATAAACATTATGCGTTGAAAATAAAATCCATGGATTCGATGTGATACATGCGCCGACTTAATTACGAAGTAATTGAGTCGGCGTCTGTATTATGTTATTATATTTTAATATATTGTTTTTAATACTTTTTTATCCTGTTTTTGTGTAATAATAATTATTTTGTTGCCTAGATACACATGAGTTTATAGGTACTACTCATGTGCTAGATTATGTACCTATGTATATTTTATTTTTAAATTTTTCTTTTATGTTTTTCATTAATTATTGTGCTCTTTAACGTCCGTGTGGCATTTAAGGTGCACACAGAATAACAGCGTTGTATTGTGGACACTACCACAATGCAACAATATAGCTGAGAGTGCACCTATCGGTCACAGATTACTCTTATGCCTTGTGATGTCTTATCTTATATACCTATGTTATACCTTTCCAGTGTCTGTGACAAATAAACAGTTTTTCTTTCTTTCTTTCTTCTGACACTAACTCCTCATAACAACTGTCAAACATCTCCATGACAGGCGGGACCGATGGCTAATGGTAAATGGAACAAGATCGTCAGATCTTGTTGGAATTGCAGGCAGTGGATGGATGCGGGTAGCTTAGGTTCGGTCCATGTTTAGAGCCTAGAGGGAGGCCTTTTTCCACAAGTAGAAGGCTATTGGCTGATTAGACGATGATAATGAACGTGCCGTAGGCCCTACCCTCCGGGAAACAGGCGTGAGTCTGGTATGTATGTAACTATGTAATGAAACAAAACAGGCAATTAGGTTTCCTGAAAGATAAAAGATGTATTTTGAATAATTCTATAACAGTAATATACATATTGTATGGTAGTTTTCTGTTTGATTTATTTTCTTTGTTATATTTATGTTACTTAATCTGAACTTTCCACTTATTTTTGATCATTTTTAGGATGCCGTACCTCGAAATGAAAAGAAGGGAACCCTTATAGGATCACTTTGTTGTCCGTCCGTCTGTCAAGACCCTTTTTCTCAGAAACGTGTAGAGGTATCAAACTGAAATTTATATCAAATAGTCAAATCTACTGTACCTTAAAGCTGTGAAAAAATTAAACTTCTAAGCAAACGCAATCAAAAGATACAGCAGTTTATGCTACAAATTTCCGCAAATATTCGAAACTCAAAACCTACAGGGGCTTCCCGTGGACTCAGAATCTTGAAATTTGGTACGAAGCAATGTATTATAGCATGCATAAAGGAAACATTTCGAAAACCGTATTTTTTTAGTTACATCATATGATAAAAATATTTTTAATAATATAAAGTTATTACCATTTTCTCATAAACGCGTAAAGGTATTAAATCTATAATACCTTGAAGCTGTAACAACATAATAATAAATAATAATAATAAAAAAATATTGCTCAAAAACATATGGCACAGGTACAATATACATTTTATGAGGCTTACAATTATGAACTCGGATAGAAACTCTGGCCTCTGAACTAGGCGTATTACGTGGATTTCAGAAGTCAGCGCCCCCCGTGCTATATAACAATTAGAGCCTCTAACGATGGAACATAATCATAATGTAATTAGAGCTTACTGCAATAAAAAGTATAACTTAAAACTAGATTGTTAGTATCATGCATTGGTGTTATGTTTATGTATATGTTTGTGTATATGTTTGTGTGTGTGCGTGTGTGTGTGTGTGTGTGTGTGTGTGTGTGTGTGTGTGTGTGTGTGTGTGTGTGTGTGTGTGTGTGCGCGCGCCATACTATGCTATGTTACGACTAATTAGTCCATGTTTAAATTATTCTTAACGTCCTAGTAGTAAGTTCTCAGTATTACGGTAATCCAATTTATGAAGAAACGCTTTTACAACCGATTTACAATTATGCTTATTTTTTGCAAAAAATTTAAGTCTTTTGTTTATGTAGTTATATAATTTTGAACTTAAATTCTGATACTGTCTGTTGTACGGTATTATAGATAACGCCCCTATATTTAAGTCTACCAGCTGGTAGTGTGAGTCGTGGGCTCAAATGTTTTCGGAGAACAGAATGGAGCACACAAATCAAACTTATATGTCAACGCAATAAAAAGAAACAGCAATATAGGCCGCATATTTTCTCGCAATTACTCGCAACGGAATTAAAACCTACAGGGTACCTAATTCCCGTGAATTGAGAATCTTGAAATTTGGTAGGAAGCAATGACTTATAGCACAAATAAAGGGAAAATTGTGAGTCAGTTGAAAAAAATTGTGAGTCAGTTGAAAAAAATTGTGCGAGAGAATATCTCTCACGTTATGAGTTCGATTTATAGAATAGATTTGATGGTACACGGTAAAAATATTATGTGAACATTTGTGACCAAATCAACATTTACTAACCATAATTATTGGTAAAACTTAGCTATGTTCCAAACTCTAAGGATGAAAGTTCGAAATTTCTATTTTTGATACTTTATTTTTATTGTAAATTTTAGCTATTCCCACGCGCAAAATCTTGAAAATGGTATTTCATGTTGATTGATTTGATTCTCATGTTGAATACGATTGGCAAGTAAAACATAAGATTTATAAATATAATCTTGTATATTAGCATAAAATGAGAATGAAGTAGATGGTGCTGCAGTAAGTATGTCACCTATTTTGATTTACAGGACAGACAGAATTATATACTTTAGACGAGATGCTAGTAAGACTATAAAGAAAGAAAGAAAGGAAGAAAATAGATTTATTCGGCACAAGGCACACAATATACACACAATACACAAGGTAGAATAGGAAACAAGAAAATAAATATCAGTAGCTACTGCGAGTGAGCCCTACCGAAAAGCAAGCGAGCAAAGTCGCAGTTAACAACTAGTCAAAATAATTTATTCATTTATTTGACATGCATTTAGGAATGTTCTCTACCGAAATTGATTTTCAAGTAGGTAAAGCGTTTTTAAAATGACGATGCAAGATGAAGGGTGTAGGTACATGGAAACCAAGCTGAATCTTTTATACCGAAGGATGTTACATCGCTATCCCGTCCTGTCTCGCTGGTCAGTAAGAGATTTTACGCATCCAAATTACATCCAAGAGATAGGTGATTACAATTTTTTTATTGATTTTTTTCTATTTTCCATCTCTCCATTTCAAAACAAAGCACTTTAAAAAATCGATGACATGTTAGACAATTCTCTCTAGAAATATTTTGAAACTATTATCGCCTACAGAAATAATCCTGTTTGCTTCTTTATTTTCTTCAGTATAAAAATTAAAAGAACAAATCATTTACATTTTTGTACAAACGCAGCGACACTTTTGCCTCAATATCGCAACCAGTAACCCGTTCACCGCCGCTACAATTTATCGCCGCCGATAAATAACAAGTAATAAAAGTACCAAACAAAAATATAAACAGTAAGACGGTAATCATGTACGGACGGTACTACAATTTATAAGTACATTTAAGGTAGTTATATTAATTGAATGTCTTAATGGAACTTTATTAAAGAACCATTAGTGGCAACCCTGAGGGATATAGACCGGTTACGGGTGAACGATTTTCCAATGAGATTTTATGTTTGGAATGAATGTCTTTTATTTATGTTGTGAAGATATAAATGTATATGAAATATGATTGTTTATTTTTATTGAAATATGCTAGATATTGTGCGAAATAGCCTTCGCTTTGGGTTATGGTTGAAGATATTTATTTTCTCAAAAGATTTACAAATCACTTACAGAGAAAATGTTGAACTTAACATATATTCTAAATAACAGAGTTGTGGAGGTCAGACGGCAATCGCTCTGTTGAAACGTTAATCTTCTGCCAAATCTGTTTTATTTTGGATTAGGAAGCGGACCCCGAGGTTCCAAGACGGTAAGTCTAGAATACAACTGAGATAACACTAAAATTATGATAATGATTTCTGCGTAGTTTTATTCAGAGTTCGTAAGATAGTTGTTTTTATGTGACAACGGCAGTTTTAAAACAGACGAAGCGAACGATGATAATTTCGGGAATAAATTTGACGCTGTTTTTGGCATGCAATTAGGTATTTTAATCTAGCACCTGCCTTGTGAACTGAGGCACACAAGGTAGGATTGTATGTAGATTAAAGTTATATGTGCAAACTGCATAAGGCAAAAACGAAAGAAAATAGAAATCCATTCAACCCAATTCTAACACTAGGCGCTGCCCGCGGCGTCGCACGCGGGGGGTAAAAATGTCATTAAATCAAATTGTAACTAATCTCAAGACGTGTAGTGAGTAGATTGTTGCCGGCCTCTAGGGAATCCTAAGCACTTTAAGAGCCTAAAGAAGTATGGTTTAAAATTTTAGTTAATCTATATTGTATCATTATTGCGTTACTGACTGACTGACAGACAACGCACAGCCGAATCTCTTGAGCGCAAGAATTGCTAAATTAGGTGCACTAAGAAAGAATTTTCCTAAATTACAAGGGAATCGAGCAGAAATGGTTAAATTTATAATTATGAAATGTTCATACATCGGACAAACTAAACTTTACGCGACCTAATTCTGAGACTTCAATGTTCTCATGAGGAGGAGTATGTTCGCAGCTACGCACTCATTGGGCAAAAAAAAACTGCGCGGCCCAATGTGTGTGTAGTTTAGTTTGTCCGAGGTTTAACACACGTCTGCTTGTCTTTGACTCGAAGAACAATTTGATTGCTGTTCATTCTTTCTCGTAAAAACATATAACAAATTTTTGTGTATTAGATCGCTTAGTCGACACTTACAGTGGCGATGGCGGGTAGACGATTCATACGAACAGATAAAAAGGCCAGCCATACAATACGTTTTTCAATTATGTTTTGTCGCACGTTACTGCGAATTGTCGTAACACTGCAAACTATAAACCTAACGCCCAAATTTCAGCTGTGATATAAATTAATCGAAAGTGTGACAAAATGAATATGTATTTCGTGGAATGAAATAACAAATTTTCAATGGCAATAAATTTTAACAGCACCGAATGAATCGCAACGTAACGCCGATTGAAATTAATTTTTTTATTGATCACAACTATAATATACTTATAGTGACAGTTGACATCTAAAATTGCTGAAATAGGTAATCGATTTGAATCGATTAGACACGTGGTTGTAAAGTTATCGAAGGTTTTCCTGAGGGCATATCTCTTCTGGTTTCGGAGCGACTTTTTAAGTATTTTAATTGGTTGGTTGTCTTCATAATTTAATCGTTGTAGGGTGGATTATAATACTGTAGATGCTATTAGCTAGGGAATTTACATTATTGCTTGAGTTTTCTTGTAGTTTTATATTAAAAACGGTTTCGCTGTCGCATATTAATGAGGAAGACTAGCTGTTGGGTATTAGTGATGTGTCATTTACCTATTATCGTCTCCATAATGCCGATTACAAAGGGGTATTAAGGCAATAAATATGGAAATTTATTACCCATATTTTGAAAAAGGATGATGTTTTACGAGCTAATTAATTTGAATGATTGATGCGGGGAATATGGGAGCTTTCGATTTTTTTTATTATTGGGTACCTATTAATCGTATCTTTTTTGTCAAATCTTCATTGTTAATTATTACGATTAAGACTTTTTAAAGACTTAGCGTTTTCCTGTGAGCATCTAAGACTTTCGTCTTGAAGACTGAGAACAGGACGATCTTTGATGGTCCGAAACTTGATTTGTTATCTGTTTACTGGAAATAAATGTTCTTACTTACTTTTCTTTATTTGTATTCAGTCAACGTCAGAACCGGACCGAACCGGTTTTATGACTGCCTCCTTGGTCCAGTGGATAGCGTATATCTCTGCTGATCAGGAGTTCCCGGGTTCAATTCCCGGGTCGGACAAAAGTGTTACTGAGTTTTGGTGCATTCTCTGTGGTAGCACGGAGTCTGGCAATGTGAACGGTAACGGCTATAGATCCGCCACCTAATACGTGGGACCTAAAATTGTTAAGGCGAAATATGGGTGTAATATTACACCTCTGCCTACCATTTCGGGGATGATACAGGCGTGACGCTATTAATGTTTTATTTATTTGTATTTAGTTAATGTTTTAGTATTTAATTTATATATTTTTTAACTAACTTAGGTTTCAATAATCAAATCATGTTAATAATATAATACCCAATAAACAGGCAAAGACCACAATTAGCAAATAATTATCTTAATATATAAAATCCTTGCGTTACTGACTGACCGACAGACACGCTACAGCCGAAACTATTGGGCGCAGGAAGCTAAAATTTGGCATGGATGTTCCTTGGGGACCGTAGGGGTGCACTAAGAAGGGATTTTCCGAAATACCCACCGGATCGGTCAAAACAGACAAATTAAAAAAATATGCAGGCGGAGCTGCTGGCGTCCTCTAGTTTATTTATAATTCATGTTATATAATATTATGTGCTTTACCGATAATTAGTCTAATCAGTGTTCATATTTAACTGAATTATTTAAAATGTTTAATGAAAACCGCTATTAGTAGTTTACGCTTAAGTAGTAATCATATTCAATTAGTAATAGGATACTTTATTGTTCAAAATAAGTGGTTACATCGAGCCTCGTAAAAATATATAATATAATTATTCAGCAAGATGAAATTGTAAAAAAAATGAACGTAGACATCTTGAAGAGACTGTATGTTTATTATTTATTTCTGAAAAATACATTTGACTGACTGACTGATAGAGAAGCTATAGCCAAAATTATTAGGCGCAAGAAGCTGAAATTTAGCATATTAATTGTTCTGTGGGGACCGTAGGGATGCACTTATTACATACATATTACAGAATTAACCATGTTTATTATTCTAATTCTTAGAAGGTGAAGTAATTTAATGTGAAAAGTTCCAAATTATAGTAGAAAACGAGTAATTAATAACAAAACCAGATAAACTCAAAATACGAAATTTGATGTTTTCTCACTAATTTAAACCCTAATTCCTGGAGATAGAAACTTATACTGCGTAATTTTTAGATTTTATGGTCTTTTAGACATATTAATTCCTAAATCAAAAACCTAGCAAGTTGAAAATCCCAATCCAAAACAAAGTAAGTACGTGTGCCTTGCTGTGTTTTGAACTGGTAATCAGCTGTTACTAGGTTTTTGATTTGGGGTTTGCGGTTTAGTCTGTGCACTTACTAGGTTTTATGGTATCGCTATATTGGGAATGGAGGCCTTTATTGAAAAAAGGGTTTTTGCATATTGTGGGCATTTACTGTGTTAAAACCATGGTGTAAAAATCTTGATTTCGACAAAAATGTCCCTTACTGTGTTTTGTTTTGGGACAGCCGATAGCTGCAGGCATCTTCTAGAGTTCAATAAACTTGTTAATGGTTTTAGTTTTAAAATTGTGTTTTTTTAAGGTTTTGGGCCTTTACTAAGGCTCTTAGTCCACACCCACATTGTATCGATTCTTTATCCCAATGTATCCTTCCAAAATTTTGCCATACCATGTTGTTTCTACATAATAAATAACCAGTTTCAATAATACCATTACGTTGTGTACCATAAGGTCGTCCGGTGCGCGGTTTTGTAACAACCTTATGAATACAGCCCTCATTTAGTTTGCATGGGTCAACATGGGTAGCCGATGTAGGTTGTGTGCCCACAAAAGATGTATGGGGCAGCTGAGTTCAAAGTACAGATACGTATCCCTTAAGATGAGCGAGGTTTTGATGTTTTAGGTAATTCTATTAATAGATATACCGCTAAATTCAATATTAGATCCATCCATGAATTTAGAGATTTGAGAAATTCATGGATAGATCGAATATTGGAACCGGCCGTTATTGGGATCGCGATAGCCAGGCAGGGAGTCAGACTGCTGTTAGTTTCGAACCCACGGCCCACAACAGATTTTTCATAGCAATTGACTATTACATAATCTTTATGGGTATTGAATTGTAAATTATAGTTCGCTAAACGCTGAAGTAAGTGTATCGTGAGGTAACCAGCGTGTCTGAGAGTTCTCCATAACGTCCTAGAAAACATAAACTGAAGTCTACTAACTGTCTAGCATGGTGAGCTGTGATCTAACTCTTACCACAAACTGAGCGAGGATCGGAATATATTGTGATGATGATCATGAAAGATGTTTTATCGCACACTTGGTCATCTTTGATAGATATGCACCCTTGTCTATATACATACTTATAATGTGGGATTTTCTGTTACGTTGTAGGGCATGGTTAAGGATCAATGATTTTATCCTAGGGAAGACACGAAAAGCTCATTACTTGTTATTTACGTTCTTCGGTTGACTGGTCATCTGCCTACTATGTTTGGTTCGGCGTTACACCGAAACCGTAGGTTCTAGGCGATTTGGAGAAGGATTAATGGATTGTATCTAAAGGATGGCGAGTTCTGCTCGCCTAGAAAGGATAAGGGAAGAGGATTGTGAGTGGGTATAGGATATTCTAAGGATGCTGAAGGATGAGGGGCACCTACCTTGTACGTCAGTCCTCTTTCCTTGCAAATGGTAGCCTCCTGGTGTCTTCGAGAATCCTGAAGCTGTTTGAATCACTCCACTAAACAAATCACTTTCACTCGCGGGTGGTTTAGTATAAAGCGGGAGCGGTAAAATTATGGCGGTGTGGTATGGCGGACAAGTTTTCGAGCTTCTCGAAAGTTCTAGACTGTCTCTCGCGTCGATGATTGCGGCGACCAATCTGCGAAAGGCGTGCCCCTTCCAGGGAATGGGATAGACAGAGATGGGAACAAAAGGCATCGCTCGCATTGGCCAAGCAGCGACGAACCATTGACGTTGATGTGATTAGTTTTCGATTGAAAGGTAGATGGCGCTACCATATCTCCCCGACCCTAAAGGGTTGCCTTTAAAAGAAATAGAATTGAACTTAGCTATGTTGGGTGTACTACCGCATAACCCATCAATAGGCTAAGACAGCGATATGATAATAAAATTAATCTAAATTAACTTTAGCGAAAACTACAAACGCAATAATAGCGAAAACTACAAACTAAATACTTAAACTAAGAGGTAGATCCAACTTCAGGCTAGATCTCACTGAGTTGGAAGCGGACAGAGACGTACAATAGGGCGCACGCTAAGGGGAGCTACCCTTAGCGGTTTTCACGGTAACAACGCGGGTTGTACCGTCCTTGGAAATATGCAATTTCTCTACAATGGCTAACGGCCATGAAAGCGGTGGAGCATTATCATGTATTATGACGACCAACGTACCCTCCTGTATAAGGGATGCAGGGCTATTCCACTTGGATCTAGCCTGAAGCTGGTGTAAATATTCCGCACGCCAGCGCCGCCAGAACGACTGCACGAGTTTATCCAGCAGAGTATGTCTCTGGAGCAAGCTTGAAGAGTCTGCTTCAGGAGCCGGAAATGACGATAATGGCACTGTGTTCAGGAAATGTGCAGGGCTTAACGCGGATGGTTCTGCAGGGTCACTACTCAATGCCGTGAGTGGACGCGAATTGATCAGTGTCTCGACTTGTGCAAGGACAGTTAAAAGCTCTTCGTAAGAGAGGATCTGTTGATCTATAACTTTGAAGAGATGCGTTTTAATTACTTTGACCATGCTTTCCCAACATCCACTGAAATGTGGTGATGCTGGTGGAATAAACTTCCAGTCAATATGATTTATGGAAAATTCTTCCTGAAGACGAGTACGATATTCTTCCCTGAGAAACTTATAAAGGTCGCGTAAATAAGAGCTTGCGCCCACAAAACAAGTGCCGTTATCCGTGTACAAACACAGTATAGGGCCGCGCCGTGAGAGAAATCGTTTAAGGGCTGCCAGGAATGACACCGTGCTTTAATCTGTCGCAACTTCAATATGCGTAGCGCGCGTCGTTATGCATGTAAAAATACATAGCCAGGCTTTACGGCTTTTAACACCTCGACCACGCACTGGCGTATACTGCAGTGGTCCTGCGTAATCACAACCGGTGTGTGTAAACGCTTTAGCAACCTGGTTGTCGCGCTGGCTAGGGAGATCGGCCATGGGAGGGAAAATTTGAAACAGACGTTACATTTATGTATTCTGTGACGAATTATTCGTCGAGCGGCTAAAATCCAATACTTATACCTAAGTAAGGACATAAGCAACTCTGGACCGGCATGGAGGTGCTTCTTGTGATAAATATCATTTTAACTGTAAAATGTGCAGTGTAAGAGACGCTATCGGTGCTTGTAACATTATTATTGCGTATCATGCTTAGTTTAAGAGGAATATCTTTTTTTCTAAATATCCGCTTTAAAATATGAAGATTTTCAAAAAAGTTTTTCTAAAAATCTAGAGATGCTAGCTTAATGGGGATACGAAATATTTCTTTTTATTGAATATATCTATTAGCTTCTTTAATAAAAAGACGGTGTCCGAAAAATGGTCTTCATAAAACACTGTGTGTCGTTACTAAAATGAACAGCCTGTACAGCTCGTAGTAACTTACATTCTGCGAATTTGATATCAGTACTTGATACAAAAGTCTCATTAGGTAGGTGCCTAAGAAACCTATAGACATAAATGATGGCGCGGAGTAACTTAGACCACGATGACATGCGTAGTGCGAGTGCATAGATGGGAGACTCCGCAACCTCAGCAATAACGGGATAAGAAACAGACTTCCGTTCGGGTACATCTTCGTCTTCTGCACTGAGGTCAAAGGGTTGCATGGGCCATTCTGACGGATCATGGGAAATCCAGGGAGGTCCACGATGCCACAATGGATGATGCAGAAGATTAAGTGGAGTGACACCACGAGACAAGCAATCTGCGGGGTTCTCAATACCCGCGACGTTATTGAAACAAGTAGCAGGAACCAGTTCAATCAATTTACTAACGCGGTTGGCGACAAAAGTCTGCCAGCGATGAGGAGAAGAATGAATCCAAGCGAGCACTACCTTGGAGTCGGAAAATGCGTATATTTTATTAATAGGGTAGTGGGGCAAAACTGTGTCTTGAACCTAGCGGAGCAACTGAGACAGCAGAAGGGCCGCGCACAACTCCAGTCTCGCAACCGAAATGGTTTTAACAGGCGAGACCTTAGACTTGGCACAAACTAACTGCACCGAGTAGTTAGAACCAATGCGGACATGCAGATATACGACTCCGCCGTAAGCACGCTCGCTGGCGTCAGCGAAACCTATTAAGTTGATGGTACATCCATCTACCAACCCAAGATGACGCGGAATAGTAATTTGATTGAGCGCGGTAAGCTCAATACAAAACTGGCCCCAAGCGGCGACAATATGGTCAGCGGGTGTTTCATCCCACTCACACTTTGATAGCCAAAGCTCTTTGATCAAGATCTTGGCGTACAAAATTGTGGGAGCCACAAAACCCACTATGTCCCATAGTCGAGCCACTGTGGACAGCATAGTGCGTTTGGTGCACTTATCATCTGGTGGTGAGACGTCAAACCGAAAACTATCGCAGGATTTGTCCCAGCGTAAACCGAGAACTTTATGCGGTACAGACTTCTCAAACTCAATGTCTGGAGAAGCCTTATGAGAATCTGGTATGCGTGCGAGAACCTCCTTAGAGTTGCTTGTCCATTTGACAAGATCAAACTGGCCTCGCTTGAAAAGCTGAATAAGCTCTTCACGAAGCGAAATTGCTAGCGGAGCGGGTATGACATTACAGGCAATGTCATCCATGTACAAAGCGGAAGTGGCAACAGCCGCTGCGGCGGGAAAGTGATCGCCTTCATCAGCGATCAACTGGCGAACAACTCGTAACGCGTGATATGGGCTAGACTTGGCACAAACTAACCGACTTTTATTTTTTCTGATAGGCTAGGTCATAATTTTGGTAGTCTTCTCAGTGAATATACAAATCAGTGTGTTATAAATTATTGTAGGCCAGGGGATAGTTACTGTAGTTTAGTTAATCAAATTAAGTTACACCCCTTAGATGAGAGTAGTACTGCAATATTATTGTTTGGTAACAGTTTAACTGTAAAGAGACAGGATATCATAGAATGTGTTGAATTGTTGATAGAACTTAATTCTAAATTTAGTTGTAAATTTATTTTAGGTGCTTTACCTTACTCAAACAACTTTACACACACACAAAATATGCACATACACTCATTAAACATGTTATTGTATAACATAACTTGTCGTCATAGTGACGCAATATTGTTTTTTGACGCTAATAAATTTATTAGTAAATTTATTTTAACTAAAGATACAATGTATCTGCCATTTTATATTAAGCGACAAATTGCTAAGTTATTAGCATACAATTTACAGCAAGGCAGTGAGCCTTGTGTTGACAATTTATGTGATAGGGTTAGTACATGTACTAACAACGTTTTTATTGACACATCTTGCGATTTAAACTCCAAGATAGGACAACAGTTAGGCTGCAGTATTTGAATATAGTACATCAAAACATGCAGGGCCTATCTGGCAAAGAGTTAGAGTTAAGTTTATTTCTAGAAAAATATGATGTTAAGGTCTTATGCTTAACTGAACATTGGTTAAGCACCCATGAGGTTATTGTTATAAATGAATATTACACAGTGCAGAGTACATACATAAGAAAGCAGGCTATTAGAGGCGGTTCTCTCATAATGATTTCAAATTTATTAAAATGCAAGGAACGTAAGGATATTGTAAATTTATCTATTGAGCGCACTATTGAGTTGTCCTGTGTGGAACTAGACTTATATATTATAATTTGTGTATATCGACCCCCTTCTGGTGATTATAATCTATTTGAGACTGTTATGGAAGATGCTTTTAATAAAATTATAGGTAGTCATAAGAATGTTATAGTATGTGGTGATTTTAATATTAATATTTTAGAGAATTCTTCACAGTGTACTAGATTTTTGAATCTTTCATTTAATTTAAGTAATTTATTCTGTGAACCTACTAGAGTCACTGAAACATCTTCTACTTGTTTGGATAACATATTTAGTTCTTGTGTTGCTAAAAACCCAGTAGTTATTAGTTCTTTTCCTTCTGATCACCGTGGACAGATAGCTAGTTTTTCATGTACAACATATGATAAATCACATACAGTAGAATGTAGGCCTCAAACTACCAATCGTCTTATACGTTTTAAAAACAATATTATCGCTAAATTCAATCCCTCAATTTTGAACTCAGAAAATCCAAATACAATTTATAATTCACTTTTTGGAATAGTAAATAATGAGTTTCAAGATACTTTCAAGAGCAAAACTGTCACATTAAAGGGTACTACCGGATCTTTCAACCAGTGGGCCACTATGGGTATATACAGAAGTAGAGCCAAATTGTTTGAACTATATGGTATGAAACAACATAGATTTGACACACCTTTTGTAAATTATGTAAAAAACTACTCAAAAATTTTTAAACAAGTTTGTGTTATGGCAAAATCTTAATTTATTAGTAGCAAAATTAAGCATTCAACAAATGTAATTAAAGAAACTTGGAGAATTATAAATAATGAAACAGGAAGAGCACGACCACGAGAAAACCAATTTGAACTAAAAGAAAACAATTTATTAGTCACCAATCAAACTCAAGTAGCGCATATGTTCAATAGTTTCTTTGCGAGCATACCTTTAACAACTACTAGCTCTTTACAATCATCATCTTTAGACGCTGGAAATTTTTTGCTTAGCAGTGTACCTGAATGTAAGAGCGTGTTTAGATTCAAGCACATTACCCCGCGAGATAATTATATTGATCGCATATAATTCAATTAATATTAAAAATACCGGCGACTTTTGGGGCATTTCAATTAAAATTTTAGGTACTATAGTTGAGACTGTTGCGCCTTACCTCTCTATAATTTTTAACCAATGTTTTGACTTAGGCGTATTTCCGGATTTTGCGTATTTATTCAAATCTGGCAGTAAAAATGACGTAAATAACTTCAGGCCCATCTCTATCTTGCCGGCATTTAGTAAAATATTTGAAAAGATTTTATTAAAGCAGCTACTAAGACACTTTCATTTAAATAGTCTGCTTCATAAAGATCAATACGGATTTACTAAAGGTAGATCCACTACTGATGCGGGTGTTGCTCTCATAAAACACGTTTATAATGCTTGGGAGTCATCTAAAAATGCTATCGGAGTATTCTGTGACCTCTCAAAAGCATTTGATTGCGTTCATCACGACACACTATTGCGTAAGCTCCGCCACTACGGCGTAGAGGAAACCGCACTTTGTGTTGTCGAGTCGTACCTGCGGCAAAGATTTCAGTGCGTCGATGTAAATGGGACTACATCCTCTAAATTACCTATACAGTTAGGCGTTCCACAAGGCTCTATTTTAGGTCCTTTTCAATTCCTTGTATATATTAATGACTTACCTTTTTATTTAAAAAATATCTGTGATGTCGTACTTTTTGCAGATGATACGTCACTTATTTTTAAAGTAGATAGGAATAGGAATCAATTTGATGATGTAAATAATGCACTTATACAGGTTACACAATGGTTTACAGCAAACAACCTAGTGCTTAATTCTAAAAAGACTAAATGCGTTAAATTTGCTTTACCTAACGTTAGACAACTGGGGCCTAATATAAGGCTAGATAGGGAGGAACTTGACACAGTTGACTCGACAGTGTTTCTAGGCACTACACTAGATAATAAGTTACAATGGGATGCACATATAGCATGTCTTGCAGGTAAGCTGAGCTCTGCTGCGTATGCTGTCAAAAAAGTTAGACAACTTACTGATGTTGACACAGCTCCTCTAGTTTATTTTAGCTATTTTCATAGTATCATGTCCTACGGTATTTTGTTAT
Organism: Euclidia mi; assembly: GCA_944739405.2. Classification (NCBI taxonomy): domain Eukaryota; kingdom Metazoa; phylum Arthropoda; class Insecta; order Lepidoptera; family Erebidae; genus Euclidia; species Euclidia mi. The sequence continues at coordinate 24,148,092 of OX123205.2, forward strand.
GGGGCAAAGCTGCGGATATTCAGAATATCTTCGTTCTACAGAAACGAGCGGTACGAGCAATATACATGTTAGGTGCAAAAGATACTCTTAGGGAACGCTTTAAGTCTATAGGAATTCTTACAGTAGCCTCGCAATTTTTATTTGCTAATATATTGTATATTAGGCAAAATATAGGTTTATTTACTACAAAAAGTGATGTACATAACATAAATACTCGAAACAGGCATAAGTTATATGCCCCTTATCATCGTTTACATAAAGTTAATAATTATTTTGTAGGGCTAGGTATTCGTATATACAATAAAATACCAATTAGTCTTTTAGAATTGCCATTTAGTACGTTCAAAAGTAAAATAAAAGACTGCCTTATTAGGAAAGGTTATTATACCATTAATGATTATTTCAGTGATAAGGATAGATGGTCACTTACACTAGCCAACTCTTGATTTTTTTAATTTATATAGACACCTTAATTTCAGTTTTTTTTTTATATAATATCTAGTTCTATTAATTTAATATTAATGCATTATTAGGTCATTCAACTTACTACATTTACATTTTCATTGTTGTTCCACTAATTTTATTAAAATTTGCTACAGTGTTAGATGAAGGTAACTCGTTATCATGGGCTGGATACTAACGTTTTTGTAATTTACGTGTATTTATATACCGTCACTTTCTGTAACATACTTTTCCACCATAGTTCTGAACATGATCGCGAGTTGCCTACATTATAAAGCGTAAGTGGATGCTCCTGTTACACAAGATTCACATTTGAAGACTACTACAGCACTTAATTTAATAACTACATATTTTGTATATAATATGTATGTTCTTATTTACTATTTACAAGTAATTAATTACAATGTGAAACAGTTGCAGCTCCTTACAAAAACAAAATATGTACCATAACACTGGCGATTAAAAAGAGTGGCCACGAGTTTTAGTGCCCGTTCTTTCTCGTGGTTCTACCTATTGCTTTGCGAATGGGCAGTAAATGTAAATGTAGAAGCATTATTATTTTCTTTAAAAAATTTACGTTCATAAGCGTCACGTTGTGACCTAGATGAATAAATGATTTTTGACTTTTGACTTTGACTTGAGTCCAAACAAACACGATTGAACTGATACACAGATAAAGGTTCCTTCTTGTCAAAACGATAAAAGATCCGTTGAAATCTACGGTCAGATTCGCGAACGCCGATATTGAGAAACATTTGGCGGTAATCAGCTGACAGAGCGATTTGGAAAAGACGAAACTTTATTATGATGTTAAATAAATCACCCTGTAGATTGGGGCCGGCATGCAAAATGTCATTAATCGACTGACCCGATGTAGTCTTACAACTAGCATCTAAAACCACACGAAGTTTGGTAGAGGTTTTATCTTCGCAAACTACGCCGTGATGCGGGATATAATATGAGGGTAGAGAGTTGCCCTCGTTGTTTACAACTACACTCAAAAAACCTTTATCTATGTAGTCACGAATGACGTCATTATAGGCGCTGCGTAACTTAAGTGATGCATCAAGTTTACGTTCCAAACAATGGAAACGTCTGAGCGCAGCAGCGTACGAGTCGCCTAACGAATAAGGGTCACCACAGAATGGCAACGCCACAACGTATCTGCGACTGTCGTCACGAACAGTGGTAGCGCGGCAATGTTCTTCACACTCGAGATCTTTACGGCTCATCGAGGGCGGCGCGGTAACCTCTTTAAGCTCCCAAAATCGCTTGAGAAGAGAATCAATATTATTTTCTTGAAGAACAGAACAACAGCAAGACGTAACGTATTGAGAAGTATGTAATGTAGGTACGATACCCATAATCACATACCCAAATACCGTCTCAATAGCGGGCGGTAAGTTATTTTGCTCACTACGTACCACTTTAGTTAGTAGCAAGTGCGGGAATATTGCGGCTCCGATCAAAACATCAATGTCTGCCGGATTCGCAAACTCCGAGTCTGCAAGCGGCAATGACTCGAGGTGTGTGAGAAGCGATACGTCCACATTAGCGTTTGGCAATGTGTCCGTAATACGCTCCACGATAAGCGAAGAAATGTTAAAATTAATGTCTCCATCAAAACGCGAATGTATTTTAATATCTACGGAACCCTTGCAATGTTTTTCTGAACCGCCGATCCCTCTGACTATTGAGTTCGTATTTTTAAAGTTATTCCACAATCCGAGGCATTTGAACAACTCAAACGTTATTAAATTGGTCTGAGACGCGCTATCTAGTAGACAACGTACCATGTGCGGCGACCCATTAACATCATAAACGATAACTTGCGCTGTCGCTAACAGAACAGTCTTAGACGCCATACATCGCGGCTTAGCACTGCTCCGATCACTATAAGCGCGCGAAGGCCGTCCGCGCGTGCGTGCCGCCCGCGCAATGGATGTCGTACACAACGATATTTCATTCTGAATCGTGGCAGGCGCAGTTATCGTAGCCTGCACCTGCGACGTAAGTGTGTCAAGGTTAGCGGCTTGGCTTGACAACGGGTTACCTTTATCGAAGTGTAGCAACGAATGCTGTTTTTGATTACACGAGCGACACTTTGTCTTACTAGAACAATCACTTGTTTTATGTTTTATGCTTAAGCAATTAATGCATGCTTTGTTATCTTTTACGCACTTGAAACGAGCAGTCGGATTTAGACTATTGAAGGCGGAACACTTATAGAAATGGTTGTGCACTATATTACTGCACAGACACTTCTGTGAATTATTACTATTAGATTCCGAGCATGTTACGTAAGATTGTGGATTAGGGACCGAGTTATTATTACTATTTCGCGCTTTATTCGACCTTTGTTTGTTGATGTTAGTGTGAGACGGGCCAGGTGAACCAGACTGCGTATTATGAAATATTCGACACTGATCTTTGATGAACGAAATAAAACTATCTAGTGTAGGTATTTTATTATTGCGTTCCGTCATCTCGAAAGCACGAATTGTATCAGTGTCAAACTTTTTTAAAGCCAGTTGAAGCAACATAAAGTCGGAAAGATCTTCTAATTTTAAGTTTTATCGCCTGCCCAGTGCCTCTGCACATTAAGACATCGATCCCGGCTGACATGTTCATTTCCAAGAGACTTTATTATGGAGTCAGTTACTACCAATAACCTACTAACACTATAATATATCCGTGTGGTGACGGATTAAGAATACGGAATGTCACCACCCCATATCATCCCATGGGTGTCGTAAGAGCCGACAGAGGGAGCAAATTATGCAGAGAACAGCACTGTAAGAGAAGGAAAACTTGATACAAACCCTATGCCAACCCATTTGGCCAGCGTGGTATAGTAGGCCTATTCCTCCTTTCAAAGGAGAGGCCTAGTCCAGCAGTGGACTGGTAAAGGCTGATGATGATGATAACTATACTAAACCTTAGCATATCGTTATACCTTTGAGTGACGGTGGTCAGACGGCAGTCGCTCATTAAAAGAGCTAATATTTTTCAATTGGAAATACGTTGCAATAATCTAAACGCCATTGCACGCCATCGCAATACATTGCGATTATCTATCCCTACTAATATTATAAATTTGAAAGTGTGTATGTATGTACATATGTATGTTCCGTTTTCACGCTAAAACGACTGAACCGATTTTGTTGAAATTTGATTTAGAGATATACTCGTATTGGACCATGGAGACGGACATAGGCTACCATAAGTTGCAAAAATTAAACTGGGAGGGAATGTTGGAAGGGTAGATGTTTGTACGGCACAAATTTACCTCTTGTAAGTAAGAACGCATGCGTTATTGAGTGCTGCGCATGTGCTATCGCATACCTGTCAGTACTGTCACATCATACATAATATCATATTGTGGACGGTTTGGTATATATATATGCTGGCTTCCTCTAGTATATATATATATATATATATATATATATATATATATATATATATATATATATATATATATATATGCCCTATTTTACGCCCGCATTTTTTTTTAAATTTACCCGTTTTGGCCGATCCCGTGGGAATTTCGGAAAATCCCTTCTTAGAGCACCCCTACGGTCCCCAAGGAACATACATGCCAAATTTCAGCTTTCTGTGCCCAATAGTTTCGGCTATAGCGTGTCTGTCAGTCAGTCAGTAACACAAGGATTTTATATATTAAGATACTTATTGGACATGTATAAGAACATGGCTTTGACATTTGATTGTATGCAAGTTGATGTTATTAAATATGTATCTTTCGGTAGATAATGTCATGGATACTGACCGAGTTACTTTGTACCCTTTAGACTTTCTGAAGTCTATAGAATAATTAGGAGTGCCTTCACAAAACTTGAGACTGAAAGTAGATTTGTGTTACCGCGAATTTAACGCGCGCGATGCGGAGGGCAAAAGCTAGTAAATTATAAAGGGCCAGGGAATGGACATTCATCTCCCCTACCATTGTATCATACCTACTATTAATATTTAGCAAAGGTGCCAAGGACTGCTAAGGTTAAATGCTTAGCAGTAGGATACACAAGTTCACAGGAACAAAATAAACTTCACTTAATTTATACTCTACTACAATTAGCCCGCGGCCTCGCCCGCGTGACCGGCGGTTTTCGCGAAAAAAGGTAGCCTTTGTTGCATTTTGATGTAAAATCATGTTTTATCATGATGTTTATAGGTAGTAGAGCCTTGCTGATTTCAGCATGAATGGGCCGGCTCGACCGGGGAAGTACTACCCTCTCTCAGAAAATCGACGTAAAGTAACAGTACCTAAACTATTGCGTTTCGTTAGGTGAGTGAGAGTGCTGGAGGCCCTATCCCCTATTCCTTCTCCCTCATCCCACTCCTCATCCTATCCCTTTTCCCAACCCAAAGTGGAGGCAACGCACTTGTGACTCCTGTGGTGTTACTTGTGTCTATGGGCGTCGGTAATTGCTTACCATCAGGCGATCCGTCTGCTCGTTTGCCGCCTATTACCTTAAAAAAAAATCGCTAGTAAATCTCTTTCGCGTCAATCAAGCCAGTGTGTGCACGGATGCGTGAGTGAGTCTGTAAAGAAGTGTATACATCGGTGATATGTAACATTCGTTCGAATAAAGTTAAGGATGCAATGGGAAACGTCAGGCCAAAATACTTAAATATGATTTGAATTTAATACTATAATTTTATGCGATAAAAGTTTGTGTAATTAGTGTCAATGAGGTCATAGGACAGGTATTCTAAATTATTGCTTTTTTTGTACATTGCAACTGTACACTGTCGATGACATTCAAATGCTAGAGATAACTGAAGAGAAAACCTTTTAGAACTTTCCCATATATTATAAATAACGAAATTAATAAAAGCGACAACGCGAGCTATCGAGTTCACAAGTTACAATGAAATGTAGTTTTTTTAATAATCGATAAATGTACAATAATTATTAGTATACAAGCAAATCAAATAATAAGATACAAAATATTATGATAATATTATATTAGCAAATGCAGAATATAAAATAAATATTGATATACATTATTTTATCATTCATATTGCTTTTAAGTGAAAACAAAAGTTAATACGGTGTATTACCAGTACGATGTTTATAACGAAATATTCATTATTACGTTTCATAAGTCTACACGCCCCTTTAACCGAACGCTGCAAAGTGTCGCGAAATACGCGATACGCATACGTGATACGCGATTTGTATAATTTACAAAAGGCAACGAGTTTGTATTTCATGTTCCGGACTGATTACGTGCTTTGTAATACCTATCGTTTTTTTGTTTGTCGTATAGCTAGCTATACGCCGTGTTGCTATAGCTATGGCCTGCAAGTATTTGCTTAAAGCATTATTTGGCTGGTGTAGTTAGTTGTATTATGAGTTGTTTTGTTTGATAAATAGTTGAAAACCACAGTTTCGTAATCGTTAATTTGAATTTAGAAGCGAATTTAAGCAGCATATAGGTTGTACTTCATCATATCAGCCTAGAGACGTCCACTAATAGACGTAATCCCCCCGCAGGGATCTGCACACTGACCGAGTTTAAGCCGCCCGCATCCAACTTCTTGCGGGTCTGTACATACCTAGGTATATGGCAATTATTTATTGAGGTTTTTACTGAAATACGAATTTTGGCCAATGTGTTTCTTTTATATTGAAGTCGTTCCCACCTAAAGAAGCATTTTCTTACATTCTACCCCTAATTATAAAAATATTGGGTTTGTAAGTTAATTTGAAATTCCGTTGATTCGAAACTAGCACTATGCAAATTAGAGTAATTTATTAAAAGTCGATACATTTTTTTACTCGCGTAGCTACTGTATACATAAAAAGTCGTGACGTTTTGTTTTTAAATTACTGTTGTCCGTCCAGTACCCTTTAGTATATCCATATTCATAACTATTTAAAAATGTTGAAATATCGATGCTAATAAATTAATATAAATCGTGACCCGAATAACTAAGGAGGGTCCAGATTTATCATTCAAGGTGAATCTGTAAATAATAAAGAGCTTGCAGATGTTTTTTTTTATTATTTTTAGATTATCGTGGCAGACTGTAGGTTTTAATCTATTATCAGATATCAAATACAAATAACAACAGATCAAGATTTTAAAAATCGTTTAAAGACAGCGATTCTGGGTTCTTTTCCCTCTATTTCACTGACTTACTAGTTGGGAAGTCTTACTTTTTAAAATAGAAATGGGATCTTCAGATCCTTTCCAAAAAACCGATGAATACTTCTAATCCTATAATCCTATACAAGTAAAGTATAATATGTGTTATTTTTAGTATTAATCATGATCTTATTAATCAAGGTTGACGAAAAAAATGTCTCTCTCCTTTGAAAGGAGGAATTGGCCTACTATAACCACGCCGGCCAAACGGGTTGGTATAGGGTGTGTATCAAGTTTTCCTTCTCTTACAGTGCTGTTCTCTGCATAATATGCTCCCTCTGTCGGCTCTTACGACACCCATGGGATGATATGGGGTGTTGACATTCCGTATTCTTAATCCGTCACCACACGGACAATGAAGGGACAAGAACAAGACAACGAATTTTTGCGGGTAATGAAGCCCAATGGGCCTATCTATCCTTCCATTATTACGTGTTTTTGCTTTTTTACGTGTAGACGTCTGCCATGGCACCAACCGCTTAACGTGTCCTCTGATGCACGTTAGCGCGCTGATGTAATTGCGATGATGCGCTTTATGTACTTCGCCGTATCGCGCGCCGTGGCTGATGTCGCGTCAGAGTAAACGCGTCATATATGTTCATCGAAATCGCTGCCGCTGCCGCCCGCCGCTGTAGGTCGTGACCGGGCCGTAAATATAACATCAAGCAGTCCCCCATCCAAGTGGTGACCTTGACAAGCATACCGTAACTTTACCGACCCATTACAAACAGCAAGGCAAGCCACGCTATCAATGTTACGAACTTCCCTATACCTACATCTGTATCTACAACCATTTAGACATATTCCAAATGCTTTCACTACTGACACAAAAGTTGCCATACAACAGCTCTAACTATTGGCAAATGTTAAAAGTTGCTTCGAAAACTTGTTCAAATTATCTAGAAAAGTCGGACGAAAGGCGATGACGTGTTCCGTTGAAAATTTTATTAGCTGTGGTTTATTTTTATGCTTTTATGTTCGAGTTATATTAAAGCTGGCGTTAGAAGGCTTGTACATTTTTTTTGTGCTAACGAGTTGGTAGTTAAGCTTTTGGGAGCAGTACCTTTGTAGGCGCTAAGTAGATGTTGCAAGAAACTCATCAGGAATACTGTTTTAGATTACTCAGTTTATACAATTAGTTAAATTGTATAGAGAAACACACTTGAACCTAACTTCGACATCTTATTTGCATTTGTACATAAAAATTAATCATCGAAATGTTTGTAAACGCATAACTTTCAAACGACTGCACAAAATTGTATAAGCCTTTATTTTATGTGTTTGTTATTACACATTACAGGCTAAGGTTACTAAAAATAGTAGCCAAAAAAGATACGGCGGTACGTTTTCAGTCCGGTCAGCTATAGGTACAGATAGTATAATACAGATAGATTATCGAAGACTAGGTGTTTCTTTTGTCATTTGAATAGTAATTGTGGAGTAAAAAGTTACTTCTGCCATTTGTTTCAATAATTATAGACCACGTCAGTTTTACAAAATAACTCTTAGAGCGGACGTAGCCTAATTTATATCATAACTATAATGTCAACAATTATAGAGATAGAAAAGCAATGAAATAAAAGGATTATGACACCATAAAGGTGATAATAATTATACTGGGTGTCACAAGATCCATCACCAAGCTGAGGTCTACTCATTTTGGACATCATGCCATACTACTACTATGCTACATATGCGTCATGTCATACTACGCAAAAATAATACCTGGGACAGGATTTTTTTTACTATACCTACACATATTCTTTAAGCCGCTGTTAAAAGTGCGCGCGTGCAATGCTCGAAATACGTACTTATCCATGGGTGCACAGTACAGCTAAAGAACAAATTGACAACCTAATTAGAAAAATTATATTGTGACTTCGAATCAATATTTCCTGAACCAGTAATTTGCCGAGTATGGTGTCGAACTAAAAAAATGTTCTTAAAGATTGGCACAATATGGACGAAAACTGAAGTTTTCGTTAACTTTTTACACCCCGTATACTTCGGCGGCAAGTACAATACTATTAAATGTTTAAACTCATAGCGAAAATTGAGTCATAACAGTCCACAGGCTATAAGTTAGCAAGACGTAGAAATTAGTTCTTGTACAATAAAAATGCCATAAAGGGAGAACACATAAATAACGAACGGAAATAACATTTAGTACGGTTTATTTCTCTATGTATATTATTGTATTCGAATGGCAGAACAGAATGGCAGCGATTGACTAGAGGCTAACAGACTGTTACTGCGAACTTGATTGTATTCTGCCTTTTTAATGTTAGTCTATAAGATTTTACCACATACATACAATACCATCTAGTCCTAAACAAAGCAGAGCTTATACTATAGGTACTAGACAATGGATAAACATACATAGGTGTATACTTTTTTGTAAATACCGCATAGCAGTAGTTTACACTACCAGGCCTCCTTCACTCGGCCGTACCTACAGCGATAAGTGCCTACACTTTCGCGCAGCTTCCAACCCCGCGTCGTTAATCGGTTGTCATGGTTGTCACCGATCGCACGCAGAGCGATTTTTGCTATTAAATTTGCTAATAACGTGAATTTTAATAGTGAACAACAAAAATGTCTCATGTCTAGTGCAAAGTATTGCTCATTTCACGGATGTGTAAATGGGAGATAAAAGTGTGTCATTTTTTACATTACCTACAGATGCGGAAAGTCAAGCTAATTGTACGTACTTAATAGGTGTTAGGCTTAATAGGTACTCAATGGGTCATTTCACACACATTATGCATTATGTTGTATGTTAGACCTACCTACCTACCACTTACTTATCTGCATATTTTAGATAATCGTGTTGTTTACTCATAAAATTTGATTCCGTGATTTTTTTGTTTTTTAAAGTAAATTATAATTGCTTAAGTAAGTAAGTAGTTACATACCTAGACTAAGAATTTACTAATAGTCTGAGTAATAAGATGCAGTTACTTATTTATATCTAGCGAAAAGACGAAAAATACCTCCTAAGAATTCGTCAAGCCAACTTGAAATAAGTCATCAAAAAATATCACTAACCAATAAACAAGGATATATCTAATCTAGGATTGTTTTAATTTAATAAAATTTACCGTGTAACCATCCGCATTAAACATAGGATAATTATTTATTATTACGTGGTCAAGTAGGTAGATAGATGATGAATAAATATTATAGTAGCAGCGGCAAGTCGACAGACGACAACCTTAGCGCGATAGCTAGTGCATCCTGCCGCGCTAGATAGCGACAGCGTTATGTGTTAGAAAAGAGCGGGAACGGTTAGGTGAATATCGCAGTAGGCACTGGGTGCTTATGCGAGCTGAATTGCACTTTGTTGCTTAGTAGTAAGAGTCACAGTTTCTTTAAATTGGTCGGCGAAGTGTTGCTTCTGTACGTTAGTACTATCTATTCTGTGACACTACCGCTAGGTCGCCGGGCATGTTGGTAATAACTGCTTGCTAAACTGTGCATGCGGGCATCGTGAGGAAACTTGCATGTCTGCAAGTTCTCCATAGTGTTCTCGAAAGATATGTGAAGTCTGCCAACCCGCATTTGGCCAGCGTGGTGGACTATGGCGTATCCCTTCTTATAGTGAGAAGAGGCTCAGCATTAAGAGCTAGGTGAAAATGTTACGTCAGCAGCCACAGTCTGCGTACTAAAACCGGCTTTAAGAGAGTGTATAATTAATTATAATTACATATAATTAATAAAATAAATCTCGTTCAGCGTGTTAAGCCGTGGGGCACAACTAGCTACGGATAAAATATCACTTCTTAAACAATACATCATTCGAACGTTATCCCGGTTGCATCCAAGACTTACACTCCATGGAGCTCAAGGTCTCCTTATTAGGCCAACAGATATGACAGAATATCAACTTTTGCCGTCTGACCTCTGCAACCCAAAGAAATGGCGATATTCCATGACTAAGACCAGTATTAGTTTGTGGCCTCTCATGGTAGTCTGTTTATATCTCCACTAGGCTATCGGTTCAATCATTATGCAGACTGCTTAAATAATCATTTAACTTTAATTTCATATAGAAAATATTAATCAAGCTAATGAAGTAAACGAGCTCACAATAATTAAAACAACTTCTTGCAAGTTCCAAAAACCAGATTTTTTAAATAAAGCTTTTATGCATAACTACGTACCTGTTCATGTTTATACCACTCTTTCACACGGTCTTGTAATCATAACTTATTAAAAAAAGAAACAGAAGTTGCAGAAGTTAAGTCCAATAGCATAATTCAAGCTTTCGAAAAACGGTACCACTCACTGTCGAGTAAAAAGGTCATAAGCGCCCTTTGATATTTGTAAGCGATTCTGACCTTATTGTTAACAACCTGCTCAAAAAACGAGCGAAAATTAAATGATTTGTGCAGTAGTAAGTACAAAAATTCTTGACATTTTGCATTGCTGCAGATTTCGTTTGGACCTAATGGCGTAAATCACCAATTTTATTCACGGCAATTAATAATTTATTTGTTGTACAACAGGATAGATATTCCATTTAATGGATGATGTTGTAATTGTTCTTTTTTGGCCTGTTATACCTCCCATTTTCTCGTCAATGAATAGGCGCCAGCGTCCAAATTGACGGGTCGTGTGTAATGTGCTTCGATTTGCAAAATTTGGAAGAGACATTTATAAAGATACCAGTAAAATTTTGATGAATTTATTGCTTAAAACTAATTCGAGCAATCTAGTATTAGAAGTTTAGAAAGTAGCGACGGATATTTTTTTTAATATGTATAGCACAGGAAGCTGCGATAGCCTAGTGGTGCTACCAACAGACTGCCATGCAGAAGGTATTGGTCAATTATCACTTGTCCCGTGCCTTCAGCCAGCACGTTAAGCCGTCGGTCCCGGTTGTCATGAGGATCTTTGACAGTCGTTATAGGGCGACCTTTTAAATAAATCGCCACTAGTCTCAAGCATGGATTATGGCTATCCCTTCGTGTCGCGGAGGTCAGACAGGCAGTCGCTCTGTGGAAAAGCTAATATTCAGCCAAATCCGGTTAGACTAGTTAGCGGACCCCAGGTTGAAACTGGGATAAAGCTGGGAGGATGATAGCACACGAGATCTCATTGCTTGGATATGAACCAGTCCAAGTGTTCGTCATTCGATACGCTTTTTCTTTTAATAACTAAACCTGACTTCATTTAATTTGAATTTCTAAGAATTCAAAACAAATTTACGAATAAATATTGTTTAAGTCATCTTATTCTTAAAAGATAAGTTACGGCATCATCACCATACAGCCTTACACAGTCTGCTACCGAACTTAGACCTCCGCTTATTTGCGACACGAAAGCATCGTAAGGTAATAGGAGGATTTGAGAAATACGAAAATATATTTACACAAAATACGCAGCTCAGAGCATCCATCTTAAAACACGGCAGGTATTCATTAACTTAAAACTGTTGATGAAAATGTCCATAATAATTTACATTGCGAACCTGCCAACAATTTTATGCGACACTAAAAACTTCTGTTTGCCTTTGAAACTAAGAAAACCACCTGCCTGTGATAAAACGGCAAAATATCGAGAAATATTTTGTTTCAAAGAAAAGTCGTCGATGTAAAAAACATGTCACCTATTTAACCGCTTCGGGGTTATAAGGAGAAAGAAAGTATAATATATACGACATATAGTATATGAGATCGTAGGTACAAAAAGTATTATATACAGGTTTGTTTAAAATAATATGGTACCTATCCTTAGAAATCTCATTATTTGTAGAAACGATGTGAATTTTGACACAGCAGATATATCTACAACATATAATAAAAATAAGTCTCCACCGCGTCCCATCTGTCTATCTGTCTGTTTAATATAATTATGTATATGATAATTTATAGGTACCTAACTTATCATAACCACGGAATAGGTGTGACTTCGAGGACCCGGCATTCTTAGTTTGTTAAGGCACCTATTATGAAGGGATGATACAGAATTTCTTATAGAACAAATTGGAGCATCCTAACCAAGTTCCCGCAATCTTAAAATTCTTAAACGCAGTCACAGCAAATCCTTTACAAGCATCAAATACAAAGACTTAAACCTATCCCGATCCACTCCATAAAAACATGTTGTTAACTTTGAAACACGGTAAAACCTGAAAGGGTTCCCGGTCCTAAAGCTGGTTCCACAATGCAATAAGTCAACCTCCACATGAATGTACACATGCCTCGATATCGTTGTATCGCGGAAATGTGGGGTAAAATGATAAAAGATTGGCTCCCTATTGAGTGCGACGCTTATTGGGAAAATTCACCCGCAGTTCGAGGTAATGAGCGTTGAGGCTTTGTTTACCTTTTCTTTGTAATCCGTTTGCAGCGCACTGTGTTGTTGATTGATGATGTTACCTACGTCTTATTTACATAAAAGGTTTTTGAAGGTGTAATACGGAAGAGCTTTATATTGGTTATGTTTTTTTTCTGCTTTGGAGTGACGGGTAGGCATGAGACTATTAAAATTCTGATTGATGTAATGAGTACTGAAGAAGCTTTTGTATTTTGCTCAAGATCTTATGAAGAGACTGACAATCTATTAGCCAGCACACTTACATCATTGCCAAATAATTTAATCAACGTTGAAGGTTGGTGTTTGTTCAGCACTCTTTACCAGGGGAATTTTCGTATAATCCTCTACATAAACGTGTAAGGCTGCGTGTTTACCAAAGCTGTACAAAGCAGGCAAGCGAAAAGAGAACTTACTCAAATACACGCTAGGTTGTACATCTATGTTATTGTTTTCAGCCTTTAGGAGTTCACAATTCAAGGGAATAAGAATAAAACTTATAACAATCCGATTTAATTCGCGTCGGAGGAAGCGACTAAGCGCTCATGCCCACGAGACGGTTTTTCGCCGGAGCTAAGCCCGCCGTTAAACTGTGTCTACGTACGGTCGTCAGTAATGTATGGGCCACTATGAAGCCATGCACACGACGCCGGCGCTAATGCCGGCTCGCCGTGCAACCGGGCATGATTCTCGCCGCCTCTGCGCCCGGTGCTCAGTAAAGTATGGCACTGTATGAGCGTATGCACACGAGACCGGACCTACGCACGGTGTGTGCCGACTACAACCAATAACATGTTAAACCGGGTCGTGTGCAAACCGTCTTATGTGCATGCTCGGACGGTTTATACCCGGATCGGATAAAAACCGGGCCGTGTTGAAACCGTCTCGTGGGCATGAGCCCTAAGGATAATTGCTACAAAGCCCCAATTGCCCATATTTAAAAAATTACGTATTTTACCACTAGCTTGTATGTACATTAAAGAAGTTTGCATATTTGTTAAACAACATTCGGAATACTATGAACTTCAATCACAAGTGTCAAAAAGAAATGTAATCCCTAGAAATAAGCATAAATTGTACCAACCCCACTGTAATCTAGAAATTTTTAAAAGGAATTCGTATGTAAATGCTATCAAAATTTATAACAAATTACCAAATGTATTCAAAGAGCTTCCCTTGACAATATTTAAGACTAGACTCACGAAATGGCTTCTGGATAAATGTTTTTATGACCTCAACGAATATATGACATTCAAATAATAATATACAGTTTAATATAATATTATTGTGACGTATTATAGTTTTAGTTTAGTTTGATTTTAATTTAATTATAATTTAGTTTGAATTTAGTTTGAATTTAATTTAATTTAAATTTGGTTTAATTTTTGATTTAATGTTAAATTAATTTAATTTTAATTATCCATTTTATTAATCAGCACATATCGTAATGGAAACAGGCCTATATGGAATGAAATAAAGCCTTATTGTTATTATTATAGTTTATGATGTTCATCGTTGACACAATTTAATCAATAATTTCTGTTTTCTATATTAGCAACTCCAATATCGGCAATTTTGTATTTGTTTAGTGTTATACCTAAGTAATTATTGTCAATCTATAATTAATTATGCTACTTATATACTAATAAATTGTTTAATCTAAAATTATATAATAAGAGCCTTTTGCACACCATTGTTATGGTAGAATGTACAGAACCATTAATGTAATTACTAACATCTATTGTATGTACTACATTCTGGCAAATAAACGAATTCTAATTCTAATTCTAATTCTAATTCTAAAGACAACCTTACGACGAACATCCGTGTGGTGTCGAATTAAGAATACAATATTTTACAACTCCATTTCATTTTATACGTGTTTTAGGAGGCGATTCAGGCAAGTACTTCATGCAAGATATTTTATTTGGCAAAAAGACAGAAAACTCGACATGATATTCTCTATCAACCAATCTGGCTAGCGGCGTATAGTAGGCAATATACTCTTATAGACTCAGTGTACTATTGAGACAGAATCTAGGTAAGGACTACCTGGACTGCGATAAGTTGTTTGATATGCGAGGTGTCACCTGTCACCACAATATCAGATAATTGTAACAATTTCGCGATTTAAAAGATTGGAAATATTTTAAAAGAAGTGCCAAAGGTATCTTCCAGATTCATCTTTTAGCTCTACTATCTATCCGTAGCTGGATGTAAAATTTAATTTTCGTTTATAATCATGTAGCGTCACATTTATGGATTCTGAACCCTTATGAACTTAACGAAAAGTAAATAAATTACAAAATTTTCAATCACTTGCGCTGTGGCTGGGAAGGCTAATATTATTTGGTATTTGGCAGATGCTTCCCTACACCGCGCAACTGGCTAGCTCATCTTTACATGTAAACGCTACCTAGAGCGAGTGTGATGTCGTCGTGACTTGTCACTTGGCGAAACATAAGCGTTGCTTGTGACAAATTTCGTAGAAACGTGCTTCAAATGTATTTTGTATGAAAAAATATGGATATTTTTTGCTCTATCGCATCTTGAAAATATATTGTTGCCTATTCGTGAATATCAATCTAGCATAAAGATCTTAGCTGTACAATCAATCTAGCAGCGACGATTTTTTTAAGACACATTTCAATCTGCCTCCGTGGTCCAGTGGATAGCTTATGCATGTGCTCATCGGAGATCCCGGGTTCGATTCCCGAGTCGGGTAAAAAGTGTTACCGAGTTTTTCCGTATTCTCAGTGGTAGCACGGAGTCTGGCAATGTGCCCGGTAACGGCAATAGGCTCGCCCCATATTACGTGGGACTTAAAAATTCATGGCGAAATGTGGATGTTATATTACACGTCTGCCTTTCCCTTCGGGGATACAGGCGTGAGACTATAAAAAAATATATATATTATATATCTACCAACAGACACTAAAAACACCCAGACTTGAAATAACAATAATGGGTCCCACAAACCCCTGTTTCTGTGTAAGGATCGCACACACAACACTCGGTACAGCGTTAAGCAGCAAGGTGATCAGTATGCCGTACATGCAGGCAAATTAATTGCCTTTAAAGTATTTGAGAATTGGGTTGGTTGAGGTTTTGTTAAGGATCTCATCATCTAATCCGGACCGTAAGACTTTAAATACACAAAGAATATTTCCAATAGAGCTTTTCGACTAACCGGATTTCAATAATATAAAAACTACAGATTAGGGATTTTATCGCGTTATATTGGCTTCAATAAGTTATTACATTTAAACACATTCGGTTTAAACGTAATAATCGCGATAACCCAAGAAGATATTAATATTTAAAAAATCAAAAGATTATTAGATTCGAAAACCTACTTCTCCAAATCGTATTTAACACATGTAGAGACATATTACTTGCTCATTGGTTTTAGTTGTAAATATTTTAAATACTTATCATTCCTTATCCTACCCCAACAGATCAAAGTAACATGTTTTTTTATTCATTCACTCAGTCGGCGTACTTAAAGTCAAGCGTTAATGATATCTGCTGATCACAGCATCATGTCCCCGGTAATGATCGTATTAATTTATTGAATTTTATAATTTTGGTGTTAATTTTATCTTATTTGCGTTTTTCTAGACCAGGTAAGTAACATCAATAAGAAAGGCATCGATAGCCTAGTGGAGATACCAACAGACTGCCATGCAGAGGGTATCAGGTTCGAATCCACGGCGCGCACCAAAGACATGTGACAGCATGTTAAGCCGTCGATCCAGGCTCTCATGAAGATCTTTGACAGTCGTTATAGGGAGTCAGTATATGAATGACCTATGAATAAAACTATCACTAGTCTAAACCATGGAATATAGCTATCCCTTTGGGTTGCGATTGTTTCGTCCCAACGTATAACGTGGGATGTCGATATCAATCATTAAACTGGACGCAACTAGCATACCGAGCGATCCGTCGATGGTAAAAATAGAAAAATAGGGATATTTGGTGAATCTTTGTTTTCAAAATTGAAGCTTTATTTGCAAATGGAATATTATCAATTTTGAAAGTCGAAAATGGTTTTCAAAACAAATTTTATATCTGAAAATTGAACTTTCTTGGAATATCTGCTTTGAAAATAAGTAATTTTTTACGGTTTTTAGCGGCAGCTGTTGTCATGATAGGTTATGGATATATATTCTGTGATACGACATATAAGAATACCCTCTCATACTTTCACCTCGCAAAAGACGGTGACCAATAAATCATGCGTTGAGTTTTTTTGTCACTATCTTTTCATGTTTTCGTTCTTGACGTACCTCGATACCAGTCACAAATTGTACGTAATTTAATAAATCTCATCATCATTTTTTAGTTAGGGCAAGATGAGTGGTATCTAATTCTATGTATAACCACTTACCATTAAACAAACTACACCTACAATGGTCATAGAATAAATATTACGAACCAAAACTACTACGATAAAACGAAAAAACACTTCTAACTTCACACAAAAATTGTAGGTCAATTTCAACATAATACTTTAGCCTATTCAGTTTCTATAGCACGTAAAATTACCTACGGGCATATTTCTATTCAAATAACCACTAGGTTACGATCCAAGCATATATCAAAAGGCTTAGGACTATATTAGTTAGAGGTGTAGAAGTCATACAAGATTTACTTTCGTACCATTGAACGCCTTAACAGCTTTTTATATTGGGTTTTTCTCTTTAGCCCTTGACCGACTTTTATATCGTGATCGGGTACAGTGCGATAAAGAAACTAGTGGCAGTGGTGTTGTACGCAAAAAACGAGTAACCGCGGGTAAACCGTTATACTTGCTCGTAACATTCATCCACCCGCAATACCCTCAGTACATCCGTGAACATGGCGCTTGCAACAGTGCCGAAATATCGGGTACTTCAAACAAAGGTACGTGGTATATATCCCGAAAGACAATTTAAAAACGACTTTTATATTTCCATATCTGAATAGATTTGACTTTATATTATGCTGGTTATTATTTGTGAAGGTGATTTGAGTTGATAGAAGCATTGTGGGGCCGTTATGAAAACGGTAATTATGCAGTTTTTTGCAAAAGGCCTGAGATTTTTATTTGGATAAATAAAAAGGATAGCTAGATACCTAACTAGATAGTTAGATAACCGAATTTTTGAAGTAACGTGCGTATTAGATAGTTTATTATCGCTTGCCTTGTGCCTTTGAGAGCACGCTAAAAGCAGTCGATTCCGGCTGTCAGGGAGGGATGGAGAGTACCCCTGACTAAACTGACGCTACTGGTCTGGATATATGGAATATCACTATTCTTTTGGGCTGTGAAGGTCAGAAGGCAGATCACCTTTGAAACTAGAAGTAACCCACCCGGCCCGCGCGAATTATTATTTTAGCTGTATAATTCGTTCCCCAGGAGAGACATTGCGGAAAACCGTACAAAATCCGTTGGGTCGTGTTTGAGTTTTATCGTGTTCATACAGACCGACAGGAGGAACTGGGGCCTTTTACTAATGTGTATAGATCTGAGCCTTCCGAGAAACACTAGTTATATTTAAGGACGATGATGCTAGCTAATACATATTAATAACAGCATCTTTCTTAGTATCTTCATAGCTCGCAAACACAACAAAACTTCAATACATATATATTAATCCTAAGACCCAATTACAGATAGTATGTACAAAAAATATCTCTATGGATAATCTCATAGCGAGGGTCAATATAGTGAAGTAGAATAAACACAACTCACGCTTGACCGATATTTGTTCTAAATATGTTGCTCAAAAGGATTGATTGATTTTGTGCCCGTCCTTTCTGCTACGGTGAATAGTAGAGAATTTTGAGTGACTGACATCTCGTCAGAATGAATCGGGAAATAGGCACAGTTTATTTTACTACAGGAATTAAAAGAAAGTCGTTACTATAATTTCTAGACAGTCTAGACTAAGCTTTATATTGTGTGTGAAATCCAACGGATTTTAGATATACGTAGGTATACACCATACCACTGACTGTGAAACTGAATTGTTAATTATTGCTTGCCCCGTGCCTCGGAGAGCACGTTAAGCCGTCGGCCCTGGTTGCCATGAAGATCTTTGGCAGTCACTATGCTATAGGGAGTCAGTAGGTACCTCCGAATATACTGATACTAGTTTTAACCATAGAATATAACTATACCTTTGGGTTGCGGAGGTGAGACATTAATTGTGGAAATACGGGCATGCATTTCTATAGTGCTAGTGACTAATCAAAATACAAAAATCAATTACTAAGTATATTCTGGAACAGATGGAAAACTGGAAATCAAACCCTTTTCAAAGTCGTCCGAACAGCGTGTCATAGAAGGCCTAATCCTCCAATCGAATTACAATCTTGTATGATAATGATTTGAATGACATTTATTTTTGCCGTTATATATTTAAGATAATTATTCAAATCGGACCAGTAGTTTCTGAGATTATCACGTTCGACCAAACAAACAAACTATTCAGCTTTATTATATTAGTAAAGCTTAAGCAGTAAATGAAAGATTATGCAATTTCCTGCTACAAGGCAGCTGTCTTCTCTCTTTCTCTCTAACACACTTACTCTCACCTTCTCTAAAATATTTGTATGTAAAACTACTACGGATTATTCTTGCAACGAATATTTATACAGTTTTCAAAACCTAGCTGGGTGGCTGCATTACAAATGCTTAACCAAGAGCTTTTTATATCACAACGTTCTTAAACCGCTAAAACAATAAAAATCTCGAAATCCGCAACCGAATACTCTAATATATACGAAGCTCCAAAAATTCGTGGAATGAAAGGGTTCTAAATTAAATAAAACCATAAACATATTTTTCTTGGATTGTAAGGTGGGTGGACTAGTAATTCGAAGCCGTGGGTGTGCAGAGCGGCCATTGCAACTCTACTCTTGTGAACTGGTGCGTTGTCTTGCAAGAGCAACACACCCTTAGACGATTTTCCTCGACGTTTTTCTTTGATGGCCTCCTTTAATTTCTCTAGTATCGATGCGTAGTATTCTCCGGTTATGTTTCTTCCCTTTTCTTTTTTTTTTACGGTAATAGGCGGCAAACGAGCAGACGGATTGCCTGATGGTAAGCAATTGCCGTCGCCCATGGACACAAGCAATACCACAAGTGTCGCAAGTGCGTTGCCACCCCTTGGGGTTGGGAAAAGGGATAAGATGAGGAGTGGGATCATGGCCATCAAAAGCTGTCTGTTTAATTAATAAAAATGCCAATTAAATTATATCTACTTGTCTTTAAATAGTTTTACTAAGTAAGACTAAACAAATCTTACAATGCGAATTCATAACGAACTATGAGAAACTAATACAAAAAGAACGCAAAAAGTAACAAATTCATATACTATAGCATCGTGGGTGGTCGCTAATTAAATAATAAACATTCTTCACGCCTTAAAGAGCAACTCTGACCCTTAGTTCCGGCACTCGTGCAAAGATTAATGACAGACTCCAATGGCCGTCAACAAGGCGAATGACTGCAACCTATGAACAGTATAAGTTGCTTGAACTAAAGGATCATGGGCATTTTTGTATGAGAGCTGGGCGTAAAACCAACAGAAATAATATGTGTTGTTATTTACTTTATTGTACTTCTAAATACCCCTTATATACTTGTTAACCCAAATATCGACCGGGTATCACTGCAAAAAAATCCCAAAGATTGGTTAAATAAAACACACATATTTGTTAAAAACTACAATATATTGATACATTTTATTTAAATATCAATGGTTATCATCAACTATAACATCTAATAAATGTTCTGGGGGTGCAATGAAAGGCTCGTGCCGTCCTAACCCTAAAAACCACAAAACTGAAACTATGTGGGCACAACTTCCTACTGTTCTTCTGCCTGTTAAGCAAGTACAGTAATGCTCAACTATCGTATTTCTACGGATTTGGTCCCTATCGATCAAAATGTAAGTGTTATATGTGCGCGATCTGACATGCCGTGACTGTTGACTTTTAATTCGAAGAAACCACACATTAGTTTGCAGAATATTACTCCTCTCTATCAATTAAATATGAATAACGACTGACGCGCATTGTCCGGCCTGCCCGCACGCTTGTTTTTTTGGTCGGCGCCTCAGTAAGAGAGAAGTTAGAAAGGGATGGAATGTAGTAATTCAGTTATGTTACCAACCAATAGATTGGTTTCATTGGCCTAGCTCTGCACAACATTGTGTCGTGTTATCTCCGTTGTATTAGCGATTATTTTGGATTCTATAAAAATACGTTTGAACATCACTGAATATCTCTGCTCACCGGTTGTTTGGGTGATGGCCGTCCTAGTATAAAATTAAGTAATGGTCATTAGCTTTCACATAAAATACATTTTAAAGCTGTTGGTTTTACGCCCATTTTGACCGTGAACCTTTAGACTTTCGTGAAACCAGTAATTGGATTCTTGGCAAATAAATTAGATCGGTCAACAACAGCGTTTGAATTTTTTGGGAGTATTTTAGTAAAATGGTCTTATTGTGTTCTTGAAGTAAGTCGCCAGTACATGGTATATTATAATTTTTTTTGTATCCAAGTACTAAGATTTTATAGCAAAACGCAATTGTGCCATAAAGTTTCACAATTGCAAAGCGTTGTGCTTTTTGCATCTCTGGCTTTGTAGATTTATGGCTGAAACCTCGACTCAACTTTCTTTAGGCGGACTAAACTTTAATCACGGGAATTGCATAACTGGACGAATTTGTTATAAATGTCGGTCCAAGTCTAAAAATGGTACTGAAAAATACTAATGACCGTTACCAATAGGGTATTTGACTAAAAAAATCGAATTAGTCCGTCAGTTAGATTATCGAAAAATATTGGATACATATTTTTTGTTTTATCAAATCAGTAAATAATTACGAAGATAAAACGCATCAAAGATGGAGAAACGCCTAAGAGTGGGGGCTTGTAACGTCACTCGCCAGTAAAAAGTGTACTGGCAAGTGACGTCACACGAGTTTTCAGCGAAGTTTGTCGTCTTCATTTTTTGTTTACGTGACTAAAGAAAATATACGTGTCCAATATTTTTTGGAAATCTATCTGACGGACTAATTCGATTTTTTTTGTCAAATACCCTATTGAAACACATAAACAATCTGCCGGCCTTTAATTTAATATCTTTTGAGTAATATCAAACAACAAACATGCCAAAGGATTTATTTAAAAAATAAAATATGTATTGTAGACTGTGTCGCTAGAGATGGTGTTCATTCTGACTATTCATACTTTATACATCTCATATACATATCTACGCCCATACATACATCGATACACACATAAACTTCCTTTTCTGGACAAGTGTAAAAATACAATAGCCTGTTTTTTAATTACCATTCATATATTCAGCCATGCCTTTTGTAGTAGGTGTTTTTATAAGAAGGTAGGATTACCATTTATACCGCCCTCACCATTCATATGATCAATTATATATTATATTACACTTGCACTGGCACCGGTTGACACTGAAATGACGTCAGCTTATCAAATGTCAGTCAATTTAAAAAAAATGGCGGTAGCTTTGTAGTTCAGACGAGCTCTTGTTGCTTTCTTACATAATTATTAGTGACAAATCGGACCAGTAGTTCCTGAGATTAACGTGTTCAAGCTAACAAACTCCTCAGCTTTATATATTAGTATTAGATTTCAAAACCAAGGAATAAATCAGATTCAAAATATCATAATTTTGTATTATGGGTTCGATTCCCACACGAAACTACCTTTTGTCACAAACTGTTGTCTGTAGTCTGGATGCTCTTTGTGTTCGTTGATTGCATTTGTGTAAACTGTATCATATTATAATATTGGGTAACAAAGTTGTGGGTAGTTCAATATATCAAATATAACATTAATACAATGAATTAGCAACAATATAATTCATTTAGTAATATTGGCCACAGGTATATCTTTAATATTACTCTAGGTATATTTACTATGTATATATATTCAATATTTACCGCTTTAATATTCACCATAGGTACATATATAATTGATATGGCTTGTTTCACAGCATATGAATCGATTCTAATATATGATATTCCAAGTTCTAAACTTATAACATCTCACAACTGACAAAACCACCCACAATATCAATCATACAATAGCTACGCTATATTACATTGCTTCTGCATTATTTCTATTGAAAATACTCTAAATAACACCACAGAAGCAATATAGAATCGTGAAACACAATAATATAATAGTCAGAATTATATCGTACCTTAGTTAGCCGTTGCCGGAACGAAACTGAACATTGAGCAGTGTCTGTTCATATTTTATACTCTATTTACCCGTTTGGCAGTGTCAACTGTCAGACGTCAAACCCTGCGTCAAACCAATTTGTCTATTTAGAATTGACAACACTATAAATTCAAAACATACAATCCATTTATGTTCATTTACTATATGTTTAGGCTATACATAGTTAATGATACAATATATATGGTTACATCTTGTTAGAGACATATGTGAATAATTCTAAAATCGATCTTATTGTAACTTAACCTAAAACTCGACGTAGAAATAACAATGATATAAATTCTAGCCAGATTTATAACAGTTTGATATCCGAGCTTTTGCTGGGATGATAAATAGGTACTTACAAACGGGATACACATACTTTAGACGTACTTACTTTGATATATTTTTGAATACTCTACAATATATTTCAACAAATCTATCAAGTGCATGAAATATGGTGAAAGTATACTTACTTTCACCATATTTCGAAGAACGAAGAAAATGAAATTGTAAACGCTGGCCACCCTTTCGAGAAGCTGGGGTAAAAAACTACTTAGTGATAAATTAACTTATGATAGCAGTGGAAATCTTAGAATGATTTTAAATGAACTTATGGAATGCAACGTTTAAGATATTACAAAAATAGGACAACTGACTGCTGACTAAATATCAATAATAATGTGGACTCCGCGTTTGAAGGTGAAAGTCTTGGATGCAACCGGAATACGACTAAGGAAGATGATGATGATGATTATAGTTATGTAACCCATGACATTTAGGATGAGGTTAGAATTCTATCAATACCATAAATATCCGAATCTGGCCAGGCTGTAAAAGTTGTAGTGGAATAATAAAACACACAAAAACTTTTTGTTTGGGCAGTTGTTACAAAGATAATTCCAGGTATAGCTTATATCTCGTGAGTTTACGTCTGATCGTAATTTTTTCACTGAAAAAAAAACACAATGTTTATTCTGCCATGTCTAGAAGACATGAATTTAGTGGCCAAGTGTAGATCTAATAAACTTCACTAGTGTCTCCAAAGGAAAGGTGGTATCGAACAGATGTTATGCCGATAAAATATCGTGTACTTTTACTTTACTTTTACGAAATAAGCATCACACTATATATCACAACTAAATTGTGGGGTGAGTCATTATTTACAGCCAGTATGTCGATGCTAAATAATTAGTGGTAACGTTTAGTTGAAAGTTTGTTGAACCCTAGTTGTTATATAACTACAACAATTACTTCAGAACGTGACTGTACAGAAGGCAGAACAGTTTTGGTAAACACTTAAAACTACTTTGATGTGAATGTTTGTATGCTTTGTGATAATGTAATTATGCAAAATGATGATAGCCGATTGATTAAACACATAAAATGCGTTTTATCTTAAATGCTCATGGAGCTGGCTATAAAATAATTTATTTAATTTATATAACAACAATCAACCAATTAGTGTCTACAGTTTCTGAGTTAAACAGTCGACAAACATGCCTTTACTGTTCTTTGTAGTACCGACATATTCAGGGTTGTTTAGAGTTTAATATGTAATTCTGAAAGATGGATATTTATATCATAACCATATATTTGATATTGATAAGAATATCAACAGTTTAACCGTTACATAAATTGCAATTAAACGCATGTAATTTATAAAATACATCTTTTTATTAAAAAAAAGACAACTCTTGCACTCGAAATAAATCCTAAGTCGCGAGGGACCGTAGAAACATACATCGAACGGACACAATGAACACCCAGACTCGAAACAAAAATTTATGGATTACACAAAGTGTTGTCACGTGTGGGGATCGATCCTACAACACTCGGCGCAGTATCAAGCGGCGAGACGGTCGCTTAGACTACTACGTTTACCATACCATTTACTCTATACTATTTGGCATGTCAGCCTAGAGACGTGCACTGCTGGACATATGCCTCCCCCAAGGTTCTCCACACAGGCCGATTTTGAGCTGCCCGCATCCAATCGCTTCCCGCGATCTTAACAAGATCGTCGGTCCACCTTGCGGGAGGCCTACCCCTGCTGCCTCGTCCGGTCCGTAGTCGCCACTCCAGTACCCGCCTGCCCCAACGGCCATCGGTTCTTCGCGCTATGTGCCCTGCTCATTGCCACTTCAGCCTGGCTATACTATTTACTACTTTTTAATTCCTTTTAAACAATTTTCCATTCAGAGTCTGTAACGAAAATGAATAAAGTAAGTGAAAACAGCGAACACTATTCTTTTTTAGAGTCCTCGCCAAGCAGACGGAGTCGCAAGCTTCAACGATAAAATACATAACTCCACGCAAACTAAGCTACAAACACAACTAGTTCATAATTATTAAAAAAAATAATTAAATATTCATCTTTTTGTACTATAAATACTATGTTACGTAAATTGCTCATCAACTTCATCGCAATTACTGTTTCTTAGTTGCGCTTTTCGTAAAACAGTCAAGCGAAGTATAATGAGGCATCCTACGGTGCACTGAATTGCAAATTTGACATGTGAGGTCTTCATTATGCTTTTATTGTATACGGTATTTGTGTGTGGGTTTGAGAATGTTTCTTGTGAACGAAATTCACCTGTGTAACCTCTTTGGTAAAATATTTTGTAGGCGGATTTTGATGATTTTCGAAATATTTCATACTTCATGTTGTGTGTCGCATGCGTTATTTAGGGATACTGCTTTGCAGCCATAACACATACCGTGATGTTACATATCCTATAGCCTTCGACAAACGGGCTATCCAACACAAAATTAATTATCCAAATCGAATAAGTAGTTCCTGAGATTAGCGCGTTCAACTAAACAGACCCTTTAGGTTTATTACATTAATATTAAAAATATAGTATAGGTTATAGGTAAGACTACTATATTTTTGTTATATTTTTATACTATATTTTTACTATTTTATGTATAAATAAAAATATAGTATAGGTTATAGGAAAGACTACTCATACACATAGCTGTATGCCAATAGTGACACTAGCCATAGCCAAAAATGCGAAAAGCAATAGTAGAAGGGAGAAGGAAGAGGGCGGATGTGTACTACACAAAGTATTGTGTAGTACAAATTTGCCCTCTTCCTTCTCCCGTAACACGTTTCTATAAATAAACAATTTAAATACATTACAAAAAACTTAATACTCTAACGAGCAAGAAGAAGCTAGCGTTTAATAAAATGACACAAACAGACGTCTAATTCTCATTATGAATGTCGCTACCGCTGAAATTCAGATGCCTCTGCGAATTGTTTCGTGGCAAGGCATTCCGACAGTCTGTTTACTAACGCAAAAATGTTTCAGCTCACTACTGAAAGCTTTGTTATCTGATGCAAAATAGTTTGATTTAATTTGAGAAGCTCGGTGGGTAATGTAATTGAATGCAGCTGTTATTTTGGCATTTTCGGTGACAACGGTCCGAAATATATTGTTGATATCAAATGAAAGATACGTTTGCTCATTTTATAGCCAAATAGGCCCTAATGAACTTACTATTTTTATCGTCTATATATATCCATCATTGGAACAAATGGATAGTTATCAATTTGTTCGAATGATGGCGACGATGACTATTGGTTCAGGAATTGACTTAAGCGCACTGCGTCGAGCTTCGTGGGTTAAATTTCCACACAAGACAGCACACAAGATTGTTGTTTCATGTCTGAGTGTAGGTACCTTTTCCGAAAGTTGTTGTGAGTTCAAAAGTTAAACAAATTGTGCTACCAATATTTTCACACTATTCGTGTGAGTTTCGCCAGTTACGTATCAAATTATATCCTCAATCTTCTTTTAGATTTAGTTTATTCCCTACCATTGCTACACAAATCAAAACACATACGCGCATGAGCAAAATAATCTTTTAAGTAAAAGTCCTGTCGGAGTCACTGATAAAGATAATGTGGTGTATACCTCGAGTCTGTCGAGACGAGACTGCTCTTCAATAACAGATACGAGACGATTTAACGATGCTCCACCGATGCAGTCGCCCACATGTAGGTATAAACTACTGTCTGTCGCGGTAGTAATGCTAACGGGATCGGATAGAGGAACAACATGGTGGTTTAGTGGGTAGTCCCGGCGCTTGTCATCGGGGAGTCCCACACTTGGCACACCCCTCTGCCGATCCCCACGCTGAGGAAGACCAAGAGGACCACTTAAAAAAAACAGCTTGAGAGGTGTCAAGGGACACCCAGATGGAACGAAGTTCCTTTCAATTAATTAGTGAAGGAATTGTAATAAAATTTTATTTTTTTGAAGTTATAATAATATTTTTTTTTATTATTAACAAATATAATGTAATATAAACTTAATCAGTAGGCTCAACTTTAGTAATATGTGTTAATTTTACAAAAAATGTCCCGTTTGCCATCTTGGATCCCCAAATAAATGTCATTTACGTTATCAGAACGCATGAAAGCTCCGAAAATTATACCCATATTAATTTTATTAAAAATGTCCCTTTCGCCATCTTGAATTCCCAAATAGATGTCATTTTCGTGACTAGAATCCATAAAAACCCCATAAATGATACTCATATTAATTTTATTAAAAATGTCCCGTCCGCCGTCGTGGGTTCCCAAATAGATGTCATTTTCGTGACCAGAAGCCATAAAAACCCCGAAAATTATACCCATATTAATTTTATTAAAAATGTCCCGTCCGCCATCTTGGGTTCCCAAATAAATGTCATTTTCGTGACCAGAATCCATAAAAACCCCAAAAATTATACCCATATTAATTTTATTAAACATATCCCTTCCGCCGTCTTGGATGCCCAAATAGATGTCATTTTTGTGATCAGAAAGCATGAAAACCCCAAAAATGATACCCATATTAATTTTAATAAAAATGTCCCGTCCGCCACCTTGGATTCCCAAATAGACGTCATTTTCTTGACCAGAAAGCATGAACATGATGCGCACCCCGCACGGCTTACACTAGCTTACTATAGCAAAAAGTGTCGTTACAACTTTTCGTCTTAATATTTTTCCGTCTAGCGCTCTTTCGCAACGCGCGATAAGGAACTTCGTTCCAAAAAAGTTATTTCAAAATATTCAGAAGCTATCTATAGTTGTGATACTATTTGTTATGTAATAGAAAGCAAACGAATAGACGGTTCACCACACCAGAGGAGTTAAAAGTGCATTTCCGGCCTTTAAAAAGGAGTACGCTATTTTCTTCTAAGTTTGACGTAGTTGGTATGGATGAGAGATAAGAGCTAGAATAAAAATCAAAATGCTGGTTACAAATAGTTTCAATAAAATGTAGTATAATAAAATGGTCATAATTAAAGTTTAAACGTGAACTGCCTCTACACCACCACAGGCTAAGTGGCGAATGCAATGGGATTTATGATCTTTACTCCAAGCATAATAGGTATATTTTCATTAAAACTGGCAAATTAAGCAACTGCACGGAGATTTGGCTGCGATGAAATGTTTAAATTTGATGACACTACTTTGCTATTAAAATTTTAGTTGAACACATTCTTCTATCAAAACACCAACGTAGTACGTCATACTTACTTATATATAAAACATCCTCATCATAAACATGATGTCTAAGATTACTTTGGAAAACATCCTCGAGCCACAGTTTCCGTGAACTTGACTGTTGTATTTATCTTCTTGTTAGTAATAACAAACATCAATATTAGGGCTTTTTTTCTTGATTGTTATTTTATTTGGTAACGACGTTTCCTAGCTGACATTCCTATTGTTTTAGGACATGTACAGTAGTTTATTTCGGTCTTTGATTTGTAATTTCTGCCTTCATTGAGTACTAGAATTGAATACTAAGTTTATTTACTTATTTTAGTTTACCTAAATTTTGTCTGCGACTTAGTTCGTGTAGATTTGATAGATTGTTAGGTAATTTGTTATTGCAGGTAAGTACACCATATTATGTGCAAGCTAAGACATAGATGTCCAAGACAAATAGATAAACAAATGTATAATGGATTGCATTATTGTTACAACCAATTTGTCAAAGGTAGCTTTTGGATGGGCAGGACTAAAGTCCCTATGTATATAGCTGCTATCACCTTCAAACGGGAATTTAAGCAGGTGCACTTTGAAAAATTTCAAGACAAGTTTCAAGCAGACGTGATGAATGACAGCTTATATAACCATTTTATTAGACCACCGATGAGTTATAAGGCCCTGGTGCAATGTTGTGCTAGGAATACCCTGTGGGAATGTCGTCAATCGCCGAAGCATTACATTTGTTACTTCGATCTTTTCATATTGTATAAAACACAAATAATGTTTTTGTGAAAAGAAGGTAAATTTGTCATTAAACCCAATAAGTACCAACCCGTCTGACCAGGGTGGTATCGTAAACTTAAATCTTCCTATTTACTCACAATGACTGCACGCTTGGCGTAGTAGCTTAAGGACTAGACAAACGGCATTCGCTCTGATATCTACATTCGCTAACGCTTGGTTGCCATTTATTTATTTATTTATTTCAAAATCAATTACTCACTCCACTTACAGTTTCCCAACACGTAGAGAGAGTCAGGAATAACAATTAATAATATTATTATATGGTTGCTTAAAGCTATACTGATAACTACATTACATTAAAATTAAATTAATAAATAATTAATTATAAATTAGTATCAATAAATTACTACTAATGCTATACGAATTTCACTTAAAAATTTATAATATGTTTTCATTAAATATAATTTCATAATAATAAAAATACATAGGTACCTATAAATTATTAACATAAATATGACTAGATCGACATAAAAAAATCGTAGCAGTGTTTTTAGAAGTCTCCTATTGGATTGAAAAATATGTCTACATCAAACTGGTGAGCAATCAGAGCATTAAGTGCAGAAATGGCACGACAAGTAGGGGCAAATTGTGCCGTGCATGTGCGAACCTGCGGTGCCGCAAGCAGGCGGCGCGAGCGCAGCCGCACGTACTGAGTTGGTGCGGATAATCCACAACGTGACAACGCTTCTGAGTTGTCTATTTTGCCATTAAGCACAAAAAAATAATGAGCCAGAAGCGCCCATTTGCGCCTAAATTCCAGAGTATTAATACCTACCATACCTGACACGAACAGAGACGGATATAAATACGGATAATACCCGTACATTTTTTTATAAAGAAACCGCGCGAATTTACGCTGCACTCGTTCCACTAACAGTTTATACTTTGCCTCGTGTGGGTCCCAAATAATGGAGTTGCACTCTAGCTTGGAACGTACGAATGCAAAATACAACGCCATGATTACATCTCTGTCACTAAATCGAGCAGCCTGTCTCATAACAAAGCCTAGCGACTTAT
The DNA here is from genome assembly GCA_944739405.2 of Euclidia mi. Taxonomy (NCBI): domain Eukaryota; kingdom Metazoa; phylum Arthropoda; class Insecta; order Lepidoptera; family Erebidae; genus Euclidia; species Euclidia mi. Next base: position 24,178,626 of record OX123205.2, read on the forward strand.
AGGCTTGATTACATATCGTGGTTATATGGGTGTTAAAGGTTAACCTAGCGTCTATATACAAACCAAGATCGCGGATTTCCGTTACGCGCTCCAGCGGGACACCGGATAATTTATACGCATAAGTGAGGGGTGCGTGTGACCGTGTAAGAGTGATAACTTTGCACTTAGAAATATTAAACTCAAGCTGGTTATGCTCACTCCAAGCTACGACATTATCGATATCACGCTGGAGCGCGTCACAGTCCTCTACGCTCTTAACCCCCAGAAACAGCTTCAAATCGTCAGCGAACATAAGGCACCTTGCCGCCTCCAAGACCTTCGGCAAGTCATTAATCATAATAAGAAATTGAGTCGGACCCAACGTGCTGCCCTGACTCACACCAGAACTCGTTACATATAGCTCTGATCGGTTCCCTAATATTTAAACGTACTGAATCCTATTTTTAAAGTAGCTACAGAAAAACCTGAGTAGATTTGGCGAAAACCCAGCAGTTGCGAATTTCTTTAGAAGCAGATCGGTCTGGACACGGTCGAACGCTTTTGTAAAATCGAAATAAGCTGCGTCGACCTGGTATTTTTTGTCCATTTCGGCAGCTGCGTAGTCTACAATGCAACATAAGGAATTCTTTCTTCGTTGACCACGTGATATATCGAAGCCATTATATCAGTTCCATGCATTTTTGCACTTAGCGATTAGCGATATCGTTAATCGCATGCCATTTGGCTAAGGGGGCGTAAACCGCCGCCTCACCACTTGACACTGCGTTCAGTGTTATGGGTTCGATTCCCACACGAGAAAACACTTTGTGTGATGCATAAATTGTTATTTCGAGTCTGGGTGTCCATTGTGTCTGGTTCGGCGATACACCGAAACCGTAGGTAGGTTCTAGGCGATTTGGAAGAAATGGACTGTATTTAAAGGAAGAGGATGTAGGAAGAGGTGATTGTGAGTGGGTATAGGATATTTCAAGGATGGAGGGCACTTACCTTATACTGCAATCTTCTTCGTTTCCGAAGGGCAGTCTCCTGGTGGTTTCGTGATGCAGCTGCTTGTTTTCACTTCACTACACAGTCACTTCCACTTGCGAGCGGTTTTTTAAGAGGTAATAACTATAGCGGGAGCGGCGCGGGTGATCCGGTCTAGCGGACGCGTATCGCGAATCGAATGTTCTTGAAGGTTCTGGACAGTCACTCGCGTCGACGATCGCGGCGACCAATCAGGCGAAAGTCAGTGCCTCTTCCAGGGAGTGGGATGGAGAGGGACGGAAATATGGTATCGCTCGCACTTGTACGTGGAACGATTGATGTTGATGCGATTAGTTATAGATAGGAAGGTAGATGGCGCTACCATATCCCCCCGGCCCTAAAGGGTTGCCTTTAAAAAAAATAGAATTGAACTTAGCTATGTTGGGTGTACTACCGCATAACCCATCAATAGGCTAAGACAGCGATATGACAATAAAATTAATCTAAATTAACTTAAGCGAAAACTACAAACGCAATAATAGCGAAAACTACTAACTAAATACTTAAACTAAGAGGTAGGTCCAACTTGAGGCTAGATCTCACTGAGTTGGAAGCGGACGCGAGTTGATCAGTGCCTCGACTTGTGCACGGACAGTTAAAGGCTCTTCGTAAGAGAGGATCTGTTGACCTATAACTTTGAAGAGATGCGTTTTAATTACTTTGACCATGCTTTCCCAACATCCACCGAAATGCGGTGATGCTGGTGGAATAAACTTCCAGTCAATATGATTTATGGAAAGTTCTTCCTGAAGACGAGTACGATATTCTTCCCTGAGAAACTTATAAAGGTCGAGTAAATAAGCATGCGCCCACAAAACAAGTGCCGTTATCCGTGTACAAACACTGTATAGGGCCGTGCCGTGAGAGAAATCGTTTAAGGGCTGCCAGAAATGACACCGTGCTTAAATCTGTCGCAATATGCGTAGCGCGCGTCGTTAAGCATGTAAAAATACATAGCCAGGCTTTACGGCTTTTAACACCTCGACCACGCACTGGCGTATACTGCAGTGGTACTGCGTAATCACAACCGGTGTGTGTAAACGCTTTAGCAACTTGGTTGACGCGCTGGCTAGGGAGATCGGCCATGGGAGGGAAAGTCGGACGCGGACGAAATTTGAAACAGACGTTACATTTATGTATTCTGTGACGAATTCTTCGTCGAGCGGCTAAATTCCAATACTTATGCCTAAGTAAGGACATAAGCAACTCCGGACCGGCATGGAGGTGCTTCTTGTGATAAAAATCAACAAGAAGGTCGACAACATGATCATGTCGTGGCAGAATACAAGGATGTTTGTAGTTATAAGGTTCATCCGAATTCGACAGACGACCCCCAACGTGTATGACGTCGTGTTCATCGAGAAACGGCTTGAGTCTAAGGATAGCGGGAGAACAAGGTACATTGTCTTTTAAATTTTGAATGTCGTTACTAAAATGAACAGCTTGTACAGCTCGTAGTAACTTACATTCTGCGAATTTGATATCAGTACTTGATACAAAAGTCTCATTAGGTAGGTGCCTAAGAAACCTATAGACATAAACGATGGCGCGGAGTAACTTAGACCACGATGACATGCGTAGTGCGAGTGCATAGATGGGAGACTCCGCAACCTCAGCAATCACGGGATAAGAAACAGACTTCCGTTCGGGTACATCTTCGTCTTCTGCACTGTGGTCAAAGGGTTGCATGGGCCATTCTGACGGATCATGGGAGATCCAAGAAGGTCCACGACGCCACAATGGATGATGCAGAAGATTAAGTGGAGTGACACCACAAGACAAGCAATCTGCGGGATTCTCAATACCCGCGACGTGATTGAAACAAGTAGCAGGAACAAGTTCATCAATTTGCTAACGCGGTTGGCGACAAAAGTCTGCCAGCGATGAGGAGAAGAATGAATCCAAGCGAGCACTACTTTGGAGTCGGAAAATGCGTATAATTTATTAATGGGGTAGTGGCGCAAAACTGTGTCTTGAACCTTGCGGAGCAACTGAGACAGCAGAAGGGCCGCGTACAACTCCAGTCTCGCAACTGAAATGGTTTTAACAGGCGAGACCTTAGACTTGGCACAAACTAACTGCACCGAGTAGTTAGAACCAATGCGGACTTGCAGATATACGACTCCGCCGTAAGCACGCTCGCTGGCGTCAGCGAAACCTATCAAGTTGATGGTACATCCATCTACCAACCCAAGATGACGCGGAATAGTAACTTGATTGAGCGCGGTAAGCTCAATACAAAACTGGCCCCAAGCGGCGACAATATGGTCAGGGGGTGTTTCATCCCACTCACACTTTGATAGCCAAAGCTCTTTGATCAAGTGCTTGGCGTACGAAATTGTGGGAGCCACAATACCCATTATGTCCCATAGTCGAGCCACTGTGGACAGCATAGTGCGTTTGGTGCACTTATCATCTGGTGGTGAGACGTCAAACCGAAAACTATCGCAGGATTTGTCCCAGCGTAAACCGAGAACCTTATGCGGTACAGACTTCTCAAACTCAATGTCTGGAGAAGCCTTATGAGAATCTGAAGGCCAATTCTGGTAATTATATTTGTTCAAATTCCAATATCGATCTAGTCTCGGCGTCATAAATGGTATTCTCGTAACTTAACTGACACTTGAATGAGATCGGGACTACATCGAAAGTTGAACCAAGTAGGAACTAGTGTGAACGGTATTCTGCTAATTATTAGTAGAGCAGGTAAGGTATTTCTAGTTTTTTCACAATTATACCATCGTACATAATATAACCACATGAGTAAATAAACCGAACAGAGAAACAGCTTCTTAAGAGCTTGTAAATTTGTTACCTATTTTGGTAGGGTTGTCACAATAGGTTAAGACAAATCGCTTGTTCGGTATACGACATATTCTGGAATGGACAGATTCGTGATTCGGCAGATTCCCAACTCGACAGATTCGTGAATTGGGCAGATTCTTGGACTCGACCGATTCGCTATACGGCAGAAGTACAGTTGTAAATAAAATAGCGAGTGGAACCAAAAAAGCATGCACCTGATACTTTTAAAAGCACGGAATAAAAATATACATTTGTTACCAAGGACACGACGTGATGACGTGATTTATTTGACATTCCCAACGATACCACTAATAGTGTTGAATATTTTTCTGGTAATATTTATGATCTATTTTGCTAATAAACATAGGAATCGCCTTTAGCTATTATGTGCCACTAGTTTTTCCCACGGGGATAGGTATCTAAAATAAGTTTAAAAAGAAATTGTGTAAGACAAATTCATGTCTACAAAACAAATGACTATAAAATGATCAACCATCGATAGGGCTTACAAAAAACAGGTGCATGCGATTTTCGACCTTATTGACAATTCATGATAAACTTCTTTTTGATATTTTCTTGCTTTCTGACATTGATACGTTATTAAAATTATAAATTCTGAGTTACGTCAATAAGGTCGAAAATCGCATGCACCTGATTTTTGTAATCCCTATCGATGGCTGATAACTTTCTGATAGTCACTGGTTTTGTAAACGTTAATTGCTTTTATACAATTTCACAACTAATGAGTTCACGAGGATCCTCTGGGGGATCTGGCTAGGAGATCCTGGTGGACAACATGCAAACATGTTAAGTATTTCGTTGCCAGCATTGACAATATTTATTTCAAGATCGGAATATTCGCGAAACTTTTGCTCGAGAAATTCAACAAATGAGATAAAATGATCAGGAGGAAAAACGAATTAAAAAACCCAATTGTACGTTACCATCGTTAAAATCTTTATAATGTCTGAATTATTTCTATTATTGAATATACATTTTTTTAATTATTGAATACCTATTGAAAATAATTCACACGATCCAAGGAACCAATATATTTACTTACCGAAATTTTATTACTTAGTTGTATATTAATTTTAATTTGGCATGTAAACGTATTGGCATCCAATAACCATTCCTATTAATGTATTTTCCCATACAATGGCAAAATTAATGTTTTTGTTTTTGAGTTTTTCACATTACCTCTAAGATCAACAAGAGATTATAAATTGATTATATCGAAATTATACTATAAGGAGATTAAGTGGAGCAGAATACCAATTGTGAGTCAATTCAAAATTAAATCGCAATTCAGTCAAAATTCAGTGTCAGTGTCTGTTAAATACGAGAATTGGCCTTCTGGTATGCGTGCGAGAACCTCCTTAGAGTTGCTTGTCCATTTGAAAGATCAGTTTGGCCTCGCTTGAAAAGCTGAATAAGCTCTTCACAAAGCGAAATTTCTAGCGGAGCGGGTATGATACTACAGGCAAGGTCACCCATATACAAAGCGGAAGTGTAGTATAGTATAGTGTAGCGTAGCGTAGCTTAGCATAGCATAGCGTAGCATAGCATGGCATAGCATAGCGTAGCATAGCGTAGCATAGCGTAGCATAGCGTAGCATAGCGTAGCATAGCGTAGCATAGCGTAGCATAGCGTAGCATAGCGTAGCATAGCGTAGCATAGCGTAGCATAGCGTAGCATAGCGTAGCATAGCGTAGCATAGCGTAGCATAGCGTAGCATAGCGTAGCATAGCGTAGCATAGCGTAGCATAGCGTAGCATAGCGTAGCATAGCGTAGCATAGCGTAGCATAGCGTAGCATATCGTAGCATAGCGTAGCATAGCGTAGCATAGCGTAGCATAGCATAGCATAGCATGGCGTAGCATAACATAGCATAGCATAGCATAGCATAGCATAGCTAATTAGTGCTTTATCTTACATACAGTTTTAGCACCCACCTTGATCTCTTGAAGAGCAGAACAACAACAAGACGTAATACAATGAGAAGTATGTAACGTAGGTACGGTACCCATAATCACATACCCAAGTACCGTCTCAATAGCGGGCGGTAAATCATATCACTCACTACGTACTATTTTAGTTAGTAGCAAGTGCGGAAATATTGAAGCTCCGATCAAAAGATCAATGCCTGCTGGATTCGCAAACTCCGCGTCGGCTAGCGGCAATGACTCGAGATGAGTGAGTGATGCTACGTCTACATTAGCGTTCGGCAATGCGTCCGTGATACTCTCCACGATAAGCGAAGAAATGTTAAAATTAATATTCCTATCAAAACGCGAATGTATTTTAATATCTACGGAACCCCTGCAATGCTTTTCTGATCCGCCTATCCCTTTCACGGTTGAGTTAGTATTTTAAAAGTTATTCCATAATCCGAGGCGTTTGAAGCATTCCGATGTTATTAGATTGGTCTGAGATGCGCTATCTAGCAGACAACGTACCATATGCGGCGACCCATTAACATCATATACGATAACTTGCGCTGTCGCTAACAGTACCGTCTTAGACGCCGTACACTGCGTTTTGGCCCTGCGCGGATCATTATAGATGCGCGAGTGCCGTCCTCGCGTGCGCGTCGCCCGCGCAATGGATGTCGTACACAACGATATCTCCTTGTGAGGCGTGGAGGGGGAAGTCACCGTGGTCTGAACCTGTGAGGTAAGTGTGTCAGGGTTAGCGGCTTGACTTGACAACGGGTTACCTTTATCGAAATGTAACAGTGTATGATGTTTTTGATTACATGATCGACACTTTGTCTTACTAGAACAATTACTTGTTTTATGTTTTATGCTTAAGCAGTTAATGCAAGCTTTGCTATCTTTTACGCATTTAAAACGAGCAATTGGATTTAAATCATTAAAGGTACACTTATAGTAATGGTCGTGCACTATATTACTGCACAGACACTTCTGTGAATTATTACTATTAGATTCCGAACATGTTACGTAAGATTGTGGATTAGGGACCGAGTTACCATTACTATTTCGCGATTTATTCAACCTTTGTTTGTTGCTGTTGGTGTTAGACGGGCCAGGTGAACCAGACTGCGTATTATGAAATATTTGACACTGATCTTTTATGAACGAAATAAAACTATCTAGTGTAGGTATTTTATTATTGCGTTCCGTCATCTGGAATGCGCGAATTGTATCAGTGTCAAACTTGTTTAAAGCGAGTTGAAGCAACATAAAGTCGGAAAGATCTTCTAATTTTAAATTCCTAAGAGAATGAACCGCGGTTACGAAGTTATCAATAAACAGCTGGAAATTCGAGACAGACGCGTTGCCGGACAGTTTGAGATTTAAAGCTTGGTCAAAGTAGGTAGACGCTAGGACGCGCGTGTCCTGATATCTGTCAAGTAGTGACTGAAATATGACCTGATAATTCTCAGCACTGGGTGTGACACCTGCAAATACGGACTGGGCTTTCGGTGACAGTTTACCTATTAAATAGTACAACCTGTCAGCATCTGTCAGAGAACCATTATCGTGCACTGTAGACTTAAAACTCGCATAGAATAACGGCCAATTTCGTATATCTCCGTCAAACGACATAATGTCGATTGGCGGTAATCTCGGTTTGCGGGCAACGGGCTCTGCTGAACATTTACCCTCCAATTGCGATTGTATACGCTTAATAATACAATAAAGATCTTCGAATGAGGTATACGCCTGATAGTTCGGTTTTTCATCAGGATTGATAGAAAGTAATCTTGCGTTATAATCGTCTAACAACTTATGAAAATCTGTTCGAATACTATCTACTGTCATACAATAACTTAGAAATGCTTCGCTATTACTGTCAGACATAGACGCGGTTTTTGAGCGTTCATAGATGTTTTGAATGCGCTCAAATAAAATATTTCGTTTTGCTTCTAAGATTGTCATCTCTTTGTCTTCCGACACGCGTGACTTCTTTTGTTGTGACATGCTTACGTAAGTATAAGCTAATGAGACCGAAACAAAATAAGAATATCTAATGTATCTATTATTTTACCTAAGTAGGCTAAGTAGGCAACACTTTAGAGCTGAGGAATTAAAAGTTGCTTGAAATATGAGATTTATAAGACAACTATGATAGTTCCAGAATTAATAATTTAATAAGTAGGTAGCTACATAAAAGTTTACCTACTGATGCGGGCGGAAATAACCATGTGACGGTTATGTGAATATATTAGGAGTATAGCTAGGTGCTATAACTGCCTAGGTATAGCGATATAACGTATAAAAACGTAAATGAATCCGACTCGTATGGATAAAAAAAAATGGTTCGGCGATACACCGAAACCGTAGGTAGGTTCTAGGCGATTTGGAAAAAATGGACTGTATTTAAAGGAAGAGTATGTAGGAAGAGGTGATTGTGAGTGGGTATAGGATATTTCAAGGATGGAGGGCACTTACCTTATACGGCAATCTTCTTCGTTTCCGAAGGGCAGTCTCCTGGTGGTTTCGTGATGCAGCTGCTTGTTTTCACTTCACTACACAGTCACTTCCACTTGCGAGCGGTTTTTTAAGAGGTAATAACTATAGCGGGAGCGGCGCGGGTGATCCGGTCTAGCGGACGCGTATCGCGAATCGAATGTTCTTGAAGGTTCTGGACAGTCACTCGCGTCGACGATCGTGGCGACCAATCAGGCGAAAGGCAGTGCCTCTTCCAGGGAGTGGGATAGAGAGGGACGGAAATATGGTATCGCTCGCACTTGTACGTGGAACGATTGATGTTGATGCGATTAGTTATAGATAGGAAGGTAGATGGCGCTACCAGTGTCCGTTACTTGTATATTTGTAAAATCCTCTGCGATACAGGATACATTCCTAGTTGCGTCGTCTTTTAAAAATGAAAAGATATATTGTAAAAGTAACGCAACTTATGTCCAGCAGACGACCCCAAACCGCTTTATGATAAGGATACATAATCATTTAAACATTAATCAAAATTTAAAACAATAAACAAACCATCCTTATGGATGGTAGACCGAGCCAATTCAGTTCGGCATCGGTCGCGTGGCTATACTTTTTGCTTGTTAAAATACCTGCTGTGAATGAACGTACCAGTGAACTGAATGACTGAGTGAATGAGTCCCGGCGGGATATCGACGCAATTATCTTTTTACTTGAAACGCTTTGTGCGGAAGCGAAACAGCTGAATAATTTGAACGGAACGACGGCTTGATTAGCGACGTGATGTGTTTTGACGTTTTGTATTTATTTTGTTTTGTGTATTGTTTGCATTGTATCCCGATTTTTTGTAGGATTTCGATTGCTTTGTTCTGTGTTTCTAATTTTAACTGATGCAATGGACCGAATAGGACCCAGGCTTTGAGTTCTATTATAGACATATTGTTATATAAAATTTATGGTCTGAAACAGAATAAATATTCTCGTTAGTGCGTGTGATAAACCTGAGTGTGATTTGCAGTCAAGGATCGTGGTTTGGTTCCTGGATGAAGACGTTTTGATTTATGAAATGCTCAAACATTGGAGGAAACGACCGGTAGCTGTATTTTATACTATTGACTTGACTTCGCCCGCGGCTACACCTGGCTGTCGATTATTGCTACAAAAGGGAACATATTATTCTGGGGTAAAGGCTACATTACTGCAAAGCTTATCAAAAACCGACCAGTACTTTTAACGTGAAAGAAGAACAAACACACTTTAGTATCCGTCGGTTCATTAATAAGATAAAAGGAAGAAAACAAGAGCAATACCCCGCAATGAGATAATTTATTAACCAGCCTAATATTCCTATTGACTGACCTAGAAGAACCAGTCAGTAACATAAAAACCTTAAAATTCCTGCTAGTACTTTATTGCAGTAATCGAAAATGCTCTGTAATCTATCCATCGCGTCTCTTCATATAAATTGAGGCTATCTGTTCCCGAGTCTCTATAGAACTAGACGTTTCACTGCTATCATTTATTTGAGGCATTTCAATGACTGTGCTCGATTCAGTGCCCCGGGTGAGTTGAAGGTGGACTCTATAAGATATGTCATGGACTTGTGTGGTTCTTCATATCATATATTATGTGATGAAGTCTGTTCGTGGAGTAGGTAGGGACTAGTTGTATGTACTAATATTTTTGTAAGGAGGTTTATTCACGTTGTTATTTGATTTAGCTACGACTAGCGATCTATCTCGCCTTATCGTGTCGTACACTTAATAGGCATATGATTTAAGTACCCAAATTAAGCCTCTACGTAAAAACGTGAAAAATAAAAGCAAAAGAAAAAACAGCATCCAATCACGCGGACATTTGAAAAACATTTCGAGTTTTTAGACCTTATTTGCCAGGTAACAAAACGCAGTAAGAACAAAAAATAAAAGTGCTTAGGTACTTCAAACGAAACGTTTTCGCAGTAATGTTTGCAAGGAGGTGGTTCTGGTAACGATTAGTGAATAACAAACTGCAGTTGATTTTATAGACACTTGGGGTTTGTAGCGGTAGAACATCCTTTGGTGTGCCCAGCATGTTGTATACTTTGGCCCCTGGTGTGAATACGGTCGGAATGGAGTAGTTTTTTAACTTATCTCCTATTTTATCCGTAACACCTTTAATGTAGGGCATGTAGGTCGGTTGTCTATTTACCGCCGGATGTTTTTCCAGCTTGATAGGCCGCGTCATTCGTGCAACCGTCTCGAAACGTCAAGCAAAATAAGGTATGTAAATACCTAAAGCACGTTCGCGTTAATTCCCGTCTATACTTATATATATTCTAAACATGCAACGCGAGTGTTTAAAAGTTTCTACAATCCTCATTATTCTCTGTGTACACATTGAACAGGAGTGGAGAAATAATATATCCCTGACGGACTCCGACGCTGGGGTGGAAGTAATTGGATTGAATGTCATCTGCGCGTACTGAGGCTGTGCCATTCTCATACAGACTTCGCAGGGGGTGTACCAGGTGTTTTGGAACACCCATCGCCTTCACCGTCTTCCAGAGTTTGGGCCATTTGACAGAATCGAACGCCTTAGAGAAGTCCACAAAGCATATATAGGCAAGCTTGTTGAATTCTCTGGCTTTCTCTATAGTATGTCAAACTTTGCAGGGGGTGTACCAGGTGTTTTGGAACACCCATCGCCTTCACCGTCTTCCAGAGTTTGGGCCATTTGACAAAATCGAACGCCTTAGAGAAGTCCACAAAGCATATATAGGCAAGCTTGTTGAATTCTCTGGCTTTCTCTATAGTATGTCGAACCGTCAAAATTTGCTCCCGGGTTCCCTTCCCCTTAACAATTTAATTTTCCCCTTAAGATTTTAGACGCTCATTTAGTCATGTTCGTCGTTCTCTTCATTACTGAAGGTCGTGTCCCTCCTGAAATGCTTTCACGGAATCGTAGACCAGCTGCTTCCACGCCACTCGATCTTCGGCTTTTCTAAGGGCATTGGCAACCGTTAGTCCCGTTATTGCCTTGATCTGATCAGACCAGCGGGTAGGTGATCGCCCACGTGATCTTTTACCGTCGAATTTCCCTACTACAACCAGTTTGTCAAGGCTATCTGGTTGCCTTCGGGCGACATGGCCAAAGTAACCCAGGACTCGCTGGTAGCATATTGTGGAGAGCCTAGTTTTAATGTTCAGTTGGTTGAGAATGGACTTATTAGTGCGTTTTGCTGTCCACGGTATGCGCAACATTCTCCTCCAACACCACATCTCAAAAGCCTCGATCCTTTTTCGCTCATTTAGTACGTGCAGTAAAATCCTCCTTTCCGGGTTCCGTAGGGGCGTAACACTCTATTGCAGAGAGACTGGCAGTATTGTCTCCACGTTTCAGCTATTGCTTCTATGTTCGTCACTGTTTCTCCAGTACAGTTTTCGATGGCCCAGGTCTTGCAACTCAATGTTTTTGTGATGGCGTGAATTTTTTGGTGTAGGTCCCTAGATTCATGTTTATTTGCATGGACTTGCACTTCTGCACAAATGTCCCGAAGTTGGTTATTCTGGTCCCGCCTACAAGCTTCCTGAATTCTAGCGGACATTCAGTTGAGGGATCTTATGTCAGCTCCAGATGCTTTCATGTTTCGCGTTTCCTCCTTAGGACTTAACGTTGCATCGCTCATCCAATGCTGCCGTTTCCGTTTCCGTTTCCGTACGTTTACACAAGACTCTCTGATCGAGCTCACCATAACGTTTTTAGCCCGATCCCACAACTGATCTGGAGTATCTGTGTTGGAGTCTACGTTCTTCCACGGTATCATCACTTGCTCCAGTGCACTTAAAAACTTTGCATTGTCAGTTACTTCAATCTTTCGTCGTGTCTGGAGTTTCCTAACTGCTCTTAACTTTAATTAATTGCACTTTCGCTATCAGCAATTGGTGATCTGACTCACAGTCGGCTCCCAGCAGAGTATGAGTATTCTTGATGGATGTTTTCCACCGCGATCTAATCAGGATATAATCAATTTGATTGCGATACTTGCCGTCTGGCGATATCCAAGTATATAGTCTGCGTTAGTGATGATCAAAGAATGTATTCGATAATACCAAGCCGTTATCAGCTGCGAATTGAATGAGCCGGTCCCCTCGCTCGTTGCGTTGCCCCAAACCAAACCTACCACAGCACAGCACAGCAACTTAGCTGTGTGCATCAGCTCCCACTTTAGCATTGAGATCTCCCAAGATGATCAAAACTTCTCTATTGGCGATCTTTCCGATGCTATTTTCCAGTTCCGTGTAAATGCTCTCCATCTCATCATCACGTGCAGCACTAGTCGTTGCATAAACCTGAATGAGATTAAAATTGACAGGTGTCGCTTTAAACTTTATTCTTATTATCCTGTTGCTAACAGGTTCATACTCCATTACACTATTCCTTAGATTTTTTGGAATAAGGAAGGCAACTCCATTTCTGCTGTTATCATTATTTCCAGAGAAGTATATGGCATGAGTCTCTGTAAGAAAATGACCGTTGTTCTTTCAGTGAGTTTCACTAATGCCGCAGATATTAATACCACACCTTGTTAACTCTTTCTCCAGGATCTTTAGCTTGCCTGGTTGAAGTAGACCGCGAACATTCCATGTCCCTATCTTTTGGATATGTCGCATCTTCATGGAGTCTCCAGTAGCATGTTTTCCATACGTTGCCTGGTCTCCTACAATCGTATGGCCGATAGCCAATTTCCCACCGTCTGCCCGGAAGCAGCACGGCGCCGGTTGCTCAGCGGATCGCGTAGCCTCCTCTGTGTATTTGACTGTACCTTCATGACTTCGCGTTCGACCGTGCTAGCGATCGGACGTGTTCGTGTGCGCTCTCGCGAGTAATTTTATTACTCCCGAATTTTCTGTTTTTTTCCCGTATTTTAATACACGAACAGCTTCGTGTTGTTCGCCTTGTGTTGTGTTAGTGATTTGGTGTGTGAAAATTGTGTTTTTCGTGTGTTTTCCGTGGGTTTTACCGTGCCGCGCCCGTGCACGTGCGTGCGCCTGGAGGAGCCACGTTTTGGAGCTAATCGGGTTTGTGGCGTGTCATCCAGGGGCTTACAGCCCTAGGATTGGGACTGCCCACCCAAGAGAGGTAAAACAAGGCTTCAGGGTCGCCTGAAACGGTTTTTCGCGGCGTTGTGGCGTGTACATAACCTCAATTTGAGGTTAGGTGCGCGTGCTCCGCTGCGCGGCCGTAGCGGGCGCTCAGTCGCCTTGTTATTTTTATATTATAAATCTATAAACTATATAGAAATACTAGTTTGCAATAATAAGAATTCAGCTGAAAATTAGTTATAAAGTGGTGCAGAAAACCGCGTGGCACTTGACGGCCGCTGTCAGACGTCAGTGTGCGTTGGCCGCGGATGACGTTTGACACTGACGGCTATCGCGGTGTTGCCAATTACTAAAATTGAAAGAAGGCTCGACTGGGTTGCCAACAGTTGAATGAACAGTGTTAGTTGAACTCATAGTTACAATCAACATAGCAGTACTGGACATAAGGTTGCTGCACTACGGCGGCTGACATTGGCTGTCACCCGTCACTTGTCATCTGCTGTCACTTGTCATCTGTCAAGTCAAACTGTGATACCGGACATTGGCCTTTTGGTAACGTCTGACAATCGTCTCGACATTGACCGCGTTAGCTATCAGTGTCAACGGTTGCCAGCAGCTAAAATCAATTACTTACCAGGGTGAATCCTTTAATTACTTTTTGTATATAACAGTGTGTGTTTAGTCTAAGTGCTTAGTTAGTAATTACCACCGTTGAATTTTATTATTTTAACTATTGTGTGTATACTCGTAAGTTTTAACAGTTTAGATTATATTTAAGTTAGTAATAGTAGCATCGGCCATAACGCTGGTCGATTGCTGTTAAAATGGACGAAGACGAGAAGGCTCGTAGACAGCAAGAGCTGCTACTGGACGAGTATGAGCGTCGGCAGTTGGAAATAGAGGCGCTTAAAGAGCTAATGGACGAGTCCTCTGGGGGGGCCGCGCCTGCGTCCCCCTTTGAGCCTCGTGTGTCGCTGGCCCGAACACCACCTGGAGGCTTTTCGCCGGTGCCAACGGCGAAGGAGGTAGCGGTGGAGCCTGTGACGCCGCGACCGCCACCGGTGGTGTGCTCGCAGCCCGGGAAGCGCCATCTGACGTCGCCCGAGGATGTGCAGGAGGCAGTGCGACGGCGGACTGCGAAAAAATCATCGGCACCACCCTTGGGTGGTATACTAACTAGTGCAGCTACGGTAAGCTCAGAGCGGTTGCCGGCTGGGCAGGGCGCGCCGCAGGCAGGGCAAGGCGCACCGCCGGCATCAATGGTTAATATGGAGAAGGAAGCGCTCATTGAGTCGGTGCACTCGGCCGTAAAGGCCATTTCTGCTGTGGCGAATGCCACGAATAAATTGAATATGGGCGACAAGAACGCGATAGCGGGACACGGCCAGGACATATTGGCGGTGGTTTCGCAACTGGCGCTGCGTCTTGCTCGCGTCGAGCAGGAGGTGGCTAACATCAAGTTACAGCAGGCGACAACACAGCAGCAACCGACAGCGACGGCCGCGTCACAGGCACTATTTACAGACACATCCTGCACTTACGCCAGTAAGTTGAAACTGCCCAAAGGGAAGCCAGAAATTGCCTTGGAACCGCGCGGACCGACGGTATTGTTTTACCCTAACTCGGAACAATTAAAGACTTCGGAAGATACAAAGAAGGAGCTGCAAAACACAATCAAACCCGGAGCGCACGGCGTACAGTGCCAGCGGGTTACGGCGGTGTCCAATGGAGGAGTGGCTGTGCAAACGCGGTCGGCCGAAGCCGCGAGAAAGCTTAAAGAAGCGGCCCCACCCACTCTAAAAGTTGCGGACCCAAAGGGGAAAAAGCCACTGGTAGCGATCCGAAATCTACGTTCGGATCTATCGGCAGCGGACTTATTGGAGGACCTTCACCGCATCAACCTGGCGGAGGATTCGAATTGGCCTAAAGACAAGATGTTGTCTCAATGCAGCGTCGCGTTTAAGAAAGGTCGGATCGGGTCCAATAGGACCACCGTAGTACTGGAATGCACAAAGGCCATGAGAGACAAACTAGTGAGCCTTAACCGCGTCTACATCGGTTGGGACGAGGCTGAGATCGTGGATTACATCAGACTTACGTGCTGCACAAGGTGCCAACAGTATGGGCACCCTGAAAAACACTGCCGGTCGGCCAACGTCATCTGCGCGCAGTGCGGTGAGGTAGGCCACAGGAAGGACGATTGCAAATCGGAGACCACCTGCTGTGCCACCTGCACCAGATTTAAGCGCCCGAACAAGGATGGCCACCGTACGGCTGCGCTCACGTGCCCCGCGCGGCAATACGCGGAACAACAGGCGGCCAATATCAGCTATGCCTAAGTCCGCTTTACGTATAGGGCAGCTGAACCTACAGGGGTCGGCTGCAGCAACCACCGAATTGCCCATTGTATCGGCGCAACACGGGCTGGACTTGGTTCTCGTGCAGGAACAGTATCAACATGACTGCATCATTCAATATGGAGCTAACCCGAAAGCGGGGATCATGATCGCTAACAAACATCTTGCAGTGACACTGTTGGGCCATCTCAGCAATGAGTATTGTACTGTCGCCCATGTCGACGGAGGGACCCGCTACGGCGACTTGTACGTGGTTTCGGCGTACTGTCAGTACAGCCATGACGTAGCCCGGCATCTAGAAAATCTAACACGTGCGTTGGATCATCTGGTGGGGAAAAGGGTGCTCATAGGGATGGACAGTAATGCGCACTCCCCACTCTGGCACTGTGAACGTCGACAATATGAGGGAAGGGGACCCGACACCGAGTACCGCAAGACGCAAGTAGAGGGGTTCATACTCGGACGAGGACTAGCGATACACAATGTGCCCGGACAGCCACCAACATTCAACGGTCCTAATGGCTTTTCTAACGTTGACCTCACCCTCTCTACCCGGGGTATCACAGTGTCAGGATGGAGTGTGCATGAAGGTGCCAGTATCAGCGACCACCAGTTGATCACGTGCGTTGTTGCCCCCACAGGATCGACGGACAACATCGAGCGGCCCGGGAATGAGTATATGGAACCGCGTAGATACCGCGACAAAGGGGTAAACTGGGAGCTCTTCACGGACACCCTCCAATATCGGATGGGGAAGCTACGCATCCGAAAACCGGCCGAAGAACTCAGCCGTCAGTATACCGACATCATCGTGCAGACAGCCGGGGATATACTGGGCGAGGCCAAAAAGACAGTTCGTCACAAGTACGAGTGGTGGTCGACGACGCTGGACGACCTGCGACGCGATGTTTACAACGCACGACGCGCCTGGCAGAGGTCGCGAAGAGCAGGCGGAGTAACTGATAGCCCGTTACATAAACATCTGCGCACTGTACGGCAAAAATATAAAGAGGCGATGAAGCAGGCCGAAATACAGCATTTTAGGCAAATCGCCGACTCGGGCAACGAGGACCCATGGGGCCTGGCTTATAGAGCCGCGACGGGAAGGCTACGACCTTCCCCCAAAGTGATGTACGGCGTTAAACTGCTGGAAGGACACACTGGCACAGCTAGGGAGACCATGTCTGCTTTATTAAATTCGCTATGCCCCGATGATGATGCCAGCCGGGACACCCAGTACCATAAACAAGTAAGACTCGCGGCAGCATGCGCTCCTTCGGGACGCAAGAGTGAAGGCCCTACAGAACAGGCGCTCAGTAACATAATAAAGTTCCTGCCTAACACCTCCCCTGGGTTGGACGGTTTGACCGCCCGTATCATAAGACGCGCCTGGAGCATTACCAAGGTAGAAACCCTGGCAGTATACACATCATGTATTAATGAGGGAACTTTTCCTTCAATATGGAAGGTCGGGCGCCTCGTCGTCCTGCCAAAGGGCAACGACAAACCTCTGTCAGACCCAAAGGCCTACAGGCCGATAACTCTCCTATCTATATTGGGCAAAATTCTCGAGCGGCTCATCATTGCCTGCGCCCCCTGCCTGCACCGGGGCATTTCTCCGTCTCAACATGGCTTTCGGCGTGGAAAGTCAACGGTGACGGCGCTCAACGCAGTGCTGAACCGAATCACGAATACCGCCGAAAGCTATGTTCAGGCGGTGCTGCTGGACATCTCGGGGGCCTTCGACAACGCCTGGTGGCCCATGATATTGGTTAAACTGAAACAGTGCGGTTGTCCGCCAAACATATACAAAATAATTGTCAGTTATTTTACGGACAGAATAATAGGCATGTTCATGGGCGGCCAGGCGGTGTGGAAGAGGACCACTATGGGATGCCCACAAGGCTCGGTGCTGGGGCCAACATTCTGGAACCTCCTGCTCGACGACGTCCTACGACTGCCGATGCCGGGGGGTGTGCATGTGGTGGCATATGCCGATGACCTCACCATGGTTGTTGAAGCCTCATCTAGGGCGGCCATAGAGCGGAACGCCG
This sequence comes from Euclidia mi, assembly GCA_944739405.2. Lineage (NCBI taxonomy): Eukaryota > Metazoa > Arthropoda > Insecta > Lepidoptera > Erebidae > Euclidia > Euclidia mi. The sequence continues at coordinate 24,196,371 of OX123205.2, forward strand.
CGACCTCACTCCGGGCGGTGAGCGAATGGGGGCTGAGGAATCGCCTCGCCTTCTCAGCCGGCAAGTCGAAAACAATCACCCTTAAAGGCAAGTTTAAGCGTCCACCTACGGTTCGCATGGACGGGGCTTCGATAACACAGGTGAGTAGTGCGAGGCTACTGGGAGTAGAGATCGACGAGGCTAGCTCCTACGTGCCGCATGCTAAGTTGGCCGGCAATCGTGCCGTGAACGCCTTCGGGAAGATGTCGAGGATCTCGGCATCGACCTGGGGCACAAAGTACAGAGCCCTTAAGTACCTATACATGGGGACTTATGTGGCGATAGTTACTTACGCTGCGGCCGTATGGTGGCGACGCTCGTCGCATTACGCAGTGCGGGCGGCCTTGCTGCGTGCACAGCGTCCGGCATTGGTGTTGTTGACGAAAGCCTACAGGTCCGTCAGTACCGCGGCGTTGCCCGTGCTCGCCGCGGTGCTCCCGGCGGACCTGGAGGTTCTTCGTGCGGGGCGTCTTGCGCAGGACGGACTGGGGTTGGTAGGTAGGGAGCGTAAAGCGATGAAGCGGGAATTGACGGAGGTTGTCGTCGCTCAGTGGCAGGCGCGGTGGTCGTCCGAAGAAAAGGGAGCAGAACTCCGCCAGTTTTTCCCTGATGTGCGGGACAGGCTTACTCAGGGGTGGGTTGAGCCGGACTATGTCGCATCACAAATATTGACAGGCCATGGCTGCTTCCGCAAGCGCCTTTACGATATGAGGCTGGGCGATAGCCCGAATTGTTATTGTGGCGCTCTAGAAGAAACTAGGGACCACATCCTATGGGAGTGTCCACTCTACGAAGAAGAAAGAAGCAAAATGCTGGATGGATGGCGGCGAGCCACGGTGGGACCTGTGTGGCACCAGGATCTGGTCAACAACGAAAAGGGGTTCAGAAGACTGCATGCGTTCGCGCACACGTGGCATCAGAAGAGAAGAGAGCTGGAGGATTGATCCGTCTGCGCGAACGCGAAGTACCGTGATATGTGCTGTACTGCCCCAATAGGGGAGAATGTGGAAAGATCAGGGACAGGATAAAGAATTTGTAGGGAGTCAAGAAAGAGCGCGTGGGAAAGAGCAGACGCAAGTACCGCGCGCTCCTCCCATGATTCGGCCCGTATGCCGCAAGGCGGGTAGGGCCATGAGGAGGTGGTGGGAAGTGTACCTTCATGACGGGGTTCAACTTGTCGCGTACGCCGACGATGTTACAATCCTCATTGAGTCTAAATCTCGCGCCGGCATCGAGGCTTCGGCCTCATGCGCCATGGAACTCATCAGCCAGTGGGGCCAGCGGAACCGGCTGGGCTTCTCCCCCTCAAAGTCATACTCTATGACAGTGAAGGGGAAGATGCCTGGCCGCCCGCCAACCATCAGACTCAATGGGATCTCAGTCAGGAGCGTGCAGTCGACAAGGATTCTGGGTGTGGTAATCGACTCAAGCATGTCCTTTCGGGAACATGCAGAGTCCATCGGGGAACGTGCCGCAGCAGCATTCGGAAAGATGTCGCGAATATCCGCCTCCTCCTGGGGTGTGCGTTATAGGGCCCCCAAGGTCCTATATCGCGGCACCTATGCCGCGATACTGACGTACGCCGCGGGGTGTTGGTGGAGACGAACGACCACGTTCATGGTCAGAAGCGTGTTGCTGAGGACGCAAAGACCTGCGCTGATTTTGTTAACGAAGGCCTATAGGTCCGTTAGCACCGCGGCTCTCCCCGTATTAGCGGGAGTGCTACCAGCCGACCTCGAGGTAAGCCGGGCAGGCAGGATCGATGATTGCCGACACCTAGCCAGGGACGACTTTAGGGCCGAAAGCAGACAAATTTCGCAGGAGGCTGTTGCCGCATGACAACAGAGATGGGAAGGTGAGGAGAAGGGTAGGGAGCTCTATCGGTTCTTCCCGGACGTGGCGGCTCGGCTCAAGTATACTTGGGTTGAGCCGGACTATCAAGTCTCGCAAATTCTGACTGGTCACGGATGTTTTAGGAAGAGATTGTGTGATATGAAGCTGTGTGAGGAAAGCGTGTGCTATTGCGGCGAAGAGGACGAATGCTTGGACCACATTTTGTGGCGGTGCCCCCTTTATGAGGACATTAAACGGAAGATGATCAATGGGATTATCAGTCCTGAGGGCCCTCCGTTCTACGCCGAGCTTGTGAACTCCGAAGCGAACTTCCGGCGGTTGAGAGACTTCGCGCATAACTGGCACAGGACGAGGAGAAGCCTCGAGGAGAAGGAAAGGACCCAGGCTGACGACCGAGCTGTTAACGTGACGACAGCTGTAATTACAGCGCCTAGCCTACTCGCATAGTAGAGCCGCCCCTGAATGGGGAGAGTGGCAAAGGGACGAAATTTGTAGGGAGCCTGCAACGGGCGCGCGGGAAAGAGCATACAGCAAGTACCGCGCGTCTCTCCCATGATTCGGTCCATATACCCATACGGGTGGTGGGACCATGAGGTGGAGGAGGGAATGTACCTTCATGATGACTTCGTCGCTGGCAGTTGTCAGAGACGGACGCGCGCGCGAAGCTCTCGCAAATTGAATTTTTTAAATTCAATTATCGCCGGCAAGTTTCGTTCGTGTTTTACTCGAAAACTCGGACCGTCCTTGTCTCGCCTGGGCACTTCGCCATAAGAGGCAGCGGCCATCTTTGGTTTTGCTCGGCGAAGACAAGGAGCGCGAATACAAGTGACGTTAGTGACGTTCGTGACAGTGACACTTGTGTTTTGAAGTTTGTGCGACAGTGACGTTTAGAGGTTTTTACCTCACCCCCGCGCTCTGTGACGCTTTACCCCCCCGCGCTAGTGACGCTCTACCCCTCCGCGACAGTGACGCTTCGCCCCCCCGCGACACGGACGTCTCTGGAGGCTTTATTGTGAACCGCGAGTGCCCGTGTGTCAGTGTGACAGTTCTGCGGCCACCCATCCACGCGGCGTGTGCGACCGGCGTGCTTGACCGCGTCGCCCGCCGAGACTTTGTCTCCGCTGCGTGCGAGCGCAGTGGTAACCCATCTGCGCGGCGCGCGTAGCTTCGCTCCTGCACACCCATCCGTGCGGCGTGTGCGGCCCGGTGCCTTAACCTGCGGCCGCCACCCATCCACGCGGCGTGTGCGGACAAGGACCTGTACCAGGGCCACTGCTCAGTGGCCCCGGGTAAGTGATCCGTTTCGTGTTAGTGTGTGACGACGGCCCGTGCACCGTACTGTTAATCACTTTTTCGTGTATTAACAGTACGAGTGTTCAACGACTATACCGTCGGTGGACATACCGTGCCCTAGTAAATTTGACAATTTTTGTTTTTATTGTTTTGACTATTACTGTGTGTGCGGCATTCACCCGTGAGTGGTTTGGTCCTGAAATCGGGACAAAAAATTTTTTCAGGCATTCTTGAAAATTTTCTAAGTCTTTAGGACTTAGAAAAATTTTGTTCGAGTTGGACACTTGTAAAATTTTTAGTAACTTTGTAGTTAGAATATTCTAAGTCCCCAGGACTTAGAATAATTTTGTGTTGTGTGGACTTGTGAAATTTTTGGAACTTGTACAAACACATATTAGGAAAGTCGAGCGTGCGCTATGGAGGAGGATGACGCCGATCGGCGCCGAAGGTCGGACGAGGAGTCCGACGGTGAGGCCGCCGCTGCAATTTTTGCACCGCGCCACCGCATCACCCATACGCCGCCCCAACGGTTCTCGACCCCATTTAGCAGCCCCGCGCCTCGTCCTGCTTCGCCCCAACCCCCCGCGCCTCGCCCCCCCCTCGCCCCCCGCTACCTCTGGGAAGCGGGTACTAACATCTCCGGGGGAGGTGCCTGAGCAGACCCGGCGCAAGGTGGGACCGACGCGCCGACCAACGGCGCCAGCACCTGCCTTGTCGACAGAGGCCCTGCCGACGCCCGCACCGCCAACTACCCCGATACTCGGTACAGCGTCTTCAATATCCGAGCTTGTGGAGATGGCCACCGCCTTTACGGGCGGCATCATGGAGGCCGTCAGATCCAAGACCTCCAAGCTCAACAAGGAGGAGATAGCCATCATCGGGCAGTGCGTAAGCTCGGTAGGGTCCGTAGTCACCCACTTGGTGGCGCGCCTCGCCGCCGCGGAGCAACGTGCAGCCGTTGCGGAGGAGCGCGCTAAGAGAGCGCCAGTACCTACACCGACGACATCACTTCAAGAACACGGCTCTGGATACCCGGCTCCTGTAAGTTATGCAGGCGCAATTAAACTAGGTAAGAACACGGAGCCGGTAAGATTGCCAACCCGCCCGGGTCCAGCAGTGGCTGTATACCCCGCCGAGGACCAGCGCGACAAAATCCGCACCGCCGAAGAAACGAAGAAGATTCTGCGTGCCAGCGTGGACCCTGCAGAGCTGGGATTCCGTGTCCACGGAGTCCGGAAGACCGGCGGTGCGGGTCTCATAGTGGAGACACCCTCAGAAAAGGATGCCAAGGCCCTGCGCGCAGCGGTACCAGCAACATTGAGGGTCGAGGAGCCACAAGACAAACGCCCCGTTGTCTCCCTCATGGGAGTGGACGCCAGCGTAAAGGCAGACGAACTAGTAGCGCTCATCCACGAGCAGAATTTAAAAGACCAGATGTCGGTAGACGAGGCGAAACGGAACATTCGCCCGTTGTTTAATAGGAATCGCCGAAATGGGCGCAAAATGTGGATGTGCGAATGCTCGGCGGCGCTTCGGACCCAGCTCATCGACAGAGGCCGCGTCTACATTGGATGGGACGTGGTAGAAGTAAATGACTATATCGATGTCACGTGCTGCCGCAGGTGCCAGATGTATGGCCATCCTGAGAAGTACTGTAGGGCCAAAGCCATGACCTGCGGGAGATGCGGTGAAGATGGCCGCAAAAGCGCGGAATGTCAAGCCAAGCAGGAGGCCTGCGCTACCTGCAAAAAGTTCGGCAGGAAGGGAGCTAACGAGCATCGGACCAACAGCCGGGACTGCCCTGCGAGGAAGTATGCGGAGGGCCGGTCCATGGCCATGACAAACTATGGCCAATAAGCCGCTACTGAAGATTGGACAAGTGAACCTGCAGGGTTCAGCGGTGGCGACAGCAGAGCTGCCCGCCATCGCGGGGGGGATGGGGCTGGACGTGGTTCTTGTCCAAGAACCATACCCCATGCCTCATCTCTCCTCCACCGCTGGACCAATGTGGGTCTTTGGAACGCACGAAGAAAGGCCCAAAAGCGGACTACTATTGCTACGACGCGACATTCCGTGCGCCCTTCTTGGCCATCTAAGCAACAGCCACTGCACCGTGTGCCACATAGACTTGGACCCTCGCCAGGCTGGAACATCAACATCTTCAGCATCGATCCACCTCATCAGCGCCTACTTCCAGTACTCGGATGACATCGCCATTCATCTGCAACACCTCAACATGGTACTGGACTCTCTGCGGTGTCACCGAGTACTGATAGGCGCTGACACGAATGCCCACTCGCCAATGTGGCACTGCTCACCGAGGAACTACGTAGGGAGAGGACCGGACGTGACGCACCGACGCCAGCAAATGGAGGACTTCATCGTTGGCCGTGGACTCATCATTCACAATCGCGAAGACCAACCACCTACCTTCGCCACGGTCAACGGGGAGTCCAACATCGACCTCACGCTGGCCACTAGGAGCACTCCGGTCGACGACTGGACCGTACACGCCAACGTGAGCAGCAGCGACCATCGGTTAATCACCTACCGTCTATGTGGCACACGGAACAGACCAGAACCAGGCTCGCCGGCGGAACCGCTGGAAGAGCCGAGGAGATTTCGCGAGCGCGGCGTGGACTGGGGACGCTTCCAGGCAGTGGTCCACGAACGTGTGGGAACGATTAACTGGCGAATGAATGCAGGTGAAGTAAGCGAGGCGTTTACGAATGTTATAGTAGGTGCGGCGAGCGAATGTTTGGGAGTATGTGGGAACAGTAAGCGTGCCAAAGGTTATGAATGGTGGTCTCCTGCATTGGAGGTCGCGCGTAAAAGAGCCAGTCGTGCAAGAAAGGCGTGGCAGACAGCAAGAAAGAGAGGATTCGGGGTTTTTGAGGAGATAGCGCGAAAGAAACATAATGAGTGCCGCAATAGTTATAGGGTATTGATGGCGAGGACGCAGAACGAGTTCTTCCGGGGACTCGCCAACACTGGTAACCAAGACCCCTGGGGTCTGGCTTACCGAGCAGCCAGTGGGCGGCTCAGGCCACCCCCTAATATCATCAACGGCACAAAGTTCTCGGAGGGATATGCTGGGGACGCGCGGGCCGCCATGGGGGTCCTAATCCAGGCACTATGCCCGGACGATGACCCAGGCGCCGACAGCGCCTACCACCGACAGGTGAGGCTACTGGCGGCCTGTGCGCCCTCGGGTCGCGACGCGCCCCCGCCATCTCTAAATGTGGTGGGCTCTATAGTTCGGGACTTACCCAACACGGCACCCGGCATCGATGGGATCACCGCCCGCATGGTTAAACATGTGTGGCACGTAGCTGACTCCGAGCTGACGCGTGTTTTAGGAAAATGCGTAGAGGAGGGCACATTTCCCGATACGTGGAAGGACGGTCGGCTTATTGTCCTGCCGAAAGGCAATGACAGACCGCTGACTGATCCTAAAGCGTATCGCCCTATCACGCTCCTTTCGGTTCTGGGCAAGATCTTGGAGAGGGTCATGATCTACTGCGCACCCAACATCTCGCGCAATATCTCACCCTGCCAGCATGGTTTTTCTCGAGGTCGTTCAACACTCACAGCTCTGCGGTCCCTTCAGGACATAGTTAACGCAAGCCGGGCCAAGTATGTCCAGGCCCTTTTTCTGGACATATCGGGTGCCTTTGACAACGCGTGGTGGCCCATGATCCTGCTGAAGGCGAAGAACGGTGGTTGCCCGCCCAACATCTATCGGATGTTGGTCGCGTATTTCACGAGTCGCCGGGCAGGTCTCTTCGTTGGAAGTGGGGTCGTGTGGAAGCCGTTGACCATGGGCTGCCCGCAGGGCTCAGTTTTGGGACCCTCACTGTGGAACCTCCTGATGGATGACCTGTTTCGATTGCCATACCCAGACGGTGTGCAATTGGTCGCGTACGCCGATGACGTAACGATCCTCATTGAGTCAAACTCAAGAGCCGGCATAGAGACATCAGCCTCTTGCGCCATGGCGTTAATCTGCCAGTGGGGACAGCGGAACCGCCTGGGCTTCTCCCCCTCCAAGTCGTACTCTATGACTCTGAAGGGGAAGATGCCCGGTCGACCACCGACTGTCCGACTCAATGGGGTCTCAGTTAAGAGCGTACAGTCGACCAAAGTTCTGGGTGTGGTAATCGACACAACCATGTCCTTCAAGGAACATGCGGAATCCATCGGTGAACGCGCTGCAGCTGCGTTCGGTAAGATGTCGAGAGTCTCTGCCGCATCCTGGGGTATGCGCTACAGAGCGCTCCGTGTCCTGTACAGGGGCACGTACGCCGCGATAATTACCTATGCGGCCGGATGTTGGTGGAGGCGAACGACCGTGTTTGTGGTCAAAAGCGCGTTGTTAAGGACACAGAGACCCGCGCTTATACTGCTGACAAAGGCATATAGATCTTGCAGCACAGCGGCCCTGCCCGTCCTGGCGGGTGTTCTGCCGGCCGACCTCGAGGTTAGCCGTGCGGGCAGGCTTGATGATATCCGACACCTACCCAAGGAGGAGTTCAGAAACGGGAGTAGGCAAATTTCGCAGGAGACTGTTGCCTCCTGGCAACAGAGATGGGAAGGCGAGGCGAAGGGTAGGGAGCTTTTTCGATTTTTCCCGGACGTGGCGGCTCGGCTCAAGTACACTTGGGTCGAGCCGGACTATCAAGTCTCACAGCTTTTGACAAGACATGGGTGCTTCAGGAAACGGTTGTGTGATATGAGGTTATGCGAGGACAGTATGTGCTATTGCGGAGAAGAAGAGGAAAGCTTGGACCATGTGTTGTGGCGATGCCCCTTGTATGCTGAACTTAGAGCCGAGATGATGAATGGGATCACTGTCACAACGGTCGGGCCCCCTTTTTACGCTGAGCTTGTGTGCTCTGAGGCGAACTTCCGGCGGTTTAGAGACTTCGCCCACAAATGGCATGATATAAGAGCCAACCTAGAAAAGGAGGAAAGGACCCGGGCCAGCGACGAAGCCGTTAATGTTACGTCAGCTGTGAGAAGAGCAGCGCCTAGCGTACTCCAGTAGTACAGCCGCCCCTGAATGGGGAGAGTGGCTCAGGGACACATAATTTGTAGGGAGTTTACAACGGGCGCGCGGGAAAGAGCATACAGCAAGTACCGTGCGCCTCTCCCAAGATTCGGTCCATATACCCAGATGGGTGGTGGGACCATGAGGTGGAGGTGGGAATATGTACCTTCATGATGACTTTCTTGGGAATTTGTTATGCAGTGGTTTCCCCTTGCCTTCTGCATTTAAGCCTTTTAGGGTTATTTAAATCCCCAGGCCGTTTTAGCCTCTTCCAACAGATTGCTCAGCCAGGTGAATGGTTATCTCGCCATTTGCTCGGTCGCCAGAGCCTCTTCTGTTGTCTAGCAGGGAGCACCACGGGGCAGTAATACGCCACCCTGCCGCCATACGGCGCGTGCAGGTGAGGTTGACAATAGGGTCCGATAAGATCTTAGTTCCGTTTTCCCCTTACTCCCCTATCAACACTTTCCTATCACCAACTAAAACAAGCCAGTACAGCCACCTGTCCTTCAAAACAAAGTAGCAATACAAAAACCTATTTATAATCACACCATGAAATAAAGAGCCGTAAATGAATATTTTATATCCGAGCCGTAACATGGACGCCGTAAGCTGTACACAGTGTTGTGTCCGGAGAAATGGGCTATAGAAAAGCAGCAAAAATGCACAACGTTCCCCAAACAACATTAGAACGTTATGTTACCAAATATCGGGGCAATTCTAATCAATTTGTTATGTTTATAGTATTGTAGTTATTTTTAACTATCGTTATATTGCCAAGATATAAAACTATTTCATTTGGAAGTTGAGTTTTGTTTCTTATTATGACCACCCCACAATGCCCTATAGGAGACCAAACTTTACACCTATGCACGGGGCATAGCGGGTCAAATGCCTTTTTTAATTAAGAAGTCACATCTCATAGATTAATTACGTTATCAACATAAATTTATCCATAATCATTCACAATGAATTAAGCTATGATTCTAAGTTAAAAGTTCTAACTTTATCAGATTAATTTAGTTTTAAGGGGTGTTTAAACTTTAAGTACCCTACTATGCCCCCCTCTCCCCTATATACATACTGTACATGTTTCCCGGAGGGGTAGGCAGAGACTACGGAACGCCATTTGCGACGATCCTGACATATCTTTCTTGCTTCATTCGCTCCCATCAGATTCCTCATGCATGCTCTTCTGTTCAGGATACTTCTAACCTGCCCTGTTTTTAGGATGTCTCCAATCTGGTCATAAACGTCCGCCTAGGTCTTCCCCTTCGTAGTAGTCTTTCGTCATCCATCCTCTCCACGTGTCCAAACCACCTTAGCATACCTTCCTCGATGCTTGTCAGTATATCTTCTTTTACCCCACAACACTCTCTTATCAATAAGTTATCACACAGTTCTTTACACTCCAATAATATGCAATTTCAGAAAAGACAAACAAATAAAACATTATCTTCAAAACAAATTTTCAGCTATACCGACTCTCTTTATGAGAGTTTCTTTATATAAATGTATTCGTGAATAAACTGAAATGTTGAATAATTCAGTATTGCCACAAAGGACGACTTACCCTCATATTCAACATTTAATTTTAAGATTCTTCCTCCCTTTTTCATAATACCTCCTTAGTTTATTACATTAAGTGTGGCATGAATCTGCGTGAGTTTAAACATAAAAAGTATTGCTCGTGTATACATCAGACGTTGTATCTTCCCCCTCGTTGGATCTCCACCTTGTCGTGGTGGGGGGGCTCAGTAACCGTGGTTAGGTCACCCACGGTGAAGCTAAGCGAGATCCCAGGAGTGGACGCTCCGCGTGGGCTTGTCGGAGGCCTGCGCAGGATGCCTCTAATGGTGCGGGTGCGAGGGACAGTTCTGTCCCTCGCAGTCAGGCGCAGTTACGGGAGGAGAGGCGAGTCGGTGTTGCGTTGCCGCCGCGCGCTATCTCCCGGGACCAAATGGGGGCGCGCCATTGGTTGCGTTGCGGTGGGGTCGTAGAGGAAGAGGTGATGCGGTGTTGTCAGGTTGCCGTCCTGTCTATCCTCTGCGGCCGTTTTAGTGCCTGCGGACGGCGAGCGCTGCGGCTGTTCCACGTCCACCAAAAAGCAAGGAGGCGGCGTATTGTCTGCGCCACCTCCCAAGTCATAACAAGGCGGGGCCCGCCAACATCAACGGCGGGCCAATCCCGGGCGGGGTAACGGAAAAGTATGCTATACGCGAATCGCGTGACCCCGCCACAACAATGGAGCCGTGGGGACACCGCGGTGGTTTTAGTGAGTGTGTCCCTGGGGGTCCGTGTGCCTTTAGGGGAGAGCCTCCACACAACTCCTCCGCCAGTCCCAAGCCCGGTCGATCACACTCTGGACGGGTTGGCGTCGAGTTGAGATGGCATAGTTTCCACCGTAGTGAACAAAAAAAATGATTTTTGTTATTGAGAATAAAGTTCATACTATCCTAAGGACAAGTCGGGCCATAAAATTATGGCATGTTTCTAATAGATTAAAAACTGATATTGCGGCTGAAGCTAGGATATTCTAAGCCACTCCATAAAATTCTTTCCATACGAGATAAACATCTCATTTAACCGTTCAGATACAAGGTAATTAGAAACAAACTCCCAGGAATACTCCAGTCCTACCAGTGTATTATGCAGTTGCTAATAATCGAACATTACTTTCTACTTTAACGACTTGAGATCAAATAGGATCCATATTGCTCAAACATTCGGAACCATAAAATATCCTTCCTTATATCTCTGAAATGCACTTAAGTACGCTATAAAACATTATAATCCCGTGATCATCTCTTAACGCGTCGAAAATGACTCATTAGATAAACAAAACCATTAATCGAAGATCCCTAATTCACAACCAAATTTATCGCAGTAAAAACAAGAAGAGGGTTCTTCGTAAACTGGTGCTTCCTAAACAATAACCATTTTAACTTGAGCTGCGGCTTTTGTGTTTCTTCTAAAGAAGTTGCTTTTGCGTCAAGGTTCAATGGATAATGGGTAAAATAAAATGATAACCGTGATCGAACGTTTAATTTATATCTATTGTTAAACAGGAATAATATTACTTTGTTATTGACAAAAGATATGAGTTTTGGTAACCTTTGTTTTATTAGAGGACACAGCGTAGAACATTCAGATCGAACCGTTGGTAATTTCAGTAGGACAATATTTTCCATATTACTTTGTAATGCTGTGGCATTTGAATGGATGAAAAGTGGGCTATAATTCGAAACAAAAGTTACGGTATTAATAAGTATTGCTGACGTTTTGGACGTCAAAAACATGAGAAAGTTTTGGATTTTAAGCAGTTTGCTGGATTAATGTGTTTGCTATAGAAATGCCATGAGTTAGGTTATCTTGAAGTAAAAATCATGGAATTATTTTAGTACAGACATTGATGATACAATGGCGGGCTTACATAGTACCAATCAAGGACTAAGTATAAAACTATGTTTCATCCTAGAATAACCCTTTAAAAAAAAAGAGTTCGATGAAGCTATTTTTATTTTAATTCGTTATTTATTAAATATGTCTTAAAGGATCTTATCTAATCTAATACTAATATATAAAGCTGAGGAGTTTGTTTGTTTGTTTCTTTGCTTGAACGCGCTAATCTCAGGAACTACTGGTCGGATTTGAAAATTCTTTCAGTGTTAGATAGCCTAGTTATTGAGATAGGCTTATATAACATCACACTATGAGCCATGGGAGCGGAGCAATAGCCTTAAGTAACGCGGGTGTAACCACGGGCTCATCTAGTTGTAATGTATGTTTATTACCCATGTCAAATTTGCAGTCCACCGCTGAACGTAAGTACCGAAATCGGGTAGTAACATTTTGTGTTCTTAATCCGTCACGACATATACGACAACGTCATACAGTCATACTATATCTCTTTTTATAATATAGTAAATCGTGTATTAATGTAAAAAAGAAAATTCATCAATCAATGTATTTTTTTCATAAAGACAACTCCCGCACTAGGAATAAATTCTGTGTCGCGGGGGACTTTACAAACATACAACTAACGGACACTATGAACAAAATACAAAATATTGTTTTTAAAAAGTCGCTCTCCAAACTAAGTCCTACTTAATTTTAATTGTTTCACAGTTTCACACCATCTATTGAGATGGTGGTTACATCACAATATTATAATACACTTTAATATTATATCCCGTGTGTTTATCTACTCTTTACTATGAATAAGAGTAAGATGGAATAATATAGATGATATAATTGCGTAGTAATAATAACTTCAGCTAACAAAGCCCCTAGTTATTTTAGATGTCGCTTGTTATTTTAGACTAGATGAGCGCGCGCTGACACCCGCAGTATTTAGGGCTACTGCTCCACACCCATGGCTCATAGCGTGATATTATATAACCTATAGTCTTCCTCGATAAATAGCCAACTCAAAAATAATCATCCAAATTGGAACAGTAGTTCCTGAGCTTAGCACGTTCATGCAAACAAACTCTTCAGCTTTATTATATTTGTATAGATTCATCGTCGTCCTAGCGTTATCCCGGTTGCACCTAAAACATTTACCTTGAAGCCCAGGGACCGCGTAGTAGTCTAACCAGATTTTCAGAATATTTGCTTTAGCACAGAGCGACTACAGTGGACTTTAGCAACTCAAAAAAATAGCGATATCCCATGGATTAAACCAGTGTCAGTTTATTCAAGGGTACAGACTGCCCATAACGACTGTCCAAGATGTTCATGACGACCGGGAGTTTAACGTGCTCTCCAAGTCACGAAGTAAGCGATAACACTTTAATAATACGCATACAATTTCGAAAAGTCTGTCTGTCTCCATACCGTGGATTTGAGCCCAGTACTCTCTGCATGGCAGTTTGTTAGTATCGCCACTAAATTATCGTTGCATCAATATGCTGCCTGTGGTGGTTCTAGATTATTTTGTTTAACTACGTTATAACTTTAAAACCTAAGATAACTGGGATAACATTTGTAAAAGGCAGTTCCATGTTCCATTTCTATATTCCCTTAGATTTAAAAACAAAACCAAAAATGAAATAGCTAAATATATTTTGTCGGCTAGGTTTGCTTTCATACCGCATCCGGCACGCAACCGGAAGTACACATCTACACATGAGTAAGAGAGGAGAAATGACGGTGGTTTGTGGTCGTAGTTTTATGAATAAAAACGTGTCAAGTGCGAGAAGAGGCCGGTACCAACCTTTTTAACTGCCTTACAGGCTGCCTTAATATTCTGTAGTTGACAAACTGACACACACAAAATGAAAAAGAAAATTATTATGACAAGGTAATTCAATATTCTAATACTACGTAATTGAGATTGAAACTGTAGGTATAGGTCGGTTCACGAAAGTTGATCAGAAATGGCGGCCGTCGCGCATATGTACATTCGTGCACCAATGGCGTGGCTCCATTCTTGACGCATTTAGGAAATGCGTCAAGAACGGAGCCATGCCATTGGCATTCCACCCGCGCCTCACCCCGCACCTCCACGGAGACCTAAAAAATGATTTCTGCGCAGTGGTCATCTTTCGTGAACCGACCTATATGTAATTAAATTATAGAGAATGTTTACAACGTGAGCATTATCATAAATAATAGTATTATTTATGATAATGCTCACGATATTCAAGAGAATATGACAATAAAAAAACTGAATTTTCTTCTAACGCTTTGTGGCTTTATTGAATCCGGGTTGGGTCTGATATTTTACTAAATTTGTATTTCGCAAAATGCAATAGATACCTTTAGTGTCGGCTTTTCGAAGGCCAGTTATCGAGACGAAAGATAGATCAAAGTTTCATCACAATCTGTTAAGTAGTTTTTGGACAAACATCTATACAAACATTTATCCGTCCATTTTCATAAATATTCACATTTATAATAGTACTAGAATTATCCCGTGGCTCCTACCGGGTGAATAATACACTTTAATTGTTTTCAGGCAGAACCATAATTATTGGTATAAAGCTCCGTACAGTAGTTTTTGATTTTACCACGGACAGACAGTAAGTAACTAACGAGTAAAGTTCATTTTATAATATGTCTAAATTAAGATAAGATTGAAATACAATACCTGAAAGAAGTAATTTAGTCTGTACCTAGCAGTCTAAAGATAATACAATACCAAAGTTATTAGTAACTTCGGCGTATCTAAACACGTCGCCACATAAATAATCAAATATCAAACTGACTGCGTCTTAGGGTGGCTGCCCATTAGTCTGTATCATATTAGGGTCGTGTTTGAATTAGTGGGGGACAAAGTGTTGCGTGTAGGATAATTATATATTGACTGCCTCCATGGTCCAGTGGATAATGTATGCGTCTGCCAATGGGGTGGTCCCGAGTTCGTTTCCCGGGTCGGGCAAAAGATTTTCTGAATTTTTCCGAATTCTCAGTAGCAGCACGAAGTCTGACAACGTGCTCGGTAACGGCATTTGGCTCGTCCCATATTACGTGGGTTCTAAATTCACAAGGCGAATTGTGGGTGTAACATTACACCTCTGCTTATCCCTTCGGTGATAAAGGCGTGACGATTTAAAAAAACAAGAAAAATATGTATATACCAGGCTAAGAAGTGATCATGTCTCAAGTGTGGTTGAGAACTGATATTGTATGCAATTGCATGTGATACTTTTAATAGCGCGATTTATAATCGCCCGAGCTTTAACTGCGTTGCTTTCTAGATAGCGACTGCCATCTAACCCCCGCAACCCAACAGGATAACGGTATTCAATACCTATACCTACAGGTTGTTTGCTAATTCGAACAATTCCTTGAAGGAAGTTATATTTGAGGTCATTTGTGACAAATTTACCCCCGTTAACTAGGGGTCCAAAATTAACGGTTTTTTGGGATATATATATTATATTTTGGGAGATTTAAAGATATTTTTTGTTACTTTTTGGAAAGCTTGTTAACTAGCAATAGAACTAAAACAAAAAAATCGGTAAAATAAATTCTTCTTTTGGTTCAAAATTCAGTTTGGTAGTGTCCTTTTCTATTAATTGATTGATTTAACATATACATACCTATCCAAGTGACGGATCAAAGTATGTCCTTAATAGAACTACTAAGGAACAGAAAATGTATAATCATTATTATCGTATAGCCACCGTTGGACTGCGGAAGGCGTTTCCTAATTAGCGTCAGAATACCATTGCGAGTCAAAAGGTGATTTCGTCTTCTGAACCAGACTGACCAGAAGGGTTAGTATAAGGTTTGATGTCGACTTTTTCATCTCTAATAAATGTGTAGGGAATAAAAATATATGCAGAAAAACGAAGAGAAACATTGATAAATCTTGTTGACATATTTATTTTCATACATCTCTCATCTAAAGAGCGCTTGTACACGTTAAGAAGATTTACCGTGTCTGCGGTAGACAAGACAAGTTCTTCATGTACACGACAAGAATTTTGTCTGTTCTACACACGAAAAATTTCGTGTCTTCCGCAGACAAGACCAATCGGAACGTGGACACGACAAGATTTTTTTCGTGCAGTCGTCAGTCGGGCGTAGGGTGCGCAAGTAATAACAAGTCTGATAATCATTTTCGTTTATTTATAAAAATGTTAACTACAAAGCAAAAAAGAATAATAATTTCATATTATTATTATAACGAATGAAAATGGAAACAAAAAACAAGAGACTTTACTGGGTTATTCCAATTATTCAAGAGAAAAATGAGTTTGGTTGGTTCATTACCCTTTACCGTCTTATGCGACAACATGAGGCAAACTTTGTGGATTATTTTCGCATGAAAGTTGTTGAAGTTTTGTCCCACAATACCAGTTGTCCCTCTACTAAAGTTATAAGTAACTCATCAGCCATTTTGTACTCTACGCTGCAATATACGTCCACACCAAACGTACAACAAAAACTACCCACAGATCACTACTTACCTGGCTGTGTGAACCCTACTACTCCGCCCCCCCACCGCTTCGCAACAACGTTCGCCGCGTCGTGTCTTGAGGTGGATACAGACTTTGCGAGGCATGCGCTACGAACGGCGCACAACGAATGCCTCTGTTTGAGGCGTGCGTGTTGAAAAACTATACCAACATATGCTCGGGTCGAGCCATCGCGTACGAAGCAAATGCCTCGTTTGTCTGTCTTCATGTTTGCTGCGAGGCATGTGCTACGCACAGACGCGCGCGTGCGAGCCGCGCGTGTGCGCCGGCTCATTGCGAGCAGTGCGTTGCGTTTGGACGGTTGTGTCCGCATCGCTGTGATGTTTGCACGCATTATGAACATCATTATTATTATAATAAAAACAAAAGAGAAGACATATGGCATTTAATTGCGAATGAAGTAATGTAACTGTCGCTGAGCTGAAAAAAAAAATATCTTCTAGGATCTTATAGAAGGAAAAATCTCGAGAAAATAAAATATATTATAAAAGCAGCAGCGGATACGCGCACGCGATGCAAAGGTGCCATCTTGACTGCTGCTGTGTGGGTTGGATCGGCCCGAGCATGCGCTGCGCGCTGTTTGGCCCGAACAAACGCAGTTTCATTTTCGCAGTCGAGGCGTACGTGGATATTGTACGCGGCGCACACCTCGAACGTGCATGCGCGGCACCGTCCACAACTAATGTAATGCTCGCACTGAGGCACTTTGATCTTGTAGCATTTGCCGAGATTCGTTGGCTCGCCCTCGCACGTGCGTAGCACATGCCTCGCCACGAATATAAAGGTACACACCTTGCGAGGCATGCGCTGTGCGCCGTGCGCAGCGCATGCCTCGCAAAGTCTGTATACGGCTTTGGGCAGACAAGATTTTTTTCGTGCACCGCTGCGAGCTGTGTACTACACACAGTTCTTTTCTAGTTACGACACGAATTCTTGCATAGGCCCGACGTATTTTCAAAGAAACAATTCAAAGAAATGTTAGATAAGTGCTTCACAAAAAATGCCTTTGTATACGTATAATACATTTGATAGAGATTAATTAGGGTGAGATTACTGCGACCTATTTAGGCCATATTTTATATTATGGCCTTTAGTTTAAATGACAGAGCTACTATACTATACTAACTTAGGAACTTCGCTATACGCCTAAAATACTACGTGGCAACGTAGTATTTTAGGCGTATAGCGAAGTTTATCATTTTTACATCAAATAATATTTACAACCATGAAATACAAAACAGAAAACAAATACCCCACACAATTGGAGAATTCAAGACAGCCGTCACATTGAAACACAAGAGTCCTTAGCAACGCTTTCAGCCCCGCAAAGTTTTGAATGACCATTCCGATACAAAACTAGTATGGACTGCCATCCAACCCCCTTGAAGTTGAGGACGCACATGTAAAGACGTTATACTGCTGGCGGCCTCTCGAAGAGGGAGGTGGAGCCCCTACCATTGTATTGTTGGAAATGTTTAGCTATATTAAAACGAGACTAAATATATTACTAGATTTATACTGGTTTAGATCTTTATTATATTTTATTAACATCAGCTTTGTTTATAAATCTGCTCAGTCTCATTGCTGGGTACAAGTTTCTCATCATGAGAAAGGTCAGGCTATGTTTCACCATACTGGCTAAGTACGGGTTGGTAGACTTTACGTGTATTTCGAAAACATAATGGAGAACTCATCCATAATACATATTAGGATTATGTCCAATTTAGTAGTGGAAATTGTGTTCTACTAACTGCACTTTAACTTCACATTCAACAACTGAAACTCATGGGAGCAATAACGCAATAATATAACAAAAATAAAAGTACAATTATACGATGATAGGTTTCTGACCGCTCCGCAGGGAGGGCTCGTTTTCACAACCAGTGGTCACTTGCGAGTTTGTTTGATTGATAACGATTGTTAGGACCATGTATAAACGGTATACAGAGTTATATTACTATTTTTAATGATGTAACATTGAAGGGAATTCAGTAGTTTTGAATGCCATAATAGCTTATAGGATGCTAATGTTGAAAAGTTGTTAGTTTGAACACATTTATCTCAATAACTGCCAGCCTGATCTGAAAAATGCGTTCTATGTTTGACAGCTATTCATATATACTAGTTGTCCTAAATAGTGAAACAGAGGTGATTCATCAACGGCTTGCCCGGCGGTCCTTAGCACCTACCAATTTGACCCTGGCATGTTTTCGACAGCATTCAATAGTTCAGCTGATATCTGGAAATTTGATTTTTTTGTCAAGCATTTGATCATCTCTGGTACACCATGTTAAAGAATTAGGTTATTAAAAATGTAATGTCTAAACTACTTTTTAGTCCAAGAGACTCCCTAAACTGAAATTACCTAATACTTATTTTGGTTATCATATCTAGTCCTTTTTTGTAAGCCTAAGTTATTCAATTACATATTATTATTCTATAAGTTTGAGTCTACGTTCATATCCATAAATATATGTCAGCTTTCGAGAAATATCGCCAAAGCTACAAATAGTAGCACCTAACTTAGATTTTAGCGACCACTTGAACTCGAGTCGAGGTTCACCAGTCTTACACTGTAGTGAACAATGTGTCATGTTCTATAAACACGTCGTAAACGTCGTCAACTGCTGCCTCAAAATTCAATCAAGGCTGTTAGTCTGGTGTATAGATGTGTATCTCTTGTTTCTTTGAAGAATTATGCTTGCATGTGGCACTATTTATAGAAAACATGTTTTCATCACTGTTTGATTCTGCTGCTGTGATCGATTTTTGTCTTAAAATAAAGAGGAACATAAAGAAATCATAACATAATTGCTATGATTTCTTTATGTTCTTTAAGTTCCAGGAACTGGTACGGTACCAGTTCCTTCTCAATTTAGGAACACTATACTTAACAAGTAAAACAACAAGTGAACAAATAAAACAATTGGGAGAGTACCTGCTATAAGAATAGCGTACATATCTCTATTTCTCTCAGCTGAAAAGATGATGGTGATTTTTGATCAAAACTTTGCCTAGAAAAAAATGCTTTAAGCGAAAAGGCCGAGCATCGCAGATTTATTGTTTAACTTATTATCTTGAACGATACTATTCATCTGTCTATTTGATACATTTTTAGTAATTTAATAGAAATATATCTTTAAATTCCACTATCTCTAACTCTATTAATATTCTTCACATCATCCGCGAAACATCCCAAAAGCTACAAATAGTGTCTTAAAACTTGGACTTGACGTCTGACCACTCGAACTAACATCGGTGTTCGCCTTACGCAACGAACAATGTATCATTACTATACACATATATAAACATAAACTTCCAGAAGTGTTCCCTCAAAATTCGATCATAACTGTAATTTCGGTATACAAACATGTTTTTGTTGTTCCTCTAGAAACTTATGCGTAGAGATTTTTGGATGTAGTTTATAGTGGCGCAAGTGAAAAAGTAAAGGTTAGCTTATAGTAGATTCCACTTTGTTTTCCGTCTGTCCTTCCGTCTTTCGGAAGAAATTACAATAACATGCTTAGATAATTCGTTCCTCATCATAATCATAATGAGCTCTTTAGGTATATGAACAGTCTGATTGCTGGGCATAGGCATATTCTCACTATAAGAAGGGTTAGGCTGTAGGCTAGCAGCGGTTGGACACGAAGAGCCAAAAAAGCTCAGCAGCTTGCTTTAGGAGAGGACTATATTCAACAGTGGACTGCATCAGGCTGATTATGATGAAGTGGAATATTAATCATAACGATTACTGACTTTCTGGCAATACGATGTTCTGCATAAGTGGCTGTAGATTGGTATAAAAATGGAATGGATTGATGATACACTATGCTATGGTCCTTTCTGTATAATGAGCAATATTAAATATTAAAATGTTTGTAATTAACTGAATATAAAATTGATTGTGTAGCATATAAAGTCTATTAATGCTCTAGCATAAAAAATCAACAACCCCATCAGTTGTCATGCAGGATTTGCGACACGGTTCAAATTCCAAGTCAAAATCCTATGTCACCACTTTGCATTACATAAAATAAAGGGTATTAGTATTGCAAAGCTATCCAGCTAATATGTCGTTGAAATTACTCCATACGAATAGACCAGTAGCACATTTCACACAACTGAGGGAACAATTATTGTAGAAAACCACCAGGAACGTGTGAACATGGGTCACACTTGTCTTGTATGGAGACGCAGACATCACAGGAAAATAAATCCTAAAACCGAACTCCATAGAAGCTATTTTCCTTTGAGAGTAAAGTCTTTAATGTGTGAAGACACCAGTACTTACTTCGTTTTTAATGAAAACTACACTTAAACTAATAAAAAGTAAAAGCTATATTCCTTTGAAGGGAAGTCCTTAGGCTATGAAGACACCAGCACTTCGTTTTTAATGAAAATTAAACTTTAATTACTATGAAATAAAAGCTATTTTGTTATGGAAACATGTCCTTAGTCTATAAAGACTATACTTAGTTTTTTATTAATTGTGCATATTAAGTGTCTGTTATAATTTATCCGTGTGGTGACGGATTAAGATATCCGTGTGGTGACGGATTAAGAATACGGAATGTCACCACCCCATGTCATCCCATGGGTGTCGTAAGAGCCGACAGAGGGAGCATATTATGCAGAGAACAGCACTGTAAGAGAAGGAAAACTTGATACAAACCCTATACCAACCCGTTTGGCCAGCGTGGAATAGTAGGCCAATTCCTACTTTCAAAGGAGAGGCCTAGTCCAGCAGTGGACTGTTAAAGGCTGATGATGATGATAATTGCCATTGAAAAGCTTCGTATTAGTTTCTTTATATTTTTTTTACTATAGTACAGGATACATAATGAGTAGGTACAGTTCTAAAAAAACTGATTCGAATTTCATTAGTGGGGAATTAACTATTGTGAGTGCTTGCCGCCTAGAAATAAGCATTGACAGGTCAATGGAAATATTCATAATGAGTTTATAAAGTAAACAAATATTACATAGACTTGTAACCTAGACATGGCTTTAAGACTGAGAGTTAAGTTCTAACTAAGGTCAAGTGGTTTTTCTTTGGTTTATGTAGTAATTCTGATATCAGTGGAAAGTATTGACCTTATACTGATGTCGAAATCGGTTATAAATTTTTACTACATAATAATATTATAGTCTAAGATCCGAGAAGAGCGACTTTCACCGATCTGGTTATTGGATGAAAAGTATTAATTATAGTTTATAGCTGGCAACCTTACAAATACGCCAGGCAAAATTGACATCCCAATGTTTACGGACCCTTAAGGGTTCATACATTCGGTTCGTACTAAGTTTATTAATTAAACGCGTATATGCAATGTTAAATGAAAAGCCGAATAAATAATTATTTTTCCTACTTTTCCTAGTTTATGTTTTTTAAGTGCTGCCAATGCACGATATATATTTTGTCATGCAAAATTTGATATAAAATTCTTTTCATCCAATAACCAGACCGGTGAAGGTCGCTCTTCTATGGATCTCAGACTAATAGCTCATAATATAGAAGTGGTAGTACGCAAACTAAATTATTTAGTGGTTAGCTACGTATCACTAGTGCCATCTATCAGCAAAAAAGAGAAAAATTTATAAGACATATTCACTAGCGACAACTTCCTTACACAGACGTAACTATGACGACACGATTTAAGATCTCGAATCGCGCAATTTAAAGTTTCTCACGTGATTACTTTATCAATAAACAAGTTCTCACCAATATCCACCAGACCGAAGTCTACCAATCTAGATCACCTAGCCTGGTCAAAGGATTGTCCCTCTAATTGGCGGAACACAACCCTTCTCTTCTCCAAAACTTCAAAGAATGTAATATGAAAGCATTTGTGCCGACTGACATATCTGGAGCATAAACTTATAAAGCTTGAAACAGCACAGTGGGTTTCTTTTAAGCACTTACTACAGGAAAACTTTTTGTATTCCATCTCGAAGAGGATAAACGTGTTGGAAGTTTGCTTGAAAGTCGTTTGGTATTTTATTTTATTTTATTTATTTTATTTTACAATTTTAGGAAAACTTCCAGCTAATATGCATAATATACAGAGTTGAGCATTAAAAATGAAGGCCAATTAAAAGTTTTCACAGATAAATAGAATGAGTAAACAAGTATAAATATTAATAGATATTAGGCAGTTTGACTTGCGGTTCAAACTGTAGATATAGGCTAGAAACAAGAAGGAAAAGTTATGGAAACATAACATTTCAACAGAGAAATCGTCAATCACCAAAGAAAGTGGCACATAAGATTTTTTTAAGGCAAGATCTATGAAAATTAAGGCAATCTGTAGTATTATATGTACTTATTTGTGTCTTGTGAATGTGGGTTTCAATGTAGTTAGTACGTCATTCGTATTGACAGACGGCTGAATGTATTATGCGACGCTGTATGTGACGTCACGATGCTTGTGAAGTGCTTGTCAATCACGACTCTTCAACTGACTAGCTATACTTACATACATAGACTCAAACCTATTTCCAGGAGGGGTACGCAGAGAGTTCGGAACGCCATTTACAACGATCCTGACATATCTCACTTGCTTCATTCACTCTGATAATAATTTAATAAATTAGCCATCCTTACATAATTATATCTGTGTACATCTGTATACATATACAGGGTGACAGGTAACTCAAACTATTCCTTGAAGGAGGTTATATTTAGGTCATCAATTATTGCTAAGTAATAGACTTTCGAAAAAGTAATAATTTAACCATGAGAATACCTGTGTTTTAAGCAATCAGGGACTTCTCGTGCAGATTACAAATTATAACAAGCTTACAAGAAAGATTGCGTGTTTTGGTGGCAATATTTGTAGGTACATCAATGAAACCCCGTTCACAACCCTATGCAACCGATAGATATGTTGATAATGTTGAATCCCACAATAGTTATTAGTGTATTAACCGAATAACTTGTACTATTTTTATGGATTTTAAAATGATTAGTTTTCTTCTGAACATATGCGCTTAGAACTTTTTAGACCAAAATAACTCAAATTTTATCAAAACTCGTTTAAGTAACAGTAAATCAGTCTATCAACGGCTTCTGTTAAAGGACCTAAAATATTACTCATTACCTACTCAAAAATAATCCCAGATTCACACAAATCTACAACAAGTGATATATCAAAATAACATGTCTCGAAAAAAAAATCAATATCTAAAATATATCACCACCTTATCACACAGCTGCATACAATGCCAAAAATCTACATCAAATGTTTGACTTCCAAATGTAAGTCTGGGACAAAAAAATCGCATTTCACGTTTGTCTGCGACACGTGTGTGAGGAGGAAAAATAAAGAAAAACGCAAACGTCTAAACGTTAAGCAGCATTTCCATTCATTATTTTAGCAGCAGATTTAAACACATTTAAGCAGCAGCCATTCGTTACGACGTTCGTCGTAAAGTGTGGCCCGACAATACGTAGTAGAGAGGAAGAAGTATAACGTGACGAGAAGTTGAAAAAATAATTATTAACATAGTAATATTGTGATGTAAAAAAAGATAACAACTAATATCATTAAATGAAAGTGTGTTTCTTTGTTTGCCTTTCTTTCCCCGTTTTGTACAACCCACTGTTTTGAGGAAATTTTGCAATAGTATAGCTCTTTCATCAGAGGAACATATAGGCTACCAATGGAGAGAGGTGATAAAGTCAAAGTCAAAATCATTTATTTATTTAGGTCACAAAGTGACGCTTATTAACGTCAAAATTTAAGTTATATATTTTTTTGTATATGTAAATTATAATAAATAAATAAAACGGACTTTTACAATAAGGGTATTTGACTTTTATTGTTATATAGTGTCATCTGAACAAAACATTAGTTTCATCAGTTGTGCACCTACTTTTGTGTCGATCTATAATGTTGCCAAAAAAACGTAAAAAAATGTTTTAAACTATTGTACTCAGCCGCAAACAGTGCGCCTGCACCTTTTTCTAAATTTCAGATTCACGAAACAAAGATACGCGGTACAAATCCTGAAACACAATAAATCCAATCCTACTTGTCCTTCTGTGTCACTTGTATTGTCGCAGACGCAACTAATAATGTATGAGATGATTATACTATCGCATTGTAGAGCGGTGGCCAGACGAATTAGCGAGCCTCCGGACTCTTCTCCCCCTTACAAAGGATTGCTCACCAGGTTTTCGGCTTACGTATTACTTACTTAAAATTTGTGACAGTTTAAAAGTATTGTTGTTTTTGTGCTATTTTTCGAAACATTGCATATGTTTTTGGGATCGTAAATGAAATGTATTGACACTTATTTTACTGCCATACAATAGGTATTATAGTAACTGTGATGATAGGTGTCGATTTACTTTTTGGCCCTGTCTTAATACACTTAGTGTATGCTGGGCTGTCAAAGGTGTATGGTATTTTGAAGACTTAGTATAGTTGCAATTTCGAACTTTACATCGGTTATCCAATTTCTACGAGTACAGTAAGTGATTTCTAGAACTATATTTTCACGTGTTCAGATTAGATTCGATAGTGTGAAACCGTTCTTACTGCCCCAATACACAGCATGCGTGCGGGGCACATGTTGTGAGCGTGCTATTACTGCAACTGTTTGTGTATAACGTATACTTATCTTAATATATAAAATCCTTGCGTTACTGACTGACTGGCAGACACGCTACAGCCGAAACTATTGGGCGCAGGAAGCTGAAATTTGGCATGTATGTTCCTTGGGGATCGTAGAGGTGCACTAAGAAGGGATTTCCCGAAATTCCCCCGGGATCGGCCAAAACGGGTAAATTAAAAAAAAAATGCAGGCGTAGCTGCTGGCGTCCTCTAGTTATGTATATGACGTCACATAGTGAGTATCTTACGCGTCGCTTAAGCGGCCACCTCCCTACCAAGAGCTTCGTTGAGTACTGTGGGTTCGATCCTCATACAACACTGTGATCCACAAATGGTTGTTTCGAGTATGGGTGATATAGTGTCCGTTGGATATTTGAAAAGGATTTATTCCTAGTACAGGTGCAGACTTTTCAGAGAAAATTCTCTTCGCTGGTTCACGATCTCCAATTCCCTAAACAAACATTCACAAAGCTTCCTAATAATCAATCACATCATCGGTCAAATTAATAAAACCAGATGATATCATATCATAAATAAAACATCTTGTCTGTTTGCCGCTCCGTAATAAATATCAAACGTGCCATACATCTATCATATGGAGAAAAACGATTCCTTCTCGAGATAAAATCTGTAACATGCATTCTGCTATGGATTTTCTTTTATCTATAATTATATTGGAACAGCATGGCGAACGTTAGTATTCATCTATAGAGCAAATGCTGCTATAGAGGGGTCGGTTGTATTTGATTTGCAACTGATTTGGAAGTGCCAATGCTCTTAAAGAATATAAAGAAATATATTCATACTCTTTTACCTGCGGTTCCGCGAGGTCAGTTGAGGACAAAAGGTAGCCCATGTGCAATTTCGATGTTAAGGCTATATTACTGCAAAGGTTATCAAAATCGATCCAGTAGTTTTTCCGTAAGAGAGTAACAAATATCCATACTTACATCCATAATACGTTCACATACGTTCATCTGAACACAAACTAGGCAGAGCCAGTATATATATTATATCAATCAGACAACAGCTGATAGACCTACCTAAATACTTCGAAATACATATAACTAGCTTCTGCCTGCTGCTTACACACATGGAAGTCGGTTATGAGAACAAAATGTCTGCCAAAGACCTAAGAACCCGGATGGACTATCGAAATTTGTATAAGGTTAATTATAAGAAATGTTTATCGTTTCTTATAAATAACCGTATACAAATTTCGCAAATTAATTTACAAGATTTGCATTTTTGAAGACAGGATATATGTAAAAAATATTTGGACCGATTTATCATTTTAATAAAATTTCTAGAAGTTTTGTCAGCAAACCTCGACTTATAAACATGCTGATTATAAGTCGCAGCAGAAAGAAATAACAATTGCTTGGAATTAAAAATATTGTTACTTCTTTGTATTCTGTGTGGAAAAGGATTAAGAAGAGGTAATAATAGGTAGAAAATGTCACTACTTCATTTAATATCATTGGTATCGTAAGAGACCATTTAGAGTAACACAGAAAGCAAATAGTAACTATGCAAAGATACTTAATACACATACATACATACATACATAATCTCACGCCTATATCCCCGAAGAGGTAGGTAGATACTCAATTCTCGATAAAACCCAGTAGCAACCTGTCTGGCCAGTATGATATCAGCATCATCATCAGCTTTTAACAGTCCACTGCTGGACTAGGCCCCTCCATTGAAAGGAGGAATTGGCCTACTATACCACGCTGGCCAAACGGGTTGGTATAGGTTTGTATCAAGTTTTCCTTCTCTTACAGAGCTGTTGCTCCCTCTGTCGCCTCTTACGACACCCATGGGATAATATGGGGTGGTGACAATCCGTATTCTTAATAGTAGGTCAAATTCTCCTATTCACTCACAGTGCTACTAAGTAGCAAATAAGGAGAAACTTAGCGCCCAGCAGAGAACTGCGAAAGGCTCTAAAGGAAAATCGTGAAAAATTTTACTTCATTGGGTCGAACGGTGCTTCAGTCACTTCAATGTCAGGGGCTGCAGTGTCCTTTCTCTTTCTTCTCATAAATCTGAAGTTAGGTATAGGACGCATTATTCAAAGCTATTCCTTGCGATTGGGTGACGTACTAGGTAAGTCGTACAATAAAATTCGAAATCAACCTATTAAAAAATTATAATTATATTGTACCTATTATTACATTCGATTAATAACTAAATCGACATCTATTTTCCAATCATCATCACCCTCGCCCTAGCGTTATCCCGGTTGCATCCCTTGGAGCCTGAGGTACGTTTACTGGTTTAACCAGATTTTCTTTTTTCCTGTATATATAATTCTGTATTATTTTACAATAATGATAACATCATAACTTTGCACGAACGAGATCGATTTCAGATACAGTACATAGTCCAATGCGAAGCTTTTGCGATCAGTGAGGATAACCGTAAAGCGTGAGTTCCACGGCGAACCGTAAATGAATCGTAAAATACGCTGATGCCGAATTTGTTCGGTTTTATTAGGCTTTTAGCCTAATCAGTTTCTCTTGGTACACGTGGTATAAGTATCACATGTGTCCAGTCTTCAAGCAAATAATATCATGCAAAGCTAATCAAAGTTCTGGAGGTAAAACGAGATAATCCAATTTATCTAATCAGATAAGAAGGGATGAACAGTTAATATAAATTTTATATCAAGATATGTTGCATGATTTAGATCAGTGTCAGTATATTCAAGGTTAATGCACTATTGACTCCCGTAACGACTGGCAAAGATCTTCATCACAGCCGTGGCCGACGACATAACGTGTTAACATTGGCATGGGGATAGTCATGTCAGCCCAGAGACGTCTACTGCTGGACATAGGCCTACCCCAAGGATCTCCACACAGACCGATTTTGAGCCGCCCGCATCCAACCGCTTCCCGCGATCTTAACCAGATCGTCGGTCCACCTTGTGGGAGGCCTACCCCTGCTGCGTCGTCTGGTACGTGGTCGCCACTCTAGAACCCGCCTGCCACAACGGCCATCGGTTCTTCGCGCTATGTGCTCTGCCCATTGCCACTTCAGCCTGGCTATTCGGAGTGTTATGTCGGTAACTTATGTTCTCCTGCGGATCTTCTCATTTCTGATTCGATCTTGCAGGGAAACTCCGAGCATAGCTCTCTCCATCACCCTATGAGTGACCCCGAGCTTTCGGATAAGGCCCATAGTTAGCGACCACGTCTCAGCGCCGTAGAATATCACTGGCAACACACACTGGTCAAAGACTTTCGTCTCGAGACACTGCGGGATATTGGACGTGAAGATTTGTAACTTCCCGAATTCCATGGGGATAGTGATAATTGACAATTATTTAACACTCATAAATTCATAAAGTCAAGCACTGTCTGCTGAACCCGAAACCCGCTGTATTCCAGTCTGTTCGTATCTTTCATTCATTCTTTTGATTCCACTAAGCTATCACTGCCTTTTTATGCATCGTGAAAATTTTTAAGTATTAAAAAGTCAGTCATCAGAAAAGAAGTATAAATCTCCCTGCTTCACAATATTGTGCTTACATCCCTAATTTTGTATTTTTGGTTCCCAATTAACAGTTTTTAATTATAAATACAAACTTTCAAGGATTAAAGGTAGAAAAGCCTTGCTGATTTTAGCATGAATGGGCCGGCTCGACCGGGGAAGTACTACCCTCTCACAGAAAATCGACGTAAAGTAACAGTACCTAAACTGTTGCATTTCGTTCGGTGAGTGAGAGTGCCGGAGGCCCTATCTCCTATCCCTTCTCCCTGATCCCACTCCTTATTCTATCCCTTTTCCCAACCCCAAGGGGCGGCAACGCACTTGTGACTCCTGCGGTGTTGCTTGTGTCCATGGGCGGCGGTAATTGCTTACCATCAGGCAATCCGTCTGCTCGTTTGCCGCCCATAACCATAAAAAAAACGGAAACAAGGATGTGTTGAAAGCAAACATCGTTATCGATTTAGGGATGGGCATGTTTTTATTATTCTTAGTTTTACGGTTTTAACACCTGTTTACGGTTTTATTGGTAGGTTCAATTAAGCTGTCGGTTTGATACACAAGTGTTAACACAAGAATGGATATTTGTTCTCAAGTTCTTTAATATGTAAACTCTTGATACACTTTTTATTTATTTATAGTGGCAAATGTACCGAGTGCCACACCATTCCCATTCATGTATTAAATGAACACAGACCATTTTTTTATTGTTCTTTAAAGTCAATCACTCTCCTCATAACATCTTAATCATATTGTTCCATCAAATCTTAATCCAACCCCATGTGGTGACGGATTAAGAATAAAGAGTGTCACTATCCCATTTCATATCGTAAGAGGCGACTAAGACAAATACACGAAGCCACAGTATCATTGGCAAAGGACGGAAAACTCGATCATTGATGTGCCAATAGAAGGACTTGTCCAACTATTGACTAATAGTTGGTCAAATCCTTGTATTGACACATCAATGCTATTGCGACTCAAAAAAGAGAGGGCTTACGTCCAGCAGTGGACCGAATGGCTGTATAGTGAATATTGCACCACAATAATATTCAGTCAAGTGCTCGTAGTGTCAAGCACGATGTTGGAATTGATACCTTAACTTAAGAAGTTCTACCGGCATGCTTTCTTGAGGAAGCATAGCATTCAAACGACGTAAGGGTATTTAGACTTATTTTGTCGATCGCAACACGCAATGTAGCAGAAATTCGAACTAATTTGCGACCGTCATGTATCAAATTGCTATAAATATTTCATTGAATTCGACTCTAACTTTATTAAAATTTTAGGCAAAAACGTAAAACTGATTCTGTTACAAGTGTAATTCGTTTCCGTAAAATTGAAATTTAATCTAAAAATAGTGGATAGCTATTACTAAGAGCAAAAATTAAGCAATATTATCTAGTATGATAATTCTGAATACATTTTATTCTAAACTGTACTGTATCCGTTAATTTTAAGCTCTTTAACGTCTTTTACATGTCTATTGATAAATTATACCCAGATACAAAACAAAAAAGCACAAATATATTTATGTCCATGGTGGACATCGAACCCACAGCCTTTGGCTCAGCATTCACAAAACATTAGGCTAACAGGCCAATAATAATTTCATCAATTAATTATTTCTGTCTGTTCAGGTTTTGAGTTAAACAACTAACGGATGGATATGCAAAGTTTCTAAGGAACCCTACTTCGAACAAAAAGGTAGTTTCACCTTGAAATATTTATTTAAAACTTATTTTAAATTGTCTTTCGGAATATATACTACGTACCTTTGTTTGGAGTTACCGATATTTCGGCACTGTTGCAAGCGCCATGTTCACGGATGTACTCAGTACATCCAATATCATCCAATCCAATCCAGACAATTTAAAATAAGTATAAATGACCACGAAAGTTTAAATTTATTTAAAGCATTTATTTTCTTAACTTGATCTTACAATGAAAACAATTTGACAGGCTTTTCAGTATGAAAAGCCTGTCAATCCGTCATTTTTCACGTTCTGTTAT
Source organism: Euclidia mi (assembly GCA_944739405.2). Taxonomy (NCBI): domain Eukaryota; kingdom Metazoa; phylum Arthropoda; class Insecta; order Lepidoptera; family Erebidae; genus Euclidia; species Euclidia mi. The sequence continues at coordinate 24,226,670 of OX123205.2, forward strand.
TCTTTTTTATGGATCCCCTATTTCTTAGTTCCACAGTTGTTTAATTTTAAACAAAAGAAATTTTGCTGTATGAATTTTACGAGATTTATTTTTTTAAACAATGATTAAAGTTAACGTAAAGTGAAATATAACTATGGTGGAGAACAATATCAAATTTTATGTATACCTAGCTGCTGCCCGCGACGTCGTCTGCGTGAACGCTATTCAGCACCAAATTATTAAATAAATACCTACGATTATGCCTTTTAAAATAACATTCATTTACCCGTTTCTTCTTTACATTCCATATCTACAGAATTAATGGTGATTCTGCTGAATTAAGTCATAAGTTGTGACTGAAGCAGATGGAGAAAATAAGGAATACAGAATAGGGTAAAAATACATACTTATAGGACTTCTCGATAAACAACATTAGTGGTTTGGCTCTCCGCAGCCTAAATGAGAGTCTGTGCGAGTAAAGAGAGAACTGTTGACGCAGGAGCAAGCAACGTACAGGACACCCGCTGCCCTCAGAGTCTGCCGCTGTGACTTATTGATGGTCATCGCGAACCACACACTCACGGGGAACTGTATGCGCTTGAACGAGAACGTGAAGTTATGAGGTATGAGAGGAATGCGTGGTAAAAATACTGCCTCGCCGACGCCACAACCCGAAAGAATTTTCGCCTTGAAGCGAGATGAATTTAAGGCGGGTCACGTTACACAACTTCGGAAGAGATAGGTTCCGAAGAAGCATAATCGGGACACCGACCTTCAGCTTGATGGTATGCGCTGGAAGATCACTTGCTGACAGGGAGTTCAGAAATTCCACGGGATAATGTGTGGCGTCATCTTGCTCGACAACAGTGTTTATAGAGGTGTAGACCACTTCAATCCCCTCAATGTCCGAGAGAATGCATCCGTTAATTGCTACAGCCTGATCATTTTTGGGCATCAAAATAGCCCGCTCACACACTCAAGAATTCTGCTATTACGGTATATAACTGTATACTTCTAAGATGGATACAACTCTACTGAGAGACTCTGGAAGCAGCACGTGTCCACCTCTCTCCTCTGGTAGAGTGCCTTCGCCAAGACTTAGAAGGACATCGGAGAATTGTTGAGCACGTGCATTGACGCCGAGCCGAGCTCTCATATTAATGGTCAAGCACAGCGTACGAACTCGTGACCACAACAAAGATCATTTCAACGAAGCGCTCACCTCGTCAGCCCTCGATCCCCGCGTCACTACGGGAAGCGTTTGTCGGTAATCGTCACTGAACAGAACTGTGACCAACCGTCAAATGCTTGTTCCTGCGGATGTTCTGCAGGGTTCTGTCCACGGCTTCAACTGCCTTCCTATTGGTCATCGTACGCTCATCCCATACGATCAGAGAACAATCCTTGAGCACGTTTTCCTTATCACTGTTACGTGACACACCACAAACGGGTGTTACGGCGCTCTCTAAATCGATGGGAAATTTAAACATGGCATGTGCTGTCTTGCCACCCGGAAGCAGTGTGGCAGGGATTGTCGACGATGCTGCAGCAATGGCAATTTTGCCTTGCCTCCTGTCCTCTGCAAGTATGCCAGAAGTAACAAATGTTTTTCCTGTTCCACCAGGAGCATCCAAGAAAAACATTTTAGCCTGGCTTTGCCCAACTCTTTCAAGGACGGTGTCATAAAATTTGTATGTGGTCATTTCAAATTGCCTGAGCGTTATACTCCCAATTTTCACGGTCTTGATGCGGTGATGATTGGGACGCTGGTAACCAATATTTGACCAGTGGATTTCCACCGATAGAAATGACCACGTCTTGAAGTGAACTGAGACAGGTGTTCAGCACGCGGTCATCAGTTACTTCGACTTCGTGTCCAGTAGCACGTCTCAAAGCTCGTAGAAAATCTTCAGACAGATGATGGCGATACTTCTCCCACAAAGCTACCGGGATCGCGACTCCACAAAACACCAAGATGACGTCAAACAGATGACGCATGCGGCTGGGACTGTGACTTACGCTCGCCTCCGCGAGGGTGTCATCCCAGTATTGGTCACCGTCGAGAAAGTGACGTATAACGCAGGCTGTGCGGTAACTGGGAAACTCCACGCCATCAAATGTCCTCAGAAAGGCGAGAGACGTTGGGCCTCGGACCTTGTGAAGTAACAACCGCAGAAAATAGCATTCGACATTATTTGTGTGTACGGTATAAACTCTACAAATTGCGGTGTCCTTGAAACTTCCCGGAAAACCTTCCGCAGCACCTCCTCGTCGACGTCGGTTAAATACACCCTTTTGCTTGTCGTACGTGTAATATGAATGAATCTCGTCATACGTAAGGGACCTCCCAAACTGGTCGACTTCACAGAGCCTGAAAAATGCCAAGAGAGTTGTTTGATGCGGATTTTCCAAGCGATCAGCAACGCTGTCGGGATCAAAATATATGCGCTGGCCGTTCTCTAGGTGGACGTGTAAATGCATGATAGTAGGATGCTTGTAATGTATAGAGAACACCAGTATCCGCCAAACCGCTTCAGACGTAACAATAAAATAAATGGCTGTGTGTGAGTAAAAAAATCTAGCTAGTTCCACATCTCACTGATGTTTATATATAGTTTATCCAAACACAGGTACGTGGTATATATCCCGAAAGACAATTTAAAGCAAGTTTATATGTGACATGAAAATATATTAATTAAGAAGCAATAATTACACCAATGTGACCAAAATGTTTATTTTGTACTAACTCTATTATTATGGCTGTGTTCTGTGCTGTAAAAAATAAGCATGTCTTATCTTTAAGATATATATATATATGGCATGCTTAATTTTCCTCTTACTTCGTTATATAGCTCAAATTGCTTACAGCAATAGCGTGCCGCTTTCAAGATTTTTTTTTTTAATAAATCTATGCAGTTCTTTTTGAGTTCAGTTTGTATTTACTTTTAGAATAAGAGTACGTCAACATCACTTACGTGTCTACTGACGAAAGATATTGAAATTATTGTGATATTATAATGTATATAATTTGTTATTATATAATTGCGTATGCGGAGCGATTTTATTATAATGGTAAAAGTAACTGTGCTCCGGACTCTGGTAGACGACGCTTGCTTGACAAGACAATTGACATTCATGACAGATGGAATCTTTCAATCTTTGGCCTATATTGAAACGTCAGTCTGTCAAGTACAAGTAGCGTTCGGAAACAAATTACTCTTTGCTATTTTTATTTTTTATTTTTATTTTGATGTAACGGAGGCATGTATTGTGTATTGTATATAATAATATATATATTATAAAACTTAATAATAATATGTACACTATATACGTATATATTTGTATATAATTTTGTGTATATATATATTAATTTGTCGTTATTATATTTTATTTATTTAAAGGTAAATTTAATCTTATATAATTATAATTGCATATAGGTCTGCGAGAATATCAGCGTTGTAGTTTTATAACTGCAACAATAGCTGACGCAGTCGCCTAATTTGTTCTTCACATACCGCCTTCTGTAAATTTAAGTAAGAAAATGTATTTTAAGTTTTGGAGAAGCAAATAAAATATTTTTTGTTTTTTTTTTTTGTTTTTTATTTACATACTGACGAATTTAATGAATTTTATAAGACATAGATGAAGCAGCTTAAAACTTATATAAACACATTTTTTTTAATTGTCTTGATAGATAGATAGATAGATATACTCTATATTGTACACCAAATAATATTTAACAGTACACATTTTGTGAATTGGCTTATACTACAGCATGTACAAATGGCGGCCTTATCGCTAAAAGCGATCTCTTCCAGTCAACCTTTGTATGGACAGAAATGATGTAAGCAATCAAATGTGGCGATGGTAGTTAATTAACTAAATAATTTCAACTAATAGTCTTGCTCATCTCTGAAACGAATTAACAATACAATTTTAAAGAAGAAAATGCACAACTCCATCTATGACTTTTGAAAACAACTATTAACCTTGCCAACATGATCAAATTTAAATTATTTATATCCAAAAAGGGATTACACATGTAATTCGACTTGATGTTTTTGAACTCTCTTAGATGGCGCTGCTTTAAAATGGTCTTAATACTACTATATTCATTTAATTATGTTTATTGGCCTAAGTTACTTATATTGCGTGATTTTATAGTGTGAAGCTAGCTTATTATAGCATTGTTAACATAATAACAACATTCAAATATGCGTCGTTAGATTACACGTTGTTACAGAATGCGTTGAAGAAATAAAGGTTCACTGCTCGTTTCCCGTAGGTGATAGCGTAATAATATGTAGCCTATATGTTGACCCGACATTCTTATAATATTCGTGCCAAATTTGAAGTAAATCCATGCAGTACTTTTTGAGTTTATCCCGGACAGACAAACAGACAAAAATTCTAAATACTATATTTTTGGCTTCGGTATCGATTGTAGATCACACCCCAAGTATTGTTTAAAAAAATATTCAATGTACAGTTTTGACTTTTCTACCATTTTATTATATGTATAGATTTGTGATATTGTATGTGTTTTGATAGTTCATCAATAAATACATCTAATAGTTATATGAATAAAATTAAAGTAACTGTCTGTGATTTCAGAATAACCAATTATTTACCTGATCATTGCAGCATTGAGACGTTCTCCGCTGGACAAAGCAACCCTAAGGCTCACCACACATACCAATCTTGAGCCTGATACCAATATATAATCAACAAACTGCCAATGTATTTAAAACCTATGATTGTAAAATTATCTAACTGCCGGGTCTTCTTTTTCTTCTTAGCGTGTCGATGGCAATCTAAATCGAATAAGCCCAAAACTTAGCTGGTATGTATTTTCAGTAGCGTACATAAGTCCCTGTTACGGTATTAGGATTTAGGACACGCAGGACAAGATAGTAAGTGTCCTGTTGTTTGTGAAACAGCATCACTCTTGAAATTCAGATTTGAATTTGTTTATTAATTCCGGCCTAAGCGAGTTTTCTTTGCTTCAGCCAACCGGTGTCCCAAGTTTTTTTTAAGACTTCCATGTCAGTCAAGGCAGCCCATGTCCAGGTGGAGGATTTTCAGCAAGCGGGTCTAATGGAGGTAAGTGAGGTAAACGGGTAAGAAAGCACTGTCCCGCCACAGTCTACACCTTGCCTGCGTTCGGTCTTCATTGTCGGGTAATAGAGAACTATATGATTCTTGTCCTGGGACATGAACTCGGACCGATGGCTTTACGCCCTGTTATTGATGTAAATCTCACAACAAGCAGTCACCTATCCAAGTAGTAACCTGTACTAGCGTTGCTTTACTTTACCAATCTAATACAAATGACTAGTCAATATACGCTACGAAAATGTTGTAGAACTCATTTTAAGAACTCTTTTTGTACATGTTTTCACATCTGCTGTTTCCAATTTGCATTGTAATTTAACAGTATTTTAATATCTGTTCATTTTAATTTGCCCTTTAAACATCTTTATCTTAGACTTTTGAAGAATATAAGAAAAAAAGTAAACAATAATTAATCAAAAGTTCTTCAAGAAACATTTGAACGTGTTGATAAAACTATATAGATAGAACGAAATAAGTTTTATTAAACGCTCTGGTGAAAAACTGCCGAATAAATCTTGTTATCTTGCCATTGGACGTTATCAAATCTATTGCGTATTTTCTAAAATTATATTATGCTATCTACTTTAAAAGAAATATAAAATTTCGAAGCAATCTATCAAGACTTCTAGGTCGTGACTAAAATATCACCTTTATGAAACAATTGTACAGGTATTAAAAGTCAACTGATTTACTATTCATCATCATCATCATCATAATCGTGCTAGCGTTATTCCAGTTGCTTTCTAATCGAACCAGAAATGACAGAATATTAGCTCAGACCACCGAAACCCAAAGGTATGGAAATATTCCATTGTAAACATTTAATTACCAGGCATAAAGAACACCCAGACTCGAAACAACAATATTTGGATCACACTAAGGTAGCTTGTACCGTAATAGGATGGAATATATAAACCATAGTTTTATGGTATTATTTATGGCATAGTACTAATCAGCAAGACGGCCGCTTGAAGCACTGCTCTATCATTGCAGTCCAAAACATATACAGGACATGTGTTTCTATATAATTCATCCTTAATGTGGTGGACGTTAATATTTTTCACAATCAGATGATGTTCAACATCGCTAAAGTACCTAGTAAATCATTTTATGAGCAAGTCTTTTAGATAAGTACGTTTCTGAAATTCATCTGCAATCGCATTTATTTCATACCTATCTCTGATATTTTAATTCTGCAGAAAACCAACTCACAAACACCAGCCGAAAAGTTTTCTCAGTAAAAGGTCTCTGACCTTTCGACCAGCCAAATCTATTTTAGAAAGAAAACATTTGTGACTCCATGTCCAATAGTATTAGACTTTTTAGCAGACTTAAAACGATTTAAAAAACAAAATTATTTATTCCACATACTTGAGAAAATGGTGTTTATCTCTAGAAGATGCTTCGAGATGCATTGCCACTCTAAATGCTAAGTAATCTTCAATATGCGATAAATATCTAATGGCTCTCGATCTTTGTTCGGCTCTTTGGCAAGGTTTCTTTTTAGGATTCCGTACTATTTAAAATCAACGAAACAGTACCTATTCTGATGCATTTTGTTCAGTGTGTGAGAGTAGCGGAGACCCAATCCCCTTTTCTTTCATCCCCATCCCAAACCTCCTCTATTCCTTTTCCCAACCTAAAGGGCGGGAACGCACTTGAGACTCTGCTTGCGTTAATGGGCGGCGGTAATCGTTTACCATCAGACGATTTTTCTGCTCGTTTGCTATTTAACTTTACACATATTGAATTGGAAAATTAGCATTTGTAATTAAATCATTAAAAATGTCTTCAAAATATGATGAAATTAATAATTAAAGCTACTAACTAGCTTAAGAGCGGTATCATTTAAATGTGCTTCATGTGCATTTTCAAATCATATTTATTTATTTTTCTATGACGCAAACTGTTAACTTAGTTTATGCTTAACGATTGAACTTGTCAAACTTTGTAAGATAGCAAATTGAAAACATTTTTACCATTGAATCTGGCTTTAATGATATATCTTGGATAACAATACGGAATCTTCCTAGAGCAAACCTGGCTCGCACTTAACCAATTCTATTCTCACTGACGAGCAAGAAATTAACTTTAATTTAGAGAATTATTTTTTCGTTTCGACGAAACAATTCGCCGTCGTTTGCCGTTGTTTTTTATTTAGATTTACTAATTAAGTTTGATTACGAAAACGTTTTTGGTTTAATTTTGTGGCAAACTAATGCGATTTTATGAAGCTTATGTCCTTGGTTGGAATTGTATTGACATTTAACATGAAATGGCGAATATTTCGTGAGTATTGTAAGGCATGGTGGTTTCAGCGATCGTCTTTTAGCACACCGCTGTTGTGAGCCGATCCCCACTCGAGACAACACTTTGTGATACACAATTTGTAGTTTCAAGTCAGGGTGTATTTTGTGTCCGTTGATTTTTGTAAATTTTGTGGATCCCACAAATTTTCGTGTGGTAATAGAACCCACTACATTAGTGTTAACAATGTTAAAGGCTGCGGAAACCGTTTTGCGTATCGGTGCATTTAAATTCCTAACAATAAGTCCAGAATATTGCTAGAATCTGAGGCAGGTTTACTCAGAACGTACCTATACTTGAATTACGTACTAAAGCTCAGAAAATATTGTATTTGCATCGATAGCCCAAAAAAGATTTATTGATTTTAACAGTTTGTTTTTCTTTTTTAGCAAGATGGTATCAAGTTAAGTACAGTTTGTGGCAATATGTTAGAGATTACTAATTATCCAAAAATATTTGTAAAAACCAGGCTGATTACTAAAAAAAATTGTTTGTACATATATATTTTTATAAGAAACCTGTCCATATTTTCTTTTAAATTTTAAACTTTGATTTTGTTTGGCTGGAATAACTTGACAATATATTTATATTGTGTTTACAATATCAAACAATATGTTCAACCATAGTTCTGTATTTTCATAAGCGAATTCGATTTATTTCAAAATTATTTTTCATGCAGTGTTTAAGTACACGAACTCGTATCTGAAGTTTAAGGATTGAGGTGTCAGTTGCGCAAAAACACTATTAAGAAACTTGTATCATTACATAATACCTCCGGCCGGACTAGGCTAGCACAAGATCGAGGGAAATGGCAATTTGTTCAGCAGTGGCCACAGTCGGGCTGTGGATGATGATGACGAAGTAGGGACTTGTCATATTAGCTTTTTAAATTTTATTAATTAGTCTTTTTGCACACCGCTACTTAAGACAAACTTCTGCCAGCTTATTTGATAATAAATTACCTTTTTAATCGATACCGAAACGCAGGCTACTAAAGCTTTCGAAAAATATTTTAATATAGAAAATTGAATGTTTTTGTACGTGTACTATACACGTGATGTTTAAAATGAAGTACCACAGCAGCTTTTTTAAAACGGGCATTATAATTAGAACTTTTTAGACGCCACCGAGATCGGGTTGTGTGCTTGGTTGCATAACTTTATCAAATGTATTGAGTTCGATTGCTACACAAGACACTTTGCAATCTACAGCATTTTGCAGTCAACTCCTTAATATAATAATAACAATATAATATTCTACCACATTCACACAACACCATCTAGTCCCAACCTAAGCAGAGCTTGCACAATGGGTATTAGACAATGGATAAACATACTTATATACTTTTTTCCGTAAATACATACATATTATACACAGACACACCCAGACCAAGACAAACATCCATGTTCATGCACACAAATGTTTGACTTGAGCGGGAATCGAACCCGCGACCTTCGACTTAGCAGTCGCTTACACTCCCGCTACGCCAACCGGCAAACTTCTTAACTTTAGCCTGTCCTAATTTGCCTCAAAGTAGCACTTTGAGTCGTTAGGAGAATTTTGGTAACTATTCCACAGGGTTTCATGTCGTATTTCTATCTCTTCGCAAATATACTATATGCTTCGTGTATTTTCTTAAGTAGTCTCGTACGACACCCACGGTATGAAATGGTTTAGTGACATCTTCTATTCTTTATCTGTCAACTCACCACACGGACGCTTTGTACGGTTTGCAAATAGTTTTTACGTATTTGGCTCTTGTGACCGTTAATTTCATGCGTATCAAGGTCATAGGAAACTGGATTTATAATACATCTAGGTTCTGATGAACCTGAACATTCACTTATCGAGCATTCGCCGTTTTTAAATTGATCACACTGAACTATTAACATTTTTATGATCTGCCAGGCGAACATGCCATAGACGACTAAAAGCTCGAAGCAAATTTAGTGTCCTTTCGCTAGAATGCTCACCAGAACGCCCAATAGAAAGACAAGCCATCGTTTGTTTATCTGTTAAAAACCATTCGAAAGAATGATCCATACCAATGAATGCTCACGTTTATCAGCACCATAGTGCGACCGAGGAAAAAAAACAAAACCACTTAACTAATCTGAAAACTGTCACAAAACATTTCATACTAAGCCATACGTGGAGTATGACTTAGTAAGAAATGTTAAAAAGCCATACTCCACTTTGACATCTTGATTCAAACTTAATTCATATTTAGTTTCGATTTACGACAATTTTACAATTTAGGTCTCAGCTATAATGGGACGTTAAATTAATTACGGGTTTTTACGATGTACCGCTGACAAACAATAAAAATATTTAAAGCGGTATAGTTTGTCTTCACGTTGTTAGTGGTTGATATCTTATATGAGATGTTATTTTGTATTGTAGTACATTTAAGTATTAAGTCTTGTTTCGTCTTGCTATTATTGAACTGGTTATTTCAATTTGAACAAGTTCGCACGTATTTAGCATTTTTTTAATCTACGTGGCAGTCGGAGGCTATCACCACTAAGCTATCGCTGCCTAACAAGGTTTCAATCAGTTTGGACCACGAAAAATGTTTAATCATTTGAGTATAAAATGGCTTCATAGCCCAATACACTTTCTTGATATTTAAGCATTGAATTTAGTACTGTATTTTTTATGTCACCGACCCAAATTATATTCCAAAGATGAAAATACAAATTAATTAAAAATTAGATAGACGATATTTTGATAATACAATATTTTTATATAAGTAGAATGCACAGCTAATGTAATCAATGTATTATGCGCCTTAAAATATTGTTTTCTTTGCAAATATTTCTTTTTTAAAAACATAATTCATGAATTCCGTAACGACGGTGGCTTTATGCCAGATTTTTCAATAACTTTATGCAATAATGAAACTATTTAAAAAAAGGTAGGATTTGGATGTAGCCAGGTATTATAAAAAAAGAAGGTTGCTGACATACTTCCTGTAATGTTACGGTGGCTATATCCTTGGAATGCAAAATAATTACCTTCGATGAATAAATTTCTAGCTGCTTCGCGGCTTTTTATGGAGTTTTTAATCTACATATTTTTGTTTTATCTATACTTATAATAAAACTGTAGAGCGGTCAATTCTGTTCGTTGAATCATCATCATCATCATCATATCAGCCAAACGACGGCTAATTTTGAATATATATTCGTTGAATATATATTCAAAATTAATATTTGAGGATGAATGGTGGTCGATACTGATGCCAAAAATGCAATCAGTAATTTTTTTGTCTGTCTGTCTGTCTGTCGGTCTGTCTGTATGTGCACGCATGGGTCAAAAACTACTGAAGGGATTTTAACCAAACTTGGTACGATTGTAGTCCATACTCCTGGGCAGGTTATAGGCTATTTATCATAACGCTAAGACACATAGGAGCTGAGCAGTGACGATAAATTTGAAGCAAGTCGGATGAAAATGCGCTTTCGAGCTCTTATCCTCGAAGATGATGGTCTTCAAAAAACAGTCTTTAATAGTAAATATCTATCTTTTATAAATTAGCCACAATCACGTGTTTAATCGTTAGGCATTTCTTCAAAATGTACTAAATACATAAATATAATGTATTCCACATAGATATATCTTTATCTAACTCCCATATTCAAAAAGTACACTTTAATATGTATATTCCATAAAAAAAAATATAGAAATCTCGCCGCGCCAGTATGGGTACAGCTATACGGTTGATTTTTGTTTAACGCGCCCAATTTAAATTCAGCTTAAATCTGTATGATTAATTATATTAAATAGGTTTCAGCTTAGGCTGGACGTATTCGCACATGTATATGTAAACAGCTCGCAAAGTGGCGAGTCATTTCATTTTACTAGATGGGGATAAACACTGGGATGACATTATCTGAAGCAAGTATAAGTAAAAGTCCTCATCGATTACGCCATGGGTTTGAGATGCTGCTTAGTTATGGCATAAATATGAAGACAAATTGGCTGAGGATATTTTTAGGTTCCCACAGTTCCCACAACCGTTGCTTGACTGTCAAGCAACGGTTTATTACATTGTTTCATAATGTTTGTATTATTATGTCTACACATATCTTTCCTATTACTCAATATAGTCTGCCCGAACCATCATTTGCTGGTGTATGTATGAATAAAGATTACGCCATACACTAAATAAACTATTACCCATTAGAATTAGAACTAGACGAAATCCTGTAAAATTATGTCTCGAGACCTACTGAAGAACATCGTTTAATATAATTGTGATCGGGTGTGTTGAAGCGTGGATAGTGATTTGGGAAAAACACTATTTGTAGATGCTCCGGGTGGAACGGGAAGACTTTTCCTACCAAGGTGATTTCGGCAAAGGTACGAAGGTAAAGTAAGATTGCGCTTGCTGTTGCTTCATCGGGAACTAGAGGATGATCGCAGCTATACCCGCTCATTTTTATTAATTTTACAATTTCTTCCCGATTCCATGGAAAATTTGAGAAATCCTTTCATAGTACAAGCGGCTGGTCGCCAAGCAAAATATATGTCAACTTAAAATTAAAAAAGTAAGAAATGTTGTTAGCCGTGTGGTTGACGGCATAGAATACAAGTGTCACCACCCCCTATCTTCCCGTGGTTGTCGTAAGAGGCGACTAAGGGATAACACGATGCAAATACCATCTTTGCGTAGAGACGGAAAACTCAACATCAAACCCTATACGACTGCCTCGTTGGTCTCGCGGCATAAATGTGCGCGTGGGATCGGGAGGTCCCGGGTTCGATGCCTGGGTCGGGCAGTGTTATTGGGTTTTTCTGTCACGAAATTCTCAGTAGCAGCACGGAGTCTGGAAATGTGCCCGGTACGGCAATAGGCTCGCCCCTAATTACGTGGGACTAAAGTATATCAGGCGAAAAGTGGGTGTAGAAATACACCTCTGCCTACCCCTTCGGGGATAAAAGGCGTGACGTTATGTATGTATGTAAGAAATGTTGTCTTCCTGCAACCAATAGGTAGTTTTGGCTGCGCATTGTCGGTCAGTCAATCAGTAACGCAATGATTTAATATATACAGACAGGAAATAGCCTCATTATTGCAAGGATGAATAATTAAATCAAGAGTGAGTCGGACTCGCCCATGAAAGGTTCTGTGATAGAGGTATACACTAAACATACCCATTATCTTCACCTAACCATATACCACTATCACTTTTTCACCGGTACAAACTACCTAGTTTTTCATAATGTTTGTATTAACGACCAAGTTATATTTGCGCTTTTTGAATGTAAAGGCTGCTGACCACATATCGTTGAAACTAATTTTTGTAGGAAGTTTTTATTACGATCTACAGCATATCTTTTTTTTAGATTTGTCACTCTATTACTTCAAAAGTTTGAGGATGGAGGGGCCGGGGAACGATACTCATTTAACCACTTTGGAAGCGTCTATCTTGAAGGGTTCCTGAAATTATCAATTTCTCAAAGTCAATCGTTTGACTTTGAGAAATTGATAATTTCAGGAACCCTAAAGTTATTTTTAAATACATAGACGTGAAAATATTTTTACAATGCGGCATGCATTGTAAAAATATTTTCACGTCAGCTCCATGTATGGAGAGGACCCCTTAATTGCCATTCCTTTTTTATGTATAAAAGTCGGGCAGCGGTTCACAGAATACATCTTTATAAAAATATTAAATGATATAGTCTTAATGGTTTCGGTATAAGAGCGCTGTGAAGTACAGACAGACAGACAGATATGGCGAATCTATCAGTGTGCCGAATTTTGCCATTTTCGGATAAAGAATCCTAAAAAGTGCCTACCTACAATGTTTAAAATTCCGATTGACTTGGACCACGCAGAGTTCTGTTTGTTATACCTCTAAAATCAGTGACAAAGCTAAGATTTAACGTTATTGTCATCTTATCATATGAGATGAATATACGATGGCAAACCGTGAAACTGTCTAAGCATGTAGATCGCAAACCAAGGGAAATCAAGGAAAATGACGAACTCATAGGCGGTATAACAGTACTTTTTCGTGGCGATTTTCGTTACACTCTGTCTGTTATACCACCATACAATATGAGTCAAGAGCTGATGAAATTAGAGTCTGTTTAAAGAGTTCATAACTATGCGATTTTGTTATCGCTATGCATTTGACATTAAATATGCGAGCGCGATTATGAGGCAACAAACATTCACAGGAATTCTCTGATCTTTTACTCGCGATTGGTAACTTCGCGAAACTTAAACCTACATGTCTGAGAGTTTTCCACAATGCTCTCAAAAGAAGTCTGAAGTCTGCCAAACTGCACTCAGCGAGCGTATTAGGCTATGTAGCGGGCTCATGATGGTAATTACTTGTATTGCAATTTATCTGAAAAATAAATTATTATTCATTAAATGTTGCTCATATTAAATACTTGTCATTTTGTTTTGACTTGCCTCGTGGAAATCAACGAAATCTACTAAAACCATCCATCTACCGAATAACTTGTTTATTTTCATAAGGAAAGTAATTCTTGGGAATTGTTTATAATAAGATGTCTAATTTAGCACTTTAGAAAAAACGTTAACCTTTTGTTAATTAGTCTCTATTCATTACTTTATTTTGTTTTAAGAGTTCCGTTCCGCCTTCGCTTTCCGGCCGTCAGTCTGTCTCCATCCGTATATCCGTCTGTCTGTCTGTATCCTATGAGCCGTAATCGATAAGGTAGGTACTATTATGTTGCTGTTTCTTTGGGGTGAAAAAAGACAAGTGAAGCCGTGGCCCGAGCTCGTCATCATCATCTTAACATTATTTCGTTTGCATCCAAGAAAACCTTAGAGATCGAGGCCTTTTATCTTGAGCATCATTGTACTATCCGAGGCCCGAGGCAAGCGGTAATGACTAATTCAAAACGCACATAATACTTGCATTCAGAAAAATGTCTCACGCTGGAATCGATTCCCGTATACTCACGCATCATAACCAATTGTGCCAAAACTCCTCATTAAATATAACCGGAATGAATCCCAAAAAAATTACGGACATTTAAACGTTGTAATAAATTGCAGTATGCTTCCAAAAAAGTTTCGTAAATAACACGAAAATTGAGTTATAAAGTTGGGATGTTGCGAAAAAAATTAAAAAGAGTACCGAAAACAAGAAGTAATAACGCGGGATTTATGAGTGCACGTCGGTTTTGCGTAGCAGTGGACCGGTTGATATGTTATTGACTCATCTTGATGTGCGTAATAAACTTATAGAGATTATATAGATATACTCAAACAATTTGCATGAGAGCCAACAAAAAGTGCACACTTTTTTTATCTGCAGTGTACAGATTGTTATATTTGCATATTAAATTGTGTATGTTTTATTGATGTTAAATATAGGCTTTATTAGGATTGCCTGTTTTTCTAACATCTAATGTGCTGTGAAATATTTGTTGTAAATTTTTATTAAAATCAACAGAATCTAAATATATATAAAACTCAAAGGTGACTGACTGACATAGTGATATATCAACGCACAGCCTAAACCACTGGAGGGATCGGGCTGAAATTTGGCATGCAGGTAGATGTTATGACGTAGGCATCTGTTACGAAAGGATTTTGATAAATTCTACCCTCAAAAAATAGGGGATGAAAGTTTGTATGAAACTGTCAATTTTAAACCCATCGGGATGAGACTGTGATGTATATAGCAACTATGACGTAGGCATCCCCTAAGAAAGGATTTTGATAAATTTCACCCCTAAGGGGATAAAACAGGGGATGAAAGTTTGTATAAATCTTCTCAGATTTTCGACTGATTGAACTAAAATTAAAGATTGGAGCTACGATGATGAAGACATCCGCTTAAATACGATTTTGATAAATTCAACCCCATGGGGATAAAAAAAAGGATGATGGAGGATGTAAATGTATTAGTTTGAACTATCAGTACCCAGTACCTACTGGAACGAATAAATTAAGACGAACAAAATAATTTTACTTCTAAATATTGATAATAGATGGCTTTGTGCAATTACGTCATTTTTCTGAATCGCGGTGTTAAGATTTTCCGCGGATTAATGACCGTCTCCAGTTATTATTTAACTTTCGTTGTCAGGTACGTTAGTTGTACGCAGTTGGTTGGATGTTGTTGGTCGTTAAATTGTTTTGGCTGCTGTATAATACATACTATACCTATTTATTTCTAGCGGATTATATTTGACGAATTTGGCTGTTCTTTTCTTGGCATACTTTGGATTGTATTTGCTTTGTTTCGGATTAGTAGTTTTGGTTATAGATAGATAGGCTTTGTATTTGGCATTTGTTTTGTTTTCTTTTGGTTAAAGCACAGGTCCTGTCGGTTCGACTTTTTTAAAATGGCTGAAGAAAATCTGAACGTTAACGGAGAAGTTGAAGAATGTACTGTCGTCCCTATTGTTGGTGACGGTGCATGTTTGTTTCGTGCTCTCTCTTATTTAATGTACGGAACACAAGATAGAGCGATGGAGGCGCGTATAGACATTGTCAGATATGTGGTTAATGACTGGAGCAAGTTTTCAATTATGACCCACGATAGGAAAGGTAATAACTACTTAACACCTGACGAATATTTTGCTGATATGATGAAAAATGCTACTCATGGCGGAGTTCGATGAGTTAATAGCAGCAGGATTAATATTCCCATTTAAGTTTGAAGTTTATAGAAACGGTCTCATATATATGGAATCTGGATCTAACGACTATTCACCCAATAGCTTGATAGTTTTAGCGCTTTATGACAGATTAGTTAAGAATATTGTGTACAAAGAAGTTTTGTAGGCTTTTCTTTGAATAATTAAGCACAAAGTAGATTTTGAATAATAGTGCTGTCGTCGGTAATTTTACAAAAACTTCAAAAACTTTTAAAGTATTGATTCAATACTCGCTATTCATTGGCTCCTTCAAGTGTCTTATTTTTGTTCTCACTAACAAACACTCCATTTTCAGATGTGATCGAATGGTTTTATTAAGATCGTGTCCTGGACACAATTAGAACGTCTGAGTTTGTAATATAACCTGTTCCAGATAAGCTGTAATACATATAAAATTGGAGTATGCCTGCAATTACGCCCGCGCATTCTTATTTAATTCAACAGTTTCGCCCAATCCCGTGGTAAATTCGGACAATCCCTATTTAGTGCTCCTTAAGGAACACACAAGCTAATTTTCAACTTGATGTTCCTAGTAGTTTCAGCTGTCCATTGTTTATCAAACGCAAAAATTTTATACACACAGAAGATAAACAGGTAGTAGGGCCTTGCTGATTTCAACATGAATGGGTCGGCTCGACTGGGAAAGTACGACCCTCTCACAGAAAGTCGATGTAAAGTAACAGTACTTAAACTGTAGCGTTTCGTTCGGTGAGTGAGAGTGCCGGAGGCCCTATCCCCTATTCCTTCTCCCTCATCCCACTACTCATCCTATCCTTTTTCCCATCCTCAAGGGGCGGCAATGCACTAATGATTGTCCTGTGGTGTTGCTTGTGTCCATGGGCGGCGGTAATTGCTTACCATCAGGCGATCCAGCTGCTCGTTTGCCGCCTATTACTACAAAAAAAACTACATGAAATATTATTGTGTACACGTTTGTATTTACTAGAAGTACAAATATACCAACCCAATATGAACAAATTTCAGAACTTTACATTTTTTAATGTCCATTAATGCGAAAGGCCCCTTAATAGGTAAGTGTGAAGTGAAATCTTCAGGAAGCCTTTACCATTTGAGTTTGTCTAAAAATATCCCTAAACATATTCAAAACATCACAATAAGGCACTTTTTCACACATTTAATTACGAAAAAATATATGAATACTCTTTTTAATCATATTTCAGCGAGCAAGTAATTTAGATAACTCAATTTGTGATGTGAAAATAAAAAAACCGACCAAATGCTAGTCGGACTTGCGAACGAAGGGTTCCGTACCGTTATTTATAAAAAAACACATTTGTTGGGAGCCCCCTTAAATATGAATTTTATTTTGAATTTTTTTTTATTATTTGTTTTTAGACCGGCAATGAAAATACATATGTGTATGTCTGCGTGTCTGTGTGTGTAAAATACAGCACACGTTCATTGAAATACATTCAAGAGATATGGCCAGCTGACAGACCGACAGACCGTCGCAGAGACAGATAGACGGACGGACAGCGATGTCTTAGTAATAGGGTCCCGTTTTGCGCTTTGCCTTTACGGAAGCCTAAAAATAAACGATAATATGCCTTATTGTCATGGCTATAATTCAGTCTATTGTTCAACTAAGACATATGCTTTAAGCGCATACACTTGTATGAATTCATAAATTCATGAAAACAATTTATATAAGACATGCTCATTTCGTTTCGTCTCGCGGCTGTGCTTAGAAGTCAGCGAACTATAAGTTATGATGAATATATTAGCGTGTTAGGATTTATTGCGGTTTTATTTGTGTTAAGGCAAGTGTACACTGATTTTAAATTGTCTTTCCAGATATATACCACGTATGCCATGTTCACGAATGTAATAAAGTATTGCGAGTGAACGAATTTTGAAATGGGTGGCATTTTAGTATAGTGGTTATTGACCCATTGGTTCGATACCCACCCAGGACAATTCTTTTGTGTGATGAGCACGATTATTGGATCTACTATAATTGACATGATGAAACTCATAATTAAATACCTATATTACATAAATAGAGGATGCGCGCAGCTACACCAGCACAGTTTATTGTAATTTAACCGTTTTTCCTTGATCCCTTGGAAATTTAAGGAAATCCTCCTTCTTAGTGCAGCCTACGGTCTTCAAGGAAAATCCATGCCCAGCTTCTTACGCACAGTAGTTTCGGTTGTGCGTTGTTTGTCAGTCAGTCAGTAATGCAAGAGTTTTATAAAAATATAATCAATTATAGTATTTATAATTATTTTATTTTTTTATCACTACATAGTATAAAACGAAGTCTGTCTTCAGTCTGTATGTTCCTACTGCTTAAATCTTTAAAACTACGCAACGGATTTTGAAGCGGTTTTTTTAATAGATAGGATGATTCAAGAGGAAGGGGTATATGTATAATTGCACCCGCGCGAAGCCGGGGCGGGTCGCTAGTCCCTAATAAATAAATAGATAAATAAATTAATCATAACCCCGCTTCTATTAAATAAATTTGTCTACAATAATACATTGTCACATTTTCACGGACTAGTATATCTATTCCACAGACAAGTTAAGGTTATTTTGAAGTAGCCAATGATTGCTTTTCGGAGAGGTAAATACACAGTACTGGTTAAATGTACCTACTTAATCCCAATTACGTGTTTAGCGTTTATTATTTAATTTTTTGAAACTATTTACTTTATACTGTCATTTGGAAGGTATTATCGCAAATACACATACATTGCAGAAAATATTCATTAAAAGTGTTGCCTCGGGCGTATAGTAGGCATAGTAGATGATAGTGTGAAGAAATCAGACGTATCGTAAAACAACCAGATATTTTGAATATACCCATTTGTTAATAATTATTACAATTTAAACGAGATTGCGGTTAAAAATATACAAGATATAATAGGTATAAAAGATGACTTTAAATGATTAAAAACGTGATCTTAAAATTTATTAATTTCGTAGCTGTAGAATATAAAAATGTTTTCTTTTTGTTAAAGTTCCGCAATATCAGCCTGTTATCTACTGTAGTACAAGTAGGACCGAATGGTCCTACTTGTACTGATATACTGATGACTTTGTCGTTCTTTAAAGATCAGGTGTTCTATAAATTCTGACACACACGTTGGCCACACACTCACACGATAAGATTGATCGATAACTAATTATTTTGGTTACTCATTCCTAGTACTCGTAGTTTTATTTTTAAATTATCTGAATAAAAATCTCTGCGATGCATATCGTGATCTGCGAGTCCGATCAGTATACGAAGAACAAAGTTATGTTCAAGACCAACATGACTGCCGAAACATTAAAAACAGTGATTAAGTAAAAGTAAGTAAGCGCACATAATTTTGAATGATGCAAACATGTATATTATACAGAATATTATACACATTTTTCATTCAGCGAACGTC
The DNA here is from genome assembly GCA_944739405.2 of Euclidia mi. NCBI lineage: Eukaryota > Metazoa > Arthropoda > Insecta > Lepidoptera > Erebidae > Euclidia > Euclidia mi. Next base: position 24,246,133 of record OX123205.2, read on the forward strand.
CCCAATTTTCATATAAAGATCGCATCTACAGATATGAACGTCTTGTTATCTCTCGTAGGCTCATCAGATAATAAAATAATGTTGTAGAACGAGTGTGAAACTAGACAATTTGGATTAATTACGAATGGTTTCAAACTTTATCGCATTATCAAGTTCAAGATATAAAATGGATGGTTGGATGGGTGACCTTATGTAGCATTCACGGTCCCGGTTCTTGTCTAAGGACCGTAAGGCCATGTCGGAGGCCTTCAAAGGGTCTAAACTCTGACACCATAGTACCTACACACTCATACGAAAAACAACAACAAAAAAATATAAAATTTGCATTCGGTACTTGATGTTGCGTGCTGTTGAATTTGGAAGGCAATTAGTTTGAATTATTTTAATAAAGTTTATCGAAATCAGTAGGTACTTTTTAAGTATAGCCCAAATCCATGAAACATTTTTAAGAGTTGTAACTATTCTTGGAAGTACCAAATTCCAAAGTAATTGAATGGCAATTCTAAGTAACGTGTTCTGGAGTCCAGAACGCCTCCAGGCAATGTAGGGCACCCTTCAGCTAGATGTGGTGAAGATTTATGCAATCTGGCTAGCAGCTGCTGGGCACGAAGAGCCAGAGATCGAACTCAGAGTCATGGCTATGAAGAGATTTATATGACAACAGTAGATAACAGGCTGATATTGCGGAACTTTAACAAAAAGAAAACATTTTTATATTCTACAGCTACGAAATTAATAAATTTTAAGATCACGTTTTTAATCATTTAAAGTCATCTTTTATACCTATTATATCTTGTATATTTTTAACCGCAATCTCGTTTAAATTGTAATAATTATTAACAAATGGGTATATTCAAAATATCTGGTTGTTTTACGATACGTCTGATTTCTTCACACTATCATCTACTATGCCTACTATACGCCCGAGGCAACACTTTTAATGAATATTTTCTGCAATGTATGTGTATTTGCGATAATACCTTCCAAATGACAGTATAAAGTAAATAGTTTCAAAAAATTAAATAATAAACGCTAAACACGTAATTGGGATTAAGTAGGTACATTTAACCAGTACTGTGTATTTACCTCTCCGAAAAGCAATCATTGGCTACTTCAAAATAACCTTAACTTGTCTGTGGAATAGATAACACATAAAGAAAATAAAATATACAACGTGGGATGCTAGGAAGCCACCCACCAGATGAAAACCATTTTCTCACAAGAGTAAGCTACAGGGTATAGCTGATAGCTACATTCTGACATGCAATTTTTATTACTGCCTCCGACGACTCAGCTACGCTCTACACTTAAAAATAAACGTTTTATCTACTTTATATTCTATGTGTAAACAAAGATGTAAAGATTAACATATTGATTGCTGTTGTTATGCTGTTAATCTTCACCTCAGTTGTTCTTTCGGAATTATGCCCGCAGCACCGTTGCAAAATCCAACATGAGAAACGTTCTTTATATTAAGTAATACATTAAACACAAAACAAAATAAATATAAACAACATGGAAACATGAATAGGAAGCATAAAACAAAAATAAAACAATCGTTTATTGACGTTCGAACGCTACCATAGTCCTCCATTTTGTTTTTGCGGGGCGGCCGCGCGCCATTTTTGTTTATTTTCTTGTTCCTTTTTTTAAAGTTTAAACGCGGCCAGTAATTGACAGATGCGGTCGTCGGTTTGTGATCTCCTTGCTCATATCTTTTATGTAATTTATGCGGAATTTAATTTAAAGTGGCAACCGGAAAGGCAGCTTGTTATTCATGTTGGGATTATAAGTTAATATTTTTGGTTCCCATTGCATATCTGAAGGACTTAGCCGGAGTCCTTTTGTGCATTTGTTAGTAAGATAACGAGTTAAGATAGGTTTAAATCTTTATTGATTGACTTGCTGGCAGGCAGTCCGGCTTCAGTCGTTGTTTGGGCATCTTAAATGTGGTCTTTCGTATCAGCTGCTGTTGCATCACGAATAAAGGAAATACATTTCACAGAGTAATAAACAACATATTCGTCCTTTTAAATTTAGTTTGATGCCTAAGTGCGTAAGAGAGATTAGTAAGAGTATCAGTATATCCCTATTATAAATATATCTACCCTTCTCGTCACCTTTCACTTATTATTTTCTCTCATTAAAACTGACGTACACTTATTCAAGTTTTTAATATGTAATTTTTCACTCCTAAAATCACAGTCAAAGAGAATTTGTAAAATCAAACTCAATCCCTAAGCGTAGCAGACGTTTTTTATTCTTATTTAAAATCCTGCTTTTAAAACGGAATGAAGCCGCGCCAATAATCGAATTAATACAAAATAAAAGATCATGTTATCTCTAAATTCTTGAATTTTGACATATCTGAGGTCTTTTAATTAGGAAATCAGCGGAGTGATAATAAATGTCGTTAAGATATATAAATTCGTCTCTTCATCTCTTTATTTTCTGGTCACGTCTTTAAAATTATAAAACGAGTGAGTTAAAAAGTTCTACGAGTGATTTTTTTAGCATTTTTAACTACACTCGAAGTGCATTTGCATGATAATGGTTTTGAAAAGAGATAAATGAATAAAACGATTGCATTTTTTAATTTTTCTAGTGATGCTGCTTTAAACTAAGGTACAACTTGTGACATGTATCAGTCGATGACGAAATTACGAGATTCTGAATAGTATTAACGTATTATATGGCATTGTATAAAATCATCTCTTAAGTACACTTTAAAGAGAATCACAGTATGGTTGAGCCACCAATAGTTAGTTTTCTCTATGGTTGTTTCTTGAGTTATTGCATTACGTGACCACTCCTCTATGATGTCTTATAAAATGTAACTCCCGCACTAATAATAAATATTTTTAACGTGAGGGACTTCAAATATTTAATAAACGGATGCAAAGTAGGCGCCGACTCGAAACAACATTGTGGATAGTGCACAAAACTCGCGGCACATATTATAATGCTGTATATGTAAAGCTGTGTAACTTTGATCCATAACATGGACTATAGTTAGACCTGTTTGAGTTTTAATGCGATATTTTGACTCTGTTGTAGTCAGAATATCAGCTTGGAAACTATAGTGATAGTTATATCAATTAATTTCAGATGGGTTGCGGAGGTCAGACGACAGTCGCTCTGTGGAAAAGTTAATATTTTGTCATATCTGGTTAGACCAGTAAGCGGACCTTGAGATCCAAGGTGTGTAAGTCTTGGATGCAACCGCGGGATGACGCTAGGACGATGAGGAGAATATCAATTAGTTTCATAAGAATCAAATAGGTACAATTGAAAATTGTATAAAGATGCTTCTCACAGGTAGGTAGGACCTTCGGCAATGAAGAACACAACGAAGAAAGAATTAATTCTTCTTATACATTGCTATCACATCTTATACTAATACTAGAGGACGCCAGCAGCTACGCCTGCATTTTTTTTTAATTTACCCGTTTTGTCCGATCCCGTGGGAATTTCGGGAAATCCCTTCTTAGTATAGTATTAGTTAGTTAGTTAGTATGTATGGTCCCCTTCTTAGTTAGTATGTATGGTCCTTGGGGTCCGTAGGGGTGCACCCCTACGGACTCCAAGGACCATACATGCCAAATTTCAGCTTCGTGTGCCCAATAGTTTCGGCTGTAGCGTGTCTGTCAGTCAGTCAGTAACGCAACGATTTTATATATTAAGATATTAAGTTGAAGAGTTTGTTTATTTGGTTGAACGCGCTAATCTCAGGAACTACGCACTGGACCGATTTCAAAAATTCTTTCAGTGTTAGATAGCCCATTTATCAATGAAGGCTATAGGTTATATAACATCATGCTATGAGCCACGGGAGCGGAGCAGTAGCCTTAAATAACGCGGACGTAACCGCGGGCTCATCTAGTGTAATAAAAATTAATTAGTCTACTAAACATCACCGAAAGATGCATAAAATGTTGAATTATTGTATTATTAAGATATCTAGTCACTGTCTAGTGTCCACGGTACAAGTTTTTCTTAGTTTCTAACAAACAAAGCCACAACACTAGATGGTGATAAAATGTTATTTATCTTATAGTATTCGTAGCAGCGATAGCCAAGAGGAGAGACCGACAGACTGCTACGCAGATGGTCCCGGGTTGGAATCTATGGCACGCACCAATGACTAATCGAAGTTAAGTGCGTATTAAGTTGTTGATTATCGCTTGCTTATCGGTGAAGAAAAACATCATGAGGAAACCTGCATGCCTGAGAGTTCTCCATAATGTTCTCGAAAGACATGTGATGTCTGCCAACCCGCACTTGGCCAGCGTGGTGAACTATGGCCTTACCCTTCTCATAGTGAGAAGAGCCCCATGCCCAGCAGTGGGACAGTATGCTGATGATGATGAGTCGTCATGTACGCAGGCGATTCGTTGATAATAAGTTGATAATGTTAGCGTTTACATAGCAAATTTTCGGGTTCGTTCAAAACTACCACCAATTTAATAATTCGTTAGATTGTAAACTAACAGCTTTGCAGCGCAGTACGAGAAAATCTCCTCCGTATATCGTACAATGCTGCAGAGCGTGCTCGTTTGCTGGCTGTGGGAGAGTGGGAGTCGGGGCTCTGGCTTCAAGCACTGCCATCGTCCAACATAGGTACCATGTTGGACGACACGACCTTTCGCATCGCTTCTTGCCTCCGGTTAGGTACGCCATGTGTCGCTCCACATCGTTGTCACTGTGGGGAGGCCATCGACAGCCTTGGTCACCATGGCCTATCATGCAGCAGGAGCGCAGGTCGTATTTCACGACACAGCAACCTGAATGACATTCTCCGTCGGGCTCTTGTCACCGCTGGCGTTCCAGCCCAACTTGAACCTCAGGGTTTGGCACGCAACGATGGTAAAAGACCAGATGGAATGTCTCTACTGCCTTGGAAGTTGGGTAGGCCTTTGGTGTGGGACGCAACGTGTGTCGATACCCTTGCGCCATCTCATCTTCCTAGCACAGCGGGTTGTGCGGTCGCTGCTGCTGCCACAGCGGAAACTCTAAAACGGCGCAAATACGTAAATCTCGTAGGGGATTACGTATTTGAGCCGTTTGGAGTTGAAACGTTGGGTTCATGGGGCCCAAGTGCTAGATCTCTATATAGAGAACTTGCGACGAGACTTGTCGACGCCTCGCGTGACCAGAAGGCTGGTATGTATCTAGCTCAAAAAATAAGCATTGCCATACAGCGTGGCAATGCTGCCAGTCTCCTGGGCACGTTCCCAATAGACGGCGATGTGGAGGACTTTCACGACGCCCTTTGATTAATTTTTTTCTTTTTTTTTGTATTGTACCATAGTTTAATATTTTAATTTAATTTTAGTAGTCAGTAGTATATAAGTAGTTATAATTGTTTTATGTTAAAATTAATTTAATTTTGTGGTCGTTAATAAATCATATATTAAAAACACAGCTGTACGAAGCAACCTCAAGTCTATCAAACCGAGCAATAACTTCACAATTCTTCAAAAACTAGGAACTAATTTTCTAGATTATAAGCTAGAAAATTAGTTCCTAGGTTTCGCTTGAAACTACAAGTAATTACTACAGAAAATACTTACACACAGACATACTGGTACCTAGCGAATATTGAGGAAAACTTTCTATCGGCAATTACACTTGATACCACGAATTGGCTAGAAGACTGCGTGTTTCAAAGTTCTAGACTTATTTCGTTCATCTGTCACCATGTATTTTTATTTTATGACTCATACAGACTATAGATAGTATTTTAAGTCAGAAACATAATAGAGTTAAAACTAAGCGATACTTAGAGAAAATAAACTCGACATCATACCTTGTACCAATCCCTTTGGCCAGCGCTGTATATTAGCTCCAATCCGCTATGTCGAGCAGTGACTGCGAAAGACTGTAATGTAATGAAAAAGTATACAGAACAGCGAAAGCAAAACAGAAATTGCGCTACTGTTGCGCTAGTTAAAGCAAAAGCATTGTAATATTGCAATGTCTGACGATGAAGCAATAACTATGTTGGTATCACTATAAAAATGATTTTTGTTGCTATTTTGTCAATAATTTTAATCAACTAGCCTAATATAATGAAGCGTTCCCACTCACACAGTTTCACTAGGAGCCTACGAAATACAGTGAAAAGAAATTTATTTAGTCAAACTTACAAATGCATAATTCTGCCATGCTTATGATTTTATCGGCTGTCAGGAAATTTTTAATTGTGGCATTAAAAATACCACGCCTCAAAGATTGATTTTTGAACATCCTAGACAAGGTAAGGTACAAAGAAATCAGATTCGACACAGTATTCACCTTGTTCTCAAACATTAAAGCAAGGCGAATACTTTTGCCACTACGCCATATATGGCAGTTAGAACAGTCAGAGATAAATAGAGTAACGTTAATCGAATAGTCGGAAAGTTATTAATCTAATATTGTAAATTATTCGGGGATTAAGAATACAAGTATTACTTCACCATTTTATACCCTGGGTGTCGTAGGAAAGATACATGAAGCAAACAGCATTGCAGTATGTTTGCAAAGAGACAAAAACTTGACATCAAACTCAACATTCACCCGTCAGGAGAGCATGGTATAGTGGGTCAAATCCTTCTATTGACGCACAGTGCTACTGTGAATCAAATAGGGACAGGATTAAGTCCAGCTGTGGATTGCGAAAGACTGTAAGAGATTATAAAAAAAATATGATGTCCTTATTTTTTCATAGGAAGATATGGAAGCACTGGTATTTAGTACTTGCCGAACTTTATTCGTCTCAGAGAAAGAGCATGATTTCTAATTAGTAACTTTTCGGTGAACTTTGCGGATGAATGGAAACGTTGTGTACTTATGTGATGTAATTTATCAGTAGGTGAAACTCAAACTCAAACTCAAAATCGTTTATTCATCTAGGTCACAAGGTGACGCTTATGAACGTCAAATTTTAATGTACATTACTTAATGCTTCTACATTTACATTTACTGCCCATTCGCAAAGCAATAGGTAGAACCACGAGAAAGAACGGGCAATAAAACTCGTGGCCACTCTTTTTAATCGCCAGTGTTATGTTACATATTTTGTTTTTGTAAGGAGCTGCAACTGTTTCACATTGTACTAAATTACTTGAAAATAGTAATTAGTTACAGACATAATACTTAAGAAATTAATGCAGTTACTAAATTAAGTGCCTTAGTTAGCCTTCCAATGTGAATATTGTGTAACAGGAGCATCCACTTACGTCTTGTAATGTAGGCAACTCGCGACCATGTTCAGAACTATGGTGGAAATGTATGTTACAGAAGTGACTGTATATGAATATACAAAATTACAAAAACATAAGTTTACAGCCCATGATCACGAGTTATCTTCATCTTACAGTGCAGTAAAACTTTAATAAAATAAGTGGAACAACAATGCAAATGTAAATGTAGTACCTAAGTTTAATGACCTAATAATACATTAACAGTAATTTAAAAGAACTAGAAATATTATATAAAGATTAACTGAAAAATGCAAAGTATCTATATAATTCTAATTTGGTATAAAGATCATGAGTTGTCTAGCGAAGTGACCAACTATCCTTATCACTGAAATAATCATTTATAGTATAATAACCTTTCTTAATAAGGCAGTCTTTTATTTTAGTTTTAAATGTACTAAATGGTAATTCTAAAATACCAATTGGTATTTTATTGTAAATACGGATACCTAGCCCTACAAAAGAATTATTAACTTTATGTAAACGATGATAAGGGGCATATAACCTATGCCTATTTCGTGTATTTATATTATGTATATCGCTTTTTGTGGTAAATAAACCTATATTTTGCCTAATGTACAAAATATTAGCAAATAAAAATTGCGAGGCTACTGTAAGAATTCCTATAGACTTAAAGCGTTCCCTAAGAGTATCTTTTGCACCTAACATGTATATTGCTCGTACCGCTCGTTTCTGTAGAACGAAGATATTCTGAATATCCGCAGCTTTGCCCCATAACAAAATGCCGTAGGACATAACACTGTGAAAATAGCTAAAATATACTAAACGAGCCGTGTCGATGTCAGTAAGTTGCCTAACTTTTCTGACGGCATACGCAGCAGAGCTGAGCTTTCCTGCAAGACATGCTATATGTGCACCCCATTGTAACTTATTATCTAATGTAATACCTAGGAACACTGTAGAGTCTACTGTGTCAAGTTCCTCCCTATCTAGCATAATATTAGGTCCCAGTTGTCTTACGTTAGGTAAAGCAAATTTAACGCATTTAGTTTTCCTAGAATTAAGTACTAAGTTGTTTGCTGTAAACCATTGTGTAACTTGTAATAGTGCATTATTTACATCATCAAATTGATTTCTATTTCTATCTACTTTAAAAATAAGTGACGTATCATCTGCAAAAAGTACAACATCACAGATGTTTTTTAAATAAAAAGGTAAGTCATTAATATATACAAGAAATAGAAAAGGACCTAAAATTGAGCCTTGTGGAACGCCTAGCTGTATAGGTAATTTAGAGGATGTAGTCCCATTTACATCGACGCACTGAAATCTCTGCCGCAGGTACGAATCGACAACACTAAGTGCGGTTTTCTCTACACCATAGTGGCGGAGCTTCCGCAGTAGTGTGTCGTGCTGAACGCAGTCAAATGCTTTAGATAGGTCACAGAACACTCCAATAGCATTCTTTGATGACTCCCAAACACTATAAACGTGTTTTATGAGAGCAACACCCGCATCAGTAGTGGATCTACCTTTAGTAAACCCATATTGATCTTTGTGAAGCAGACTATTTAAATTGAAGTGGTTTAGTAGCTGCTTTAAAAGAATCTTTTCAAATATTTTACTAAATGCCGGCAAGATAGATATGGGCCTAAAATTATTAATTTCATTTTTACTGCCAGATTTGAATAAGGGTATAATTTTACTTAATTTCATCAAATCCGGAAATACGCCTAGGTCAAAGCATTGATTAAAAATTATAGATAGGTAAGGCGCAACAGTCTCAACTATAGTACCTAAAATTTTAATTGAAATGCCCCAAAAGTCGTCGGTATTTTTAATATTAATTGAATTATATGCGATCAATATATCTCGCGGGGTAACATGCTCGAATCTAAACACGGTCTTGCATTCAGGTACACTGCTAAGCAAAAAATTTCCAGCGTCTAAAGATGATGATTGTAAACAGCTAGTAGTTGTTAAAGGTATGCTCGCAAAGAAAACGGGCAACATCTTAACATTTTCAAACCTTATTTATATAAAACCAAGCCTATTAGAAGGGGTAGGCAGAAGTGTAATATTACACCCACACGGGACGGTAACACTTTTGCTCGACCCGGGAATCGAACTAAGGGACCTCCTGATCAGCAGACGCATACACTATCCACAGGATCACGGAGGTAGTATAATATACCGTATTTTTTGTACGTTTATGTACTATTTGACGCTTTGCCGTTTACTTGGCAACCGGAAATCTTGACATGATAAACTGATATAAGTACATATAAGTAGTAATAGAAATACCATATAGCTTTGCGAACAAAGACAATTTCATCATCATCTCAGCCAAATAACGTCCACTGCTCGACTTGGGCCTATTCCAAGGCTCTTCACATAGACTGTTTGTTTAGTCGCAAAATGCCTAATTCGCAAAATGGCTACCTAGTCTCAAATGGACTAATTCGCAAAATGCCTGATTCTTAAAAGGACTAATTCGCAAAAAGACTAATTCGCAAAAAGACTAATTCGCAAAAAGACTAATTCTCAAAGGGACTGATTCGCAAAAGGACTTAAAATTGATGTAATAGGCTAAAAATAAAAAGTGTGTTATTTAATATTGTTTAATATTCATATTGTTCAATATTGTTATGTTAACAATAACAAAAATAATAAATCACTGACCAGATTTACCCCTGATTCACGAAACCTAGTTGTCACTATTTTTTTACGGTACAACAGTATTTGTGTAGAACTCGGATACATGCACGGTTGGCGTAGTGGTTTAATCAGCCGTCCCGCCGGCGCCGCCTGACACTACGTCGAGTGTCGTGGGTTCGATCCCTACTCGAGACAAAACTTTATGTGACCTAAACATTTTATTGTAGTTTCATATCTGTTGTACTTTGTGTCCGTTGGTAGTCTAGACCGTAGGTATATCCCCCGCGACACAGAATTTATATTCCATTGTGTGGGAGGTGTCTTTATTAAAATGCAGGTTACCTTACGAAGTATTCCTACGTCATTTAGCAAGTTATACCTAACAGTATAACACGCACATAATTTAAATAGTTGGTGGTGGGCGTCGCGTGTTTACTAATTTGTTACACTATGCTATCACTTTTTTATATTATTCTTTGTCGTAACATCTTTTTCATCCAGAATTTTATAAAATAACATAAAAGAAGCTATGTACGGAAATTCGAAAGGAGTTTACAGAACCGTACAAGGCAAAACGACCGCTTCCGAAAACTTCAAAGCGAATAGGACTCCTGTTTTAATCAAGAATTTTACTTTGTTCTTTCCTTTATTTCTATCTTTTGTAAATATTACATGATTTTTACTAACAAAACAATGAAACCTGTATTATCAAAAGGGGTAGCTTAAGGTGTATTACGGATCCAATTTTCTTTTGACTGATTAAATAAATGTAAATATGCCTATGTTTTAACGACCCTGACTGCTAAGCCAGTTATTGTGGTTTGGATTCCCATCTAGGAAGAATCTTAGTGAGATGAGCACAGTTGTTTGTTATTTCTCGCGCTTTAATGCTCTTCTAAAGGGTATTTCCAACTATTGTTTGAAATAAATATATTTTTTATGATTAGAACGATAAAATCAGTTTGTAACATTTGTTATCCTTGGTAATTATTGACCCTGGTCATATTACGAACTGACAAGTTATTCAACTTCCAATGGAAATCGCGGTATTGAAAGCACATTGTAAACCAGCTTCGCAAATTGAATTGTGTAAAACCTTGTAAAATTGCTGCTAATTGATTTATCCGCTCAAGGCTCAGTCAGTCCGTGATGATAACTTTGTGATATTATTTTGAACATTTTGTGAAAATTGTGAAATCGCACCTCGTGAAGCGTGCCAATGGAGACGTTGGATTGGCGTTGGAGTCTGGTAAAGATGTCTCACTCAATCTTTTGTGGCCACATTAGTTCTGTGTGTGTCTATCTAGGTAGCTCCAGGCCTGACACCAGTGAAGATTAAGGTAACTGCATATTGTATTTGATTGTTAGCGCTGAGGAACTCAACCCATATATGTCAGACTACTTGCGTTGCCCTGGTCAAGTGAATGTATGTTAACTATTTTCTATTACCTTCTGCATCATTTCCCACCTGCCTAGGGCAACTTCTGAACAACTATACTAGCTGACCCAGTGAACTTTGTACCGCCATATATGTATTATACATATAAACCTTCCTCTTGAATCATTCTATTCAAAAAACGCATTAAAATCCGTTGCGTAGTTTTAAAGATTTAAGCATACATAGGGACATACAGACAGAAAGGCAGCGATAGCCTAGCGGAGATACCAACGGACTGCCATGCAGAGGGTATCGGGTTCGAATCCACGGCGTGCACCACTGACTTTTCGGAGTTATGTGCGTATTGAATTGTTAATTATCGCTTGTGTTGTGCCTCGATGAGCACGTTAAGCCATCGGTCCCGGCTGTCATGAAGATCTTTGACAGTTGTTATAGTGCGTGAGTACTTCTAAAATAAACGGACACTAGTCTAAACCATGGAATATCGCTATCCCTTCGGGTTGCGGAGGTCAGTCAGGCAGTCGCTCCGTGGAAAAGCTAATATTCCGCCAAATCCGGTTAGACTAGAATGCGGACCCCAGGTTGAGACTGGGATAACGCTAGTATAATGATGAGGGACAGACAGACAGAAGACAAGCTTTGTTTTATGCTATGTAGTGATATCTATCAGGTTTTATAAAGGCGATAGCGACTCGGCAAACATAGTGCGCCTCGTAGCCAGTATGGGGGATGTTTTCGTAGTGCAGGGACTGGAGGAGGAAAGCTGAAGACCGAGCTGATGAGGATTATGATAAAGTTACATTTATTTGCTGTAAACATGTTTAGTATATACAGGATATATCATTTACATTTGTTGTTTTTAATATTAGCACATTATAATAATAATGACTAGCCTTTGTTCTCTGTTTTGAAAACGAAAGAAACAAGATGCAGTTATGAACTGTCGTGGTAATTATGCTTAAAAGGACATCAATATGTATTAAGTGTTCTAATAGTATGTAACATGTATGTATAATGAAAAAAGTTAAAACGCAATTACGAGTGGCGATTTTTCAGATGTAGACGACTCTTCTGCAAATAGTCAAGCTATACTCATCATGTGAATTGCTGATACGTAGCTAGACAAAGCCTCTACGTTCCCGCCTGTAAGCTAAGTCGAGTTTTCAAGAATGAAGCAACCTTCATCTATATCACCTGCACCCCATTAGCCCCTAGTGTCCAAAGTAATGAGTAAGTAGTCTCGTTGATTAATTATACAGTTAACGTAAACTTTGTTGCGAGTCTAGTTTAGCGGCTACGGGCTTCTTAAGCAACTTGTATTGTACACACATGCTTAAGGGTTAGTCTTTTCCTAGTGTGCTAGCTCATAAGCTTTGTTTAATCATGGTGAAGGGACCACTGGTGCAGAGTTCAAATACAGAAATACCCCAAATATAAAAATCTCGTGTTACTGTGGTCACATTCCTGCGAAACGGCTCGACCGATTTTTATGATGTTTGGTATGAATTTGGTATGGAGATATTTCATATCGTTTGGTTAGTGGTTAGGATTAGGCTGTCCCTGAACAAAATTATTGTTCTATTATTTAGACGAAAAAGATTCTCGTATTTCTTTATTCTGATTTGGTATAAAAAATACACATAGAACTTCAAACTTTCACATGACCATATTTTATTTAAAGGCCTTGTGGTGGGTCAGGTAAAATAATTATTCGTAAAAAAATGATCTCTAAAGTTGATCACGCTGAACAAAAATTGTTTCCCCTTGCGGTATTGCGTAATACAGATACTATCTTAGATTTTCTGTAGTACGTTCTTTTAGTACGTTCGAGTAAAAAAATTCATGCTGCCATATTTGATACTATTGTCAACAATATTCTAGCATTCACGAAAGAGCATAAGGTTGACGGAAATGAATAAAGTACCGCGAACAAAGCGCTGAGTGAAACTTTATACAACTTGTATCGGTTTTCCTTACAAAGAAAACTTACTGGGTGGTAGCGCCATCTACCTTCCTATCTATAACTAATCGCATCAACGTCAATCGTTCCACGCTTGTCTAGTGCGAGCGATACTATATTTCCGTCCCTCTCTATCCCACTCCCTGGAAGTGGCACTGCCTTTCGCGGATTGGTCGCCGCGAAACGTCGACGCGAGAGACAGTCCAGAACTTTCGAGAACATTCGATTCGCTAAATACGCGTCCGCCATACCGTATCACCGCGCCGCTCCCGCTATAGTTATTACCGCTTATAAAACCGCTCGCAAGTGGAAGTGACTGTGTAGTGAAGTGAATCAAACAGCTGCATCACGAAACCACCAGGAGACTGCCCTTCGGAAACGAAGAAGATTGCCGTATAAGGTAAGTGCCCTCCATCCTTGGAATATCCTATACCCACTCACAATCATCTCTCCCATTCCAATCCTACATCCTCTTCCTTTAGATACAGTCCATTTTTTCCAAATCGCCTAGAACCTACGGTTTCGATGTATCGCCGAACCACTGGGAGTTTTCGTTATCACACACAGATCTAATAAACTAACAACATTTAGTTCGGATGAACTAAATATAGTTGGTTTTAGTCGACCAAAGAGGAATTTACGTACCATATTTATTAGCAACCACACGAGACAACACTGTGATCCATTGAATGTTTCTCCTCGTCTGTGTCTTTGTGTCCGTTGCTTGAATATATAAAGACAAAGGGTTTAATTCTAGTACGGGAGTTGTACTTTTTAAAATAAGAATTTAATTTCAGATTAATAAAGATCAATTTCAATTACAGATTTTCTGATTACTGCTTAGATTACGGATTATAGGGCAATTTATTATAGAACGTAGTTTTAACAACAATTGTCGCGTCGCGTCGGCAAAGGTCTTTAGGATTTTTTATAGACTCACGCCTGTATATTTTAGGTCCCTATAGTCCCTAATTAAACAAGTTAATTTCGTCTACAGAAAATTAAGTTTGATAAATCTACCAACAATATGTCCACAAAACGTGTCTAAAGACACCAAAAAAACACACGTACCAATGACATAAACTTAAATAAATAAATTATAACTTACAACCTTCGACATTATAGTTTAAATTCGCTTGAGACGTTTAATAGTGTAGTTTAAGGAAAAAGTGGTCAACACAAGTGCAGTGGAGCGTTGATTGACATAAGTCACATAAATATATGTGAGGAGAGTGTTTATTTTCTATTTAAAGTTTTTCTACAAATCCTTTCCTTTGTAGTACTGAGAAAGAATGTCTATTTATGCCTCAAGAAACTACGGATTCCTTGATGTGTTACACTTGCGTATTCTTTAGCCTTTTCGTTTTAATATTGTCATTATTATTAGACATTTCGCTTGCTTAATATAAAATAGGATGGATTATTTACGTGGGTAAAATGGCTGGATATGAGCTCTAAGCTGCTTTAATTGAAATTACTGAGGTCAGGCAAACATTTGCCGTCGTAGTTTTCGGAATCTGTTTCAACGATAATTGTGGAGTACTTCTTTACTTTATTTATACCTTGATATATATATTTAGAAGAAGCAGGTCTAGTGAAGAAACCAACATACTGCCATGTAAAGGGTATCAGTTTCGAAACCACTGCAGGCAGCACTAACTTTTCGAAGTTATAAGCGTATTCACTTGTTAATTAGCGCTTGCTTCGTGCCTCGAAGAGCACGTTAAACCTTAAGTCCCGGCTGTCATGAACATCTTTGGCAGTCAAATATACTGATACTGGTCTAGACCATAGTATGTCTATACCTCTAAGTTGTAGAGGTCAGACAGTAGTACCTGAGTAAAATAGTTAGACTAGCAGGATAAGGCAAGTATTAATTTTCACCACAGCATTCGACGCATGTTTGTTAGGTAATCCGTTTCATTTTATTCGTGTGGCACCCACGTTTCGAGATTTATCTTTCCGAATAATATTCGGGAAGAACTTATTACCTAATGAAATAATTTCCAATTAGTTTTGAAACACATGACGTTTGAAAAAATTATTACTATTCCTTCTTGCTTTTCTGTAGTCGGTCCTGATATATAACCGAATAATTTTTGTCAAGGATTTATTATTTTATGAATTAATGTCCAAGTCGTTTTGAGAACTCCTGAGATCCGAAATATCATAACTATTATTTTTTGCTCTTCTGTACCCGCCTTTGACGCGACCAAAAAAAAACATGTACTACCAAACACAACAGACTCTAAAAACGCCGCCTATTTATAATTTCAGCCTAAACTGATCTCAACAAAGGCAAATTTGAGAGATGTGGTTTTTCCCCTGTCAAAACTTATTTTGATGCCGACGCTAGAATGTATTATGGAAATAATATTTTCCCACACGTCTTGGCAAAATGTTTTATTAAATTAAAAGAATAGTTTATTTTTATTAGCTGATACGCCAAGCCACTTATGGTCTGAAACGTCGACAGATGTCGGCAGAAACAAGCAGATATTTTTGTTTTTGTACGTAGTTTTTATGGCGTATTTTACTGCATATTTTATATCTAGTATTAGGCTACAATCCAGATTTTTTTCTTTCAGCCGTGTGTGTTGCCAACTCTGATGTCGGAGTTTATAGGCCGTGCTATAGCTTGCGGCGTGACTCTTGTGTTGAGGCAAGAACCTGTTCCTACGGTTTAACGTGTCATCTGAAGCACGGAAGCGCTCTGATGTAAATATCTCAAGTGATCAAGCATCCAAATGGTCACCAGTGTAAACGTTGCTTAACTTTCCCTATCTAGTACGAACGGCAAAACAAGCATGAGCACTTATATCAGTACACATAAGATTCTTCAGTTATTGACTAGCCGAGACAACTTAGCCTAAACTATTGGGTGCAAGAAGCTAAAATTTGACATAACTATGAAGATGCGTGCACTAACAAGGAATTTCCCATTGGATCGGGCAGAAAATAATAAAAAATAAATAATTGGCATCCTCTAGGTAAGTAATAAAGTTGAAAACTGCCGCTCTCGCAAACGCGCTTCCACTCTGGCCAAGCACTAAGTAGACCAAATTTTCAAAAACATACTCTTGTCTAGGAGATACTCTTATTCGCTAATATTTGAAATTATTTCTGCATGCTCCAAAATTATATAAGCCCATCCGACATCTTACTGCACACTAAATTTAAAGTATACTACACCAATAAAACCAAAAGTCAGCAAAACATATTATTTCAACCACAAGATGGAGAGATAGCAAAAAACAATATTCGATGGCGTTACCCGACTGCGTCACAATAAATAAGTATTGTTATCATTATCTCCGACACGCCAGCAATTCACAGGCTTATCTTGTGCCAACAAAATCTTACGCCGACTATATCTGCTTTAATGCTCGAATAAAGCTGTTTTAAAGAGGATACGGTAACGATGGTAGAGTTGGAATGTAAAAGTGCGGATGTGATTGCTGATTGAGAGGGTCTGGGTTTGATTTTGGTGGTGAAAAACTTGGCTGTTTATTATGTGAATTAATGTGTGACAGCGATGGCATTTAAATCCACTGTGCGTATTCTTATTTATGCATGAGTACATCTCCTTTACAGACAAAAGGTTGTACATTTATTATTCGAAACTAACCGACATTGTAGAGATTATCGGCAAATTACTAATTTGGTAAAAAGAAAAGCCTGCAAACATTATTTTGAGGAGATAGAGGTAAGCGTTTGTTTAGCACTTTTAGGTTTTTTGAATAAGGACGATCTTATTTTTGCTATAATACATCTTATCTTAGTACTGTCAAAAACGCTAAAGTTTTTGAGGATATGTGGATCGATTGGAGTTTGTAATATTTACACGCAAAAACTACTAAACAGACTTTGATACAACTTTGCAGTACCTATTAAGGATTACTAGACTTCGCTCGCAGCTCCATTCGCATGGACTACTAAACCTTACTCAGGAATCACACCAGCTAAAAATCCGTTCGGTAATTATATCGTGTTTAAACAGACAGACAGAACGGTGACGGAAAACGTCATTTTATAATATAATAGAGCTCATGGACTCTTTTGTCCTAATAACCGACCCACATGGTCGAAGCAACGGGCAAAAGCATAAGACAGTATACTTTGTATGAAATCTGTTGACGGATCTTGATATTTTTTTTTTTATTTATTGGCGTGCAAGGTCGCGGCAACTAACAAGTATAAGTTTAAAAGCTATATTTTCTTCTAAACACAATACTTATTACAAAAATATAGCTTCTTTTACAATCATTAACGCACCCGTTTATAGTTTAATATTTCATTTTCATGAAACTTTTGATCACTCATTTTTAATAAGGCTTCGTAATAATTAATATTAAAATCTTATTTAAAACAAAGCGCACTTCGCTTTCCTTTGATAACAATGTCTTGATGCATACAACAAGATATTTTTAGTAAAGGTTTCTAATCGATGGAATAAAGGGAGATACTGATAATTGCGTATTTCGAAATTATTAATTAATATTTACGCGAGGATGGCTTTGAGACTCTTTGTATCTATTAAAATATAAATTCATAATTATTTCTACTATAGTATTATATGAATTTAAAACAATGGAATTTAGACTAAAGGTACTAGTTTCAGACCGCGTCTCCGCTTTCACTATAAAAATCGTTCATTGATTCTTCCGTCCATCATCATTTCACAGTACACTGCTGGACAAAGGCTTCTCCTAATTTTCGTCACAGTAATATTGCTTATTATATCACGCTGGCCAGATGGATAGGTTTATGGTTTGATGTCGAGACTCTCGTCTTCGCAGAGGTAGGTACTATTTGCTTCGTGTATTTGCCAATGAGGCGACACTTTGTATTATTAATCCGTCAACACACGAACATTTTCACCGCAGCTCCAGTGAAAATCACACTATCTATTGGTGGAAATCGATTAAAAATATTGTATGTTGGTTTTTGGGTTTTTGACATTCATGCAGACAGACAGCACGTGGAGGGCACTTCGTTTTAAAATAATCAGGTTGAAAAAATTTCCATATTATAAATCGTACTACCGGCGTCCATCATTAAAATGGGATTACATTATACACCAACGTCATTATGGATTCAACTGTAAGCCGTGCAATTGAGCGTATTTACCAACCAAATCGGACGGACCGACCCGCTTGCAGGCGCACTATTTAATTTTACCCAAATATATCAGGGACGCAGGATTAGGAGCAATTGGAATAAGCAAATGTATACTATATTGTATTTTGAAGGGTTGTACCTGATGATAGCTCAGTATGGGCAAAAATCCACGGCATAATATCATCATCATCATTACGAGGGTCAAACTGAAAGTTCTTAGAACTGGCCACTTATAAAGAATATAATAAAAAAAATATTCTAAAATTTGAAAATAGAACTCTTTGCCAATATTACTGAGTATATATTTCATTCATTTGTCATTTGTTTTAGGATTTGGCGGCAAATTGAAAATTGTCTGTGTCACGTCAACATGAATTTAACACGAGAAAATTTTCGTGCAATGATTTTTTATGACTTTCGATGTCATTTAAGTCAACAAGAAAGTTATGATAGACTACGATTGGCCTTTCACGATGAAGCCCCATCTCGTGCGACTGTTTACAACTGGTTTAATGAGTTTAAACGTGGTCGCACTAATCTCACTGATGATGTACGTGAGGGACGGCCTTCTACGGCGACGACTGAAAATAACATCTGTGTTGTGCGGCGTATGATAGAGACTGACAAAAGAGTGACCTATCAGCAGATTCGGACAAGCTTAGGCATCGGTATGAGTCAAGTGCACAAAATCCTCCACGAACATTTAGAGGTCAGGAAGCTTTGCGCCCGGTGGATACCTCATAATTTGACTAAGGCTCAAAAACTCCATCCGTACATGGTGCCGTAAAATGATTGAAAGATTTAACGGAGGTGACTCAAATGCTGTGTTCGACATACTAACAGGTGACGAAAGCTGGATTTACTGTTATGATCCTGAAACCAAAAGACAATCTGCTCAGTGGGTGTTTCCTTTCGAGGAGTTGCCAACTAAAGTGAAGAGAGATCGAAGTGCGGGAAAAAAAATGGTGGCCTCGTTCTTTGGAAGGATAGGTCATTTCGCAACAATTGTGTTAGAGGATCAAAAAACAGTTTCTGCAGAATGGTACACTACCAATTGTTTGCCACTTGTCTTGGAAAAAGTTCGAGAGAAACGACCTCGCAGTAGGATCCTCCTTCACCAAGACAACGCCTCGTCGCACACCGCCAAGCGAACGATCGACTATTTGGCGACATTAAACGTTGAATTACTGGGTCACCCGCCGTATAGCCCCGACGTCGCGCCTTGTGATTTTTATTTATTTCCAAAAATTAAAGAAAAACTTAAAGGAAAGCGGTTTATGAATGCTGAAGAAGCGGTGGCTGCGTATCGCGATGCCATTGAAGAGACCCCTAAGGACGAGTGGGCAAAGTGCTTTTCCCAGTGGTTCCATCGCATGCAGCGGTGTATTGACGTCAATGGACAATATTTTGAAAAGATATAATAAAACTAATAACTGGCTAATGTAATCAGTTTTTGATTTTCTAAGAACTTTCAGTTTGACCCTCGTATCATCAGCTTGCCATATTCAACTGCCGGATAAAGGCCTCTGCAATGGCTCGCCACTGAGCTCTAGACTCTTCGTGTCTAGCTGCTTCCAGCCACTTTGCGTATATCGTGACTCCACCTAGCAGGAGGGCGTCCTACATTACGTTACTATTAAATAGGGCAATATATATTTATGTTCATATATTTTTAAATAAAGCACCGAACCGTAACCGTACCGTACAGAACGCTCAGCTCAAGATCGATCTGTAATTGTAAGTTTCTAGGCTGAAATGATGATGAATGATGAAACCTTACATAGGTTTAATTTCTCTTAAGCTTTCGATATGCTGATTCTGTCATCTCGTGGGCATGACTGGTACACATATAAAACTGCGTCTCCCGCCACGTTTGTCTGTCTGTGCAAGACAAACTAATTTTTGAGTTTATCGCGTTCATACAGATAACACAAAAAGTTGACTCCATTTTATAATATGTATAGATGTAACATAGCATATATTTACTTTATATTTATAACGCGCTTGTACTCTTTCACTATAATTTTTAGCAAGACAAACTTCTAAGTAATGATGTTGTTCACAGATTCATACATAAACTGCGTCTTAACACAATGCAGCTAGTTAGCGCTGTTGACTTTGAGCTAGTTTATCTAATTAACACGACGGACTAATTGTTCCATTGGGTATTCTTGCCGCGAATCTGAAATGGATTGCACAATGACATCGTCGAGTTAATTAAAAAAATATTAAGTAGTAGTATTTTAACATGAAATAGCAAACTAGCATAAACTACATTTCTTGTCAAAAGGTAGCTAAATATACAAAATACTAATTAACCCACTACCAACCAAAATAATATCATTGTAAGGTCATAGAAAATTAGAGAATTTGTTTACAAAATACCTTGGTACGAGAGAATCCACTTGCAAAGGCCTAATACAAGGCCTGCTCACTCGAATAATACATAGATTAACATATAAAATAGATACTTTATATATAAACAATTGGATACATTGAGAGAACAGAGCGGCGATAAGGAATTACGCGTTTCTCTGTGTTCGTACAATTTGTGGCAATTTTATAGGTATTGTTACTGTAAACTTTGAAATGGTGTGGCTCAAGTGATAGCAAGTAAACAGAGAGAGGTTCAACTTTTCTCTGCTAGACAGATCCAGCTCAAATAAAAAAGTTTCCAGCACTCACTACATTGCGAATAAAACCCAAAAAAATTAAGACCTCAAGTAAATATACTCAAAAACACAGCAGGGCACGGGAAACTTGTCAAATGAAAATATGGCTTGCACGGTATCTGCTGGTCTTATTGTGATTTGGCACACACTTTGTATTGTTTGATTGGATTATGTAATAGTAACACAATAATACACGTCCTAGATATCGCTGGAACTGACTGACATGGACTGGAAGGAATGATACAGGACAGTAAAAGATGGAGTAATCTTGTGTCGGGAGGCCAAGACTCACTTTGAGTCGATGCACCACGCGCCACCACGAATGAATGAATGAACACAATAATGGGAACAAAATAAGACGACAGTAAACTAAATTTTATGTTTAAAACATTTTTAATCGAAAAATAATTATTGATTTCTCTCAAGTTCTTGATTATTATTACCTAGCCAGCTAGTTCAGGCTAAATAAATAATCGCTGTCACTGAGACCCTACATGTCATAAAACTGAATAGACGAAGGCAATTCGCAGTTCAGACTAATGTTTAGTAAACACGCTGTCTGTTACTATTGCCTTTGATGTTGACTTTTTTCTACATCGCTCCTAGTTTATCGCCAATGAGATAACAATGCGGTAGATGTCGTTAATATAGCCTTAACCCTAGAGTGCTCGCGCTATGAGCATTTTGCCGCCCGCGGCGAAAACATCGTATTATATCATACACGATGCATTTGTCATGGTCAAGCGTCCTAGTAGCTGCCTGCCTGTGCTGCCTTGGCTCCTTGTTTTAATTGTGTTAATGTTTAGTTGAAATTATTTTAGAAGAAATTCAATGCTTGGGTGACCGCAGGAGGAAGTGGTTATTGTCAGTGTGTCGCGTTTGGCGGCAAATTGCTCACTGCGCGACTATTCACGTAAGTGAAATTCGTGAGACTGTTTTTTAGTTTAGTCGAAATATTATTAGTTTTCTTTGTTTAAAATGTTGTTTTGATTTAAATATTATATTTCTAGGCGATTTTTATGTTTTTTTAATAAAGGCGGCGATAGCCCAGTGGTGTACGTAACGGACTGCTGAGACGATGGTCTCAGGTTCGATCCCCAGTTACCCCGGGCACACACCTATGACTTTTCGAAGTTATGTGTGTATTAAAAATATTAATTATCGCTCGCTTAACAATGTGCCCGGTAGATGGCAATAGGCTCGCCCCCTATTACATTGGGACCGAAACATATCTGGCGAAGTGTGGGTGTGTAATACACCTCTGCCTACCCCTCCGAGGATAAAAGGCGTGAAGATATGTTATGTTATGTAATAAACTAATATTTTTTAGGCAAGCAAAATGAACAAGCTAGACGCACAAATAATTTCGTCTTTGGATGAAGAGACGGATTTTGAAGAAGCTGGTGCAAGTTGGTCTAAAGTAAATACTTTGCAGAAACAGCTGAGAAACCAAATCGCCTAATTTGTGTCACCGTAAACACAAAATATATCCCTCAGGTGGAGAAGGTATGTGCAGTAAGTCCATCCAAAAAAATATATGGACCAAAAAAGGGGGCAATAGATGCACAAAGTTGCTGTGTAACAAACGTTGTATGTTTATATGACAGGACTGTTTTTCTGAAGTCAATATCTTAGAGATTGAAAACGTTTAAATTTGCTATTAAGTTTAATATTTCCATTTTTTATGTGGGTTAAGGTAAAGATAATGTTAAAATATAAAAATATACCTAAAATATCTCAAAGCATTTTTCTCATAAATACTAAGTAAAAAGCTTTAATGAATGTTACTTTGTGAGAGCTTATCTCTTATTCTGTCCTTTTAAAATTATTTTAAAGGATGTAAAAAGACCCCCCCCGTGGGATCTCCACCTTGTCGTGGTGGGGGGGCTTAGTAACCGTGGATTTGATTTTCTCCCACGGTGAAGCTAAGGGGGATCCCGGGAGGGGACGCTCCACGTGTGCTTGGGTGAGGCCTGCGTAGGATGCATCCATAGGTGCGGGTGCGGGGGACAGTTCTGTCTGTCCCTCGCAGTCGGGTGCGGTCGCGGGAGGAGAGGCGTGTCGGTGTTACGTTGCCGCGCGGGAGATAGGGCATCTCCCGCGACCAAATGGGGGCGCACCATTGTTGCGTCGCGGTGGGGCCGCAGAGGAAGAGGAGATGCGGTATTGCGTTGCCGTCCTCCCTATCCTTTGCGGCCGCTGGGTGTTTTGGCGGCGGAGCCCAACACCTTCATCCGCCGCCAAGGGGGTTTCGTTCGGGGCCCGCCTGACCATCTGGCGGGCCAATACCCGTCGGGGGGTAGCGATGAATGCTTAGGTGAAACCCTACCCTCCGACACATGGGTACATGAGGAGCACGGGTTGGTTTTTAGTCAGTAAGAGTCTGACAGTCCCCTTCGTCCTTCGCCCCCAGGGTGAAGGGACTCCATGAAGATTTTCCAACCCGACACCAAAAAAAAAAAAAAAGGATGTAAAAAGACCCTTAACGAAAACTAAAACCCCATAATGTACCAATCATTACGAACATTTTTTACCTCTGTACCATACCTGGGAAATTACTGGTTCCGGAGATATTGAAGCCTAAAGTTATTATGATTTTTTTGTAATTAGGTACAATATGGATGCATTTACCCTGCCAAAATGTTCTATAGATGTCCTATGCACCCAAGGATAAGTAGGGATTTCGAAAATTGCACGCGCGTACTTTAGGTTTAAAGATCTTTATTACTCAAAGAACATTACAGTCCACTTAGTGAGCATAATATAAAATATAAACAGAGTAATCCTAAGAAACAGGGATCGTAGGTCTACAAATCAATGACTCGAAACAGCAATAGTAAACAACTTGTTACTGTAGTACATACATGAAATTATATTTTATATAAATCGTTGTAGGCATTTCGTTACGTTTAGTCACTGCAGCAAATATTACATTTCACCTCATATACATAAAAACAAAGTACCAAGTCACATATATATTAATATATTATAATGTAATTACGTGCCTTTTAGCTACTCAATTTTTGTAAGAATCATTAACTAACAAGTCAGGTAGTTGAAATATTCAAGCTAAAACATGATCATCGAACTAAAATATACAAACACCTTCAAGTGAAATTGTTAGCATTTGTGTAGTAATGATTACGCAAACTTCGAACTCGAGACATTTTACCGTAATATTAATATTTTTAATTAGCGGGTTTTAATTTGTGTAATATTATACAATAATTTACCGTAATATTAATATTTTTATTTAGCGGGTTTAATTTGTGTAATATAATATTAAATAATATTATATTTGTTTAACTACAATTTAGCAAAAAACATGATTGAGTATGGGCGGCAAAATGCTCCCCACGCGATCACTCGCGTTTCATGGAAATGCGCGACTACTCTAGGGTTAAATGCTTTTTCTTAGGGTTAAAGCCATACATAACGTATATATAGGTTATAGCATTACTTTTTTGGTGTCAAAGTAGTTTAAGCAGCATATCTGTAGGTATATTTTAAATTCTTGCGTTTCTGACTGACAGACAAGCTACAGCCAAAACTATTTGGCGCAGGCAGCTGAAATTTGGCTTGTATGTTCCTTGGGGACCGTAGAATTTCGTTTCCGACGTAAGAATTTCGGGAAATCCTCCGAAGGATTTCCCGAAATTCTGAGGAGATCGGGCTGAAATGAATAATTTAAAAGAATGATTATTCACCTAATAATTTTATTTATAAAATGCCTATGCTTAATTGATTTTAAACATTCACAATGCGTATACATCATACATTTTTATTTTACGAGTCTTATTATTATAACTAATAGTCGGCTTAAGACAACGTTCAATAATAAAGGAGAATGGCACTAGCCTATTTATATGTATAAAAGTGACTATAACGTAGTTAAATTAATTATTTATAATCTTGGTCTGTTCATTGCGAATATTATTTGAAATATTCATGATGGCCAAACATTAATAACATCATATTCTTATCTAATATATATCTTGTGTGCGTGTGTATGTCACTGAACTCCTCCGTCCCTCCAGGATCGATCTTGATAAAAATTGATAAAAATCTTGACTTGAGAATGGTTTAGATTCACAATTTAGTCCACTGGAAGTTGTTTTTTTACTTAATATTTAAATTGTTGTGGATTTTGGAATGTTTCACATGGGAACCGACGGACTGCGCTGCTATCGCAGTGTCAAATCTTATATTTATAATTTCGTCAAATAATACATCGAAACCTTACCTGAATAATAAAACATTAAAAATAAAGATTTCGAGTCGACAACATATATCCGCAAAATTCGAAATGTCGAGTATTTTGTTAAATTCTAATGGTTCTGAGTTCTGACAGACAAATTGCAGTAGCCATATTGGCCACTCTAGCGAAACGTCACTGATACGATACCGGATAACATTTTGAGTATTACCACGGTAATAATATCTAACAGTATTGTAACTCCATACAAACGCACGAAACTCGAGTTATACCTACGCGCCTCGAGCAGAGTACCCATTAGACTGTGCGGACTGTGCCAAGAGTACCCACAGCCGCGATCGTGCCGAAACCCAACAAACTCAGGTTATCATACCATTATTGTCGGAAAATATAAAATGTATACTAGCTTTTGCCTGTGGCTTCGCACGCGCGTGAAGTGTATTACATTTTTCTTTAAATTTGAAGTGTATTAAAAATTAACATTATATCAAAGGATCAATGATATAAAACCCATATTTGTACCCAAAATTAAAAAAAAATAAACTGTCCTGTGAAACTTTTGTAATTTATTTCAACTTCTTCAAATTTTATTTTCGCTTTCAAAAGAAGCCATTTGTCTCCAAGCTCTCGTTCATTTCTGTGCCAAAATCATAAATTTCATGAAAATTTGAATAAACACACTTGTCAATTAATTGTATTTTTAGGAATTATACTTTGTTTTTTTTTTTTAGTTCACACGACTATTTGTCGCGCAAAACACATTGTATCGTTCTATGTATGGTTGAAATAGCTGTTGTAATAATTTTAATATTTGGCTAGCCTTGTTCAACATTTTCATCATTGCTTAATTTCTTTTTGTTTATACATATTTACTAGCTTTTGCCCGCGGCACTAGCCAATTAATTGTATTTGTAGGAATAATACTTTGTTTTTTTTTAGTTCACACGACTACATGTCGCGCAAGACACCTTGTATCTTTCTTCTAGTTTAGGAAATAAGTATTAAAATCGTACTGCAACTGGTGAGATTGACTTGGCGCTGTGTGTCCTTTACAGTGGCCATTTGGTAATGTTGTACATTTTTGACTTCATAGTTATTAAATGTCCGCTGAATGAAAAGGCTAGCAAAATATTAAAATTATTACAACAGCTAATTTATCGCAGCCAACTGGTTGAAATAGCTGTTGTAATAATTTTAATATTTGGCTAGCCTTTTTAACATTTTCATCATTGCTTAATTTCTTTTTGTTTGTATATATTTACTAGCTTTTGCCCGCGGCACTAGCCAATTAATTGTATTTGTATGAATTATACTTTGTTTTTTTTAGTTTACACGACTACATGTCCCGCAAGACACTTTGTATCGTTCTTCTAGCGTAGGAAATAAGTATCAAAATCGTACTGCAACTGGTGAGATTGACTTGGCGCTGTGTGTCCTTTACAGTGGCCATTTGGTAATGTTGTACATTTTTGACTTCATAGTTATTAAATGTCCGCTAAATGAAAAGGCTAGCCAAATATTAAAATTATTACAACAGCTATTTCAACCAGTTGGCTGCGATAAATTTACAAGACATAGTTTCGTCAACAATTCGGTAGATGGCGGTTAGAGTCCCCTAGGATTTAACGGAAAATTTCAACACGTTATCCGGTACTATGAATAGTTTAGCTGGCCGAGCGATGATATGGAATTTAGATGCCACAGATTAAGCTCCATTTATGGCTTACATTTTTTGTGAGTTTTTCTTTTTTGTAATCTTTTGGATTTTATGTCTTTAGCGTACGGGCGAAATAAATCGCTTAAAGAATGACTTCATCATCAGCTGAAAGACATCTACCGCTGTACATAAGCCTTCCCCAAGGCTCTAAAATAAAATACATCAGATCGTATCAAATATCCCCCCTGTGGGATCGCCACCTTGTCGTGGGAGGGGCGCTCAGTAACCGTGGTCTGGACACCCGCGGTGAAGCTAAGAGAGATCCCGGGAGTGGACGCTTGGCCTGAGCTTGGAGGGGGCCTGCGCAGGATGCGTCCAAAGGTGCGGGTGCGGGGACAGTTCTGTCTGTCCCTCGTAGTCGGACGCGGTCGCGGGCGGAGAGGCTTGTCGGTGTTGCGTTGCCGCGCGCCCTATCTCCCGCGACCAAATGGGGGCGCACCATTGTTGCGTCGCGGTGGGGCCGCATAGGGAGAGGAGATGCGGTGTTGTCAGGTTGCCGTCCTCCCTATCCTCTGCGGCCGCTGGGTGTTTTGGTGGCGGGGCCCAACACCTTTATCCGCCGCCAAGGAGGTTGTGGACTTGAGTCCCACATACGTGCGTAAATGCATTTCCACAGCGAAGAAAAAAAAAATGTTTCAAATATGCTTTGCCATTCACTAAAATACACCATAGTTTTAAATAAAATGTGTCGGAATATGGTGTAGTGAATTGAAAGAAATTTTTTAAATTGTTTGTGAACATATTTTGCTATCCGATCAAGAATACAAATAAATGGAGTCGTCGGAGAGTTCGTAAGTAGGAATATCTCTTATTATCTTTAGTTCTGTCTTCGACAGACGAGCTGGTTTTATCTTTTAAACAATAATTTGTATTTTGTAATAAATAGTAGCTAATTTCGTAGATGAAGCTTTGGCGTAATAGAAGTTTTCATCATCTCGGCCGGAACAGATCTACTGCTGAACAAAGACATTCCTTTATAGACCGATGACGGGCTACCCGCATCCAAAAGCTTCCTGAGATCCAAACAAGATCATCGGCCCACTTTACCATAGTCCACCCTACCTCTGCTTCGTCGTTTGGTCCACCACAATAATGAAAACTACAGCATGCTGTTTATGTTTATTTTATTTTTATTTTATGCTAAAGCAACCGTGCCTCATTCTCAAAACTGCACTTCATAACTTTCTATTCCGTTTAATATGAGGAGGCAAAATCTAAATGGACTCACATATCGATGAATTATTTACAAAACTATGTAGTTCCGGCGAGCTAGTAAACTTAATTATTCACGCTGTATGTAGAACAGGACTAACTACTGGTGCAATATAAATGAGATTGGCGTGAATATTTTGTTGACTGCAATTGTTCATTGCTCTAGTTGGGGATTGTGTTGGCAGCCAATCATAGGCCGCAGTTACGATGCCCGATTAGGACAGTAATTTTATTGAATTAATTTGTATGTGTAATAAGTGATGGAACAACTCGGAGAAACTAGTTTCAAATCACGAATAATTGTGCAATGGTTCAAAACTGAACCGATAACTTAGCATGGTTGGTGAGACAAGCATTATAATCTACGAGATATGCAATACATATTTATGCCATCATGAAAGAGTTGAAAGACTTGAAATACTCAAGTTGCAGTCAAACATGTTTGAAAGTACTTTTATAAATGAGATCTATAGAATCATGGCAACAGGTTAAGAACTATTTACCGTGAAAATTTAGATAGATAGGTGTCTATTTCAGACCTGTTTGTCAACTAACAGTTTCCTTTAAACACAACTGTGCAAAGATTACTCGTTGCTCTACTAAATTAATATTCGGTATAAACAGCAAGATATGGTAACATACAGTTTCTGTTAATTTAGCTTCTCCAAATTCACTCAGTGGTTTTAGGTGACATGTCGCGTCAAGTAAGAAGCACCGCAAACACCACTGAATCAGTACGAAAATAATTTAGACAGCTCTAGAACATTAAATTACCTTATTCTACATTGTGTGTTAGTAATAGACGACTGTTGACTAATTTAGGATAGAAGCAAGTGGCGTTCTATTGTCTCTGCCTACCCTGAGGGGAAAAAGGCGTGAGTGTATGTATGTATGTTAGAATTAGGGCCACATCTTACCATCAAAATTTAGCTATGTTACATACGGATTGTAAAAAGACTCTTAACGAAATCTGAAATCCCATACTTTGCCAATCATTACGAACATTTTTACTTCGGCACTAAACGGTATTGCACGAGCGCACTTTTAATTCTTGCTTAAAAAAGTGGTTACTTATAAAAATTTCGTTACCCAGGTATTAATTTTGCTTAGTATGACTTGGCATGATGTCCAAAAGGAGTAGACTTCGGCTTGGTGATGAGTCTTGTGACATTCTGAATATTCTTGCGCCAAAAATAAGGTCACCGAAAATTCTAACGACATTCCATGATAATTTTTTGCTCGACTTAGCCGCCTGCCTATCTCAAAATCAAGATATCCAAATACTTTTGCTTCGCACAGCTGACCAATTTCAAAGAAACTTTTATAAAAGAAAATCTCTGTGTCCACCATTCTTATTCAAACGACTGTTTAATTTATAATTAGCAAATTCTTCTCTTGGCGATAGTCCAAGTTGGAGGTGACTCGCGTTTTAACTCATTGTGATTTTTCTTTTAAGATTGACAGTGTATTAAACTTTTATTTATCGCTTGACAAACGGTGAAACAAAACTCGGTGAGCCATTCTGATGTCTTATAGTCCATAATTTTCTCGAAAGAAATGTGCCCGTTACATTACAGAGAACTCTCAAAAAGCCGGTTTGAACACAGGTTGATTTCTTTCACACAGTTCAACAAGCTATAACAAACAATTCAATACGCATATAACTCAAAAAGTCATTGGTGCGCGCCGTAGCTGCGTAGGTTTGAACCCAAGACCGTGTGCTTAGCAGTCTGTAACTTTCTCCACTAGCCTATGGCTGTCTGTAATGTATAAATCAAATATACAAATTAACTATCAAATGCCTAACCGCACTCGTATGTATTTATACGGATAAACAGTCCGCAGGCTTGCCCAACTTGCAACATACATATCGAGCCCCCGCCAAAGATCGCCTCGTCTTGCCTTTTCCATACCTTTGTCAGTTTGTCACTTTGGATATTAAAATGTTTCAATTGTGAATGTTTCGTGTCCCTCGTCAGATTGAGTGAAACATTATAACGTACTTTTTTATTAACGCGCCAAGTACTCCATTAGGAGCTATTGGTGAGAAAATAAACTGAAAGAGAGTTTACCTTTCTTTTGAATTTACGTACGCAACGTAGTGGCGAGATCGTTGTATTGTATATAACCAAGTTAAACCCACTGGTCATCGACTGGTCTACAGATGGGTCACAAAAAATTCACCACATCCCATCCATGGCTCGGAGACTGACTAAAGTCATTAACATTTAAGACAGTTATTACGAGTAGGTACTCTCAACATTTCTGACACTGATTATAATAAAAAATAATACCTGAAATATCAGAGCGTAGATCGGAATCATTCGATTTTAAATGACAGTATTTGATCTATCCATGGATTTAACTACTTGAAGTACACATTGCGACCGTAAGGCGAGCATGACATTTAGATAATTATTTTAAATAACACCTACAAAATACACAAACAATCATACTATAAGATTTTTTACAATCTATCTAATCAAAATATCTAATCTATATATCGTTCTAGTAAGCAAACCTCCGGCATGAATTTTTTATTTGAGTTGTTTTATTTGGGAAGTCTTACAATTTACCTACGGCCGGTTTCAATAAGTATCTTTAGTAGCCAAATCCATGGATAGATCTAATATTAAAACCGGCCGCTAGTTACATATCTTATCCGAAAATAAAGCTGGTTGAAGCAGCAGTTTCGTGGACGATTAGGCACAAAGCGGACAAAAATGAAAATCCAAATGTTTTCTCAACTAAACTCTTATTTTAAAGACTAAATATGTGCAATAAGAACAGATTTCCTACAATGTTTTAAACATTTTTCACAAATCCAAATATCTTCAGGCATCTAGAAGTCATAATGAGGTAAGAAACTCACATAGATACAAACATGGACGATGAAAATATGCACTCCTTTTTAATGAAATAAACTTACAATTACCATATTATTTGTTTACTTTCACAAACAGGCCATAAACTTGAAACCGCAGCGTGCACTTTTTAATAAAATGCATATAACAAGAAGTTCAATTTCAATATTAAAATATCGGGATAGTTCTGATAAAGTAAAGGGTAGACAAGATTTTTGGTAACTATAATGAAAGCGATTCCTCTTAGTCGACAAAGGTAAGTGAAAAATAAAAATACCAGTTTTTTCTGTGTACTTGTATCAAAATTCGCATTATACATTATCCGTAATGCGCCAACAATAATTGAGAATTCACCAAGAATGCCTGTAGAGCTTATTATAAATAGCAGATAAAAAGTCATACCAAAATCAAAACACGAAAATCGCTCTGCCAAAAGAGCCACCAATTCAATAATTCCTCCCAAAACAAATAAATCCTAGCGAAACACGAATTAAGATGATTTATTTCGTGTACAAACACAATTAGAAAAGGAAATGCATCTATTTGTTTGTCACGGCGAACAAATAAAGATTAACGATATTTACGCCAGTGGAAGAGCTTATTACGTCATGGAAAATTGTGAATGAAAATATCGGGTTCCATTCAACAGCCCGCACCACTGACTTTTCGAAATTATGTGCGGATTAAATTATCGCTTGCCCCGGGCCTCGGAGAGCTCGTTAAACCATCTATTGTTATCAGGCTGTCATGAAGATATTTAACAGTCCTTACAGATACAGACCCTCAAGTAAACTGATACTGGTCTAAGACATGGAATATAGCCCTTTGGGTTGCGGAGGTCAGACGCCAGTCGCTCTGTGGAAAAGCTGTTATTCTGACAAATCTGGTTACAACAGTAAGCGGACTCTGGACTCCGAGATGTATAAGTTTCGGATGCTACTGGGATAACGCTAAGATGATGATAATGATGATGAAGCCGTTATAAGTTTAAAGTTTAAAGTTAATTATATATGTCACTATAAAGCATAGTTTACACACACACTCAAATACTACAGTTTAGTACATAGAGAAAGGAGAGTATAACTTTGCGATTGATGGTTTTTAAAATTGTATTGTAAAGTTTTGTCCACATGGTTACAATATATAGACCCTCTCTGCTAAGCAGAAAAGATCCAACCAACATTTTTTATGAAATTGAGTTAAATACATAACCATAATCTCCGCAGTATGTAGATGACACTTTTACAATTTTACCAACAGATTGTGTATGTTAATGTATTCCTATACCATCTTAATTCTATTCACAACCAGATAAAATTTACAATGGAATTAGAGGCAAACAATTCTTTAGCTTTCTTAGATGTACTTGTTATCAGGAACAAAAACAACTCTTTGAGCCACACTGTGTATAGGAAAAAGACACATACAAATAGGTACTTAAACGGTGAATCTTACCACCATCCTAAACAGTTAGCTACCGTGGGAATGTCTTTGTTTCAGAGAGCCCGGGGGATCTGTGACAAGAAACAACATCAAGCATGTTCAACATGTCAAGCAAGTTCTGCAAGACAACAAGCTCTTACCGCCGCGCCAACGTCACAGATCCCCGAAGAACAGGCCAGCCACAGTAGAGAGACAACCTGCTGTCCTCCCATACATCAAGGGCGTGACCGACAAGATTGGCTACATCTTGAAGCGAACTTCAATCAAAACTTTCTACAAGCCGCCAACGAAGATAAGCCAATTATTACCATCTGTCAAGAGTCAGTTACCCTTACAAGAGGCCGGGGTTTACAAGATAGACTGTGAGTGTGGGCTCTCATACATTGGACAAACCAAGAGAAGCATAGGCATTCGACTAAAGGAACATATAGCTGACATTAAACACAAACGCTCGACGAAGTCTGCTGTGTGTGGACATGTAGAACAAGGAACCAACCATTACCTGCGATTTGATAAACCACAGATACTCGCCAAAGAACACCGCTTTATTCCAAGAATGATACGAGAAGCTATTGAAATTAAAAAACATCCTAATTTCAATAGGGAAGATGGTTGGAATGTTCCTCCAGCTTGGGACCCTGTTATCAGGCTAATGAAACCCAAGAAGGACAAAGTCACCAGAAGACATCAAGACACAGTGAGCACATTCTGCGTAGATAGTAACACCAATAGCTGAAAAATGTTCGGGTACTTTGAGATAACTTTTAAATTCAAGACAAAGACAAATACCACCTCAGTCTGCCGTGAACATGAATCCTGTAAAGAATTCGAAACGTCGGCTAGTAATAAAAATGTAGTTTCTAGATCATTCGGTTTAAATGTAATAACAAGTGAAACCAATATAACGCGATAAAATCCGTAAACTGTAGTTTAATTTCAATACATAATCTCCTCTTCACATAATTGTAAATTGTGAAAAAATAAAAAAATAATCATGTTGCTTGTATACATGTTTAGTATAGGATTAAAGGTTTTTATAAGATCCATGACGCGTGGATCTATTTTGCTTTTTCTTGTTTTTCAATAAAAGTCTTTGATTCTCTAAAGTGCTTATTCTTTACTCGTAAAACTTGGGAAGGACAGACGGACGACCGGACATGGCGAAACTATATTCCTAGTAATTTACTACAGAACCCTAAACATCGCCTCGTAAGACACAATATACGAGTACCTACAGTTAAATAAATACTAGGCATTTGGCTTTTAGATTTTTTTTAATTACGTTGAAACGTAGATTTATTTATTAGCAAGTTGATGTTTTGTTAAGAGATCAACAAACTATAAGGCTTTCAAGGACGTATAACATCATGCGTGAATTTTAGGGTAGAATAATATAACGTTCTGCCAAAATTTACTGACTTGTAATGAACTAGAGACATTTATTTAACTAGACCCTGTGCACTACTGGACATGGACTCCTCCAATGCTCTCTACAAAGACCGATCTTGACCACGCTAGCGAAGTGCGGGTAGGCACACTTCAAATGTTTTCTGAGAACATTATGAAGAACTCTCAAAAATTCAGAGAGCCCATTCTCGTAATTATATTTGCTCAAAATGCAGTTTGGATCTAATGCCAGTGAAGTGCTAACGTCATAAATGGTACTTTTCTAAATTAACTGATATTTGAATGATATTGCGACTAAATATATCTGTTGCAAAATTTATTTTGCAACAAATATAACCTTTTATCTATAATAATTCTAAGTAAAACGCAATAAAATTGTATAGTCAACTTAGATCTACTAAATAAATAGACAGGCAAGCTAGCTTATAATACAAATACAAAGAACATACAGAGAAAATAGAAATTACATTATAGAGGTACATTAATATGCTATCAAAACTACAACTCAAAAAGAATAAAGCCGGTATATCTTTAACAAAATAGACTCTGACTAATTGTTTGAGTCTGAACCGAACTATAACCGATTGAATTATTAATCAACCAAAATTTAAAATCATCTAGATGTTTTAGAAGTTAAGACTAAAGTAGAATTGGCATTCGGTATCTATACTAATATCATTAATCTGAAGAGTTTGTTTGTTTGGTTGAACGCACTCAAGATTACTGGTCCGATTTGAATAAATATATAATTTAAACTACTGAAAAGATTTAAATGAATCAATAGATTCGTAATAATGGCCCGGGTGACATAAGTTACATAAATTTTAACAACATTTTCTATAACGTAATTTCGTCCAACCTGGAAAAAAATTAACTCAGTTAATCATTACGCGTTTGGTATCAAAAGAGATTGGTGAGGGCATGCAGGTATATGAATTATATTGCTTGACTGAAAATAGAAGTTCAAAAATCGTACTTACATTCGCACGGTCCAGACTTTTTAGTTATTACGTAGTCGGGTTTAAATTTTTTAAACTTATTGCCGTAAGCTTTTTCAAATAAGGTTATATAACATCACTGTATGAGCCATGGGTGCAGAGGAGTAGCCCTAAATATCGCAGATGTGTTCGCGGGCTTAGCTAGTTAGATATAAATGTCTAGACGCGGTCGGTCTAAGAATAAACCACTTAGTCTTCTTATTTGATTTAAAGTAATTTTGGTTACATTGGATTTGGTTTAGCAAATAATCAAATAATAGATAAAGCTTAGTACTAGTTTAGTGGTATATTATCTGTGAGGCTTGGCTTACAACTTGCAGCGGTAGCCTAGTGGAACTGCCATGCAGGGGGTTCGAACCTGCAGCGCACCTCTGACTTTTCGGAGTGACCTGAGAATTCTATTGTTAATTATAGCTTGCCCCGTGCCTCCGAGGGCACATTAAGCCGTCGGTCGGTCCCAGCTGTCATGAAAGCATATGACAGTCGTCATAGGAAGTCAGTACCTCTGAATAAACTTACACTAGTCTAAACCACGAAAAATCGCTATCCCCTTGGGTTGCGGCATTCAAGCAGGCAGTCGCTGTGTAAAAGCTAATATTTAGTCAAATCCGGTTAGGCTAGTAGGCGGACCCCCCCCCCCGTGGGATCTCCACCTTGTCGTGGTGGGGGGGCCTAGTAACCGTGGATTGGTGACCCGCGGTGAAGCTAAGAGGGACAGTTCTTCTGTCCCTCGCAGTCGGGTGCGGTCGCGGGAGGAGAGGCGTGTCGGTGTTGCGTTGCCGCGCGCCCTATCTCCCGCTACCAAATGGGGGCGCACCATCGTTGCGTCGCGGTGGGGCCGCAGAGGAAGAGGAGATGCGGTGTTGCGTTGCCGTCCTCCCTATCCTCTGCGGCCGCTGGGTGTTTTGGCGGCGGAGTCCAACACCTTCATCCGCCGCCAAGGGGGTTTCTTTCGGGGCCCGCCTGACCATCTGGCGGGCCAATACCCGTCGGGGGGTAGCGACGAATGCTTATGCGAATCCCTACCCTCCGACACACGGGTACATGAGGAACACGGGTTGGTTTTTAGTCAGTAAGAGTCTGACAGTCCCCTTCGTCCTTCCCCCGGGGCGGAGGGACACCATGAGGATTTTCCAACCCGATACCAAAAAAAAAAAAAAAAACAAGTAGGCGCACCACGGGATCTCATTCTAACTGGGATTATGCTAGGAGAATGATGTGAACGCTTATCCAAGAAGCTTTAAACAAAAGTGAGAATAAAATAATGCTAAAATATTAAATGTTCAATAATTAAAACTTCTTTGTATTTTATTTTTGCTGTAATAAGATTAAAGCAACAATATATTTCAGTTTGAACACTGAAATAATAAATTGAATAAAAGCGTAAATACAGTTAAATTCACAAACAATTTCACGGATCACACAAAAATATGAATTTAAATCATATAGCGGCTACAAAATATATTATTTTGTTTCGTAGCATAAAATATATTTCGTTTATTTAATTATAAGTTCTGAGAGTTTTGAAATTGTTAATGCATATTCACGAAACTGATTAAATTATTTAAATTAATTATTTTTATGCTTGTAAAATTGTTTTGAAGTATAGTTATTGTAAAATTGTTTTGTTCTAACATCAAGCCCTGTAGCGACCTATTGTTTCATTAATCATCTACTATACAAAGAGTTTCACGGTAAAAACCTGGCAAGCAATTATAATAATAATAACCCGCATAATAGCGTAGGTATTTTTGTTTTCGTACTTTTAAACTTTCTCTATTTGTATACGGTATTAGAGTTAATACTTATGTAACCGGTCTAGATCGCTTATTTTTTAGATATGTAGCTGAAACACCTTCGGTTTGCCACTTGCCCTGACGTGGATTACACGCAGCAGTGGTCAGTGGTCATGCGACGCAAAATCAGCGGCCCACAGGTCACAAAATTACACGCACTGACCTCAGCCTTAGACAATAATGATGTTCTAAATTTCCTATTTTTGTCCTCCGTGAAAATCCTATTGCAGACCTGTGCCACTATGGGTTCAGTTTGGTGCAAAAGGGAAAGATCGATCAAGAGGCTCTCCAAAAGACGTTCTGAGCTTTTACTAAAACCACTACGGTGTCCTCCACGTACCGAGGTGGCAGGGTCACGCGCGTGGTTATTCAATACCTTATTTAAATAATTGCCACTTATAAACCAAGGAAAAATGCCATAACGACCCTAAAGACTGTATTGTATTTAATAATTCAAGCACATCAATAACCAAACCTATCTCCAATGCAAACATCTTTCAACATTTTCCTCGACTACCCGCATATTTCCAAACATACTAAAAGCTAAGAGACCTTTATCGATGTTGGAATGCGGATCCTTTGAGTAGCTTACAATTTTTCATTGTGTACCGATGTTACTCCAGCTTGTAATACATTTACTACAATATGATATTCACAGTCCGTATTTTTAATTAATTTGATTGTTAATAATTAGTGATGAATATACAAAGTTACTGTTAAATTACACGAATAGTGACTACAAATGTTCGCAGCGTATAAAAATTACAAACAGCGCTAACAACGAAGTTTTACGATCAAAACAGCTGTTTCACAGTTACAATGGACTTATAAAGTCCAGGAAGTATATTAATTTATATTATACACACAAACATTACACACTTTTCATTAAGCACAACATGGAATACTTTTATTTACTTAGCATCAACGTATTTTCAATAGTAAATGTTTACATAGGGTATATACATAGGGTTCCCACCAAGAACTTAGGGTCCCAAGCCAACCTCACCTGCAAGTGGTGCACCTGCCGATCAACGGACGAGGCTCTGGCAAACAAAATATCCCGATAAGCGGCAATAGGCTAGCCACCTACTACGTGGGATCAAAACACTGGCGAAAAGTGGGCGTTTAATATGCCTCTGCCTACCCCTTCGGGGAAACAGGCGTGAGTCTACGTATGTATGTATGTATGTATGTAAATGTTTACCTTCCTAGTCCCCAATATTAAATTTGTGAAGTGATATTATAAAGAAAAACAAACCATCACTTACCATAATATACGAGATAAGAACAAATTTATGTGAATACATTAATTTAGAAACTATACTACTTATTGTTTTAAAATACATAATATACTTATTAGACTTTTTGCTTTTTGTTTACCTACCTACATTCCTAAATAGTTCATTTTAAAACACAATTCTACACTAATTCTAGAATATTAAGTCAAATAACACCTTTAAATTACTTATTTTCTGTATCTCCTCTATTGTTTTTCTACATTCTTACTCCTTTTCTATAGGTTTACATTTTACACATTAGGTACTGATCAGTATGTCTCCTGTCATCTTGTTTCTTTCTGTCCTTAGGTGTTTGGTGTACCCTTTGCTGCAATAATGAGCACTTATATGATGACCCGTAAGGCCACAGCAAAGGATGTGGAAAATAAGCTCAAAATAGCCTTGATGAAATTAAAAAAGTGCCAGGAGGAGAATAATCACCTACTAAAAGAGCGTTCTGATTGTGAAGAGGTTATCAAGATTGTTAATGACAAGGTCTCAAATTTAAAAGCTCAACTTCACATTGAGTACATAGGCATACTTGCGCAGCGAGACAGGTTGCAGAAAGAGGTCAACACATTAATAACTTGCAATGACACCTATTCCTGATCTGTAAGTCGGATCACTGAGCTTGAAAGTAATTTAGAACAGGCTCTGTTAAAGATAAAATCGTTAGAGCAAACGGTGCAGGTACTTAACCGTGGTGCAACACAGAACCTTTATTCAAAGGTTTTAGGTGATAAATTATGCTTAGGGTCTAATAGACATAGTATACAACTAAAAAGATATGTTAAACATTTTAAGCAACAAAGGAAATTATGTAACGTAAACAAAAATATTAGTAAACTGGTACAGAACTTGAAACAGTATAATAAATCAAAAAATATAACAAATCAATACAAAAACTTAGTTTCTGAACGTACTGAATTGTTACAGGACCTAGAAAATTATAATATAGAATTAATTAATGGTAGGATGTTATATGATCAGCATACAAGGGATCTCAAATCACAAATCAGCGCTTTAGAGTCACAACTAAATAGGATGAATACCCAGTATGAGAAAGAGGTTCAGGTATATATAAGTAAATATGATGAGATTGCACGAATTGGTAAGAATAATCTGGAATATGTAAAAGCCTTGACAATTACAAATAGTTGCTCAAATTGTTTAAAATTAAGCTTGTTAGGTAATGAGTCCCTAATTATTGATGATAGTGATTCAGGTTGCTGTGATTCAGGTTCAAGTTCTAGTTCTAGTACAACCAATAGTCCAAAGGATAGGACACCCTTAGTTGATAACTCTGGCACAAAAACAGTTTACATGTTTTCAGATAGGTTAGGTGTAGGTTTAGATAGCTTAATGAGTAGTCATTTACAGCAACAGAAAATCATTAATTATTGTTATAGGGTCATCGTTTCCACACTTAATAGATTCTTTAAAACTAACAACATTCGATAGACAGTCAACAATAATTATTGTGTATGGTGATAGCCACATTGTGAACAAAAAAGATATTTACAATTTAACAGAATTAATGTTATTACTTCATAAAAAACTAGGATGTCAATTTATTACTTGTGCTTTACCTTATTAAAGTACATTAGATGAAAAGGCAAATCAACATATGTTTGACCTAAATTTGTGTTTATACAATATGACATGGCAGTATAAAGATATTATTTTATATTTTGACATAAATAAATGCATTAATAAATATAATTACTCATTGACCAAAAATACTATGTATCTTTCACTATTTTATAAGCGACAAATTGCTAAATGATTAGCATATAATATACAATATGACACAGGTACATGTAGGGTATCCAAGAAATTGGCTTCTGTAAATAATTCTGTCTTTACCATTCCTTATATTTTAAATACTGACACGAGTTTTTTTAACTTAAGAATAGGACAAAGGATAGACATTGTCAATTGAATGTAGCACATCAAAATATACAGGGTCTATCTAGCAAACATTTAGAATTAAGTTTATATTTAGAAAGCCACAATATAAAAATTATGTGCATAACGGAGCACTGGTTGAAGGATTATCAAATTAAATTTTTAAATAACATGCATTACACTGCGCAAAGTGCTTTTACAAGGAGTCAAGCTATCTATGGTGGATCCTTGATACTAGTTTCAAATACCATACCGTGTAAGGAATGAAAGGACATAAGCACCTTGTCTGTAGAATGAACTGTAGAAATGTCCTGCATTGAGCTGGAACACTATATTGTTATATGTCCTTTAGGTAACTTTTAAGTGTTTGAGTCTGTTATAGAAGATGCAATTGGTAAAATTAGGACCAATAAAAAGGTATCATAGTTTGTGGTGATTTTAATATTAATTTATTAGATTGTTCACCAATGACTATTTAAATCTTTTTAAATCATTTAATTTGACAAACTTATTTTTTGAACCTACTAGAATAACAGCATCATCTTCCACTTGTCTTGACAATATATTTAGTAATCATACAGTATCACATAAATTAGTTACTACTGACTTAACTTCGGATCACTGTGGTCAATTGGCAGGATTTTCATATAGTCATAAAAATGTCGTACATAAGGTGACAGTTAGGCCATTACCTAGGCGTAAACTTATTGAATTTAGGAACAAAATTTTAGTAGGTATTAATCCTGATATGATGGAGCTTAAGTCACCTAATAAGATTTATGATACTATGTTTAATATAGTGCAAACCGAATTTAGAAGTACTTTTAAGACCAAGGAAAAAGTAATCAAGGAGTCTAGAGCATTTAGTGAGTGGGCTACTGTAGGTATTTACAAAAGCAGAGCAACGATGTATGAGTTGTATGGTATGAAGAAATACAATTTTAATGCGAACTGAGTATATCAGAAATTATTCTAAAATATTTAAAAAGGTATGCAGTATAGTCACAGAATAATTAATAGTACTAACGTACAGAAGCGTCACTTTTCAAACCAATTTATTGAAATTGTGACTCTTGGTACTAAGCAATAAAGTTCAATTCAGCTCGCGTAAGCACTCATAGCCTAATGCGATATTAACCTAACAGTTTCCGTTCTTTTCTAACACAACGCTGTCGCTGTCTGGCGCGGAGTGGCGCGCTAGGGTTGTCGACTTGGCGCTGCTACTATATTTATTCATCGTCTATCTACCTACTTGACCACGTACCTAATAATAAATAATTATCCTATAAGTATCCTATCCCACTATTTGAGCTAGTAGAACAAAAGCACAAAAATTCTGGTCGTTTACATTTTTACTATACAAATTCTTAGTTATTTCCTAAACGCGTGGACCGATTTACATGATTCAAACAGATAAAATGGTTTGTGGACTAGATCTTTAATTTGACACCTTAATCGTTGAGATATCTCAACAAACAAAAATCAAATTTTCAAGTTGCTCTCGTAATATAAATAAAATCAAATTTTCAAGTCGCTTTCGACACACAGTTAATTAAGCAATACTTTGCATTAGATTTGTAATGATACATTTTTGTTGTTAAAGGCGTTTAAGTATATACTTAATTTGAACAGTGTATAAACACGGCGCGTGAGAATACGGAGCGGTCGCACTCGTTGCGTGACGTCTAATGTGAGCGGCACGCGGCAACCTACTAAATCCAACCATGTCGACATGGTCGGCCAAGGTACTTGTAAGTTTGTACCTAAAATGCCAAGTGCGCCCGGCCTGGTATAGCTAAGGCTGTATTCGTTAGTGACAAAATTAGGAAGTCTTCTAATAAAGTTAAGGCCACGTGGCAAGCTATTAACGAAGCAACGGGCAAGACAACCTTAAGGAACACCAATGTTAACTTGCTAGATAATAATAAAATTATAATAATAAAGAATAAGATGCACACACATTCAATAACTTTTTTGCTACCATACCTATTACTACTACTAGAGGTCTAAACTCATCAGATTCAGGTGCAGAAAATTTATTAGAATCTAGTGTACAAAAATGTAATGTAATATTTAAATTCAGCCCTATTAGTTCTACTGACCTTTCAATCTCTAGAGTCTAAGAATACAGGTGATCTCTGGGGAATATCTGTTAAGATCTTGAAAAGTATAATAGATATAGTAGCTCTTTATCTAAGCAACGTATTTAATAAGTGTATAAAATCAGGCGATTTTCCAGATTTATCTTTGAAAAGATCATACTCAAGCAACTTTTGAAACATTTTAATTTAAACAGCCTCCTTCATACTGAGCAATATGGTTTTACTAAGGGTCACTCGACGACGGATGCAGGAGTAGCTTTACTCAAACACATCTACAATGCATGGGAGAACTCTCAGAATGCTATTGGTGTGTTTTGCGACCTTTCGAAAGCATTCGATTGTGTCTGCCATGATACGCTCTTATGCAAACTTAAACATTACGGCGTCCAGACTAAAGCATTGGATGTTATTAAGGCATATTTAAATAACAAAATCCAATGTGTCGAAATAAACGGCTCAAAATCCAGTAGCTTATCAGTACAATTGGGAGTGCCGCAGGGTAGTATCCTAGGACCTTTCTTGTTTCTTGTTTACATTAATGATTTGCCATTGTACCTGAGAAACATTTGTGACGTGGTATTGTTTGCTGACGATACTTCATTGATATTTCAAGTAGATAGAAATAAGGAAAAGTTTACCGAAATAAACAGTGTTCTTATTCAGGTGACTAAATGGTTTACTGTAAACAACTTAGTACTGAACGCCAAAAAAACCAAACGTGTTAAGTTTGCGTTGCCAAACGTCAGAAACCTTGGTAATAACATCGTTTTAAATGATGATGTACTGGAAACAACTGAATCTACGTTGTTTCTAGGAATAACACTTGATTCGAAGTTGCAATGGGGCGCACACATTACATATCTGTCAGCGAAACTTAGTTCGGCTGCTTATGCCATTAAGAAGGTGCGTAGTTTAACAGCTGTCGATACCGCTAGACTGGTATATTTTGGCTATTTTCATAGTGTTATGTCATATAGCATATTACTATGGGGTAGAGCTGCTGATATCGAAAGTATTTTTATATTGCAAAAAAGAGCAGTTCGGGCCATTTACCAATTACGAACAAGAGTTTCGCTCAAGGAAAGTTTTAAGGAAATCGGTATTTTAACTGTAGCGTCTCAGTATATTTATGCCAGTGTTTTGCATGTGCGTAAAAATATAAATTCATATTCATAGAATAGTGATATTCACTCTATAAATACAAGAAATAGACATAAATTATTTGTTCCGTATTTCCGTTTATGGAAAACTCATAATTCTTTTATAGGACTTAGTTTACGTATCTACAACAAGATACCGATATGTATTTTGGACTTGCCGTTTAGCGCATTTAAGACAAAGATTAAAAATAGCCTAATGCAAAAGGCTTATTACAATTTAAATGATTATCTTAATGACAAATGCGCTTGGAAATAATCTGTTTCAGTATTCACATAATTATTAAGTAAATAGGTAGATAATATTAAAATTTTCATGACATGTAATTAATTAAATAAAATATGATTCTATTCGAAATAAAATTATAAAAATGTTTTTTTTTGGAATCGCCACCACATCATTAAATGTCTTTCATGTCGTTAGATACGATTTATTTAGTATGTTTAATTTTATTATCTTGTACTCAATCAGTTGGATCGGTGGTTGTATTTCAAAAGGTATCATGTCAATTAAATATGGTTACTACATTTGCATTTCTTCACGCGTTTCACAAAATCCTAATATCAATGATCTGGAAAATGGCGGTAATTCGCGTTCATGGTCAGTATACCAACAGATTGTTAACTTTATTACTGCTGGTTCGTATACCGTTGTCGTCATGCTCACTAAAATGTCATTTCTTGTGGTGGCGTCGTGTGTCGGGTCATCCCTGTCCCTCTGATATGGCGAGAGGGATGATGGCTGGCACATGCAAATACTCGTGAACGGGTGCTACTTGCGATGACTGGTCGAGGGCGGTCTTATGGGCTGGTATAATTTTGTTTTTGATATTTAACTTCATAATTTCCATCATGGTTCTGAACATTTGCGCGGATTGCCTGCATTCATCATCATCGTAATCATCAGCCTGTTACAGTCCACTGCTGGACTAGGCCTCTCCTTTGAAAGGAGGAATTGGCCTACTATACCACGCTGGCCAAAAGGGTTGTTATAGGGTTTTGTATCAAGTTTTCCTTCTCTTACAGTGCTGTTCTCTGCATATGCTCCCTCTGTCGGCTCTTACGACACCCATGAGATGATATGGGGTGATGACTATGCCTGCATTGTTAGGTGCATAATGAAAGTGGATGCTCCTGTTTCACCATGTCTATGTTCAGGAGGCTAACTAAATGAACATCAAAATTTAACTTGATTATGCTTGAGTATTATGTACAGTAAATATATACAAGTAACATAGAAGGTATAACAGTTGCAGTACCTTACAAAAGTTTAATTGTTATG
Source organism: Euclidia mi (assembly GCA_944739405.2). Lineage (NCBI taxonomy): Eukaryota > Metazoa > Arthropoda > Insecta > Lepidoptera > Erebidae > Euclidia > Euclidia mi. The sequence goes on from OX123205.2 coordinate 24,290,527, forward strand.
TATTATTTAAAAACCTGGCGATGAAAAAGAGTGACCGTGAGTTTTATTGCCTGTTGTTTCTCATGGTTCTACGCCCTTGCTTTGCGAACGTGGCAGTAAATGTAAATGTAGAAGCATACAGTAATAATGTTTTAAATTTGACGTTCATAAGTGTCACTTTGTGATCTAAATGAATAAAGGATTTTGAGTTTGAGTTTATTTACACGGATTTCCGACGGATTGGTTATATGTTATGTATTGAAATATTTGTATGTCTAGTATTTCTAGGTTAATTACTATTAAAAGGTTTTTACCTGACTACGGCGAAGCCAAAAGGAAGGGTCATGTTTTTGGCAGACTATGTATGTATGTATACACGCTGATTTTTTATTGGTTTAGGAAAAAGAAACCTCATGTCCGAAATAAAGTTCAAAATCAAAATTCATATAGCACCTAAAACAAAAAAGTTATAAAAATCGGTAACTGTTGGTAATACGTAGCAACGCACGATTCTCTCGAGTTAGGTATGTTCAACCGCCGCGCGGTCGGTCGTGACCTCGCCGCGCGCGCCACCGGGCGCCGTCAGCTGTTACCTACAGCGGTAGTTACTTAGTGCGGACCGATAATGATACGTAATTTATTTAGAAAACACGATTTAGGTAATTACGATGCCAACAATTTTAAACACATGTTTTTTCTTCTTTTGTTCTCTTTTTAAGAACCACTCCCGTACCCTAGTGCTAAATCCTGTGTTCCGAAGGACATGACAAACCTACCACTAACGGACACAGGAGTCGAAACAAGTATTTATGAATCACACAAAGTGTTGTGTGAAACATCGCTTAAACCACTAAGCCAACCATGAAGTGCAGTAATAAATAATTAGAACAATAAACGTATGTAACTAAATAGCTATACCTATTCAATAATTCCTTCGTACATTACTCGGAATGACGAATAAGCTGTGGGTTCACGAAATCATAATGAACTTTTAGAAGAAACACGATAAACTAAGAATTATTAGTTACGTTGTTTGCCATAGGTACCTACATTATCTTATGAATAACTAGACAAAGATTTTAACAATGGAAAAGTTTAGTACCTACTTGCGTATTTCTAACGTATTTAAAAGAATGTAATCACTGTAGGTATTCAAAAATGAATAAATCATTTACCTTAGCTGTCTGCTGCCTACATCACAATCAATTTACACCTTTCACACAGTTTCACTTGTTTCGTTCACCTTATCTTATCACTAAACATCGTTATCGAGGGGGTCAAGGTCGTGGCATTCGACGCTAGGGTTGCCGCGCGTACCCATATAGCATGCAAATTATTTTTTTAATAATAGTTTAATGTTATTACTTGATATCTTTATGTAATTAAGAATCTATATTTCAATTTGTCCTTGTGTATCTAATTAAAATATCAAAATTAAATTATATTTTAATAATCACTCGTAACTAAGTCAATACAAAATAATTAATGTAGGTTTTTCGCTAGAAATAATTATGAAATAAAACACATAAATATTTTACAATTACTTTTTATTGAATATTTTTTGTTAAAATATTCCTTGAAGATATTTAGGTCTACTTGGAATAAATAACCAACAACTTATTTATACTGCTTTCTGTTAGTTTAAGATGTCTGCTGGAAAAAAACCAAAATGACCTTTCGAATTCATTTGACATAACAAAGACGTATTTATTTTAAACTTGTGAAATAATTTGAAAAGATTATATTAAAGATTATTGTTAATTTTTCACTTAATGTTAGTATTGCCAATTTTAAAAATATGTTAACACTTTTTAACATTACAACAAAAATATGAAAGTAAAGAATAGATTAAAACATATTTTTAACATAGATGCTTGTAAAAATTTGATCCAATATATGACGACTGCGAAATAATTATTTAATATTTTTGAAAATAATTTCGCCTTAACTTTCAAATTAAATTGAAGTAGCTAAGAGTAATTTGTGAAAAAGTTATTACAATACGAAAAAAATACATTACTATACATATAGCTATAATTAAAAAAAACATTTAAAACTATAATATATTTTAATTAAATAAAGGTATTGTACGATATAACATAATCGAAAAAGCTTATTAAATGTATGCACCTACGTGACGCATACGTATGACAACCCTATTGTCGTGCGCTACCGCGCTGCCACCATTTTTACCCGCTCGATAACGATGTTTACTTATCACCTATGTATTTTAACTACACTTCGAACACGTCGCTTCTTCCGTGTTATCTCCAAACACGTAATAATTAGGTACATAGGGACCATAATACTCGACTTATTACGTAAGACGGACACAAAGTGATGGGATAAAACGTGACATACAACTATCTCGCTGACCTAATTTCTTAAGACTAAAGTTCAAGGCTACGGACTACTGGCCCATGCCAAATGAACCCGAACACAGTCGAACGTGATTGGATACGAGTGATGCATTGCGCCCGCGTCAAGCCACCGCTATTGGCTGGCCCCGTGTTGAAATGCAGACGGGGCCTCTCATGCAAGCGAGGCGCGCGCGCAGGATTGGGGGGGGGGGGGGGATCGCAGACACGGCAGTTGAATGACCAATGCCTAGTACCTATGTGTGTATATGACACGACCGAACGGATTTCGTTAGCGCGCGGCAATGGTGATACTTCGTGCTCTCGAACTATTAAATTATTTATTTTTTCAATATTTTTTTAGCTTATATTTCAAATATTATTAGCTGGTTAGGTTCTGTTAACGATAAGTAATAAGATGGCTTTCGCTCCAAAACCAATTAAAAATCAGCGTGTATATATGTATGTATGTATGTACCACCGTAGCGCCTAAACTACTGAACCGATTTCAATGAATGGGGTGTCAATAGATTCTTATTATGGCCCAGGTAACGTAGGCTATATACATTTAATCTTAATTCTCTATAACGCAATTAATATCTCAGATTCCAACCTCGAAAAAAATTAAAGTGAGATAATCATTACATGTTTGGTATCAAAAGAAAGGTATTAGTGAGCACATTACAAATATGTACATATATTATACTGCTTGAGTCAAAATATAACTTTTAAGCGTGGTTGTACTTTAATTAACGTGGTTCAGATGCTTTTAGTTATTCGGACCTATTTACCCTTTTTTTTTTTTTTAAGAGGTGGAAAATCCCTTCGGATCTCCGACTCTTGGGGGAAATAAGAGCCGGAGTATGTGGTGTTTCCACTAAAAACCACCTCGAATTTCTCATGTACCCCTGTGTCGGAGGGTAGGGCATCGCCAAGGCATTCGTCGCCACCCTCCAACGGGCATTGGCCCGTCAGATGGTTAGGCGGGCCCCGAACAAAACCCCCTTGGCGGCGGATTAAGGTGTTGGGCTCCGCCGCCAAAACACCCAGCGGCCGCAGAGGATAGGGAGGACGGCAACGCAACACCGCATCTCCTCTTCCTCTGCGGCCCCACCGCGACGCATCGAATGGTGCGCCCCCATTTGGTCGCGGGAGATAGGGCGCGCGGCAACGCAACACCGACACGCCTCTCCTCCCGCGACCGCACCCGACTGCGAGGGACAGACAGAACTGTCCCCCGCACCCGCACCGTTGGACGCATCCTGCGCAGGCCCCTCCAAGCCCACGTGGAGCGTCCCCTCCTGGATCTCTCTTAGCTTCACCGCGGGTGACTAATCCACGGTTACTGAGCCCCCCTACCACGACAAGGTAGAGATCCCACGGGGGGGGGACCTATTTACCTACTCGTTTAGGTACCTAAATGACGAACGAACATTATCTTAGATTACTGGATTATAATAATTCATTTATTATACAAAAAATACCTATTTATTGAAGTAAGTATATCTATAATAAAATTGTATAATATTAATAATGTTTTTCTTTAAGTACCTACCTACCTAATCGTAACCGCCTAAATTCTCATTTAAATTTCATTACAATAAATGCAAAAACACAGTGTAAAAGAACATTTAAAAACTAAAAAACTATAACGTTTAAAAACTAAACCCGACTACGTAAAAAAGAGGTCTAAAAAGGACGAAATAAGAAAATAGCTCATACAGATAAATCGAGAAAAGTATAAGTAACGAAATGGTCAAGCAAGAGCCGTGGTCGCACCTATTGTATACTAGTGCAGTTAATACGTGTCATGTTTGTTTATTGCAGGTAAGTGTTCCTGGCACCCACATTAGGTATACAATAGGTGCGCCTACGTCTCTTTCTTGAGCATTTCTGTACTTATACTTTTCTGGATTTATCTGTATGAGCTATTTTCTTGTTTCGTCCTTTTTATATATGTATTTTTTGTACAGGCAATTTCAAATAAAGTGAAGATAACATATACAGATACAAAAGAACTCGCAAAGTGATCAATGATATGAAAACCACCAAGCTCTCCAAATTATGTAGGTATGTACCCACCGTGCTCAAATATATCGGACCATTCACACTGTCAAATATTATGAGTTTTATTAAAGTATTTATACCTTTAAGGCTCTAGACAGACGGACCGCATTTCAACTGCAATCCAACTGCAATTGCAGTTCGGATGCAGTTTGAATGCAGTTGACACGACTGCAATAGAACTGCAAACCAAACGTGCAGTCCGATTGCAGTTCAATTGCAGTCGGCGTGCAATCGAAATTGTGAAAGCGTGGAAAAGGCCAGTCTATTCGAGGCCTTAAGTCCCTACGTCGCCAATAGTATAATATTGTTATAACATTTAGGTCATGCGTATCTCACTACACCTTTTCTTTTACTTGAGTATGGTAATCTTCAAGGACGGATGAAAATGCTACATCAATCTTCTAACTGATGCGTGTGGGTGAAGAACTTTAGTAAATAACATATGATCGTATAATTTCGTAATGATTTTGTTACAGTTAAGACTGATGTCTTTTTAATTCATATTATTATGTTAATAATCGTCAATTATTATACATCATAGCTGTACTGTGGGAGTAAGCTTGAAGGTCAATAAAACTCCTTTAATCGTTCGTGGATGAAAGACATAATTGCATTAATTGCACAGCATGTTGCATTTTTCGGTGTGAAGAAAACGATTTACCGGTCTCAATTGACCAGGCTTGAAATCTAATAAGTTAAACTCGGACCCAGTAAAGGTAGTTTGTGCGACTCCTAAAATAATCGAAGTACGCGCTAAAAACCACCACGATGACCTCGGCCTCCCTTAGAGGTGGGGTCACGCAGGTCCAAGCACGAGTAGTGTTCCTTAAAGATCCAAGCATATCGCATCTAAGTTTCTATTGGTAACCTGTACCGATTTGAACTAGACTCTAATAAAAGTTCTGAACTGACCACAGATTATTTGTCCTTCAATAACTTTTTTCAAACATAGGTACCCCAGCGGTTAAAGAATGATTCCGGTGTTTCTTCTTGTTTGCGCTACGAAATTAAACCGCTATTTCGGCACTGCTGCACGCGCTATGATTACGGATGCTCTAATTTATTTGCCGTTGGATGATTTTACGCAACAGAGTCAAAATATTAGCAGTTTAGCACCTCAAAACTACGGGACGTAGCATCTAATACCACGCTACTAATGATTATTTAAAAGACACATTGTAGTAGTTTGTAGCCGTTATATCCTTAAAAATAGTTTCCCTTTTTGAGCTTCTTCTGAATACGACAGTACTTTTATTTGTGCTAACTCAGAACTTTTAACTAGGTATACTCTTACCAATTTAGATCATTCTTTCATTTGAATTATGGTGCTTTACACGTGTTCCATTCAAATCGATCAAGATCTGACGAGTACTTTTAAGTTATCCATAATAATGCTTGCCTATTTAATATATTAAAAAAAAAAACCTGTCGGGGATTTTCAACGTAGTTTTTCCTACCTTGGGTTTGTCTCCACTTTACTCATCAAGCTAAACATCCACCATATGCAAACACCTTTGATAACACAAATCCTTCCATCAGCATAATGCAAACAAATTCCACATTGCCTCATCTCCACAGATCTTCAGATAAATAGATTACATGAATACAAATGGAAACATAAGTTGTAAAGATGTAAACTAAATCTTTTTACTGTGTAACACAAGGCACAATCTAAACCAGACTGGAAGTCAGTGCTCTGGTTGATTTTTATGATATTTTACACATAAAAGATATTTGGTGCGGGTTGTAAAATTTGAGCGAATTATATCCGTTATCCGAATGTTCAACTTATTTGTGCATGTATTATTTTATTGATTAACGTTGATCGATGTTCAGTTATTGGTCAGTGCAATAAACCACTTGAATGTTGTGTTTTGTATTTTTTTGTTTATAGTTTGACTAGTTGAACCCACGGTTACACTCGCGTTATTTAGGGCTACTGCGCAGCACTTGCAGCTCATAGCCAGATGCTTTCATAGATATATGGGCCATCCAGTAGTCCCTGAGATTATCGCGTTCAACTAAACAAACGAATTTTTTTTCAGCTTTACTATAGTAGTAGCTAGAATATATTGGTAGTTTCACCCATATTCCAACTATGACCTTAACCATTAAACCAAGACACGCTATGGGCACTATCATTCACCAAAGACAACGAATTTAGACAATAGTGAAGTCCCACGCAAATTCAAACTGTTCTGGCACCGCATATAATTATAACGAAGGTAGTGATGCGTACCTATGACACCCGTCTACTTATAAACTTTCCTTATCACGCGAGTGCGAAGAACTAAAGCACACAGACAGACCGCTATATTAACACCTCATTATGCGAACACATGCAATTTTCCCCTCCTTAAAACTTGCTAGATTAACAAACATGGCTGGCATTGCGAGAGTAATGATGGAGGTTACTGAATATAGTTAGACGGTCATCTATATATATATAATTTTCCGTGGTCCAGTGGATAGCGTATGCGTCTGTTGATCCCGGGTTCAATTCCCGGGCCAGACAAAACTGCTACTTGTTTTGCCACATTCTCAGTAGCAGCACAGAGCCTGGCAAAGTGTCCAGTAACACCAATAAGCTCGCCACATATTACTGGCGGTGAGCGTTTAAACGAAACGCGCTTAAAAACGCGGTTTTAAAAAAAAACCGACAAGGGCGCTTATTAAAATAAGCGCGTTTCGTTTAAAACGAAAGTATGTACATACGCGTTTAACGAACAGCACGAGTTGCACGTCTGACGTCACTCTCAACTTTGTATGGATTTTAAGCAACCAAGGACAATTTAAAAATGAACCTTATTTCATGCCATTAGAACTGGTTATATCAATGTCACAAATGTCAAATTACACGACTAAATTAAATTAGAATTGGTTAACGTTTTATTTGTTTTGATTAACTGCATATCGATTTTTGTTGGTTTAAATTTCAACGACTTTTTCAACGTTTGTCAATAGAGCTTTTTACAACGTTTTTAGTGCGCTTTTCGGTATCTGCGAGTGAGTACGTCTCGTTTGAAGTAGCTACGTGGAGAAAAAAAATTCGCGCGCTGAGTTTATAATCTTGTGTGTGTAACTGTGTACGACCATCGTGATTTGTTGTAAATATAGTACCTACGTGTAATATGACTTTGAAAGTGTAGAATAGTGTAAATAGCTATAATATTAAACTGTAAGTGTTAATATTTTAGGTTAAGATACTTAAAATTTATTAGACAAGGTGTTTTAAAGTTTATAGTAGGTATTGAACTAAGTGTTGTGTAAATAATATTAAACTTTAAAAATGTCGAGAAGTGGCAGCAGTTTTTTACAAATTTAAAGTAATTAACTATTAAGCAAAAGGTATTAGCTAAACAAATTCATTTCAGACAGTCCTAAGCCTGTCAAATACGAAGGGAATTTCATTGATTTATTATAGAATCGTTTTAAATGAGTAACAACGCTGTACGCTTATTAAAACTACGCCGCTTTAAACGTTTGCCAGCTTATTGATTAAAAATGTTGTATATGTAAAAACACTTTTTTAAGCGCGCTGTTTTAAGCACGCTTTTTAAAATAAACACAACGTATAAACGCGCTTTTTAATCGGAAAACAGGCATGAGTCTATAAAAAAAAATAGTTAAACAATCTTGCGTTACTTGACTGACTGACAGACAAGCTACAGCCAAAACTATTAGGCGTGTAGCGGTAGCTACATACAACTGAGACCATCTAGCGAAATACGACGAAGTCTCGACAGCAACAATACGGCGACATCTATCGGACACAATGCAACGGAATTAAAGTCACGAACCGCGCAAGCAGAGTTCGCACGCCGAGCTGTATATGTATAAACAACATCTCAAATATGTCCATTGGACTGACAGTCCACCAGGCACGATCACACAGCCCGCTTAGAGAATCCTCCCTCTAGTTGGAGGAACACCACGCCTTTCTTCCTCCACGGGCGCAAGAAGCTGAAATTGGCATTTAAGTTTAAGTGGTCGCTTTCTCGGTGGCAGTTCATATAGAGTTATTGATACGATTCCTATAGAGAAACACTTTGTGTGTTTGCAAATTATAATTTCGAGTACTAGGTGTTTGTGTCTAATAGTGCGATGATTCTGAAGTCGCCCTCGATACCGATTTTTCTTAGTGTTTAGTTTCGCTGAGTCAAGTGGACGTCTTTACACTGCGATGACAAAACAAGCTAAAGTACTTATATCAAATACTTTTTTAAAAACCAAGCCAGTACGAATCTGATGCTTGCACCGAGGGTTCTATACAAATATGTGGAAATAAATTGTCGAACCCGAAAAATAAATATTTCTCCTATTCCCATTTTCCTGCAAAAAGGTCGAAACAGCACATTTTACTGGCAACATAGTAAGCTACTTTGTAGCTATATAATATCTGCAATGTAACAAGATATGTTTCTTAAGTTTTGTTTCTTGCCAAATTCCACAATTCCAGGTCAATAGGAAGTTTATAAATTCCATTCCATTTAAAACACGTTAGCTACATTTATAGAGTACGGTTCTAGATAATTTTAATAATCGTAATCCGAGGTATTATTACCACTAGTTCTGCGACGGGAGTCCGCCTGCCTGTATTTAGATTATCGCCACAAAAGGTCTTCTAGTATTTATAAGAAAGTAGAAGTCCCGCAGTACCGGCCCGCGTGAGTATACTCCTAAACCACCTAAAGGTTATATGATAATATCACTTATTATTATTATTTATTATTATTAGTGTACGCAATAAAAAATATTATAATAAATTACATCGAAACTACTACTATATATACTACTAGTTTTACTAGTGGTACAAGTGCGGTCTTATCGCACATTGCGATTTCTTCTAGACAACCTAGATATATACTTCCATTCCCACAAACTTTTGCGTTTATAACAGTAGTACAATAAAAAGAAAACTCGTAAAACATCAACAAAGTACATCAATCAAACAACAGTCCAAAACTGTAATGGAAATAGCACAATATCATACACAAAGGGATACCATAGATAAAAATGCGGCCTGTTCCATAGAGCGCGAACTTGCATCCGTTATCTGTGGTAAAACCTTTCGCGGTACTCACCCCCCAATCACGACACCACTTCTGGGAGAGATGGCGTACTGTCCGGCGGAAAAGTGTTAGCGGTGATATATTTTTGATAAGGAAGGATAATGTTTTTATTTATATAAACTAGGCAATTCAATGCCATTGCCATTGATTATTACAGTAGTTTTGGGAACGTGATATGAGGTCTTTATTATAAGATTTATTTTCTTGCTTTATTCATTTTAAGAGCAATTACTAATAGGAATAAATGTTATTGAAAGTTTGTCTGAATCCAGTTTCTGGTGGACGTTAAAAAAAATCATGGTGAAAACTGAGTATTATTTGAGACTTGCACATATTCATCAAATATTTTTTGCATCGGCTAATTTTGTATCGGCTGCCTACTTGCACAGAGCGCAACATTATCAAGTATACTTTATCTCCTAGTAGACGCTTAGATAACATAAAGTGATAGCCTAGCGGAAAACGCAGTGAGTGGAGATGCCAACAGACTGCCTTGCAGAGGGTATCGGGTTTGAATTCACGGCACGCACCAATGACTTTTCAGAGTTATGTGCGTATTGAATTGAAAATTAACATTTGCCCCGTGCCTCGGCGAGCACATTAAGCCTTCGGTCGTGACTGTTATGAAGATCTTTGACAGTCGTTTTAGGGACTCAGTACCTATGAAAAAACTGACACTAGTCTAAACCATAGAATAAAGCTATCCATTTGGGTTGCAGGAAGGTCAAACAGGCAGTCGCTCTGTGTAAAAGGTAATATTCAGTAAAATTAATCTTCCGGTTTATTTGGCGAGTCTAATGAGATTCTACTAGTTAAAAACATTTTATATGATCGCATACTTTTTTTTTATAAAAAAAACCTGTCAAATTGACTTCACGCTGCCTGATGGTAAGCTGACATTGAAGTCCTATTGGGAAGGCCACCATCCCCAATTGCTGGTTAAGCAATGTGACATGACGGCCCTCACTTTAACGGCCTTGAGATATGCTTTTTCACGCCCCGCTTAAAGGACCCAGGATCAAGAGAGGAAGGAAACACGTGAGCTGGCAGTGAGTTCCACATCTTTATGGTATGGCAAAGATAAGATGTACCGAACCTTTTCGTACGTGACGGTACCTGCTCTACCGTGTAAGCGTGGCACTTTAATCCGGCACGTGTTGTTCGGGATAGGAAAGGAGAGGGTAGGATGAGTTGAAAGAGTTCTTCTGAACACTCACCGTGATACAATCGGTAAAAGACAGCCATTGAGGCTACGTCCCTGTGTAATTGTAGAGATTCAAGGGTCTTAGTAGCCTCAAGGTCACCTATGATACGGACAGCACGCCGATGCTACCTATCAAGGGCAGAATCTCTGGAACGGCTCCGCACAGTACCTGCTAGAAAGCAGGTACTGTGCGGAGCCGTTCCAGAGATGAGAGCAGTATTCCACGCAGGAGCGAACCTGAGTCTTGTATAATAGATACAGCTGCTCCGGCGTGAAAAACCTCCTCACTCTGTTTAGGACTCCGAGTTTTCAAGATGCCGATTTAATGACACCCTCAATGTAGTTTCTCTGGTTGAGATTGCGGCGTATTTCCATACCAAGTATATTTAGACTGTCCTGTATCGGTAGTGGAGTATCCAGAAGAGAAGGTTGGGGAAGGAATGGAGATAACTTTGCTGAAAATGCGCACACCTGTGTCTTCTTGGCGTTGAACTTGACCATGTTCTCAGCACCCCAATTCAAGATGCTGTTCAAAACCTGGTTAAGCTCAGTGACAAGTTTTCGCCTATTTTCCTCAATGTCGGCCTGCTTAGCCGCAGGATGGCCGAGATACCGCCCATGCACGGTACTGTCATCTGCATAGCAATGTATGCTCCCAAAAGTGAGCATATCATTGATATGCAGAAGAAAAAGTGTGGGTGATAAGATGGATCTCTGGGGCACAACCAGCATTTACCTGCATAAACTTTGAATTTAGATCTTCGCAAATAACTCGAACACGTCGTTCATGCAGGAAGCTAGCAACCCAGTTGCACAATCGAGGTGGCAAGCCGTAAGCCGGAAGCTTGGAAAGAAGCGCACGATGCCAGACTCTATCGAAGGCTTTGGAGATGTCGAGGCTGATAGCCAACGACTCTCCGTGCCTGCCCATAGCCTCACCTCAAAGGTGAGTGACATACGCTAGAAGATCGCCCGTTGATCGTTTCGGTCTGAAGCCATATTGTCGATCATTGATAAGAGAGCGATCTTCTAGGTAGCGAACGAGTTAGGTGTTGATAACCCGTTCGAATACCTTGCAGATAATGGGGGTAATGGCTATGGGTTGATAATTAGCTGGATCAGAACGATCCCCATTTTTGGAAATCGGTTGTACGTTCGCCTCCTTCCAAGCCTGCGGCACGACGCCAGAGGAGTAAGGCAGGCGATACAGGCGTGTGAGCGTTGGAGACAACTCGGCTGCACATTTCTTAAGAACAACCGCTGGGATACCGGCGGGACCACTGGCTTTCCGGACATCGAGAGACCGCAGTATCGCGCGAACATCGCATTGCCTGATGCGAACATCAGGCATGGAGAGGCCGCAGTGGTTTATAGATGGCGGCTGCGAACCGCGGTCATTGATTCGGGAATTGGCCGCAAAGAGATTGACAAGCAAGTCAGCTTTTTCTTGCGGCCCATGAGCCAGTGATCCATCAGAGCATCGCAACGGTGGCAGCGAAGACTGGCAGAAATTGGATTGCACGGCTTTGGCCAGCCGTCAATATCCACGGCTTCCCGTAGGGTGTGACAGAAGTTTTTGGCCAAATCGTGCAACGCGCTGTGCATCCGCTCTAGTTTATGCCCTCTTGCAGACCTTAGTGGCTCTGTTATAGGCCGCTTTGATGAGATGGACACTCGGATCCCGACGAGACCGAGCCCTGATCCAAGTACGGTACGCCGTCTGTTTTTGTTTAACAGCATCGGCGCACTCGCGATCGAACCAGGGCCGAAGTCTGCTGTTGCTGGTGGCAAAAGTGTATGGAATATAATATTCTAAACCTAACAGAATTTCCCCAGCAACAGCAGACGCACTCTCCGAAGGATCCCACTCACCAAAGCAACGCTGAGACCACGGAATGGACGCGTAATAACTGCGTATACATATCTTACACACATAACATCATGCTTTTCACGATTCCCTTAATGCCCAAACCTATTGAAAATCTATTACTAAGTTTCAAGAAACTATTTAGTATGCTACAATGCCTTACAGCACCATCGTTACTCATAAACTCATAGCCTGAGTTTCTTAGCATTTTACGTTGGTTGCCTTTCCATTCGGCAGCATGTTGACTTCCGATATATCTCTTGTCTTTTTTGGGTTTAGTGTTCCTTTTCCTGGAAGTATGTTCGCTAGTTGAGTATTAACTAAATCAGTGAAACTTGAGAGGGTTCTAGTGACAAAATAACTTTTTCAACAAGCCAAGGACAAAAGTGGTTTTCGTAATCAAAATCTATTATTTTATATTTAGATTTATTGTGCAATGAATGAATGGCGTGTTATATTCTCAGTAGTTAACAGAGAATCTTCACTGGGGTCCAAAGGAAAGAAAAGAGTATGATTATAGCTCTTTTCCGCAGATTCGTACGCGTGATATTGTCATAATCGTAGCTTTCCCTTGGGTTAGTACTTTCTACAACATGTCGTTTATATCATATACAGTGTTTGCGTTGTTTAGCTGTACAGAGGGATGGATACATAGATAGAAAGGAGAGAGAGAAAAACAGAAACTTTGAGATTATTTTGTACAATTGGTATAGATTTTTTACTAGTGCCGTGTGGTTGACGGCATAGAATACAAGTGTCACCACCCTCTATCTTCCCGTGGGTGTCGTAAGAGGCGACTAAGGGATAACACGATGCAAATACCATCTTTGCGTAGAGACGGAAAACTCGACACCAAACCCTATACGACTGCCTCGTTGGTCTCGCGGCATAAATGTGCGCGTGGGATCGGGAGGTCCCGGGTTCGATTCCTGGGTCGGGCAGTGTTATTGGGTTTTTCTGTCACGAAATTCCCAGTAGCAGCACGGAGTCTGGAAATGTGCCCGGTACGGCAATAGGCTCGCCCCTTATTACGTGGGACTAAAGTATATCTGGCGAAAAGTGGGTGTAGAAATACACCTCTGCCTACCCCTTCGGGGATAAAAGGCGTGACGTTGTGTATGTATGTATGTATTTTTTACTACTTGTAATTTTAAATTAAGTTAAATTTGAAATTATGTTTCAAATTGTCTTGAACCTTCAAAGTTAGTATATAAATGTTAGACACGTGCTTTTATTATTCCAATACACTGTTACTTACTTTGAGGGGGAGGAGCTTATACTATAGCGTGTTTCTTCGGAATCAGTTAAAATATCCACCGTTCCCTTTACCTCATCAATATCTGCGTTAAAAGGCTCGGTGATTTTCTAAAACAAAAACAAAATTAATCATTTTATTGAGCTTTTCAAGCCAATACTAACTATAACTTAAGTATCGTTTAGATGTAAAATATCTTAAGTTTAACTTAGGATATAAAAAGACTAACAAAATCCGGCATAAATAATCGTAAGTCTTTACTTACGATAGTTGAAAGGAGCTTAAACCAATCTATACTATAGTAAGTCCTACTTACGAGATTTTAGTGTGGGTATTTTGTTATTTCAGACAATTATTTTGTTTGTTTATAATTAATATTTTAAGACATTCCACTTACCTTGCACTTTCGTACAACGGCCACAAAAGAGTTAATGGTACACACTTCATTATATTTTTTTTTGTTGAAGGTTTAATATCTACACAGTATGTATTAGCACTGGCCATGTATTGTACTGGCCATCTGTCTTTTATTGTCAGTAGAATATATAGACATGTATTTTAAATTTTGTGTTTACTTCTGTGGTTCCAAATAAAACGTGTTAGTCTTTGCCACTCGTCTCTGGGAATACGTCGTTTTATTTCAGGTTATGGGCCCAGAGAGCTCATAAAATCGCTATTGAGTTTTTTTAGCAAGAATTTTGCATTTTGCAAGTGTTAAAAGACAGTATTCAGTGCGATTTAGATGTAATTTTAATTATCGCAGTAAGTTCCAGTATATCAGTTCGACAAAATGGCTAGCAACTACCTAGTAAATGTGCCGAAACTAAAGGGACGCGATAATTATTCCGAGTGGTGTTTCGCAGCAGAAAATTTCTTGGTACTGGAAGGCATGAAACATTGCATAAAGGCAGAACCAGATAAAGAAATTTCAAGCGCTGATGACGAAAAAACGAAAGCAAAATTGATAATGACTATCGACCCGTCATTGTATGTCTACGTAAAAAATGTAAAATCGTCAAAAGAATTATGGCATAAGTTACAGCAACTATTTGACGATAGTGGATTTTCAAGAAGAATAAGTCTATTAAGAAATTTAATTTCAATCTGGCGAGAAAACTGCACTTCAATGACGTCATATGTGACGCAGATTATTGATACAGCGCAAAAACTAAGCGGAACAGGCTTTGAGATAAATGATCAGTGGACAGGGTCATTGTTGTTGGCTGGATTGCCTGATCGTTTTGCACCAATGATCATGGCAATAGAACATTTAGGAATTTCCATTACGGCAGACAATATTAAAACGAAACTTTTAGATATGGAGTCAGTAGAATACGAAAGCGAAATGAACGGTGCTTTTATTAGTCATGCAAAGCAAAATAAAAAGAATTTGTCTATGGGCAAGAAAAAGTATAATGTTGACAGTACTGTTCTGTCAAAGTCAAACACGGCAGTGAAATGCTACCGGTGTAAACAAATCGGCCATTACAAAAGTCAGTGCATGAATGAAAATAATTTTGCAAAGAAGAAAAATACTGAAAGAGTGCAATCAAACGCATTCAGTGCTGTATTTTTAAGTGCGAATTTCAACAAAAATGAGTGGTATATTGACTCCGGGGCAAGTGTACACCTAACAGCTAATGAAAGTTGGGTAATGAATGCCAAATACGAACAAAACAAAGAAGTTGTCGTAGCTAATAGCGAGAAGTTGACTGTATTATGTTCTGGCAATGTTAAAATAACTACTACAACTGATGATTGCGAGTACGACATCGTGGTAGAAGACGTACGCTGTATACCATCCCTGACTACTAACTTACTATCAGTCAGTCAATTAATTAGAAAAGGAAATAGTGTGTCTTTCACAGAAAAAGGCTGTTATGTTTACAATAAAAAGAAACAGTTAGTCGCTACAGCAGTATTAGTCAATGGAGTAAACAAGGTAAACTTGATATCTCAGGAGTATTTGGCTGCATCAGCTGTATCAGGAGTAACATGGCATCGCAGATTAGGACATGTCAACAAGGAATATTTAAATAAAATGAAGAATGCTGTCTTGGGAATGTCATTTGATGAGAAAATAGATATAAGCAAGGCTTCTTGCACAACATGCTGTGAAGGTAAACAGTGTCGCTTACCATTTAAAGGCAGTGGACAGAGAAGCAGTAACTTGCTAGATTTAGTGCACACAGATATTTGTGGCCCTATGGAGACTACATCGATAGGAGGAGCAAGGTATTTCTTGTTATTTGTCGATGACTACAGTCGCTTTACATTTGTTTATTTTCTAAAGCACAAGAATGAAGCTCTGAAGGTTTTCAAGAACTTCAAAGCACAGGTGGAAAATCAAACAAATAGAATAATTAAAGTGATAAGAAGCGATAATGGTTTAGAGTATTGCAATAAGGAATTTGGAGATTACCTAAACAGTGCTGGTATTATCCACCAGAAAAGCAACCCATACAGCCCAGAACAAAATGGTTTGTGCGAAAGATACAATCGCACAGTCATAGAAAAAGCGAGATGTCTACTGTTTGATGCAAACCTGGGCAAAGAGTTTTGGGGTGAGGCCACCAATACGGCAGTGTATCTGCAGAATAGAACTGTGGCTGCTGCGTTGGATAATAGAACGCCATACGAATTATGGACTGGCACGAAACCAGATATCAGTGATATCAGAATATTTGGTAGCACTGTCATGCTACATGTTGCTAAACAAAGGCATACAAAATGGTATAAGAAATCTGTAAAATGTATTCTTACAGGATATCCAGATAATATAAAAGGATACAGAGTCTATAATCCAGAATCAAGGACTGTGTTTACATTAAAGGATGTGGTTATTATTGAGCCAAAAATAAAGTCTGAATGTACGATTCTAGTACAAGACCAGGATGTTGCTTCAGTGGGGGATGAGATTAAACCAGGACAAGTCCAGAAGGTTGAATCAACATCTAGTCCTGAAGATAAACAAGTCCAGAAGGTAACAAGTTTGGAACCTATATCTAGTCTTGAAGATAACTTCAACAGTGAAAATGACTATGAAGACTCAGAGAGTATACTTCAGTGTGAAAATGAAGGGTTCATGGACAGACCCAGACGAACACGGAAACCACCAGAGAGATATGGTATGTTGAATCTTTGTACAAGTACAAGTGCTGACACCTATGAAGATGGGGCAGGTTTGACGCTGCAACGGACCAGAAAAGAAACAGTGGATGTTGTCCATGCAAGAAGAAAAGTTAAAAGAAAATGATGCATGGGAATTATATGATAGTTCACAAGATGGTAGGGTTGTGCAGTGTAAGTGAGTGCTTAGTGTTAATAAAGTTCGGTTCCGTGCATGTTTAGTTACTATGAATGTTTGTATAAAAATATATTGGTTATAGGAGATCTAAGATAGGATCTATGTATATATACAAAAGTTAGAAATATTTTTTGTAGAGATTTATATTTTTTCAAATGGTTGTAAAGAAACAGAATATTTGAAAAATGTATTTCAAAGTCATTGGTGTCAATGTGTTAATTAATCTGACAAATCTATCACATTGAACCAGTCTGATTATATTGATCAGGTGTTACAGAAATTAACTTGCATGTATGTAAGGGGTAAAACTATGTTTGAAAATTCCCATATCAAGCTATTGGTTGTCTAATGTACTTAGCAGTTTTAACCAGGCCTGATAGTACTTATGCAGTTAGATTTTTGAGTTACTTTTACAATTGCTATTCTAGAGAACATTGTGCAATGTAAAGCGTCTATTGAGATATTTTACATTTGTATAGAATATGTAGTAAATATACAATTGTAAATGTGAAGTATTTGCCTACAGCTGAAGCTGATGTATTCACCAATACTTTGTGTTGTGAAACATAAGATTTTGGGTATATTAGGTATTTAAAGATTGTAATAATTGTGTATATACACATTGTTAGATATAGTGGGGGTGTTGAAGGTTTAATATCTACACAGTATGTATTAGCACTGGCCATGTATTGTACTGGCCATCTGTCTTTTATTGTCAGTAGAATATATAGACATGTATTTTAAATTTTGTGTTTACTTCTGTGGTTCCAAATAAAACGTGTTAGTCTTTGCCACTCGTCTCTGGGAATACGTCGTTTTATTTCATTTTTAATTATTAACGTTTGGTTTTTTAGGTCAAACGAATTATTTTGTTTAAACGGTTCAATTACTGCATCAATCATTTGTAAGACGACCAAGATGACATAGTTGATAGCTATACTATCTTATATGTCCAATAAATAATATGAATCAAACCCTTTCTTTTAATGCAACCACGAACATCCCTTCTCTCGCGTATTCTATCGGTACTTACACTTACGATTGGGTCGCGCGGCTCACAGGTATCCCGCTCCCCACGTACTGTATCGTAGTTGCGCTATACGATATATTACTACGCTAAAGATGAAGATACGATTATATGCAGTCTTCATATCTTTCGTTCTATTGTAAATTATATTGTTTTTATTTGATCAAACGATAGTCCAGGTTACAAGGTAAATGAAAATCTATAAATGTAATTTTAGTCATTTTGTCAGTTACGATGTTATACTCAGGAGGTGTCGAGATATGAGATGTCCCATGTTTCTAGCTTCAATAGTTTAGGCTTTGCGATGATATGTCAGGCAGGACGAGTGATTTCATATATCTATATGACAATGATCTGACTGCATAGCCAGCGTGCAGCGGTAGGATGAGGCTGGTACTTTTCGTATAAATAATGAATTAAAAAGATATTAAGGTCCGAAAAATAATATGTTTACTAAAGCCAGTGAGCACGAGTGTACAATACTAAAGTAACAGATCTATAGTTAATATATGGCATGTCAAGAGAAACCCGCCCCTTGAGAGGGTGACGAACAACCGCTTGTATGTGAATTTGTATGATACTGTATGAATCAATCATGTACCTACTCATACAGTCATGATCTTCTTCTTCTTCTCGAGTCGTTGGTACAGAATTTAAATGGCACCAGCCCAGTATGTGGCCACAGCAACGGCATTGTCAGTGGCTTGACATAGGTCGGCCCCCGAACATCTGTGCGGACACTTAGGACACTCTAGCAGGTGACTCATGGTCTGTTCGGGGACACCACAGTCGCACTGCGTGGAAGCCGAGTCAATCATACCCCATTTCGCTAGGTTGTGTCTGCAGCGGCCAACCTGGCTTCGTAAACGATTCAGGGATCTCCATATGGGCCACTGCAGATTACTTCCGGGGGGTAGATGTTCTTTGGCTTCCACATAGTTTGCAGGGGGTGGAACTGTCTCATGCCATATTTTTTTTCTTAAACTAGTCGGATGGTCTTGACTAGCCTCAGTATATCGCAAAAAGCTTTTGCGGCTTTTTAGTCTACCACGGGGCAATCTATGGTTGTGCAACGGGTTTCGAGGGTCCTCCTCCTGGCGGCGTTTCTCAACAGCGCAGGCCACTTCTCGGCGAACCTCGGGTGGGGCAATGCCTGCCAGAGGGTAGATTTTATTTAGAGGTGTCGGCTTAAGACATCCTGTTATTATGCGACACGTTTCGTTCAGTGCAATATCGGCTTGTTTTGCATGGGCAGATCGATGCCACACTGAACACGCAAATTCACCTGCGGAGTAGCATAAAGCTAGGCCAGTTGTTCGGGCTACATCAGGCGATGCTCCCCAGTGTGTAGTGGTCAACCTTCGGAGAAGGTTATTCCAGGTGTCAATTTTTTGCCTGGTAGCCTCGCAGTGGCGCCGATAGGTGAGAGACCTATCAAGTATGACTCCTAGATACTTGGGGTTAGGACAATGCTCGATGTTAGCGCCCTGCCATGTGATGTTGAGCTTCCTGCTGGCTTTGTTGTTGCGAAGATGAAATGCGCATGCCTGAGTTTTACTTGGATTCGGCTTAAGTCCATTATTTTTATAGTACCTATCAAGAGTCTCTAAAGCACTTGATAGGTTTTGTTCCACCTCTTCAAAGCTAGTACCTTGGGCTGTTAGGGCAAGGTCATCGGCGTAAAGAAAGCGGTCAGTGTGCACAGTTGAAGGCTGGTCATCTGTGTAGATGTTAAACAGTGTTGGTGCTAGAACGCTTCCTTGTGGGAGACCGTTTCTTTGACATCGCCATCTACTCTTGTTGCTGCCTAGTGAAACCTGAAAACGTCTATTGTGTAGAAGCTCGCCCAATATTCTGATGAAGCCCTTATCGCCCACTAAATGCGCGACCTTACGAAGAAGAATTTTGGTATTCACTGTGTCGTACGCTGCTGTCAGATCTACAAACACGACGCCTGTAATTTTTTTTTCTTCGAAGCCGTCTTCTATCCGTTGTGTGAGTCGAAGTACTTGTCCGGTACAAGATTTGCCCGGTCTAAATCCAGCTTGCTCCGGAATCAGCTTTGGGTCTATTATTGTGACTAGTCGGTTTAGAAGTAGCCTCTCGAACAGTTTGTACGTGTGACAGAGAAGAGAAATTGGTCGGTAGCTAGTTGGACTATTGGTAGGTTTCCCAGGCTTCAAGAGTGCCGTAACTTTTGCCCTGCGCCAAAGTTTTGGTATTTTGCTAGTAGCAAGAGAGTTATTAAGCATAGCCAAAAGCCAGGATACCGCCACAGGGCCCAGGTGTTTAATTTGCTCCACCGTGAGGTCGTCTACTCCACTAGCCTTGCCATTTTTGAGCGAATCTATACCTGTTATAATTTCGCATAGATTAAAGGCTTTGCTAATATCAGCAGAATCATTAGGAGCAATAGTCTCTTTTCTAGCCCTTGGCAACTTATGACTGGATTTACCGTTGCTTATGAGTTGGTGGGCGATCTGGTTAGCTGTTACTTGCCCGGGGTTTGAGGCATTAGGTGGATCCTCAGTTAATTTCCGTAATGTAGACCAAGCCTTCTTGCTGTTATGAGTCATATCGATGGATGTGATGGTATTCATCCATTTTTGTCGTCGACTTTCTCCAACCATAGCCATTAGCTCTTCACCAGCTGTCAGTGTAGTTTCGGAAAACGGATCCTTTGCGTATAGTGCTGCATAGCGACGTAGGCCATTTGCAGAGTCCTTATCGAGGCCGGGAGTGTATGGTGTACTGCAGCCGCGGGGTATGTGTTGGCGGGAGGCAATTTTTACTGTGCATATAAATGCTTCATAGTTGGCAGGTGTAGGCTCAATGTTCTTCAATTTCTCGTCAATAACTTTAGAAAATCTGTCCCAATTGGCCTTCGAGAAATTAAAACGCCGTCTAAACGGGACTTTAGTTGGTGTTATTGCAGCGAAAATCTTACACTCAACTGGCCTGTGTTGTGTGTTTGGTATGGGTCGGCTTACGAACTTTTTGCAGATACTGCTGATACGGTCACTTACAAAAATAAGGTCAGGGTTGTACCCGCGTTTCCAACGTCGGCTGTTAAAAGATGGTGGTTGTTTGGCATCGTGAATAAGGGTTAAGTTCTGGTTTTCTGCCCATGATTCAACTGCATTGCCATCATTGTTCATACCGAAGTAGCCCCAAGTTGTGCTGTGGCTATTAAAATCGCCAACAACAATTTTTATCTCTCTGTCATTAAAGTTAGACGGTTCATGAAAAGTAAACGGTTGGTTTGGTGGTTTGTAAACGGATGTTATAGTGCATGTGCCAGTGTCTATCGTGAGTATCTCTATTGAGTTATTAATATGACTTTCTGAGGAAAGAACATTCGTTTCAGGTCTAGTAAAAATTGCACTTCCATATTTTGCATGAGGTGTTTCAGCAATAAGTGTCATGCCCGGTATGTGTGGTCTTAAGTTTTCAGCGCCACGATGAGTCTCCTGTACACATAGCACATCACAATCTGATATTTTACATAGATTGGAAAGCAAGTTGGCTTTGTTGTCGGAGAATCCCTCTATATTCACTGACACAACAGACAAAGCAGGTTTTAGTGGCAGGTGTGGGTTGCTGCTATGTGGGTTTTTGGCTCTTAAAAGAGCCGTTTGAATGGATATGTTCTGTACCATCGTGGTGAAAGGATTGGTCACCTAGACTCTGCGTTACCGAGTACTAGGGTCCAGGGTGCGCCGGACGTTGGGGACTCTGGTTCACTTGTTACGTCGCTCGTGGAGGCTCCTTTCATGCACCCCTTGTCATGTCATGATGATAATATTATATTATAATAATAGTTTAATATAGTCGATATGGACTCAAAAGCAGTGAGAATAGGGTATTCAATAAAGCTGTCTAGGACAGAGAGGACTTTGCTCAAGACAAAAATGTATAATTTACGTTAATCAGCGAACGCACCAATGTTAATAGTAAATAATATACGTGACCTATTTAATAGAGCGGTACCGTTCATATTTCATTCACATACTTTAAGACGATGAACTATACTCAGTTTTAATAAACCTATTTGAAAATAAATGTAGTTGAACGAATATATTTTGTGCTTACCTACGAATAGCGACCTAGGTTTAATTCCGCAGTAAATAGTTGAAAATACGATGGGATGTGGCTTTAATAGGTATAAATTGGTTGCAAGGTATACTATCCGCGATGACACCAAGGTTTTTAGAGGGTAGACCCTGAGCGCCTAGAGGGAAGAGGAGCGAAGTCACACAGCAACCCATAGATATAGCAGCAACCCCTCTGCCTGCCCCAAGATGCAAAGAATAAGCCCGTAATTTGTGTATCCACCATGGCTTGATATGGTGCGGGAGTTGTCTTTGTTTTTTTTTTTTTAAAAAAGAAAAGAATCAATAATTTTTCCATAACTTAACATGATTTTATGATTAATTTCTCTCTTTAACTTAGTAACCTTAAACACATCCAAAAATATATGATTCCGCTCATGATTGAAGTGGCGGCCTTCTGCGTGTAAGGACTTTTAAAAGAACGTTGTTATATTATTTTAATTATAGATTTTTTCGAATGCATTTTAGAAACAGATGATTCACAAAACCTTGCATCAGCCTTAAGTAATAACTGTTAGAATGCTAAGGCTAGAACTAAACTTTATCTACGTGTATTTATTTTGGCTGCATAGATGGTGTATTTTAAGCGTTCAAATCGCCATTTGCCACTGGGCTGGATTTTATAGGTTTTTTGACCGGGAAAACATTTCATATGATCGATATATTCTTGTAATAAAATAAAACTTTATTCACAGAGATCTGGCTATCAAAAGTTGTAATGTTCTTTGTGTCCATTAATTGAATGCCTGTTTCTTCTCCCGTGGCACAGGATATATTCTTAATACGGTTATAGTAACGCATCTTACATATAGAGTATGCTGCCTGAGAAACATTGAATGACAGATCACGATAAGCAAATTGAAACCTACATAAACACAGTCATAATATATAATCGCTAGGTTTAATGACTAGCTTTGAGCTAGACGCTAATAATTAGGCACTTTGATATTGCGTTGATAACTGCGTAATTTGAGCTAGACCACCTAGCCATAGAGATTGTTTATACGTCTAGGCACTTTGTACACAAGGACGCTTAAATGTTCGATATCCGGCGATTTTAGTCTCTAATTCTTTTAAAATTTGTGTCACAATAGCTTTGTGCACCAAAAGGTGAATTTTGCCTACTTTAATTCCCACGCTGAACAGACTGTTTGATATAGTTCTAAGTTCCTAATAACGCTTCAAGTAAATAGTTGACATGCATGATTCTACAGCTATGTTGACTGCACGCAAACAGTCAACATATAACTTACCTACTCGAGAAAAGAAACATGAGTTTGCCTACATACATACTACACAGTGAAACATTCTGTTCGATCCACATCATATACAGAATGTCACAAGACCCATCACCAAGCCGAAGTCTACTCGTTGTGGACATCATACCAAGTCATACTTACCAAAAATAATACCTGGGAAACTATTTGTTTTTAAAATTTCACATTTTTTAAACCGCAATTACTTACTTATCCACGGGGTTATAGGGCATCTAAAGAACATACTGGCGGGCTAAATGTATCGATTTTGTAGCTAATTAGAAAAAATCCAAACTAACTTTGAGCCTCAATATCTCCTGAACCAGTATTATCGGACGGCATCTTTTTTGGAGCCCTCGTTTCAGTTGTCTACCTTTAAGCACGAATACCTCTCACGAAAGAACTTGAAAATATGTATAAAACTTGTGTACTATCACCCGAAAGAGTTACAAACAAACCCATATTTCCTAATAAATAGGCAAGCATCTAAAAATATCGAAGAGGACAGAAATCCTTAGTTAAACATATTCAGAGCTCCATCCCTTCGGAAACATAAACAGGGCCGAAAAGAAAAGTTGCTTACCTGCACAAAATATTCGTTGAAATACGTTGGAAACAAAGGTTGTGTTACGTTATTGCGTCACCCAATCTGGCATTATGCTGGCATACAGGTGGCTGGCCAAACAGTCGCAACTTATATGAAACTCAAACAAGCCGATCGCGTTGCTCAGGCTGAGTAGACGGGCTGCGATATGTTGCGCGATAGTTGAACAAAACCTGGTAATAAATATCAATTGAACTAATAGAGGATGCGATGTGGAAATTCTTAGAAAATGAAGTTAAAAGCACCGTATTCCACATTTATTTACGAAGAATTACACGATTTAACTAAATACATACGTTGCATACCTAAATATTACTATAATTATGCAAAAAACGCTAAAGTTATGAAGTATTTACGAATGAATATTTTCCTTTCACGGAGCTGATAACCTATTGGAGATGCCAACGTACTGCTTAAGGATATCGTGTTGCAACCCACGACGCACTCTTCTGGCATTTCGACATTACCCATGCCAAATTAATAATAATTCGGGGTCATTCAGAACGTAAAAATTATTATTATAAATAATTTTATTTTACGGTCACTCGTCTGTGCCGCACAGAGTAACGTAAACACGCCCCTTCTTTATGAGGAAAAACATTGTTAGATTATAAATCTTTTGTTGTTGAATTCTGAAGCTTGGTTAAGACATAATGAAAAACAAAATTTATTTATAAAGAAATATCAAAGCAGAATCGAATTGAGTACCCTTTGAGTCGGTTAATATAATAACGCCAGTACCTGACATATTTTAAAAGGAGACTGGTTATTTTATTATTCACTAGACTTATCCCGTGGTCCGCCCGCGTAAATGATATAAACTATCTATTGGTGAAAACCGTATCGAAATCCGTTCGGCATTTCTTAAGTTTATCGCGTTCATACATACAGGGAGGATTGAAAGGGAACTTCATGTTATAATACGTATATATAGATACCTATTTCTAATACCATCTTCTCTTCAAGAGTTTAATTAAAATATATTTAAGGCAACTAAGTATTAGAACCAGGTTTCTAACTTGATAAACCTAGAGAAATAAAGTTTTGCTTCTCAATATATACAGATGTTGCATTTAAATTATATAACCCGTTTTGCAACGAAATGTCTAGGCATCAGCCTAGACATTTTATTATAGGTACTTACTGCTTTGACCAGGCTGATGACGAGCGCTGTATTTAAGTATGAAGTAACTGAACATGCGGCCTTCCGAGGTTTTAAGACATCATGAATTTAGTATTAGTATAAGTACTATTTAGTACATTATGACTGCCTATGAGTCTGTAATTCTGAAATAGTATTTATTTACATACATACGTACATACATAGACTCACGCCTATTTCCCCCAAGGGGTAGGCAGAGGCATATCAAACGCCCACTTTTCGCCAGGGTTTTGATCCCACGTAATAGGTGGCTAGCCTATTGCCGCTTATCGGGATATTTTGTTTGCCAGAGCCTCGTCCGTTGATCGGCAGGTGCACCACTTGCAGGTGAGGTTGGCTTAGAACCCTAAGTTCATTTTTATTTACCAGGTTCTTTGATATTATCTCCAATTGAAATAAATTAACTAAACTTTAAAACTTAAATCGCTAGGGGATAGCCCCTCTCAAAGCATCTATGTTGTTCGTGTAGTTCTTCTAAAAACAAATTACTTTTAAGTGTCCCCCTTCACAGACCTTCCCAGTTTTAAGGCCTTTAACCCTTCCCTGACACAGGATAAAATCCTGGATCAGCCACTACTGCTGCTAGTACTACTACAGTCATTTCACAACACAACGGGTTTCACATCTTATCCACAACACATCCAGTAGATAATCTTCAGTCAGCAAAACTCCTTTGAAAACAAATTGTATTCCTCAGAGTCGGTATTAATAAGTTTGAAATGTAATTACATGCGAGCAGAACTGCATAGCTTAACTAAATTGTATGGACTACATGCTGAGCTCAATCAAAGATTTCTAACATAGTTGTATTTCCTAGTAAAGCGGTAGCGACGCTGGTCAATAGATTCACAGATTAGGCAACTTTACCGGTTTTAGTAGGAGCATGTGTTTTAAACTAGATTGTACTTGTCGACCAAGCCATCTAGGCACTTCACACACACACACATAGCTAGATTCACACCTGTTTCCCGAAGGGGTAGGCTACGGAACGCCATTTGCAACAATCCTGGCAAATCTCTCTTGCTTCATTCACTCCCATCAAATTTCTCATGCATGCTCTTCTGAGGGTATTTTAACCTGTTTTTTTAGGATGTCTCCAATCTGGTCAGAGAACGTCCGCTTAGGTCTTTCCTTTAGTCCTGTCCCATTCACACTTGACTTATATATGCTCGGTCAGTCTTTCGTCATCCATCCTCTCCATGTGCTCAAATCACCTTAGCATACCTTTCTCGATGTTTGCCACTACATTTACCCCACAACACTCTCTTTTCACACAATTATTTATTCTGTTAGTCGAAGACACAACACACATACTTTTCAGTGCTCTCATTTCTACAGAATTATTATATTCTACTTTCAAGTCTTTTCCGCCATACCCAACTTTCATCTGGTCAGGGAACGTCGGCGTAAGTCTTCTCCTTTTTCCTGTCCATTGTCTGTCCATATATCTATTTAGTCATGCTGTTATAGTAGGCCAATTCCTCCTTTCAAAGGAGAGGCCTAGTCCAGCAGTGGACTGTTAAAGGCTGATGATGATGATGATGATATCTATTTAGTCAGTCTTTCGTCATCTATCCT
Source organism: Euclidia mi (assembly GCA_944739405.2). NCBI lineage: Eukaryota > Metazoa > Arthropoda > Insecta > Lepidoptera > Erebidae > Euclidia > Euclidia mi. Next base: position 24,317,374 of record OX123205.2, read on the forward strand.
CATCGTGTGACTGACGCCATGTGCAAATGCTAAACACACTACCATAAAAAACCACCGTGGTAAGACAAACGCGGTACCTATCTGAGGGGGTGTGCGTCCGTGGAAGCCATATTTCACCTGAGTGCCTTGTTGGCTTAGTGGAGTAGTTGGTATATGTGATCGAAGGCAGTAGTAGTTATATAACTTAGCTTTTGTTGACTGTTTACAAATATCAACTGGAGTAATCCAATCTGAACTAGTTTATTATACACATAATCTATACATCAATTCGAAAGATTTGAAAATAACTACGTGTTTTCAAGTGCATATAGTTAGTTACACGATTCTAAGTCCAAAACAAAACGTTTTAACATTTCATGTCTGTCTGTCTGTCTGTCTGTCTGTTTGTCCGGGGTAATCTCTGGAATGGCTAAACCGATTCAAATGAGACTTTCACTGCATGGTAGAGGACTTTATAGTGCTGCATTTAGGCTACCTATATTTGACCCAGTAGGTGGAGCTGTTGTCGCAATACCGATTATTTACTTCTTCCACTCATCTATACATCTAAATAAAATTGAAGTGTCTGTCTGTGATTTCAAAATAACTATGTTTTTAAGTGTACATAGTAAGTTACACGATTCAAAGTCCAAAACAACCCTTTTCAACATTTATGTCTGTCTGTCGGCTACAGTTTGACCCGGTAGGTGGCGTTGTTCTCATGATACCTATCTATGTGTAAATAATATATAAAAACAAAGAATCAGTGAAATCTGTTAAACCGCCGACCGTATAAAAATTAGATTTCGCAGAGAAAATTATAAAATGTTACTTTTATCCGCGTGCGAAGCCGCGGTACCAGCCCGTAAAAAGTATGATTGGTTTTCGTGAATTTTATAATGTTCTATTCTGCTATTCGAACTCATTTAACCGCTTTGGAGACATCTATCTTTTAAACGATTGACTTTGAGAAAGAATGGTATTAGAAACCTCAACCATCTCACCGAGCACCCCCTAATTTTCAATTTCTTTCATTAATGTATAAATATAAAAATGCATGCATGAGAAACTTGATGGGAGTGAATGAAGCAAGAGAGGTATGTCAGGATCGTTGCAAATGGCGTTCCGTAGTCTCTGCCTACCCCTCCGGGCAACAGGCGTCAGTCTATGTATGTATAAAAATCGTGAAGCGGTTCACAGTACACATTTACCTTAAAATTATGGCTATGGAACACTACCAACTAGTTTTGGCTACAGAATCCTAAAAACGTAGCCTATTTCACCCTGCAGCCTCCTAACTGTTACCAAACACAAAAATTCATCAATATAATTATGTATATTATTATGTACTAATATAAACTCACTTTTGCATTTATAATATGATTAACTATGATGGATTTATTAATAAATGTTGACAATGGACTGAATGTTGTTAAGAAGTTTTAATAATTTGTCGTCATAATAAAATCCAGTTTTGATTACCTATAATTATAAATTGTGAAGTTGTTAATTGCTTTCTCGAATTCAATGGAGAGATTAAAGTATCTAATTGTCAGTGTAATTTTAATTATGGTGGTCTAACGGGCTTTGCTGGCAAAATTATGGAGAAATGATGTAAGAAAAGAAGGCAGAAATAACAATTCTGATCCCAAATTAAGGAGAGCCTTTATTGTTAAACCAGGTGACTGGTATTACTTGTACATATATTTATAAATAGTTATGTTACAGCACAGATAAATTTCACCCAAAAAGCAAATACAACTGCATGCCTGATGGCACAGTGGATTAAATACTTTCCTTCTCACTTACACTATACCAAGTGTAGTGAATTCAATCCACATTCGGAACAACACTTTATTTGATTCATAAATTGTTTTGAGTTTGGGTGTTTTTATGTCCATTGCTAGAAAGTTTGGCAAGACCCGTGAGGCAATAAATAATTGTGCTCACAGAATTATTTTTATTGATGGGTATCATATCGAGGACTACTATATCTGAGAATAGAACGCCCCACTGCACGATAGATCATGCACTATGCAGTCAAAACATAAAAGAGACATAAGTACTTGCCGCCGAAACTTGTAACGCCACTTCAAGATAAGGAAAACTTATGTTGAAAACGCTTATTGCAGGATCCTTATCTGAAAACTATTATCTATTCTGACCTGTTTCGACATTTTGAGGGAAGCCTTTGAGAAGTTTGTTTATTTTGATGCATAGAACATAAATAAAAATGTATATTTGTACATGTTTAATTTGCCTGCAAGTATGACCTGATATTTGCTTAGCAATGCGTCAGGACTAATAATGATCAAGCCTCGCCAACTACCCTTAAAACCTTATGACTTTGTAGTGACGTCTTCTGAAGCTAATGCATAATTTAAAATAGTACCAATAACAAACTATGAATTAAAATTTTAACAATACACCATCTTCCCATTTTCTCCAAAATTGGATGGGACCAAATGGAAACCACAACAATACAAACAAAAAAAAACAAATTTCCAAGTCATGCCTAAACGGCATGACGGAGTACCTACTGCGAAAACAAAGATAAAAAAATAAAACCAAATTACACGTAAATACCATCTTTCTTAAGGATGGTCAAAAAGTATATTATACCAAACAAGCATTATTTTGCAAAATATTTAAAACTAAACAAATATTCCATGCTAAAGTAATGGCATTTGAATTTCAGGAAAATCTGAATACTTAGTACGATTATTGTAACTATTGAGGTCCATTTTCGGCATTCATATGGCTACCATGATAATATAATGATTGAATTTAGAAAATGTTCACTGCACGAGTTCCTAAAACTGTTGCCAGATGACACTGTTCAGGTTTACGTAAAATAGAAAGCTAAAAAGACAACTTTTATCAAAAACAGTAGTTTTAATTACAATTGTATTGTAAACTTCTTTTCCGTGTTAGAAAGTGAATTTCTAGACTGCCTTAAGGCCACCGACATAGCGTAATGATTCGTGTGAAAATCGGAACTGGCGGTTTTCCTAAGTCCTGTACAATATCTTATGCTATCTTCCTATCTAAATTACTTTTAAAAATCTTGAAAAATAGGAATCCTTTTTTTTTCACCAAATCCTAGAAACTAAGTCAAATCAAACTCTCGTTCTTTCTTAATTCTTTAAAAAGACGTAACATGATATGTGAGCTTGCTTATATTTTCTTTACACCACATAAAGTCATAAGTTCTAAATAACAACTTCACACGACACACTTGACTTACAAAACTTAATAAAAATTTTCGCATTACAGACCATTTCGACGTTAGAGCAAAACACAATTTTTCCTTTCCCTCTCTTTATGTGGAACTTGGCCACAAAATTCTGAAATGTATTGAATTAGGATGGGCAGTTTTAATAAAGATTTGCTGTTCAGTTTTAATAAAGATTTGCTGTTCAGTTTTAATTTATCTAAGGGTAAATAGATACTTACTAAAACTTCAATAATAATCTTGAAAATAAACAATTATTGATCGTTTAAATAAATAATGAGTATACGTCAAATCCTAACTCATCCTTCTAGCGTTATCCCAGTTAAAACCCGGGACCCACTACTAATCTAACCGGATACTTAAAAGAAAATAACGTGGTACATCTCCCGTGGGACAATATAAAATGTTATTAACCATATTTTTTTATTCTTATTCTTATGTTAGTAAGAAACAATGTTTACTTCTACAATTAAAATTGCGCATTTCTTAAAAGCACAAAGCCCAAAAAATTTCCTCGGTGAAAGCCAGTGGCAGAGTAATCCCTTTAAGGAACAAGTCATTAAATATTTCCATCAAAGTCTTTCATGGGAAGATAAACACCTGACCCAATTCATCTTTTAGTATTTCATCTACTAACAAATACTGTTCTTAAAGTCAGTAAATCTTCATTAAAAACCGATTACGAAGAATACACTGAATTTTTGCGTTTTTTTCCTACGACGCCGGTTTTTAGTTGAAATAATTTTTAGCTACCATCGACAGTTCTAAGCGTAAAATACGACTGAAGTTTTTGTGAGTACCTATAATGTTTGAAAAGAATGATGTGGTTAAGTCATGCTGCGCACCTTAGAAAACTTTCAGAAATTGAAAAGCTCCTCCTTGAATCGAACTTTTAAAATTGTTCATTGTACTGATTAGGAATAAGTGTTGTGAAAAAGGGTAAATCGTAACTATGGGTATTACATTTCAAAAGTTTATTACTTTTAGGTTTATAAATAACTATAAAGCTGTTAGATTTTTTTTTTTATACTTACGGTAGGTAGTCAAAAGAAACGTTTGCAGTTATCAATATCAAAGAGATACAAAACTTAAATGTAATAATAGATAATATCAGAGCCGTCTTAAAGCAGCTTACTAGGCACGGGCCTCTTAACACTATGACTAGGAATGGGCCGTAGCATGCAGGTTTCCTCTTGATTTTAATACTTCACCTTTAAGCAGGCCATAATTAACAATTTAATTCATACATAGCTTCGAAATGATATGGCAGTAATATGCGAACTTATTTTCTGTTCCGTGTTGCAAGCCGTGGTTTGAACTCGAGACACTCTGCGTAGCATTTTGATAATCTCTCCACTGGACTATCACTATTAATCAGAGCTTAATTAATAGTAGAAGTTTACTATAAAAATCCGACTTTCTCTTCCGCCATGTACAAAACTCCACTTTACCATCTATTTCAATTGAAGTATTAATTCATTAAAGTACAACATGAACCGTTCTTAGAGGGAAGGGTTCTAACAATGGTTGGCTTCCTTTTTGTGAAGGAAAGAAAACGTGTCAAATTAAATCGTTTCTTACAAGTGTCACTAGGAGATATATCCCGCATAGATGTCCGTAGGTGGGCGTTTTATTCAATAAAAGCATATAATAATAATGCTTATATAATTATGTTTGCTACATAAGCATGAACAGATACGAGTAAGCCTAATATTGAGACTTACAGACTACTACGCAGTGGGTCTCATGTTCAAATACAGTTTTTTTTTTATTTCATCACGCCTGTATTTCTGACAAAGTAGGCATGTAATATGACACTATTACACCCAGGCATGCAATGTTATCGGGCCCATTGCTAGATTCCGCGCTACTACTGAGAATTAGGAAAAACTCAGTAATACTTTTGCCCGACCCGGGAATCGACCTCGAAATCAACAGACCCAAGCGCTATCCATTGGACCCCGGCAGCAGTATCCGGAATATATTATATTGTTTTATTATAGCTTACTAAATATTAAAAGAAGATACCATGGCAAACAAAAGATATATCACTTGCTCTTCCATGCCCTTCCTTTCTTTTATGGTAAATACTATTTTCTTTCTTCATTTGGCGTGAGTGGAGAACTATTACATAAATCTTCATATAGTGATAGGAGGTCTGTGCCTAGTCGTGGGACAGATAATACACAGGGCTGATATTAAATTATTATTATAATAAAATTCAGTTCACAAAATACCCACGAATCTTCAATTGTGTTCTAAAAAGTTATAAGTGACTTTAGAAAGAAACCCAATAATCATTAATCTTCATGAATTCATGATAAAGAGAAGATTGGGTAAAAGTTCAGACACCCCTTATTTTCTTCGCATTTTCTATTAATATTTACGTATATTAATAAATACGTATGACTTGAAGCCACGGATTTTAATAGGCTTTTATTAAGTCTACATGTAAATAAACAAGTATTATAAACAAAATTCTAGAAACTGAACTTCGCCAATTTCTACTTATTTCTTGTATAATTAAATCGAGATTTTTTGGATTTTGATACAACTTTGCAATTATTATTACTTATTTAGTTCTTATAGTTTGGCAAAGTGTAGTTATATCAGTAGTGTTATTTTGTTGTATATTATTATTATTATTTGCAGCCTAACCTGTCCCACTGCAGTGCAAATACCTCCCTACCCTCTTTCCACCTCTCGTTATTGAGAGCTGTTGTTGTCCACTCTTCGTTGCTGTACAGAATGGCGCAAAAGTAATCAACCTATAAAAGTTCCTTATATTTTTTATGACATCTCCTGTCATTCTGATATTGAAAATGTTGTAGTAATCAAATGTAAAATTCACTAAAAATAACCATGGACCGCTTTACTCCCCAAGAACGTGGAATAATCGTGTCAATGTTTTTAGTGATAAAAACACAACGTGAATTTCGTCGTCGATTTCCCCACCGTCCGGCACCAGTTGGTCGCACTATTCGACGCTTTGTCACACGCCTCGAAGCTCAACATTGGATAGACGTAAGTCTGGCAGACCAAGAACAGACCGTTCAGCCTAAAATATTGAAGCTATGTGCGAAAATGTGGCAAAGTGTCCAGAAATATGAACGAGGTGACAGGCCACGCAATTGGGGATCTCCAGGCGGACTCTGCAGTGTATTTTGGTCAAAGAATTGAAGATGTTTCCGTATAAAACTCAGATGACTCATCAACTGCTGCCTACTGATCACCGAGGTCGTCTAGAGTACAGCCAGTGCGTCATAAACCTCAACCTTGAAGAAGATAATTTTTCTTGAAAATTGATTATGAGTGACGAAGCGCATTTCCATCTATCGGGGTATGTCAATAAGCAGAATACTCGCTTGTAGCTGAACCAAATAGGGTCATTTCTTTTGCGCCAACCTGTATACAGGGTGTCACAAGACCCAGCACCAAGCCGAAGTATACTTGTTGTGGACATCATGCCAAGTCATACTAACCAAAAATAATACCTGGGAAACGATTTTTTTTAATATTTTTTAAACCGCAATTAAAAGCGCGTGCGTGTAATGCTCGAAATACTTACTTATCCATGGGGCCATAGGGCATCTAAAGAACATATTGGCGGGGTAAATGCATCATGCTTTATATCTCCTGAACCAGTAATTTCCCAGGTATGATGCCGAAGGTGGTGCCAACATGGGATTTCAGTTTCCGTTAAGGGTCTTTTTACAACCTGTATATAAATATAAATAAAATAAATAATTTAGTAAGTAATAATTATTTAAATCATCATATCAGCCAAAAGACATCCACTGCTGGACATAGGCCTCTCCAAGTCTCTCCACATAGACCGATCCTGAGCTGTTATTATTTTAAACGAAAAAAAAATACTTTGAATTAATATAACTTAAATACATGAGAATATCACACATATTATGCTTTTATGACGGTAACCGACTCCAGGAACCGCGCATAGAAACAAATACTTAATACAAACAAGCAAACAAATTAATGAATTTAAAAACCTTTCATAAATTAAATAAATTAATGATGCGGGCCGCTCATCCGTACTGCATTATACTAATTAACACGATTAACTTTCGTTCAATCATTCGGTCCATTTGTTCTGTATTTGGGGCCCGTCGTTATCAAATTATATATCATTTACACAGCTGTACCAAGCTCTAATTGAAAAATGAAGACGTAAAATTAAACAGTACACGGCTTTCATTTGCAATTACGGTTTGTTACTTTATGATAAAAAATCCAGAGGCCTACCTGATGTCACGTGGTAACCTGATTTGTCGAATAGGGTATAATCTCATCACCGGCTTCATCAGCTCTTTTTATAACTTGTTTTACTGCTGGATACAGATTCATTATGAGAATGGTTATTCCATAGTCCACCAAGCTGGCATAGTGCAAGTTGACAGACTTCTCTTGCCTTTCAAGGACACTGTAAAGAACTCTCAGAGACACAGTTCTCGATGTTTTGCTCTGCTTGCTAAACAAGCAATAATTAACAATTCAATCTGCACTTATCTTCGAAAAGTAAGTGGTGTGCACCGTGAGTGGTTTTGAACTCGAAACCTAATATACCAGCCTATATTCCGTTGCCTATAACTCTAGTGCTCTAGATATACTCCCTTCAGGGCACGATCGTGGGCATAAAAGTCGGGCAGCTTTTGTTCGACATTCTCTCTTATTTTTGGTCCCAGAAATCCCCGAATCTGTTTCAATATCTTTCTTTCCGTAACTAAGAGTTTCTCTTTCTCTGTCACCCTTAGTGTCCAAGTTTTGCATCAGTTCAATTTTGTCCTCCTTTTGTTGGTTAGTGTCCGTGATAGGACCCCCAAGGTACCTACATCAATTTATTAACACCTCTGTACTTTGTGTTATTATTTATGAGATCTTTATTCCATTTGATAGCCATAAACATTTTAGTCGCTCTGTACACATGTCAAAGCAAATGCCTACTTTATTTGTTCATCACTCCAGTCTATACACAGAGGGTATTAGATAAGGGCCATCTTGGCATATCGCGTGTGGGTTGAAAAGGGTGCCCGGTTCGGCTGAGACGCCTGATTAGGACCTGAATCCATTCCTGACATATATAGCCTTTATTTCACCCTATTTTATTATGCCACCCCGTAAAAACATCTGTTTGACTTTTATTGAAATTTACTTACTGAACCTTTCTTATATGTTTCGTTGAAGTTTTTCTGGACACCATTTGTGGTGAATAAACGGATAAATGAGGTAGTGAATGGCTCAGATTGACGGGTTGAAAGATTGAATGGGCTCGGTGAAACGTTGCGTGTTTCCTGACGTTTTATGTGTTTATATTTAATACTTTATTTGCATCATGTTTGTGTGAATTCTTGAAGTTCACTGTCATGGTAAGAGATGTTAAATTGTGTACTTCTGAGAATTTGTTTTTCGATTTTATTATTTGTGAATGTCATATCTATACAGCTAACGGATTAAGAATACATAATGACACTACCCTATTTCATACCGTGGCCGCATGGGTGTCGTAAGAGGCGACTTTAAAAAATAGGCGAAGCATATACATAGTAACATTGCTAAGAGATAAAAAACTCACTATCGAAACTTATGGCACACAACACACCATGTACTACGCTACTACGCTTTAATCACTATAGGAGGATTACCTTTTTCTTTTCTTTTTTTTCTCGCTGTGTAAATGCATTTACGCTTACCCCCGCAGAATGAAAAGCGGGGAGTGGGACTGGATGGCTGGAGTGCAAGGCCGTAATACCCACTAAAACCGCAACGCATACTTCTACGCCATTTTGGGACGCCAGGGGGTCGCGTTAGCATTCTACCCTGGCACCCCGGTGGATAGCCCGAAGGCCACAACCTCCTTGGCGGCGGATGAAGTTGTTGGGCTCCGCCGCCAACACACCCAACGGCCGCAGAGGATAGGGAGGACGGCAACCTGCCAACACCGCATCTCCTCTTCCTCTGCGGCCCCACCACAACGCATTGTATGGTGCGCCCCTATTTCGTCGCGGGAGATAGGGCGCGCGGCAATGCAACACCAACACGCCTCTCCTGCCGCGATCGCACCCTACTGCGAGGGACAAACAGAACTGTCCACCGCACCCGCACCCTTAGACGCATCCTGCGCAAGCCCACGCGGAGCGTCCACTCCCGGGATCCCACTTAGCTTCATCGTGGGTGTCCAACCCACGGTTACTAGAGCTCCCTCATGACGACAAGGTAGAGATCCCACAGGAGGGATAGGAGGATTACCTCCTTTTGACTTGTACAGGAAGTTTATCAGTAAACTAAGGAAGGCTGTAAAGGATGGAACGAATATCGTTGTTGATTTTTTTGTTTTCACTCGTAATCGAGGCCCCTACCTCCAGCTTAACAGTCATGGTTACTAACCACTAAAACATCGGTTGGTGAAGTGGTTAGTCATTTCAACTACATTAATCAAACTTAAACACCACCTGACCATTAAACAAAATACTTTGAGATACAAATACCCCACGTAACTTAATTACGATTTCACGCAACACCGAAACTTATCTTGTACTGGAGGAGTGTGGCATTCGGTGAAACGTACAAATTTTCGAGTAAACACTTCGTGTGGACTGCAGAGAACGCCGATGTTCACTGAGAACGAGCTATACAAATGCTTACATATGTGTTTAGAGTACATTGCGATTTCAGTTTTGCTGTATCATTTATTTAATATAACCAGATTATGAGAACACCTACAATTGTTTACGTTCAGTTCAATAACACTATGTAATAAACCTACTTAAATGGTGATCAATGAGCGATGCTGGGTTCCTCGCAAGTACGCATTTTTAAAGAGCTTTCTTCAAAATTGGTGGATTTTCATACAAACCTTTAAGAATTTAACCTCCTTAGTATATTAAAAAGAACTTTCTTAGTGAGCGCTGACACCATAAAAGAACAATTTCAGATTGTATTGATATACACTAGCTCGTATGTACACTAGTTGAGACCGCGGTTACACCCGCTTAATTAAGGGTCACTGCTACGCACCCTGTCTCATAGTATGATGTAATAGGTATAGCCTACAGCCTTTCCCAAAAATCCGGCTATCCAACAAAAAAACAATTATGCAAATCCAAAAGCAGTAGGTACTTCCGGACGACGCAGCCGGGGTAGGCCTCCCGCAAGATGGACCGACGATCTGGTTAAGATCGCGCGAAGTGGTTGGATGCGGGCGGTTCAAATTCGGTCTGTGTTAATGGGATAAGCAAGAACAAAAAGCAAGCGAATAAGTGGATCCCTCTTGGGCCTAAAAATCAAAATTGACAAGCAGCACAAAAGGAGACAGAATAGCAGTAGATTTAGAAGCAAGATATTAAAAAGCAAGTTAAAAACCAAGCAATGTAAAGAAAACGCCGTAAACGTCCGTCTCCAATAATTCATTTATAATAGACAACTGGTCGAGGCCTGACTCCAACACTTTGTTGTTCATTGATTAATTTCACTTCGGCACACGCGTCTTGCAAATAGAAAACGTTAAGAAATAATAGGTAACAACTTTCATTGTTTACAAAATAAAGTATTTTTCAAAAGAAACTTCAGGTCAGCAGATGGTGGCTAAAAATTGTTGTAATGGTTTGATAGATCGTTGTTTAAAGTTGTTGAACTGATTTTGTTTTGGTGTAAGTTATAAAGAACTTATTTTTCTGTCTAGGATAGGGGTTGAGCCCAAAGAGCCGATATAGGTTTTGATACTTCAACACAATACTCGTCTAAACTAGTATCGCATACTTCGCAGGCCTCTTTTGTTTCGCCTGATATGTTTTAGTTCGTAATATGCTTAAGTATGCGTAGTAAGTAGTATGCTTAAATCTTAAAAACTACGCAACGGATTTTAATGCGTTTTTTTTTAAAGATAGAATGATTCAAGAGGAAGGTACATACATATAGTATGTCGCAACGCGTAACGTACATACTTACCAAGATGTTACCTAAACTGAGCACTAGATGTCGCTCGTGAGAGTGCGTGTGACTTATCCGCTTGACCGCTAGCGCCAATTCGCCGAATTCACTCGACCGCTCACGTTCTAAACAAAATGTCGCGCCGCCGCTCGCCAGACGGGCGCGTTAACATAAACATTTATTGTTGATAAGTCGGTAACATGAGTAAGTTGAAGTGATGTTTTTCTTCAACCTTATGGATGACTCGTTCAAGTCGTATGAATGCTTTGTTGATATTTAGTTTCTAATGTAATATACTTAGCAGCGAACATTAACTATCGTTGAAAAAAACACTTTGTGTATTTTAAACAGGATTATTTTAAAAAGTGAATCGATGACATACATATTTTATGAGTTTTCACTGTAGAGGGATTCTATCTACACCGAATTAAATAAAAAAAACATGTTTCATAGTATAAAAATATTTAATTACACGCATACGATTAGCACGTAATCACGGAGCGCGCGAAACAAAGAGTGGCATTTGACATTATTTTTTCGTTCCGGGTTAACGATTTTAAGACTCGCTTCGTATTTAGAGCATGAAGAAATATTCAATAATTTCAATAGAACAGAGAAAAAGGATTTAAAACATTACGTAATAGAAAGAAACAGTAAATTCAGACCGAGTATAGCGCTGTAACCAAAAAGGGAAAATAGTCACTTGTGCGCGGTCTACGGAATTTCGAAAAAGGGAGAATAGTCACTTGTGCGCGGCCAAGCGGATAATCAGCCTGTCACTTGTCAAATTCGCGAAACGTCAATGTCAATGTCATTCGTGAGCACATTCGGCCTGTCATTTGTCAATGTGCAGAGGCGATGCCGATTAAGTCAGGCAGTTGAGTCGGCACGTGCAAGCGAGAGTGAGTTCACGAAAGGCATCCGTTTCCATCCGATTAGTTTGTGAATAATTGTGATTGGTGATATTCTTAAATCATTAAAGAAGACATTTACTATCCATTTGTGGTGTTATTTCGTATCCCCACAAGATGCAAGAGGAGAATAACCGGGTACCAGATGACTGCAACTTTATGGGTTCCCCGTCATCAGAATTGGGATGGGACCACAACGACCCACGTGTTCAAAATGGAGACGCTAGTAACGAAAAATTGCTGGGCCTGCTGGAACTACAAAATCGTAATTTTCTGACGCTGATGCAAGCCATGAAAATACCTACTACATCGTCGCATGGCCTTTGTTTACCGGACTTCGATCCTGAGCAATAATATATGGATGCACGTGCTTGGGTGACGACTGCAGACATGTGATTGAAGATCAAGACCCGCATTGCACCCCACTTGTGGTCGCACTAATGCGTATCGTTTCCTGGGATGATATTGTGCAATGCAGTGTGCACAAGGGCGCGAGCGATATGGGTTGATTACACCTAACGAGTACAGTGGCGAGTCAGTGTCCTCGGCCGAGTACTCGGTTGGTATAAACACTTTAACGAGTGCTCGGCCGAGTGCTCGGCCGAGCAAAGAGGCGAGAGAGTCACTAGAATCCCAATCTGTTTACTAGGCCGAGTACCCTCTCCCCGCATCATTTTTCTACCCCCGCAGCGACTCGGTATACCGCTCGGCACGTATGAACACGCTCTCGATTGCCACTCGGCCACTCGCCACTCGTTCGTTCGTTATGTTTGTTTATGTTTTTGTTTTCAAATTATCCTAATCTCAATTAAAATGTCCGTTAATAACAAATGGAGCATGGAAACAACAATAAAATTAATTCAGTGTTACAAAATACATGAATGTTTATGGAATTTTTCTACAGTCATTCTCAAAAGTGCCTTGAATTCTTGGGGATCTTCTGACTGCAATTCATTAAAAAGGCAATTTGTTGCTCCAAGGGCATTTCGCCTTAGCATCATGTTCTAGTCCAAATTCTTCAGTCTTCATCTTCAAATCAATCAATAAATCCCACAATTCGTTTATTATAATGTCTGTTAACAGCTGCAAAACTTTTTTAAATTCTTTTTTTTTGCGATCCATTGCAGACGTAAGCGTGATGAAAACTAAACTGTCTCGCCACTATAGTAAATACGTGTGACCACCCACTCGGTTCGGCGACTCTCTCGGCCGAGAGCGCATTTACTGACTCGCCACTGTACTCGTTAGGTGTAATCAACCCAATAGAGACTGCTAACGCTGCTATGTTGGTGAATCAGCTGAGCAATCAATTGCAACCTTAGTGAGCGTATTTTGTCTGATTTCTTTATTGGTACCTACTGACAATTTTGTTAAGTGACGGTACTTGTAAAACATTACACGTTTAACCTTGGAAATATCATAATCGTTGTGGTGATATTGCCATCACACCGTACCGAGTGTTGTAGGTTCGATTCCCACACGAGACACTGAGTTGTGGACCCGTTTGACTTTTACGGTGTCGTGTTTCCCATGGCAATGGCATGATCTCATGAATAATCTTCTTTTTAATAGCTTAAAGAAGAAAAAGACAAAAAAAAATATGTGGGTAGTACTGAACGATATTGCGACCTTTGCTGTATTTTATGTTAGCGTATGTATTTTATGTCTGACTACGACAGTGACCTAGCATAGCGTAGATATCGAATGGAGGTTTTTAGTTTGATACGCCGGTTAAAAAGAAAGCGATTATTTTTACTTCTACATGTGAGGGTGGCTCGCACTCACGACCCTTATGATATTATGCTTGCTTGCAAATATATTATCTTGTCTCGGTCTTACTTTATGGACTGTATCAGTAACGAGAGTGAGCGTACAGGCCGACTTGCATTATTCCAATCAAGTGCGGTAGGTTGGTTAGTGTAACCTGACCATAGTCAAAAGATATTACTAGCGCCGTTATTTTATCGACTCGTGGTGTTGATAATACGTAACGGTTTTCGTTTAAACGTGATCAGAGCCTAAGTAAAAAGTGTCACTGTTACTCGTTGTAATTCTGAGTCGTACCGACGATCTCGGTGTTGCAATTACACCTGCTTTTTTTGTGTGCATAAATTTTTAACATGTCACATTAAAATGTTTCTTACTCTAATTATTAGATGGCACCACTAGTAGAATTAAACTCAATTTTAAGATTTTACGTGTGAAAATAACCAACTATGCGTTTTTAAATTCATGTGATACGCTGGGAGTTTTATCAAGTGCCCCGAGTTCTCTGGCCAATTTCAAGTTATGCGTAGGACGTTTAGGAGTGATAGTGTTTCTAGTAGAATAGAAGCTGTTAAACTCGGTTATTAGACGTAGAAGAAAATGATTGAGTTATCATCGTAGTGCGTTACGATAATCAGTTTCAGAGAGTTTAATTTTCATTGTAGGTAGAACTAGGTTAATGATCGTTAGTTATGATTGTATGCTTAACCTTATTCTCATTAAATGGGTACTTTGTTAGTCGTTGCTGTGATAGTTTTGTGGTACCTACCCACGTTACCGTCAGTGTAAATTTGCATAAACTGGATAAGCCGTTTGTGCGGTTGCATGTTTAGCCATGCGTTGCCATTGGTTGGACCGGTAAAGTGCCTTTCTGGTTAGCCTAGTTTACCCTAGAGCTTTGTGTTAGTCAAGACGGCCGTTAGTGCATTGTCATAGTATCACAAACGTTGTCCATCATCTTGAACGCGAAAGGTCCGTTGCTGTATCGCTAAAGATTAGGTTAGGATAAGCTTCGTATTTAGTCTATCTATGACAATATTATAACGCTGAAAAGACTGATTGGATTCTTGGTAGTAAACTTAACATCTAAACTATCAGCCTAGTAAGATTTTCTTATAGTCAGCTGTATGATAAGGAAAACCAAAGCAACATGTTCAACAAACCTACTTTAAGATTACTTTCTTAAACGCTCGAAATGATTATCCGGGTGGTGTTGTGTAACCGGATGGTGGTTGTAATGAGTTTCCTATTATTTTAACGAGTCAACAAGCCAGTGTGTTGTTCAACATGTCACCTTAAAGAGAAAGAAATTGTTGTGATTTTCATTAAAACCTGTAATGATTTTGATCAGAGTACCTTTTATTGCCCATCGACTTGTGCCAGGAATGGCCGAACGACTAGGATTGCTGTTCGAGAATTTTCTCTTAATCCTAGAGTGAAGTACATTAAACTGTAGTTGTTGATCGCCATCACGGATGCCCTGCCACTCAAGTAGCTCTCATTTGATTTTTGATCGCTAAAATTATCTACCTCTGGTTTCTGTGTCGTATGACAAGAGCATGTTGCGAGTATAGATGCTGGCGGGAAAAATTCCGAATCATTCCCGTCGAATACTTCGGAAGTATTCCGAAATATTCCGAAACTTTGGAAATATTTCAACTGTCAAAAAAAACCAGCAAAATCGACCTTACTAACTATTTCGCGCTTGGAAGTTGTAAATTATATTTTCTTTGTTTGCTTGCAAGGTTTACCTTTATTTGTTTTTATTGACTGGGCTATTACACGCGTTAGGTAGGTAGGTAATGATTAATAGCTACCTATGCGACTCGCGAATACTCGCGATGCGTACAGAACTACATACAAACTAACCAGAAACATAGGTAGTGTGACGTCGCTGTGACGTCGGGACGACACCGCCTCCTGGCTGCCTGCATGTTCCGTCCCCACCGCACTGCGAGCCTCTATATAAGCGGACGCGTTGGCTTCGCGAGCCCTTTCTGCGGCGACTACAGCTCGGAGTTAAGTGGACCATCTATCCTGGACCATCGGCAGCTGGATTCTCCACAAAAACCCCACCCCTCGCCGAACTACGCGACCCTGTGTTAATTTTTCTAAATATCACATAAATCGTAATCTTTTTCATTTAAGTAACGCTTGCTAATTGATGTATAAAATTTATTTGGCTATTAAATCAATTTTTATTGTAACATTTAACCACGCTTCTCATTTAGACACCCCCTAGTAGGGATAACGTAACAGCACACCCTAAAGGTCCTTTTCACGTTACAGTGGCGCCCAACGTGGGGCCACTGTAACGTAAAAAGGACCTTTCAAGTGTGTGCTGTTACGATATCCCTACTAGGGCGTGTTTAAATGAGAAGCGTGGTTAAATGTTACAATAAAAATTGATTTAATTGCCAAATAAATTTTATACATCAATTAGCAAGCGTTACTTAAATGAAAAAGATTACGATTTATGTGATATTTAGAAAAATTTACACAGGGTCGCGTAGTTCGGCGAGGGGTGGGGTTTGTGTGGAGAATCCAGCTGCCGATGGT
This sequence comes from Euclidia mi, assembly GCA_944739405.2. Lineage (NCBI taxonomy): Eukaryota > Metazoa > Arthropoda > Insecta > Lepidoptera > Erebidae > Euclidia > Euclidia mi. The sequence continues at coordinate 24,333,769 of OX123205.2, forward strand.
CCAGGATAGTTGGTCAACTTAACTCCGAGCTGTAGACGCCGCAGAAAAGGCGCCACTGTAACGTAAAAAACACCAGAATGGTACTTTTTACGTTACAGTGGCGCCCACGGGAATATTATAGGTAGGGTTTTGTTGAGAATCCTCTGCCGGTGAGTCTTCTTTTTTTAATTTTTTGTGTATGTGTGAAATCGTTCCAAACCAGTGTTATTTTAGTGGCATTTACCTATTGTTTCTTTTTGCTTGTTCTATTGTGCTCGGAAAGTCGGTGGTGTTGTGCTGATCACAATAGACATTTTCTCTTTTTGTTCTGTTGTGCTCGGAAGGTCGGTATTGTGTTGAGCCGGTCACAACAGACAAATTTTGTCTTACTACGCTTGGTAAGCATTTCTATATTATAACTTTTTCTGTTACCGCGTGTGATAATTACTGTGTATCAACCGCACAAGTAACGAGTTATAATCGTTCGACTGCGGCCACGTGTCCTCTAAAGACGCGCTAAGGTCACATTCGTCGATCGCATTCTTTGTATTTTGCGATTTATGACCTCACGTCCACTAACGACGTGCCTAGGTCACCTTGATCGTACTGCTTCGCGATTAGCTTTTTTAAATGCCACTAAGGTAATTAAGTGCTACTAGTAATTATTGCTAATATTCTGCTTTGGCTGACTTATGGAACGAATTCACACCCTTCTCTTTTTCATTTCTTTCTATTTTCTACTATAACCTTCTGCTAGTGATTTTGTACGGCGACATAATTATATATGCTTATGGTCGGTATTATTAAATACTTTTACCGCCTACTACGGCGATTATCTTTTAAAATTAACTATTACTTTTCTTTCTTACTAAGAAAGTTGCATCTTTATTATACCACGTGTACCTAACATAGTTGGACTGGCTGAGAATGAACGTACCTAAAGATGCTAGCGTATTATATACTAGGTATTTAGCTAGAATTCCGCGTTCATTTATTAATAAAATGTACACGTGTCACATGCAGGTTGCTCACTAACAATAATGAAAAACTTTAATCTTTGTCTATTTGGTATAAAAATACGAATATCATCGTAGAATTATTAGTTGTTCGTTTTGTCAAATGTTTATTTTGCTACAATCGTTGTTTTTGGTCTTCGATTTTATCTCCTTGTTACTGCCTATCGGTATGTTATTTGAGAATGCATCTAATTATGCATTTACTGTTCATTGTGAACTCAATCATAAAATTCCTGCGTCGCAATTATTGAATTGTGTTCTTTTTGTAATGTTTTGTGTCGCTAGGATTGTTCTTTCAATGTCTGGTTTCTATTGAAATATATAAAACATATAATGATAAATAAATGATAAAATGAAACCGCTGACAGCCGGTAAAATAATTAATTGTCAATATGTAACTTGTTTCCTTTTTACTAAATGCTATGCATCTGGTTTTACTAAACCATCTTAAATAGTGCTGGTCATAATGTGTTCTTGTGCTTACGCAAATGTTATTTTATCAAACTGAATTTATCAAACTTAATTGAACTAAACTAACTTTAACTAAAGTGGGTATTTGCACATAAATTGAATCAATAACTTCTTTTCTTGAATAAATAAGTGCCTATTTACATATGAATCAAATAAATAATATTTATACCTCTTTAAATAACTAAAGTGGCTGTTTACACACAAATTAATAAATAATTTCAATACTTAAATAACTAATGTGGGTATTTCTACATAAATCAATAATTTTATACTTTTATAGCTAAAGCAAATTAATTGATTTACAAGTTAAAGATAATACCATTTCGTATTTCACCGTCGTTTATTTTAAACCTAAAAGCTGAATAAAATAATTAAATCTTATTCTATTATAGCATAAATGTGTTTAAAATCCATTGGGTACAGTTTCATTTACAACAATGTAAGACGCATAGGTATGCGAAGTTATAATTACCTACATAATTATTTGTGAAGGCCAACAATAGTGCTATTGTTTCAAATTGGAGCTCACAAGTCACAAGATAACGCATTGTTGTGTTAACGAATTATATAAACATGCTAACATAAAACATGAATAAATATGCTAACATAAAACATGAATAAATATGCTAACATAAAACATGAATAGTTATTACTGTTATAAATTGTCGAAGAGGTTTTCCAAGCTTAATATTTTTACAAGAATCTGTTATTTATCTAACTAAATATCGTAACATCAGATAACTATCTAACTATATAAATATCAGATATGTTTCGCTTGGTGATTGCCATATAAAAGATCTTCAATTAACTCACTACAAAGTTTAAGAATGTAATGATTAATGCTCATCACTAATGATTTAATCACTAAAATAACTTAACACTTCGTTACATATAATATAAAAATCTTTAACTCCTAATTACAGCTAAATCATGTACCCATATATCTTGTTACTTATAGCTTTGGTAATGACTGATCGAAATATAATAAAATATTTTTTTTTCCCTTATGGCTCAGTGGCTGAAAGGTTGTTGTCGGATCGGTCTGTGGTTCGATTCTCGATTGTTTTATTTTTTTTCGACGACGTACTATACATTATATCGTGCAGCGAATATTTTTTTGTGTTCTTGGCTATGGTTGTGTACACTTTGTCATCGATTGTCTCCTGCGGTGATGTACTATACATTGCAACCTATTCCGAATTGTGTATTTGCCGTTGTCGATTTTGTATCATAATCAGAAACCAGTTATTTGTCCGCGAGAATGGAATGCGGCCGGCGCCAAGCGCGCAGTGATGACTCACGTGTTCACTGGTTCAAACCTTCATTGTTATTCCATTTTAAATGAATACAAATTGTCCTTGCAATATTGCATCTACCTTGTTAATGAGCAATTTGTTTGTGATACTGCCAACTAATCGTATGATTGTAGTATCGTAATATAGTAAGATCGTAATATTGGTTTACGACTTATACTCTCTCAATTAACTTCACTAATCGAATATGGGTGGTCAGGTGGTGCCTACCAACATAGACTGGGTGACTATTTACTATAAAACTCACGTATAATACCTCTTCGCGCGTCGTGTATTATAATGAATGCGACTCGCATCTTGAATGAATGTTGGCTTGTTCATGCGTATGATAGTGTGTAGGCCTTTTTGAATGTGATGAATGTCAGGTTATAGGAACGTTCAATGCTTGGTGACGTATGAATGGCCGAGGGTTATACTTGTTTTTTTCCTCTTTCAGGGTTAATAGTTGCCCCGTATTTAACCTACTGACACCACTACCACTCATCTATTTCAGGGTCCCGGAGTGCAGTTGCCGCCTACCAGCCACAGAATTTTCCCTATGGGAAAATTCTGGCCTAATGGGGGGAGTGTGTGACGTCGCTGTGACGTCGGGACGACACCGCCTCCCGGCTGCCTGCATGTTCCGTCCCCACCGCACTGCGAGCCTCTATATAAGCGGACGCGTTGGCTTCGCGAGCCCTTTCTGCGGCGACTACAGCTTGGAGTTAAGTGGACCATCTATCCTGGACCATCGGCAGCTGGATTCTCCACAAAAACCCCACCCCTCGCCGAACTACGCGACCCTGTGTTAATTTTTCTAAATATCACATAAATCGTAATCTTTTTCATTTAAGTAACGCTTGCTAATTGATGTATAAAATTTATTTGGCTATTAAATCAATTTTTATTGTAACATTTAACCACGCTTCTCATTTAGACACCCCCTAGTAGGGATAACGTAACAGCACACCCTAAAGGTCCTTTTCACGTTACAGTAGGTAACCCTTTTTCAAAAAACAAATCAAATATGCTAGGCCTAGTTTTTTATTCCACAACTAACATTTATAAAAATAGCATTCGATTTCGAAATAGGCAGGTACCTACCTAAACACAAAAGTATAAAAAATTCTGTTAATCGCAGGCTAACATATCTACCTATAAAAACATCAACATATACTTATTCAATCCCATTTATAATAAAAACCCACCACACCACACATAAACACGTTTATTCCCATTGAATTATTCGGGCGAAATATTCGGCGGAAACATTCGATTGCGGGGTACGAATCTTTCTCGCGGGGGGAGGGAAAACTTCTCCGGGGAGCATCTCCACTCTTACCGCACCCCGCACCGCCATCGCCTGCACGCACGACTCGTGGCAGTCAGGCAGGCGCGCGCGGCGGCACCGGCCGGTGCACAGAGCGTGCGACGGCGATCGACGATCGATGCAAAATACGATTTTTCAGCAAAATAAAATAAAAATATTAATTAAATTCCTTTTGAATAATTCTGATTTAAAGAAACTTTCCCAGAAGTATTCCGGAATTATTCCGAATTTTTCAGAAGTTTTGCAACTATAGTTGCGAGAATCTGAAGGTACTCATGGACTGTCGATTGGTTATCTCAGAACTGTAGTCGTTGCCTCTATGTAGCCAAAGGAAATCAGTTTGTCCGAAAGTAGTATCGATTCTCGCCATGTTCGCATTTGGTTTTAGTTTTTGTCAGTGGTCAAATCCAGTTTTGACATAGCTCATTGAGAGTATGGACGGGAGTAACGTTCTGTGCAGTTGTGAAGTTGTAAATGAATTTGATAATCGCCTAAAATTTACGAAGTGCGGACGTTGAATTAGTCTGAAAGAACCGATAATCTATTTAGTGGGTATACAATGAATCTTTGAAATACTAATGGTAGATTTATTTCATTTTTGGGTTATCCTGGTGGCTAGCGCGGCCTGTTGGCCGGCGTGGCCTTGTTGCCGGCTCGGCCTGGAGGCCGGCGTGGCATGGTGGCTGGCGCGGCATGTTTGCTGGTGCGGCCTGGAGGCTGGCGCGGCATGGTGGCTGGCGCGGTATGGTTGCTGGCGTGGCCTGGAGGCCGGCGCGGCATGGTGGCCGGCGCGGCCCGCTGGCCGGCGTGGCCGGGTGGCGAGTGTTGCTTGGTGACCAGCATGGCCCGTGTGTGGCGCGCGGCCCGCGTGTGGCGCGCGGCCCGCGTGTGGCGCGCGGCCCGCGTGTGGCGCGCGGCCCGCGTGTGGCGCACGGCCCGTGTGTGGAGCGCGGCCCGTGTGTTGCACGGGGCCTGTGTGTGGCCTGTATGTGGCTTTGAGAAGCCTTATAACTAGTATAGCTAAAGCATATCTGGCCGAAATGGCAATGGAAGTGAAGGTCGTTTATTAAAGGAATTTAGTTAGAAGATGTAGAGTCCAAAGACCTTAGCTTTAATGTTTTGGTTTACTTGGTTTGAAATATCTTAAAGGCCCATTTGAGGTCACAGAAGTTCTTTACGATGATCATAATAATCGCAAAGCCTTTAATTCTAAGCGTAACTGTAAGTACGCACTCTACAGGTTGAGAAAAATGCCTGAAGGTCAACAGGACCTGAAGTACAACTGACGAAATTGAGGTAGAACAAAGTAGTTCTGATATTGAAGAAAGTGTTTAAGTTTACATGGTAATCGGATCGAACCGTACCAGAGGCTGACGTGTAGCCGTAGCTCGGTAGGAATCGGCGTCTACTAACTTAGTAGTCCGTGAGTAGGCGGTATTGCAGTCAGCCCTGGCGGAGGTCGGGTTTCAGTCGCGTTCCCATGTGGGGTTCGCAGAAAGCAGAGTAACTGGAGGATACTGGGCTATGCATAGCCATGGTCACATGTAGAGCTTAAAAGTTATGGTTTACATGGTTTGAAAAAAAAAAAAACTTGAGCGATACAGCGATAGTGAAATGTCAGTTTTACTTTGATTTCCTGATTACCTGACTGATTAAACTCGATGTTGATAGAGTAGGTTTGTATTCGTAGTTCTTGTCACTCTTATATGCCCCTGGTTAAGGGATGCCCCTGGTTAAGGGATGCCCCTGGTTAAGGGATGCCGCTGGTTAAGTGATGCCCCTGGCTAAGGGAAGCCCCTGGTTAAGGGATGCCCCTGGTTAAGGGATGCCGCTGGTTAAGTGATGCCCCTGGTTAAGGGAAGCTCCTGGTTAAGGGATGCCCCTGGTTAAGGGATGCCGCTGGCTAAGTGATGCCCCCAGTTAACATTTTCACGGACAGTAAACGAGACACAATTGAAGTTTTATTGTTATCATGTCTATAGGCGTTACTGTCCTTCAAAGTGTTAAGGGATGCTAGATGAACACTTACACGAGGACGTGTAAGGCGCAGGACGGCTGTGTCGCAACGCGTGACGTACATACTTACCAAGATGTTACCTAAACTGAGCACTAGATGTCGCTCATGAGAGTGCGTGTGACATAATCAGCCTGTCACTTGTCAAGTTCGCGAAACGTCAATTTCAATGTCATTCGTGAGCACATTCGGCCTGTCATTTGTCAAAGTGCAGAGGCGATGTCGATTAAGTCAGGCAGTTGAGTCGGCACGTGCAAGCGAGAGTGAGCTCACGAAAGGCATCCGTTTCCATCCGACTAGTTTGTGAATAATTGTGATTGGTGATATTCTTAAATCATTAAAGAAGACATTTACTATCCATTTGTGGTGTTATTTCGTATCCCCACAAGATGCAAGAGGAGAATAACCGGGTACCAGATGACTGCAACTTTATGGGTTCCCCGTCATGTATAATTAACACGGGCGAAGCTGCTGGCAACGTTAGTTAGTTTTAATATGTACGTGGGGTTAAATCCCTAATTAAGAAGGCAAATATAATTGCATTCCCATTTTGAATAATTTATTCACTAAACTGATTTTAAAGGGTCCAAAGCAGATGCTATTCATATAAGCAATTATAATAGCAACGTGCCCTTTTTGGGATTTGTATCATACATGTTAAAGCATCTCATCCTCATTTATAGAGGACAGAAATCAGTGGTGCGTGTTGCGGATATGAACCCTCTGTTCAGGAGTCTGGTAATCTCTCCATCGCTATCTAGCCACGATACAAGTAGCTTTAAAATATTTTTAAACAAACACAACCCAATTACACGTGTTTACATGACTAAGTGTGAAGAACTCCGTGTGGTGACGGATTAAGAATACAAAGGTCACTACTCCTTTTCATACTGTGGGTGTCGTAAGAGCCGACTGAGGAAAATACACGAAGCAAATAGTTTATTTACGTAGAGTCGGAAAACTCGACTTTAAACCCAACCTGCGCGTCTGGCCAGCGTTTGCAGTAGGTCAAATCCTCCTGTTTGAAATAGAATTAGTTTTTATTATAAGTCAAATCGATTAGATCGATTGAGTAACATTTTGTTTAGTCTATTGAAAATTTCTGACAATGGTCACACTGAACTGTCACTTCGTTCGCTTCCCGTTGAAAAATTACCACGTTGTCGACTCGTACGTAAAATAATTGTTCGCCTTTTGATAAGCACATCATTGTAGCTACGCGAATAAGTAAACCGCTTTGAACGCCGCCTGATCTAGTGCTGGCAACGGTAAATTGATTGTGAACTATTGATTAATATTTGTGAAAATTGTGAATCTGGTATCGACTTCCACGTGCCAACGTGTCCTGAAAACGTCGCGTTTGAAGCTTAATAGCTAAGTATAAGATACTTCATTCATTTATTTTGGCCAATATACTTGTATGAATGTGTCTAATTTAGCTCAAGCCTGACATCAGCCAGGATAGCGGGTAAGTGAACCACAGTATTGATATTGATTGATTTCAGTTCATCACTGCGCAACGCAGTGCATTGTGTCTGGATCATTGTCTATCGTGGTCAGGTAGATGTATTACATCTTCCACTGCGCACTTCTGATACACCTTCCTGCCTGGCTACGGTAATTCTAGACATAATTTTGGTAGCAGAGCGTAGTTGAAATTTAGCCGCTGTTGCATTACTGAGTATAAACTCAGATTGGTATGAGCTTGTATCTTATCACCTTGTAGACAGTATTGTAGTGTTTGTCAGGTCAGTTATTTTCTAAAATACATAATATTTAATTGTATAAGTTGACCTAGATAATTTGAAACACATTGTCACATAACCTCAATCAGTAATTGTTGATTTGTATTGTTGAAAAATCTAACTTAAATTTGTTGTTGCATTAATAAGTCAGTTTGTTTGGATACATAACAGCTGTATGTATCAATAAATTTAGTAAATTTAGTTTATTGCATATATTCATAAACATAACAACCAACTTGACCTTGCCACTTGGGCGGGTCACATTAATAAACTTGTTTTGTTATAATATAAAGATAATATTGTTAGGTAACACACATTCTGTGCTTACTTCCTATTGTATATCATAAATAACACAGTTAGTCTGTCTGTTGCAAATAATTAATTAATTAAGTTGAAGTTTCAAATTTATTAATTTGTTATAAGTTATAACTTTGATAACTTTTGTGTTTGTTTCAATATACTGAAACCTTTAATTTTGTTGGACAGTAAATACCTGTCACTTGCCTGCACTTGCAGTAAACAGGCTAATACTTTAATGGTTTCAAAGAATTAAGAAAAATTAAGTTTTGATTGTTAATTTTATTTAGCGCTTGTCCGGGCTCTTTTGAATTTTGATTATGTCAGCTATCAAGGACTTGCGTGCGGCTGCTGGTGCTATTGCATCAGATTTGCGCTGGTTTGCCTCGGCCAATGCTTTAGTGAACCGGCCTGATCGCCAGCAGGCCTTACTTCAGAGGTACGAGTGGATTGACGATCGCCTGGCAAGTGTGGAACAGCAATTCCGCACTTTCAGCACTTGCTGTCTTGAAGTGTCAATCAATGATTTCACCGCTGACCAGCGAAATAAGGTCAGCGAAGACTATGCCCAGGTCTTAGACCTGTATGATGCTGTCTCCAATACTGCGAGACAACTAGTTGCCGATAGGGAAGGGCAACCCGGCCTGAAGCAGGAGCTTCCTAGGTCAGCACCGGGGCTGGTGAGTAGGCTCCCTACTTTGGACCTCCCCCATTTTGATGGCTGCCTAGGAAGCTACCTGGGCTTCATTAACTTGTTCGACAGCCTGGTCAATGATAGGGCTGACCTTCGGCCGGCACAAAAGTTGGCCTATCTAATGTCGGTTCTGGATGGGGAGGCTAAGGGCCTCATCCAGCATCTGCCCGTGTCTGACGAGGCGTACCAGACGGCTCGGGACCTAATCACCCGTAGGTACCATAATAAGCGTGGCCTCGCCGACACGCACATTGAGCAGATTTTGGGCTTGCCGACGCTCACCCGGGTCTCTGGGTTGCGCACCCAACTGTTGAACCCGCTTTTGGTGGCCATCAACGCACTTAAGTGCCTTGACCTGCCCGTGGACCAATGGTCCTATCTATTGGTGCACATTGTGCTGAAGAAGCTGCCTGCCGACCTGAGGTCGCGTTTTGAACAGCGCTTTGGTGGGGATAGCGCGACCCATCTGCCCCCCTTTGCTCACCTGGAGAAGTTCCTGGAGGATGAGTGCCGGGTCTTGGACAACTCCGGTGGTGACACGCCGGCTAAGTCGCAGCCGCCCAAGGTCAAGGAGCAGGCTCGCGTTCACACCCGAGCCAGTGTTGACCGGCGCCCTCCTCGCTTTGCAGTCACGCAGAGCCCAGTGGAGTGCTCCTACTGCAAGGTCACGGGGCACAGAACGGCCAGTTGTAGGGCATTCTTGGACCTGCATGTCGCCTCTCGTAGGCGCATCGCGAATGCCCGCCGCCTTTGCTTCTCTTGTTTGGGGTCCCACTACCAGCGAGACTGCCCAAATTCTCGCCCCTGTCCTCACTGTGGAGGAAAGCATTTGGACATTCTCTGCATGAATGCCAGAGAGGTAGGCCGCTTGTCCAACCAGCCGACGCCGCGCACGGGCGGGTGTTTTGAAGGTGGCAGCCGAGGCTCACCGGCGCGTAGCCGAGAGTCGCCTCGCTCAATTGATCGCCACTCACCCCGCTTGGAGAACCGTAGCGTGCGCACGCCTCCTCTCTCTCGCGCACCTGAATGTGCCGCGCAACGTCACCAGCACCATGACTGCTGCCCCAGGTATTCCCCTCCTTTGGCGGAGCGTCCCCGCCTTGACTCGCGCCCACCTCGTTTTGGGCGGGTGCGTCATTATGACCCCCCACAGATGGCGCGCGGATCGAGTCATCGCGCTTTTGAGGACTCCAAGCCGCACCCTCATTTTGACTTGCCTGGTCCTGGCCAACGTTCGCCGCCCAGGCAACAATAGGTCATTGACCCCTGCCCTATAACTCCAACCTCCCCCATTGAGACTGTTATCCTACCAACGGTTGCTGTTAGGGTCTGGGGACCCACGGGGACCTCTGTTGTTGTCCGTGCTATATTGGACACAGGTTCACAAGGTTGCATTGTTTCCACTTATTTGGTAGGGCAGGTTAAATTAAATATGGGTTCTTTTCCAAATTGTATACGGGGCATAGGGGACGTAGCCTCTAATGTTGAAGGGCAAGTTAAGGTTTTGTTTGGCCTTGTTGAATCTTCACACCCGAGGATTAGAACCTCGGCTATTGTGCTGAAGAATATTTTGGGCATGCATCCACAGAAACAGCTACCTGCTGCTGTGGTGAATTTGACATCGGGATTGGAACTGGCAGACCCCAAATTTGACACACCGGGACAAATCGACTTGTTGATTGGCTCTGATGTCCTCGGTGGAATTTTGAGTGGTGGGAAACGGGTCTTGGTGCCAAATGGTTTGACTGCCATCCCAACCATATTTGGATTTGCTTTGATGGGACCTGTACCTAGGGACCCCCCTCCACCCGAACTTGATAATTTATTGGCTGTAGGCTCCGCTCTCTCTGATGCGGTTCAGAGGTTTTGGGAGGTAGAGGAGCCGCCTCAAGCTGCCCGTTTGAATCCAGAACATGAGGAGTGCGAGCTGTTCTTCCAGAACAACACTGGTCGACTCCGTTCTGGTCGGATTATTACGAGGCTACCTTTTCTGTCTGTTCGGCCTCCGCTTGGTGAGTCACGACCTTTAGCCGAAAAGAGATGTTGGCTATGGAGCGCCGCATGGGTCGTGATCCGGAGCTGAGACAGAAGTACATTGAGTTCAGGAGGGAATATGAACAATTGGGACACATGTCTGTGTCAAATTTGGATTGGCGTTCGGTGGAGCACTACTTTCTCCCGCATCATGCGGTATTGAAGCCATTGACTGGGAAGCTGCGCACAGTATTTGATGGTTCTGCGCAGACTTCAACGGGCGTATCCTTGAACCAGTGCTTGCATTCTGGTCCCAAGTTGGTCAAGGACCTTTGTGACGTCATCACCAGCTTCCGACGACATCAGGTTGTCTTTGTGGCCGACATAAAAATGATGTTCAGGCAGACTATTATCCACCCTGATGACCGTCGCTTCCAGCTGATCCTTTGGAGAGAGTCTCCTCGTGATCCCATGGTCGTCTACGAGCTCAATACTAATACGTACGGGTTAAGGTCAAGCCCCTACTTGGCAATACGTTCTCTTTGGGAGCTCGCAGACCGCGAAGACTTACGTTTCCCAAGAGCCTCCGCCATCTTGAAGGACGATATTTACGTCGATGACATTTGCTCGGGCGCCTCCACAGTGGACGAGGCGATCCTCCTGAGGGACGAATTGATAGGTATTTTGGCCTCCGCTGGTTATGAGTTGCGCAAATGGATTTCCAACTCACCAGCGCTTTTGGAAGGCTTGCCAGAGGATCATCAGCAAGATCCACATCTATTTGAGATTGTTGACAACTCCGCCATGATGGCTGTTCTCGGCGTTCAGTACAAACCAGTCCAAGACATCTTTACATATAACGTAGACTTGAAATTGCCGTGTTCTTGGACTAAACGTCTCGTATTGTCTACTGTCGCCAGAACCTTTGATCCGAATGGTTGGATCTGTCCAATTATATTTTGGGCAAAATGCTTCTTGCAGAAGCTTTGGACAGCAGGATTGACCTGGGACGAACCTCTGCACGGCACTCTTGTTGAGGAATGGACCTCCTTTGTATCCTCACTTCCTGCCGTCAACGAGATCTCCTTGCCTCGTCCCATCCTTCCTCCCGGGAAGTACAAGGCCACCCTTCACGGGTTTTGTGACGCCTCGGAACGTGGTCACGCGGCCGTGGTGTACTTGCGCACAGTCAGTGCCTCAGGTCAGGTGAGAGTCTCCCTGATCATGGCGAAGAGCAAGGTAGCACCCCTTCGGACATCTTTGACCATTCCGAAATTGGAGCTCTCGGGAGCAGCACTATTCGTACGCTTATTGAACCACGTGTCTAGTACTTTGGGTAAAAGCATTTGTATTAGTGGGACCTACGCCTGGACAGACAGCCAAATTGTAATTTGTTGGTTGAAGGCGTCTGTCCACACCTTGGAGGTATTTGTCGCTAATCGCGTTTCCCAAATCCAGAAATCCGAAGTCAAACTTGTTTGGAGACACGTGCCAGGTGAGCTCAACCCCGCTGATTGTGCCTCGCGCGGATGCTTGACGCCTACTTTGATAGGTCATTCGCTGTGGTGGGGTCCGGAATGGTTGAGTCGACCAGAAATTGATTGGCCTCGAACGCCAGTTTTGAATACTTCTAATTTGCCGGGTCTACGAACACTCGCTCTTGAGAAGGTAGAATGCGCCTTCGACCCCGGTTTCCTGTTGAATCGTTACAGCTCCCTCGACAAGTTGTTAGGTGTTACTGCTTGGATAAAGCGTTTTGTTTTTAATTTTAGGCACCCACAACAGAAACGTCTGACACCGTTTCTCTCACCACAGGAACGACAGGAGTCCCTCACCTTTTGGGTTCGTTCTGTGCAATTGGCGCATTTTGAGAAGGAGATTGCTATCCTTAAGTCAGGGAAATCGAAATTGTCGGGAGCAATATCTAAATTGAACCCCTTTTTGGACGATACGGGTCTCTTGCGCGTTGGAGGGCGTCTCAAGAACGCCAACCTCCCTTACGGAGCACGTCACCCCCTTTTGTTACCTAAGGACGGTCATTTGGTACGCTTGTTGGTAACTGACCGTCACCTTAAAAATTCGCATGCTGGTTGTAATGCTTTGTTGGCCATTTTGCAACGCGAATTTTGGATCTTGTCTGCCCGAAGAATTATTCGGAGTGTAGTCTTTCGCTGCATCCCTTGCTATAAGCTCAAGGCTTCTACCATGCAGCCCTTGATGGGGGACTTACCGGCAGATCGCGTAACTGAAAGCAGGACGTTTGACGGTGTTGGCACGGACTTCGCTGGTCCCTTTTTGGTGAAAACGTCGACACTTCGAAACAGCAAGACTGTTAAGGCCTACTTGTGTGTTTTTGTTTGCCTCTCCAAAAAGGCCGTTCATTTGGAACTGGTCTCCTCGCTTACGACCGAGGCGTTTGTAGCCACATTTGACAGATTTGTATCCCGCAGAGGGCTGCCTTCCTTGATCCGCTCTGACTGCGGCACTAACTTCAAGGGCACGTATAATTATTTGAATGATGTTGTTAATTTTCTTGAAACCAACAAGGCTGATATAGGTGATAGGCTTGCCCGACGTGGGATAAATTGGTTGTTTTCCCCACCAAATTGTCCACACTGGGGTGGTATATTTGAGGCCGCCGTAAAATCGGCCAAAACACACTTGCGCAGGACAATCGGTGAATCTGTCCTTACCTTTGAGGAACTCGCAACTGTGTTTTGTAAGATTGAGGCCGTTTTGAACTCTCGGCCATTGTGCCCGATCTCCTCAGATCCGAATGATTTGGAGGCCCTTACGCCGGGCCATTTTTTGATTGGTCGCCCACTTGTCGCCTTGCCTGAGTACCCCTATATTGAAACGAGACCTGGTCGTCTCTCGCGTTTTGAATTGGTACGCCAGATTACTCAGAGCTTTTGGAAACGCTGGAACTTGGAATATTTGCACATACTCCAGCAACGCGTTAAGTGGACCGACAAGACCGATCCACCCAAGATTGGTGACCTCGTTTTGATCAAGGAGGCTAACCTTCCGCCACTCAGATGGCGCAGGGGGCGCATCCTTCATTTGGTAACTGGGGCTGATGGAGTTCCCCGATTTGCTGAGGTCTTGGTGGACGGTTCGATTCTGAGGAGAGCGGTTGCAACATTGTCACGTCTACCAACCGATTAGCGGACCGGTAGGCCGGTCCGGGGCGGGTGGATGTTTGAAATAGAATTAGTTTTTATTATAAGTCAAATCGATTAGATCGATTGAGTAACATTTTGTTTAGTCTATTGAAAATTTCTGACAATGGTCACACTGAACTGTCACTTCGTTCGCTTCCCGTTGAAAAATTACCACGTTGTCGACTCGTACGTAAAATAATTGTTCGCCTTTTGATAAGCACATCATTGTAGCTACGCGAATAAGTAAACCGCTTTGAACGCCGCCTGATCTAGTGCTGGCAACGGTAAATTGATTGTGAACTATTGATTAATATTTGTGAAAATTGTGAATCTGGTATCGACTTCCACGTGCCAACGTGTCCTGAAAACGTCGCGTTTGAAGCTTAATAGCTAAGTATAAGATACTTCATTCATTTATTTTGGCCAATATACTTGTATGAATGTGTCTAATTTAGCTCAAGCCTGACATCAGCCAGGATAGCGGGTAAGTGAACCACAGTATTGAAATTGATTGATTTCAGTTCATCACTGCGCAACGCACTGCATTGTGTCTGGATCATTGTCTATCGTGGTCAGGTAGATGTATTACATCTTCCACTGCGCACTTCTGATACACCTTCCTGCCTGGCTACGGTAATTCTAGACACCTCCTATTGGCTCACAATGCTACTGTGACGCAATTCAGGGGTGGCTTAAGCCCAGCACTAGACTGCGAAATGCTCTAAAGTACGAAGAAAAAACCACTAGACCCCAAACCACTTTATTCAATATCCGATCTATCCATGGATTTGGGGATTAGAGATGCATATTTGACATAATCTCCATAAAAAATACGCCAAATAAGTAATTATGTCTAATCTTCAAACCATGGATAGATCATAATATATATTGGAACCCGCCATAAGAAACCACGACAATGCACGTTTTTACACCGGCCCACAAAAATTTAACTCAACTAAAAGTACAGAGGGCAGCCGCTGAAACCATTTTCAATATTCAGTAAAGCCATCAAAACCAAAACTTCAAATAGGTCAAGGTAACATTTCTAAGTCATCACCTTTTGTTTGTTTATATTTATTTTTGTTTTTTCCTTGTTTTGGAAGGAAAGAAATCGATTCAAACGCAGTTGTTTTAATTGTTGAATGTAAATAAGGAAATGAACTTGGGTGTTTACTTTAAAAGATCATAATGGAATACTTCAACAGATAACAAACGCCATAGGAATTCAAGTAATTTGGCCAAACAGGCTGGTTTAAACATTTTAAGGTTTAAACCACGGCTATACCAAAGAGCTCAGATATTTACATAGAGGCGCATTTCTTATGGGTGCTCAGAAGACAAACTTTCTGCGACCCAAATTGCCGTTCGGCGACGTGGCAGTCGTTCCCTCAGTGTAAGAGCAATAGAGACGGTGTATCTTATCTATGAGAGAAAGAGAGACTGAGAACGACGCCAGCGCCGTCAACGGCACCAACTGCGAACTAAACTAACCTCCTAAACTGGGACCAGACCCCACTTGGAATTGGCGAACGAAATCCTTAAAGACTGCGGTACTATGTATAAATCTGTATTCGTTGACAGTACGATGTATCTTTATGACATTAATTGACATCGATGGCTTTACGTGCTGTCAAAATCACAAAAGTAAAACATTTCATGACCCATCTTTAGAGCTCCCTCTCTTATCGCCTCTCAAATCGGACCAGTAGTTCTTGAGATTAGCGCGTTCAACCAAACAAACAAACTCTTCAGCTTTATATATTAGTATAAGATAACGTATTCATTTTTGTTTTATGTTAATTAAGAGTCATAATTAACGTTCATTTTAATATAAATGCGACACAAAAAACCAGCAAGATGACACGGAAATGAAAATAATGATTTAAAGTAGGTATACCAGTTGAAATGATTAATAAATTATTTATGAAAAAAAGTGTTTTGTTAACGTTCGTTGTTAAATTTTGGTAACAACATACATTTTATTGCGCCATTGTTATTTTGTTGTTAAATAGCTCTCGTTATATTTGCGGGTTAATATGGCCCAATTACGGTTAATATGACATTAAAGGATTAGTTGAGGAATCTGGTACTTTTTTAAATATGGACGGTAAAGGAGTCTGCGGTTGGCAGACTTCGCATGTCCTCATAAAAACATCACTTATACGAGTAGGTGAAAATCCTTTTCAGATGATGCCGGCTTTTCCAAGCTAAATGAGCTTTTGAGAAGAAAACAAAACAAAGTAACCGGAACAAAGTCAGACACATTCAGCCTTTTTCTTGGTTTATTTTTTGTCTCACACAATATATATTTAATGCGGACCTTTTTTGTGTTTTAAACGGCAAACGGCAGACGGACCACCTGATTGTAAGCGATTACCGCCGCCCATG
Source organism: Euclidia mi (assembly GCA_944739405.2). Classification (NCBI taxonomy): domain Eukaryota; kingdom Metazoa; phylum Arthropoda; class Insecta; order Lepidoptera; family Erebidae; genus Euclidia; species Euclidia mi. Next base: position 24,350,133 of record OX123205.2, read on the forward strand.
GACAGCAACACCAGAGGTGTCACCAATGCGTTGCCGCCCTTTTCTTTAGATGCATAAAACATATTACAATCATTTTACAAAAATACATATTAAACTAGATATTTCAAAGTTACAAATAATACAGGGGCTCAATTATAGAAAATGGAACACAGAATCGCTTTGGTTTGAGCAAATGAAAAGGAGGAGAAGTGGGATGTGGGAGAAGAAATAGGGTATGGGGCCTCCGGTACTTTCACTCACCGAACGAAACGAAACAATATAGGTACTGTTACTTTACGTCGATTTCTTGTGAGAGGGTTGTGCTTCCCCGGTCGAGCCAGCCCAGCTGTAATCGGCAAGACCTAGTACAAAACTTTGAAAAGTCAGCCAAGTGCTCCGTGGGCTTATACCCGAGACCCTTTGCGTAGCAGTCTGCTAATCTCTCCACTAGGGCATTGCTGTTATAAAGTTATAAATGATATTTGTAATATTTGCTAATAAATACAAGATGGCCAGCAGCCCGGTACACTTAACACTTAACTAAACTTAACCATTCTGCTAGTCGCTGTCATTGAGTAAAGACGTGTTAGAGCTTTTTTTTTCCTTACGAGTGCCTGATTGGTGGTTTAATACAAATTCCAATTCTCTTTCTAACTTCAAGCTATTATACGTATTGTTAACGCCTCTTGGGAGTTCCCAGAAAGGGATACATATAGTTACCTTGTGCCAACTACAAATTTGGGCAGGTCGACTTTTTGGTGATTCGTGAGATTCGATCCATCGGACGTTTGAGTGGGGTGTAGTGTACACTGCGCCATCGTGACATGCTGCGGCGGCCGCAAATTAAGGAATAACTTTGAACCGGTATCGGCTACGACGTGCGACGACATTACTGTGCTAAGCGCGTGATAACGCGCGCTACACATCTCACCTTGCTACGAGCTACGGACATTCTCGAATCGGCTACGAACCCAGTTAATTGTGAGTAGTGAATCAAAACGCATTATTTTATGGCATGTGTGAAACACTCTCCTAAGAAAACCACCACGTCGGCAATAGACCAGTCACAGTCAGTTCCTAACATAACTCAAGCTATAGCCGACCCAGAGTTCATCAACATAACTTCACGCCACAAGCGAATTAGAACAGATGATCCTACTGACCACCTGGAGGACTTTAAGCTTGAAATTAAACGAATGCTAGAAGCCTGGAAGCGAGACTACGACGACTCTTTCTCTAAAATTATGGCGGACCAGAGGTCACTTGTCTCAAAACTTGTTGCCGACGTAAACGAATTGAAACAACAAAACTTGGAAATTCAAAAGTCAAATAAAGATATCGAAAAATCTATCACTGCGCTAAGCGAGTTATCTAATGACATGAAAAATCAAGTAACGGCTTTACAAAAGGAATGTAATCAGCACAAGAAGTACACAGAAACTTTAGAAAAAACTATACGAGATCTTCAATATAAATCTCGATCTTCGTCGATTGAAATCTTAATATATAAAATCTGGTTCGGCTTTACACCGAAACCGTAGGGTTCTAGGCGACTTGGAGAAGGAAATGGACTGTATAGAGAGGATAGCGGTTCTTCGCCGCCTAGGAGATGGATACGCTAAGGGGTGATTGAGTGGGTATAGGATATTTCAAGGATGGAGAGCACCTACCTTATACAACCTTCTTCGTTTCCGTAGGGCAGTCTCCTGGTGGTTTCGAGAATCCTGAAGCTGTTTGATTCACTACACTACACCATTCGTTTCACTTTCACTTGCGAGCGGGTTTTCCTTGGTGGAAGCGGTAATAAACACATACGGGAGCGGCGCGGTACGATCGAGACGGCGTTCTCAGCGAGCGGAATGTTCTGGAGTGTCACTCGCGTCCACGATCGCGGCGACGAATCAGGCGAAGGCAGTGCCCCTTCTTCGGGAATGGGAGACAGGGACGGAAATATGATATCGCTCGCACTAGAACGTGGAACGATTGATGTTGATGCGATTAGTTATGGATAGGAAGGTAGATGGCGCTACCAAAATCCTTGCGTTACTGACTGACTGACAGACACGCTACAGCCAAAACTATTGGGCGCAGGAAGCTGACATTTGGCATGTATGTTCCTTGGGGACCGTAAGGGTGCACTAAGAAGGGATTTCCCGAAATTCCCACGGGATCGGCCAAAACGGGTAAATTAAAAAAAATGCAGGCGTAGCTGCTGGCGTCCTCTAGTTCGTAATATACTTCTGCAACATAATGAGTCATCTGTTGATCTCTCAAGGATAATTTCGAGTATTAAAAACACTGTAGATGTACCAATATCACCATCAGCAATCCGAGACCTATATCGTGTACCGAGCAACTCAAACGACAAGGCGATAGTGGCTGAATTCTCAAGTGTACAAACTAAAAACGATCTGATTTCCCGCATACGCCGTTTTAATAACAAACATCAAAGCAAAGAAAATAAGCTTAATACCCAACTTATAGGATTGCCAAGTCAAAAACAACCGGTGTACGTGGATGAACATTTGTGCTTATCAGCGAAGAAATTATTCCATTCGTCAAGGCAGTTCGCGAAGCGTCATGACTATAAGTTCTGCTGGGTCATTAACGGCAACATATTTCTACGAAAGCAACCAGGAGATAAGCAGATACTGGTTAAATCTGAAACTACGTTGCAGGAACTAGAAGATGACAAATGACTACTAGTCAAGATGGTACTGCCATACGAGGGCGGCACTGAAAATTTCGGGAATCAAGGAAGTGACACAATATTTCTATTTAAAAATGTATTAATTGCTTTTCGAAGTATTCTCCACGAAATTTGACACATTTTCCTATACGATGGAACCAATCATTTTCAAGTTGGGTCTCCAAAATTGCCGTTTTGAAGGCGTCCACAGTTTCTTCAGGTGATGAAAATCTCTGTCCACGCAATTTATTCTTTATTTTAGGGAAAGTATAGATATCATTAGGGCTTAGGTCGGTGCTGTACGGCAGATGGTCTAATAATCTTGTCGTGATGGAGGATGATGCGGCGGTTGCAGTTCACTTTACGGAGTTCAGAAACGACCTGTTTCAAACAAATGCTAGCATACCATTTTGCATTAACCCTTCTTTATCCCTCAAGAGGAATAGTCGTAACATGGCCGGTTTTGGAGACAAACGTGGCCACCATTTTTTTTGCAACACTCCGAGAACGAAAAATTTTTGTTGGCTTTAACTCATTTTCGAACACCCAAACTCGTGACTGGTTTTTTGTTTCGGGTTCGTACGCGTATATCCAGGATTCGTCACCTGATACGATGTTGTATACAGCATTTGACGATCCTGCGTGGAATATTTCGAGAGTTCTGACGCACCAAGTAACGCGAGCCGCTTTTTGCTCTTCACAGATCGAATGCGGTATCCATCGGGAAAACAACTTTTTTACACCTAATTGTTCATGCAAGATTATTTGTATTTGACTCATGCTAATGTCTAAAGTTGCCTGAATTTTGCGTTATGTCACATGTCGATCTTCCTCTATCAGCTTACGCACAACATCAACGTTTTCTTGGGTGACTGCAGTTTTTGGACGACCTTGACGGGGATCATCACTGAGCTTGACACGTCCACATTGAAAATCAGCAAACCAGCGATAAATTGTGGTTTTGGATGGGGCTTCATCACCAAATGCAGAAATCATCCGGTCAACACACTGTTTTTGTGTTAAACCACTTTGAAAGTCATAATAAATCATAGCTCTTGAATTTTCTCGAGTCAATTCCATTTTCTGAATGTATAAACAAGTTTAACAAAACCTTGTGACAAGACCGAGAATCTTCTTTTAACCTCTCGAGCGCCCAAACGTCAAATGTCATATAATCGATAAGCGCCCACGTCACATTTAGCGTATGTATGAAAGTTGGCGGGCAGCGTTTAAATGCCGATTTCGACGTTTATTTACTTCAGAACACTAATCAATACACATATATTTAGAATCCACATGAAATTTGCTTTATTGTGTATATAGAATTAACTAACTTTGTGAACAAGCGTAAGTAAATCAAACGGTTTTATGAAACAAATGTGTAAAATACATGTTATTGTAGAAAAAATAATGTATTGACCAATTAGAGGCATTCATAGCGGTAGGAAAATTCTAATAATATTATTTATGAGCTATTCTATTAATTGAAATACGTAAAATAAGAAATATATGGAAAAAAATTGATTTGGAAGCGAAATAGTGTAAGCACGCCTCGAAGTGTACTAACAGCTGATGAGTTTAGCTGACTGTTTGTTTTTACTGACGTTGAAAATAAGCATTTTTATTGCATAGATTTGTCAATCGTTTCATACGCTTCAAAATGGTATACATTGAAAAGAGACAAACATTGTTTTGGCGTTTCATTTGAACATTGAATGGAACAAGTACGAGACCACCGTATAACGGTCGGCGGGCGCTTATCGGGGGTAAAATTGTCCACCGTAAAACGGTGGCGTGGCGCTCGAGAGGTTAAATAAATAACTGGTATTCGATTTTTAAAACCAAGGAGTTTTCAATTAAAAAGATTTTAATATGACAGGAACAGTGGAAATATTTTATTCCCGATACTTTTAGTGCAGCCTATGTATTATATATTTAACCAATTAATATCTTACTTATTATTCAAAGTTTTTACTGTATTGCATGGAATTAGCTGTTATATTATGCTATTAAGGGAATTACCAAACACTAAACTTAACACACACCCTCAAACACAATATCATAACACACATATTAAACCAACATATACACAAACGATACAAAACACAACATACACCGAATCAATACATACACTATCCACACTTTACTATATTATTATTACCAAAGATCAAACATGTCAACTGTTACAAAAATTATATACGTACGAGTCTATCAGTCTTAGCCGCATGAGTCGGGTGCCTCGGGTCTTATTTTATAATCCAGAATTGTTGGTATTATATTATCTTACAAATGGCTAATTTAGTTAATAATATTATTTCTGACTTGGATGATATGAATATCGCGAATGTTTATTCTTGTATTCCAAATGAGTGTAGTAAATATTTAACGCCATAAATGGGACAACAACCCTACTCCATATCAATATACGCAGTATTAAAAGAAATTTTGATGAACTATTAATACTACTAACTACTATTACGGTAGAATGTGATGTCCTTATTCTAACAGAGTGTTGGTTGAATAAAATAAGTGATCTTCCCAAATTAGATGGCTACAACTGTCACTATTCACAGCTAAACTACAACCAAAATGACGGTATAGTAATATATATTAGAAGTCAAATCGGTTACAAAATCGACGAACCCGACTTCACAAATGGCAATTGTCTTACTTGCCTTATGAGTACAGAACTGGCTATAGTTGCCATTTATCGTCCTCCCTCTCACTATTCTAACCAAGGATTCGATATTTTTTTATGTAGCCTTGATAAAGTTTTATGCTCAATTGGCAATTATAAGAACATATGTCTTATTGGTGATACCAATATTGACATAACGCCCAGTTGTTCAAATGAACGATCTGCTAGTTATTTAACCCTTACTGCTACCCATGGCTTGCTACCGGCTCACACGATTCCAACGCGAATAAATACCTGCTTGGATCATTTGATTTTAAAAAGTAAACATACCGCTACGGTAGTCCTCTTACAATCGCACATCACCGACCATCTGCCCTTGCTTGTAGGCATCAAGACCAGCAAATATATTAAAAGACCAATCCCAGCTTTTAAAATGCCTACCTTAGATTATATTAAAGCCAAACACGATATGGAATGCCATGATTTCACTCCCGTAATAGCTTCTGAGGACCCTAATAAAGCTGCTAATATACTTATAATAGCAATCCAAAATATAATCACTGCGAATACTACAATAGTTCACGTTACTAAAAAAAAAATAGAAATCTTAAACCATGGATTACTCCTGGTTTGTTAAAATGTATACGTCATCGCGATAAATTGCACAAAAAAGCAAGAAACTCACCTGAAAATCCGATAACACAAGTCATTTATAGGCGCTATCGCAATTTCTGCAACAATTTACTTAGAAAACTTAAAACTTTACATGACAAACACGAATTTGATAAGGCAAAATACAATCCCAAAGCACTCTGGAATAAAATAAAAGATATTACCAACACTAAAAAGACATGTACATCTGCTACTGAATTACTGAATAACAATGCTAATCAAAAACTAACTATCAATAGAATATGCTAATTTTTTGCTTCCACTGGTGCTGACCTGGCCTCTAGAATTCCTTCTGTGACTGTACAACCGTCTTCTAAACAAAACAACGCCATAAACTCGTTCGTCATTCTAGACGTTGATGAATCGGAAGTTGAGTCCACCATTATAAACCTTAGGCATGATAGTGCTACAGGTTGGGATGGTATACCAACAGCTCTCCTAAAGGTTTGTAAGAACACTCTTGTTCCTTTAATAACACATGTTATTAACATCTCCATAGCCAAAGGAATATTCCCTGAGCCTTTTAAGAAGGCACTCATTCATCCAATTCACAAGGGTGGCGACCGCGACTGTATCGACAATTATAGACCCATTTCAGTACTGTCAGCCCTTTCTAAAATTATGGAGAAATTAATTCGCAGTAGACTAGTGAATTACCTCAACAATCTTAATATTATTGCATCCAATCAGTACGGATTCAAAAGAGGTGTCTCTACTGAAGATGCTGTAATCGATCTGACAGAGTTCGTGGCGAAAAAGTTGGATGCTCAACAGAAGTGCTTCGGTATCTTCCTAGACTCAAAGAAAGCATTTGATACAGTCTCTGTCCCAACCCTACTAACTAAATTAGAGTCTATTGGAATTCGAGGAAAACCACTACAACTCTTCAAGGATTATCTCCAGGATAGGAAACTTGTAGTTAAAATAAATTCATGTGTCAGTGACGAAGAAATCGTAACATTCGGAGTCCCACTAGGCAGCGTGATTGGGCCTACGCTGTTTGTAATATATATAAACGACCTATGTCTACTGTAACTACGTAATTCAAAAATCTTCACGTATGCTGACGATACCGCTATCGTGGTTTACAGTAGTACGTGGATGGAGGTCAAGACAATAGCAGAGGAGCCCTTACAAATGGTTACACAGTGGCTACAATATAATTTGCTAACATTAAATGTCAATAAAACTAACTACATGCCTTTTTCCATCACCAATAATAACCAAGTCGCAACGGACTTCACAATCAAGGTGCATGCATGCTCCGTTCCCTCTTCTTGCGCATGTGAAGCATTGACACGTGTCAATCACACAAAATATCTGGGTCTAGTCATTGATAACGGATTGAAATGGCACAATCAGATTGATATTACCACTACAAAAACCAGGAGACTTATATATATATTTAAATTCCTTCGACATTGTGCAGACATCCAAACTTTAAAAATGGTTTATCAAGCGCTGTGTCAGTCCGTTATCACTTACTGCATCCCAGTCCCAGGAGGCAGTGCTAAAACCAAGTTCCTAGAGTTGGAGAGAGCACACAGAGCCGTGTTTAAAGTGATGCTTGGTAAACCATTCAGATATCCCACTGCCCAACTTTACTCAGAGTGCAAATTACTCACTGTGAGACAGCTCTTTGTGCTTCGAGCCACCCTTAGAAAACAAAGAGAAGTGCCACCACCAGATCCCTCAAAGCGCAATTGTAGAATTATATGTCCAATGGAGCATTACAAAACTATATTCGCCAGACGCCAATTTTACATCCTTAGTAGTTTGATCTATAAAAAAATTGGTAAAATAATACCGTTAACCTCACTCAACCCCCTATGAGGTAAAGACTAAACTGAGTGTATGGTTGCAAACTTTAAACTACAAATAAACAGAAGATCTCCTTCAGCTAGAACAGTAAGATACACCCACATACACATACACATACAAGGACACAGACGCACGCACATGCACATACACAACACACAAACACACAACCACACACACAGGCACACAAACACACACACAGGGACACAAACACACACACAGACTCACACATTCCCTATTCTTTCTTTTTTACTTTTCATTATTTGTTAAGCCGTCTTTCATATACCACACTCGTAACGACCTTTACTTCTTAGTATCTTCTAGTAATAATATGGTAAAATAGTGATGGCAGAACACTAGCTCCCAAGTCACAGGTACACCTAGTTTGGGAGTTAGGGTTATTATATTAGTGTAACCTCAATAATTATTAGATGTAAATTAGTCCTAAGGCATTGTGTAAAAGGTTATCTGCATCAATAAAGATTATTATAATTATTATTATAACGACAGAAATTAAAATTAAAGTAAGTAGTAACCCTAGTATATAACAGAGCGTAAAAAGTACTACGCATTATTATATACTAGACGTCGCTAGCGGCTAAACCCCGCCTGCGTCAATTATACGTATAAACCTTCCTCTTCAATCATTCTACCTATTAAAAAAACCGCATTAAAATCCGTTGCGTAGATTTTAAGATTTAAGCATACATAGGGACAGACAGACAGAAGACAGACTTTGTTTTATACTATGTAGTGATGTAGTGATTAGCGTTCGAGATATTACGCGCTCACAGCATGACCTGGGTTACTGTTCGTAACAGGTCGGCAAAGTTAAGTAACGCTTCTACAGGCCACCACTTGGATGGGTAACCACGTGTGGCATTTGCATCAGAGCGCTACCGTGCTTCAGAGATAAAGCCGTCGGTCCCAGTTCTTGTTTCAGGATAAGACCCGTTAGGCCACTCGTGTGGCCTTTGGGCGGTCTGAGGCTGGTTGATTTATGTCAACACGAAGAAGAAAGAAGCAGGGCCTTCCAGAAAGCAAGTGGCTGGGACGTGTTTCTCGTATTACTTCAATATTAGTAATAAATTAGGCCTTGTTTTCATGCTTAAAATGCAAAATTAGGTATCTGCAGTTGACAATCAGATTGTTTATTGTATTGCGAGCCTTCTAGTTCTCCAGTTTGAATTTGAGACTTAACGAGTGTCAAATTTTATACCACCTTATTTCTAACTTAAAAAATATGGACTAAATCTAAATCAAGGTTTAGTGCTTGCCTTACCTGCGTTACATGCGTAGGATGTATATTGCTTAGCGTGCATTTCATTTGCAAAACTATCATCACTAAATTTCGCTGCCACAAATATCGAACAAAAATAAACAGCTAAATTGTTTAAGAGTTTATTTTTATTCGCCACCCAGGCAGGTTATAAAACAAGGTCTAAATATAATACCAGGTTTAGGTATTATATTTAGACCTTGTTTTATAACAAGGCCTAACGATTAAACCTGACTACAGAGGTAATACAGTAGAGTGAATACAAGTGAGATCAAGCCCATAATAAAGAGAGACCCTGAATCGTCCACCTCTGATACAAAAAATATATAAAAATACTACGCTTTATTGAACTAGATAGTTACTAAATATTCTGTTCCAGTTTGAATTGAGCAAGCTGCATCATTATGGCGGTTCCTAACCACTGTTCACTAAAATTATATCGCCGATTAAGTAGTTTAGAAATTGAACTCACTATAGAAGTTGTTCGCAAATTGAAATGGTTTTCTAATTAGTTATCCAGTGATTGGATTTTGTTTTAAGGTGATTAGTTTTAACACAAACTATAAAAGAAAATGTTATAGCTGAATGTGATTTTAACAAAGTTTTAGAAACATTTGTTTACTATGATTAACGAGGATGATTTTGTATTTGGTAGACACATATTTCTTAAAGATAATTACTGATATATGATTACAACGAACATCGTGGGTGAGTTTACGAAAATTCAACCAACGTATAAATAGAGCGAAGGGACTAGAAACTGTGGTAAGAAAACTGTAGGCTGTTGTAACTACAGAAAGTGTGTCCTGTAGCATCCCCACAATACTTGTCACAATTGTATACAGTGAATTGAACGTTAAGCTCTATGATATCCGAGTCAAAAGCCGTGATAAGATTAATCTGTATATATAAATTTCTTGGGTTATTGACTGAATGACAGACAACGCACAGCCAAAACTATTGGACAAAAGCAGCCGTTTGGCATGTAGGTAAGTTCCTTGAGACTGTACGGGTACACTAAGGCTGGATTTACCGAAATACCAACGAGATCAGGAAGAAACAGTTTAATTAAAATAAAATGTAGCGGGCGTAGCTGTTTTAATATAAATAAACGATAGTCGTGGCAGATTTTCTATCGATTGAATATTAGCATTAGAAAGAATCGTACCTAATGCGTAAACATTAAACAGATAGGTTATTACCAAGACACACCATTCCAGACACGGTCTTCAGCCATACATTATATTTGTACAGATAACTGAAAGCGAAAGTTGAAAATCTTTTCTTTTAAATAACTACTAGGCAACGCCAGCGGCTTCGCCCGCTTCAATCATACATATAAACTTTCCTCTTTAATCTTTCTATCTATTAAAAAAAACGCATTAAAATCCGTTGCGTAGTTTTTAAGATTAAAGCATACATACGGACGGACAGACTTTGTTTGATACTATGTAGTGATTAGAGACATGATCCGAGGCATTTACTTGTCGCCGATGTCTGTACCTTAAAACTATCCGTCTAGACAATTTATCATTACGTTACTTTCCGCACGACTGCCTAGATCCTTTACGATTATCAAAAACAACATTTCGTTCGCTCTCCTTCAGTAAAAATACTTTATCGGCGTTTAGTTTTTTTTTTTTCGGATATTGGTGATGCATAACATTGTTTTTTATACAAATGAGCTCGCAGCCAACCGTCATTCTAGATTTGTAAGCCTATGAGACAGTAGGTTTTAAATATGGCGCATGAAACTTGGCAATGTCAATGGGTCAAAATAAATAGAGTAAAGTTGCATGCGACCAATGATATTACAAGAAAGAGGTAGATACGTTACCTACGTAGTAATCAATCCGTAGAAACGGTACACTGACGGACACATCGATAACTCCATATTTTATTTTATTTTCAGTTGACAAGATGTGTCAGTTTCACTTTGACGCCGGATCGCGACTTCACACACCCATATGTCAGACTTGCCAACTGGCTTATGTTTAGCGTCCTGCTTTTGGGACGCCTATAACATATCTACTTCTTTTTACTTTTGTAACATCATTGCATGTGTCAGAATCAGGAAAGCTCCTTATAGTGTAGAGACAGTTTTGATAAATAAGTCAGAAAACGGATAGATCGAATAATGAATTCAACGGATAGTGGTAGGTGCGTCTCCACTAGCAAACTTATGTCTAGACATAAGGATCGTCTCTTTTCAATTTAGAATGATGACCTCAGTAGACCAGCGATAGTAGTTTGGTGTTTGGGGTTTTGCTTCCCACGAGTCAGAAAGTATGTAAGGCCGTGGTTTGAACCTGATACCCTCTGCGAATCAGTCAGTTAGTCTTTCCACTAGTCTTTTTCTCTTTATTTTACCTGTATAAAGATGTTTATACCAACTATATAAGGCAGTAAACAAAATAATGTTTTTTATAATCTCACATTTATTTCAAATCAAGTAGACATCACAAAAAACAATAGACCACTTAATATTGTTCATACAAAATTCTAATGCGTTTGTTACGGAGTCAAAGTAACCCTCAAAGCGATACAGTGTCCATCCGCTAATAGATATAAATTATATAAATATTAATAAATAAACATAAACGGCTTTTATAAAAGCAATTTAACGGTATTAATACAAATATTTTCTGACACGCGCCACTATCGAGATTGCCCATGACGATGTAAAGATCGACATTGTGACATTAAAATTATGCTCCAATTTTGTATAATATACTGTTACCCCAAAGTATTGCACTTTGGTATAAAATTTGTCCTAGTACCTGTTTTTTGATATCGTAATTTGTTTTTACAAATACTATTCTTTTTCTCTTCTAACTCTGTAATGTGACTTGTGGTGTACAATAAAGAATTATGTAATTTAATCTAATCTAATCTTTAAAAAAAATCTCGTCATAAGACGTTTTAGAAATGATTGCTTGTTCTGCTATTTTGATATTATGTCAATTTAAGGAGTATAGTCTATTGCAATTTTATAGACATTACTTACAGTGCGGTTTACATTGGAAATGGATCATTGCCAATGTAAACCGCTCGAAATATCTGATTTACCAGAGTATATAATATGTATATGATTGGCTATATCATGCAGTAATTCTAATGCGCTGAATGGTATTTCTTTTTCGCCTATCACCTAGTCTCAAGAGCTGCAGCAGGCATACTCGCAAAATGAATCATACTTCATGTCTGTAATTGCACAATATTTTTTCTTGGTTGATATTGTCAGGACAAAGTAAATACAGGATCAAGAAAAATGCGATAAAAGTTGGTAAGTATTATTAATTCTAATTCATAAACATGTACATTCGACGCTTGCGACATTGCCGGAATATCGAAAGAAAGTTACATGGCTCATAAATAATTACTTTAGGATAAGGCTCTTATTATTGGTAACTTAATTATTATTCTATTAGCGGACGTCCTCAAATAAAACTCTATAATTCTAATTCAGACACTATTTTAACAATAAAAATAATCTAAAACTAATCATCAATTTTGGTCTGTTTCCAACTCAATAAAATAATGTATTTTGTAAATAATTATTTAAAATGAATATAGTTTCTTTATATTCATTTTAATCATAATTATATTCACAATTGTTAATTACATTTATACTGCAGTATTAAACAAGCTTAGATAAAAATGCAAAAGGAAAGCAAGTGATATTAAATTAAAGTATAAAATAAAAATATAGGTGTTACATTAGGCCGAATCAGAATAATAATTATAATAGATATTAAATAAAATGTGGTTTGAAAGCAACATCCTGTTATCACATTAAGTTTAATACATACATAGACTCACACCTGTTTCCCCGAAGGGGTAGGCAGGGGCATACTAAACGCCCACTTTTTGCCAGTATTTTGATCCCACGTAATAGGTGGCGAGCCTATTGCCGCTTATCGGGATATTTTGTTTATTAAGTTTAATATTTATATAATTTAAATTTTCATCGAAACAACATCGCCTTTCTCTATCGAGTAAGCAATCAATAAATCGAATTCTTTTTTATGTATATTTATTAACATTTCGTACACACCATTTTTTACATTTTTACATATTTTCACATCATAAGTGAAATCATTATCTGAGATAAATCGTAATGATCATATCTTTATTTTAAATCAAAACCAAAATTAAATTATAATCATCATTCGTAACATAAAAGCTCGATTTTGTGACAATCATTAATTATTTTAAGATACACTTTGCTAACTATTTAACAAGTATGGCAACGTTTCATATAAAAAACTTTATTTACAATATTTACAGTCAATTAAAATTTAGTTTAGCTGAAACGTTTACCTTTTACAGGTTAAAAAGGTAGCATATCAATGATCTGAATTATAATTTATATTTATAACGACTATATTATAAATTATATTATAAATATGAATTATAGTTTGCATTAAAGCAATTGATTTAAAACAAACAGTTACATTGTATAAAATGTGTCTGTGTACTTGTTTAAAATGTGTTTTTATTATAATTATATTTTATTATAAATTACAATTATAATCGTAAGTAGACGAGTAATTGTTTTTTATCTAAATGTGTGCAACTTTACACAAATTCAGTCTTATTCATCTTAGGGAATATGCAAAACTATTGTAACAATCTATTTTTCGTTTTATCAAATTGACATTTAATCTATAATCATATAATCTATAAAAATCAATTTTCATGTGAAATAAATACTTCCAAATTAATTAATTTGTAACACAATATTGGAAATGAGTAAGACAACACAAGGTAACAACATTGGTATTTTTCAGAAAAAAAAAATATATAAAATTATAAAAAGTTAACGGACGGGTCCAGAGATACAAAAACGAATTTCTGTCGAATTTTATCACAACAATTTAAAAATTTTAAAACTGCACAGTCCGGGCCGACTATTTTAGGTCCAAGGCCAATTTAAGTCCAGTCCACACGTCACTATAGTCCACAGCCTGACAGTTCGCCTGAGTCAAGTCCACTAGATTAATATTTGCCTCAGTCACAGTCTTAGCTCACTTTTGCATCTAAGTTTGTGTCGGCAGGTTTTGCCAGACACGAAGGTTCTGGCTCACTTGGCAGCTGGGCTGGCGAGTAACCTGGAATAAAGAATCGTTAAGACATATAGATAATATATGGTATTTACAAGCATCTTTTGCAATCATTATTATTATGTACCTAAAGTTTTAAAGCAGTTGCGACACGGATGTAGAGCGCTAGAAAAATACAGGGTGGCGCAAAAGTAATGACTCTATAGAAATTCCTTATCTATATTTTTAGTATGTGAATTTTGTGTGGAAGAATGGTGTCCGAATAATGATTATTATCATTTATATAATAATATGCTTTACAGGTGTATTAATGTTTTTGATGCAGTTATGACAATTAAGAATTTTGTTATTCTTACGATTATATTGTATCTGAAAATGTTAATTTCTAATTGACATTCTCGTAATTTTAATATGAAAAGAAATGTTTGACCGTAAAAATTCAGACATGAGGTCGAGGTGTAATTGAAACTTGAACGGAGTGTAAACGGCTTCCTGATGATATTGTAAACTGATATTTGCAGTTTACTCGTATTCACTATTGTTATCTGACTGAAATGATATTGCATCTGGACTACTATAATTGCTGAAGCAGATATAAGCAAAAGAATATGACTTTCTTTTGGATATGAAATTCACTATCGTCATCATGATCCTAGCGCTATCTCCGTTGCATCAAACACGAAAGATGATATTGAATATTTCAAGCTTGGGTCCGCTTACTAGTCAAACCCAATTCGACAGAACATTAGCTTACAGAATAAGATATTCAGCATACTCACCATTCATCCTAGATTTCAAATGCGGTAGTGTGTTAGTAGTTCTATCCAGAACATTTTTACTGAAGTACACACTATTGTTCTCCGTGTTGAATCTGACTGGTGGAGAGTTGGAGCAACTTCTGGAGTCTACCAAAGACCTGGGCTCTATGTGGTACCGCTCCAATTCTGGCATTTGCGTCAGGTTTAGAGGGTTTCTGTTAGGGTTACTGTAGAGTGAAGGGGGTGGGGGAGTGACGTACAACTCTGGTGGCAGCAGTTGTTCTGCTGGTAGCTGAAAAAAAATCTTGGATTAAAATTTTCGCATTACCGCATTTGGTATACAGGTCCTGTCAGATAACCAGCTGGTTTTAAAACATGCATATTGCCGCTGGGTTGAACAATAGCGAAAACGGATGGTAGATTAACTGGACCAAACCACTAAATAAATACGAAACAATACCCAACGTATCAATAGGACGTGTCAAACTTCGGGAACTTGACATGAAATTAACTAGAGTGCATCCTTGTGCATATTTTGTCACGTTAATAATTTGCTGGCCGGTTTTCTGATCCGACAGAATGGGTTAAACCGCAAAACGCCGGCAGATTCTGTGGCAGTACATTTGTTATAAAAATAATTTGTTGGTATTATTTTTGTCCGTGTGGTAACGGATTAAGAATACGGAATGTCACCACCCCATATCATCCCATGGGTGTCGTAAGAGCCGACAGAGGGAGCATATTATGCAGAGAACACCACTGTAAGAAAAGGAAAACTTGATAAAAACCCTATACCAACCCGTTTAGCCAGCGTGGTATAGTAGGCCAATTCCTCCTTTCAAAGGAGAGGCCTAGTCCAGCAGTTGACTGTTAAAGGCTGATGATGTGTGTGATTTTTGCAGTGCAAAAGTATCAGGAAAATATGTAAAGAAGAATGAACAATTTTATATTCGTGCTGGATTTGAAACAAAGCGTAACTACTGACTTACGCTTTGTTTCAAAGGAAAGGACAATATCTATAGATGTTATTAAATTGACAAAATATGTCCAAGATTGCAGTAATACTAGTTTCAGATCAAGCGTAGAGTTTGGCGCGTTCTGTAGGTATCTGAGCATTTGGCGAACAAGGAAAAATTAAAACTAAATTATGTTCAAAATAATAGGTACTCACCAAACCACTTGTATTCAACGGCAACGCATTCTTGTACTTCAACCAGTCTTCAGAAACCTTATCATACGGCTGTCTGTGGCAATCATTTGGTCCCACATTCAGCATATGCAGGCTGCTCATTGGCTCCAAGCTCTGTATACTTGGCCCCAAATTCGACATTGGGGCCAAAGTTGGCGCATACTGCCGCCTGTATTCCATCGGTCGTACTTGAATGTATTGGTTGCAAGGATCGATGTTGTGATCGTAAAATCGGTCGCAGTTTGACATGTCATATTTATCCGTAGTCTTAGATATGAGGGGTCGTCTTGAACTGTAGTCGGTAGCCGAAGACTTATTTGAACAGTTGTCGCTTATTTTCTCGTCTAGAGGTATAATATCGGGGTTTTTATCTGCAACGAAAAATAATAAATTCCAAGGTTGGTTTCCAAGTGGAAATTTATTTGGACGGGTGAACTTTATGTTTTTGGTACGACTGGTATTTCACGCTGAGCAATTATTAACATATGTTGGAATAAAATTACAAGCCATTATAAAATTTGTAAGAATTTGTAAATACATTGCAGGGTTTCATATGCTGAAAACAAAGATGTTGTGTGCTCAAAGTACATATTTCAAGTATGTATTGGCGTTGGTATAAGTATGACTGTGAGACAGTTATTCGATCACGAAATACATTATATGATAATTCAAGAAAGAAAATTACAATTTCACTACGCACAACTGACAGAATATGACAAAATATATTACATATTACAATAAAGATGGAAAATGGAAAAGTTAGCCTAGTTGGTGGTTTCACTATTTCTACCTTATTTTTTAATTTTGATGCTAACTTATAGCGCCGTTAGTATGAAATCAGAACATTGATTTTACATTAGAGATATCGAATAGAATAAATTAGAGAACATTGAAATGAAAATCTATTAAAGGGCGGCAGCCATTCAGCTCATATTTTATTAACCCCTTGTATGCCGGAACGCAGATCTACGCGAGACACAATAGCTTTTTCATTGTGTCTGGCATTCCGGCATACAAGAGGTTAAGCTCACCCTGAGGCAAGTCCAATTTTCATAATTCAGAATTGACCAAAGATTTTCCAACAAAAACTTAAAAATTTTCTCCTTCTTTAAAAAGTATTTTATCTACAGCATTCTTGTTATTAGAAAGTTTTTGTCGGGCCTTTTGCCTCTATAATTTAACAAAGGTCTGGCAGGTCATAGTTAGGTCTAGCTTTATCTTGGAAATTGACCTTAAAATCTTGAGGCCAACTAGTATTCAAATTACGTCGCTTTGAGGCTGGCAACTCTGTAAAATATTCATTGTCTCATCAGTATGGGTTAGTTTGGTATCGCATTTATTACTTAGCCAGATTTGGTTAATTTTGATACGTTTTTGGGGCTGTTTTGCATTTCGTATATATAGTAATGCGAAACGTTATTGGGTTGCTTACATGTTTTCATCAATTGTAATAAGTTACCTACTCAAAGGTTTTAGATTTTAAAAGTCCGAGTAGTAAGTACGCTTTGAATCCCCGTCGCAAAAAGGAGTGTGCATTGTAGCTCCTTATCGAATGGACGACGTGATCAAATAGTTCTAGCGACAAATTATAAGGATCTATATATTAGCGGATAGTTATGTTTTATTACTTTATTTTTTCGTCACTATACTTACCTAAGCTATCAACACTTTGAGACTCTTTGGTAACAGTGAGGGGTATGTTTAACGTCTCATCATGCTGTCGCTTGCCTTTTTCATTATTATCTGCAAAGAAACACTATTACAATATCGAAACACAAGCTTTATCCATAATAACGATAGATCATTTTTTATCACTAAGTTATTGTCGATTTCAATGTAACTGTTGGAATGGATAATTAAAATTGCAAAGGGAAAATATAGAGACTAGTAAAAGCAATTTTACCCTGAATGGTGTTTTTAATGAAATAGAATTATTTGATTTAGCAAAATTAAAAATAAAAGAGAATAAGCTGTATAGAATAACAATCGTATATTTAGTTTTTATTTAAAATGATAATACTCGTTTTACGTTTAAATTCTGTTAACCGGATGAGTTCACAAACATTTGACAAACGAACAGGAAAGACTCAAAACAACAATATTTATGTAGATCAGTCAAAGCATTGTTCCAAGTAAAAATCGAACCCACAACACTCGGAGTAACATTTAGCAGCTAGGTGACCCCTTCCACTACTCTACTATCCGTACTGTCAATTCACTAAAAGATTTTGTATTAATTAATTCAGGTTGTTTCAAATGTTTCCAAATATTTTACTTAACAGCTACAAGCCCAATTTTCAATTGATCGGGTTTTCAGCGATATAAGCCGTGTCGTCTAATGTTTTGTGGTACGGGAGCGTTTTTTTTTTGTAGTGCCTACTCTCACGCTAGCAACCATTAGAAACTCTATTTATTTTATGTGATGCAAATGTTGCGTATCCCCGAATTTGTGTCAAAGGCAAACTCAAAATCATTTATTCACTTAGGTCACGGTGTGACGCTTATGAACGACAATATTGAAGTTTATTACTTAATGATTCTACATTAACATTTACTGCTACGTTTGCAATGCAACGGCGTACTTATGTATACAACAGTAAAAAATTATGTTGAAACAGAAAATTGGTTGTCTATATAACATACTCTATTTTCAATAGAAACATATATTTCAATACAATCTATTCTGAAATTCCAATTTCATGTTCAAATTTCTTGGAAATTTCATTGAAACTAAGAATTTTTTAATTAAATTTATTTTAATTTTTAACATTCATTTCACGCTTGCCTGGTTTCAATTAACCTTGAATCAAATGAATCTGTGCTTTGTTCGCGAAAGCTCTATGAATGCATAAAAAGCATTCATTCAACCTCTATGTGTCTCTTATTAAACTTTGTGAGAACCAATAGATAATGCCAGCATTATCTATTTGTGGTTTTAGTGCCCTATATGGTATTTGTGGAAAAAATAAAAAGAAGCTGCAACTCAGGAAAATGAATGTAGTTTTTGACTGGAAGGATAGCGTAGTGGTCTAAATGATTCCCTTTTGGTATTGCGCTGCGGTTCGATTCCCACATGAGTCAACATTTTGTGTGAGCCACATTTTTTTTAGTTGTTACCGCGGAGTACTCGTCGCTATGTTAATTGGCACACCTAAAAGTGAATACATGATATTTTATTAACCTTATTCTCATTAGAGTCGATAGGCACCAAGCAAAGTCTGTCATATAGTCAGTTGATTGAATTTATCTAAAAACTCTCGCAACACAAGATTTACCCATCCGAGATTTTTTTATAACGTATCCCGGGCATATGTTTAACATCGTGTTATGATAGTAATATGATTAGTTATTCCGAATTTTAATTCTCCGTATCATTCATTATACGGAGAATTAAAATTACAATTACAATTTGTATAGGTACGCAACCACAGTACAATAAATAAAAATAAAAACAACTCCAACAAAAAGGGTTTTTTTCGTAGGTAACTTACTGTCACGCTTATTGCAGTACTTGCAGCAGAAGACGGCGGCGGACACGGCTGTCATGGCGGCGATCACTCCCACTGCTCCCAGCACTATTATCAGCACCGTTGTTAGTTCCACCTTCACTGGGACCTGAGCTGGTACGATAAGATATTCCAACATTATATTGCAAAGCAAAAGGAAGTAGAGCCTTGCTGATTTCGGCATGGATAGGCTGGCTTGAGCGCAGAAGTACTGTCCTCTCACAGAATATTGTCGTAAAGTAATAACGATTCGTTCGGTGAGTGAGAGAGCCAGAGGCCCTATCCCCTTCTCCCTCATTCCACTCGTCTTCCTATCTTTTTCCCGTGCCATCGCTGACTATCAGGCGATACGCCTGCTCGTTTGCCTCTTATTACTTACATAAAAAGAGAGATGGCAATTGATTTACGCTTTTGCAGTAATGTATAAACATATTATTTCATTATTATCCCCACCTATAAACGTTCTCTGCTGGACATGTGTATTACTTCGGAAAGGCTCTCTATACAATCAATTATTTATTGAATTTATTTTTAGGCTGGTATGGGAAGTCTCCCATAGAACCCAAAAACAAAGTGATTTGTACACAAATCACCCTCCCTTTGGTGTCAGGAAGGCTTAAAGTCGGAAGGAAGTACAGTTCCTTTTAAGTATAAGCATATTTAACTGTTAACATAAATCGACACTTATGAGTATTTTGATTATTCTTAACTTTTGAGAGAGACTGACACAACATAACACCAACACAATAAAAGTTCTGTCAATTTTTAAACCCATATTTATTCTTCTCAACATAAGACTATTGAAAGGAATTACCAGACATACTATCCCTGAATACTGTTTACTAACCTGTTTGCCTCGGTGGGTACTTCAGCAAACTCGACGTCAAAGTGAGAGCCTCACTGAATCCTTTCCTATTGAAGGCTCTGACCGACACGGCGAGAGAATTGCTAGCAGACAGACCTGGCACTTCAAACTCAGGGTCATCGCTGCTCACATTACGGAGAAGCAGACCGGTTGCCATTTCGAAAATCTGGTGGAAAAGAAAGTTATTTATTTATGTTATTGCAAATATATAGGTAGACAGCGATAGCCTAGAGTAGATACCAACAGACTGCCATGCAGAGGATATCACTTTCGTGTCCACAGCGCGCAGTAATAACTTTTCGGAGTTAGGTGTGTATTGAATATTTATCTATCGCTTGGCCCGTTCCTCGGACAGCACGTCAAGCCGTAGGTCCCAGCTATCACGAAGATCTTCAAAGACAAGATCAAGAAGACAGTCAAAATATTTTGCCAAAATATACTGAGGGTTTCGTGGATTTTCCTTTGTTACCTCTTACATCACCCACAAAATGAAATGTGGCAATGACTCTTTGTGCCTATTCTTAATACCTATTCTTAAACCGTCGCCATACGTAGAAGGTTACATTTATTTTTATTGATGCAGTTGATTATGGAAAGTGAAATGTGGGTGTAAAATACTTTTATTTACCACTTTATAAATACGCAGGTGCACATTTATAAGCTGTTTGTATGTATGAGTATGTATAGGTATAAGTAATTTGCCAGAGACTGAAATAATTGAAGTTAGCGATTTTGATAACAATTTCGTTTTACATTTTATCAAAACATTAATACAACCAACTATCAAAATACATTTTTTTTTATCTCTATTACAATTATTACAATAAGTTTTTATATGAATTTAATTTAAATATTATCAAACGTAGATAAATAATATATGAAATAGTGTTTATCAATTTGTAATGACAACAGCTCTATATAATCAATTGTCTGTATAATTATTTTGTTATGCGCATGTATAAAGGTGTGATTAGTAATATTTCACTCGAAATAATTGACGGTGATTGTCTATCTCATAATATTCTGTTATAATAATATTTTATTTTAATGGTAAATAGACAATTGTTATATTTACATATTGAATAAAACTATGTTTGCATACAAGTGTTTTTACTAATGATCAATAACGCTGTTCTGAATTTGTAGCCTGATGTTTTTTCATCCTATTAATAATTTTGCCCTGTTTCATCAGCGAAATTGCTTTATCCTTAATCCAAAGACCGTTAGATTAAATAAGGATGTAAATTTAAAAGTAACTGTACTTCTTCAAGCGTGTCAACCCAACAAGGAAACATAATCCTATGAATGTCTAAACAGAAGATTTCTCTCTTATTCCAAGAAGAAAGCTGCTCAACCTTATTATGACTTAACCCTGCCAATGTTTTAAACTTACTTCTAGAAGTGAGGCTCATATGCAAAGGGACGTAATCCTACCTCGGTAATACAAAAAAAAACACCTATTTTTAGAAGGGGTCTCCCCAACATAAGAACGTAACCCTACCGACATCTCAGCAGAAGAAAGCCCACATGTTTCTTGTAGTGTCCCCAACATAGACACCTATCTCTGCTGTAGTAATATAATGAAACTCACTTCTAGAAGATACTTCTTTATCCTACCGCCATTTTCATAGCTGAAATCCCACTTCCCTCTAGAAAGGATTTTCGCCAATATTAAACCCCTACGGCTGTGATATAGAAGAAACACTACTTACTTCCAGAAGGAAAGACTGTCGGATGCCGCCATCGTGTCCGGGGGTGCAGTTCAGCGTTAGAGAGTCGTACGTCACGTTGGTTATCTCGCACGCTTTGGGGGCTGATGGCTTGTCTGGGAACAAAGATAATATACTAAAATCTTAAAGTAAGGCAAAGAGTTAGGTAGAAAAATATGTCTTATAAAATTATTTTGGTCTTATTGTTCAGTCGTTATTAATATTGATGAGAGTGAATGAAGCAAGAGAAATATGCCTGGATCGTTGCAAATAGCGCTCCGTAGTCTCTGCCTACACCTTTGGGAAACAGACGTAAGTGCATGTATGTATGTATGTTATTAATATTTTGTTAATAGGTATTCCAGTAAATTAAATAATAATACACCAAAGTGCGATGTTGTGTGCCTTGTGATTTGTTACATGAAATGGTTCTTAAAGGACCGGGGTAGACTCCATGACTCCGCATTTTACAATAGGTCGTTTGATTCCTCTACCAAAATCACCACGGCAGTACCGCGGTAGTATTAGTAAATAGGCTCGAACGCCTTTCGAGTATCTCACGTAAGATCTCCACATTAACAGTCGAAAGCCCACAAAGGCGTTCCCTCTGCGAGACTGGCAAAAAATGTCACCAAACAAGCACTCAACAGGCCACATAAATATGTAACTAAAATGACCGCTAGCTACACCGCGAGTAAAACGTCACACACATCAACTGTCGCGTTGCTCGTATGCTGTGACATTCGTCCATCTTTTGCGAGTGTTTCTGTTTTCACGTTTGTTTTGGCCAAATTATTTTTTGTACTGGCTTTTGGCTACATTTTCCTAGCTAGCTTCAATATCAGAGGAGTTTCAGACTCATTTATAATTCCTATTTTATAGAAGAATATTATTTTTTTTTTTTAATATTCTTATTTCCTTATTGGGTGACTAAAAGGAACTCGCTGTCCAAACATGTTATTCGCTTCAGTGGATATTATGGAGTCCGCGATCATATATCAATAAAATTAGGACAAGTCATGCAAGCATAAAATGTACTCTATCTTATATTCAAGAATAGAGAAATATTCACGCAAAGTCAAGTCTAAGCAAAGCGTACATACAATTTTCTGACTGGCGTGGTCTTTACACGTATTTGTCCGTTTGCGCAAGCTTTCGCACGTTTGTGCATGATTTTGCTTTTGCTGTTGCCAAGTTACGTTGTTATATCAATATACTGGCATTTTAATTCGCGTAGATATGCTCAAGATTTAGCTCTGTATTAAGATGATTCAATAAGCTGTCATTTTTAAGACTTTGAATAAGTGTGCCTCGATCCTAAGTTACAATTATCATTCATAGCTGATAAAACTTCAACTCGAACCCTATCCCCCGATAGTCTTTGACAATTATAAAGTAATTGAAAAGTCTAATCGGGAGAGCATTTTAATTGAAACTCGCGGAGCTATTTGAAACTATAAATAAAACATCGTCTTCTCATTATAAGTTTTGTGATAAGAAGGTTAGATTGATCGATCAGGAAATAGATGAAAGAATGTTTTATGGAAGCCAGACTCAAAGAACATAGCTTTGTAGATGAAATACAAAAAAGTAAAGGTTTTGCGAGCTGGCCTTTAATTTACATGTTTTGTTTGAAAAAAGTTATTTTATTTCTAAATTTTATTGCTTGATCTACAATATTCGGCAAGGGAAAAGGTTATTGTTGGACATCGTTGATCCCTGCATTAATACTGGGTACTAATCAACGACGCCGTATTTTTCTAAAACTTAGGTAGGTTTATGAAACTTGTAACATGATTTTGAAATTACTTTTTTTAACAGGTGGCAAACGAGCTGTCGGATTACCTGACAGTAAGAAAATACCGCCGCACATGGAGACCTGTAACATTAGTGGATACACTAGTGCGTTGCCGGCCTTGGGGATGGGTAAATCGAAATGAGGGAGGTGTGAAAGGTGACAGGGCCTCTGGCTCTCTCACTCGCCGAACAAAACGCAACAGTATAAATACTGTTGCTCTACGTAGATATTCTGTGATCATACTTTCTCCTCACAATGGCCCATTTATTGTGAAATAATCATAGCTTTACTACCTATTTGATGATTTCTGAAGTAGAACGAACTAAAAAAAATATAAATATAGTTATTTGTGCAACAAGAGAGCAAAGTTGTTTTTTGTTTCGAGTGCTGATTTTGAGTCCCGAGCAAGCGAAGGATTCTATGATTGATTCACGAGCGTAGCGAGTGAATCAAAGTTAGAATCCTGAGCGTGGTGAGGGACTCAACAGCACGAGATACAAAAAACTTTGCTCTCGTGTAGCACACATAATTTTTCACCACAGCAGTGAGAACACATATTACTTAGGAGACAGAAATGAACAGGAATAGATTGAATTCTACATAATCACTTGTTGATTTAACTCTTCTGGTGTTAAAGTACAGGCATCATCGCTAGTTTGACTCATCTTTTTAGATTATTTTATATATTAATATTTTAACACGTTACGCTATACCTACTGTATCAGCATCAGCGAAATGTTTATTCCCGCTACTTTTTTAAATCGCGTTTTAATACCGCGTCCCTGATGTTTATTTTTCAAATGTATCATTGTTGTAATTCTAATTAAAAATGTATTGGTTAAATACTAATTTTATACTATTAATTTGACTTATTTTTATTAAAATCCAATAATAAATTATAAATCGAATTTCGAATTCGAAGGGGTTTGTTTTTTCACTCACTTTTTATATGCATATGAAAGAGACAGAGGACAGTAAAATTCGAATGTATCAAATTTGTGGCTGAACAATGTCAATTCGTGGCACTGAAGATTGAAAAATTAAAAAGCTACTTTGCCTCACGCTCGAATGAAAATCGCGTTTTGTTCACTGTTGTCGCGCAGCAAAAGCGGCATGTTTGAGCTGCTGCGGTGAAAATCTTATTATATAGTTTTTTAGCAAATGTTTCAAAACATGGTGTGCATTTTACCTGCAGGCAGTATATGGAAGAGACAGGGCTTGGTCTGGCGTCCCACAGAATTCGTGCCGGAGCATTGCACCCAGCCGTAGTCAGCTGATGTATTCACCATGTAGATGTATGTGCCTAAGAGAAAGAACCGTTATTGATAGACGACTCACACTCTTGAATCTGATCCAAAATGAAGTACAGTCAGAATTTTTGCATTGCAATTAGTAGAGACAATTATAATATTCATATTAAGGATGAATAACACCTAGACTCGGAAAATATGACGGTGATTACCACGTTAACAAATCCTGGTCGAATCCACAAACTTTGCTTTGAAAAGAGTTGGTTGATATGCCATGTGTGCAGGTCTCGGGTTCAATCTTTTTGTCTTTACATTCTATGCATATTTAGAAGATCAATAAAAAATCAACACATGCACACACACATAGCCACAAAAATTATGCATATTGGTTGCAAAAAAAAGCCAAAGCCTGCTTCTCCTTTCGAAGTCGGTTGAAAAGATACCAAAATTATAGCAATTATTTGTCAAAAAAATTCTTGGTGACTCTTAGTGCCGTGGTGACCTATATACATAATAAGAACTTACTTTAGGGGTATGAATTAGAGTATGTATGGTGTACATATAGGTAGGTAGATATATTAAGTTACCTGGCATGTTAGGCACAGTAGTCATCGGTGAAGTAGCGAGCTCGTGCTTGCTGTGAGCTGAACTATTGAACCACCACTGGAATGACATCGGCTCCTGGGAACAAATACAAGGTTTAGTTTAAAGCTACGCTGAATGGTGAAAGAAGAATTGTGAAAGAACATCTACGATCGAATCTCGATTGATTCCTAATCGCCCATGCTTTGATCAGATTAGTACACAAGCATGGTGCACACAAGACATTTGTGTAGGTAGAGAAGTAGCATAACCGTTTAAACACAGAAGTAAAATAATGGTTTTTAACATGTTTCATGTCAAAAAATTAATTAAAAAAAACATTTAATGGTGATTTGCGTACAAATACCACCAGGTCAAAAATTCGTTGCATAGAATTTATTTTGTGTCAATCTATTGAATTTAATTAAGACTATCAGTTACAAACCGTAATATTGTCGCCAGTGGCTTCCTCCTTTCTTCTTTTTCAACATAACCATGCCCGTCAGGGTCCATATCTGGTCTAATTATGCATGTAATATCATGAAAAGACATGGAGCGCAATAAAACATTTGAATATATTTTTCTTCTCCCCATACACCATATTAGAATGAAGAAAGACACTCCGTAGCGACAGCGTAAACTTCTACGCCATACGTTCACTAAATTTTACCCTGCCAAAACTAATTTACCGCCACCGAAATTCCCCAAATACCTTTCAACAGCAGTCACAAACTATCGTATGGGTTTCATTTATTTCGCACACAAATATCGAAAGTAGATACCAAGGGTCTGTCGTATCCCAAAAGAGACGGTTTCTCATGAATATCGTACACACCATCAACCGGGGATATTACCTGTATCCCTATAGCAACGTTCATGGGAAAATTTTCCCCAGTTTCCTCTTCGTTTGTTTTATTTATTTAGTGGTGTTCTGGATGTTATTTATTGATTTATTTGGTTTCGAGGAAACATGGCTATTACGGGCAGATGGGAAATTTCAAATGGATAGTTATTAAACGGATATACAAGACATGTAAAGATATACAGTTGCGTGCGGTACGATTGTAGTACTTATTTCCTAATACCATAAGAACGGTACGGAGGGCAAAGTGTCTAGCTGTGTGTGATTTTGAGTTCGACTGCTACATAAAATAAATATCTATGTAATGTGTTGGAGACCGTAAAATAGATACTTACATGTATAACCCTAATTGTAATATGAGTGGCTAGTGAAATATTGTATAAAAACATCGCGATAATGAGTAAAACAGAGCTTTGTTTAAAATCCAAAACATTTTTTATATCAATCCCAATTTTGTACCTAAAATTTTCAAGATTTTTGTTCCCGGAAAACATGGTTAAAATGCTGAGCCATTTTGAGCTTAATTTTAAAAGCGTAAATGCTCAATATTATTGCATTTTGTATAATGCACGCTACATATAGCGATTATAATTATTACATTATACATATATACTCACAGTTTCTAATAAAATATAGCAATTATTAAAATACATATATTTTTTTATAAGTCCAAGTTCCGTCTGGGAAGGTAATCGAATTTCCGTCCACCCTCTGGTAGAATGCTTCCTGATAATTGAATAGGCAGCGAATTAGATAAAAGCATGTTGCCATAGTACAAAAATATTACATCACTGTCGTCGCCATTTTAAAGTTAAAGCTTTAAATTATGAAATATAATCAAAGCCGAAACGTTTTGTTCATATTGAACTATCAAGTATTCAAACCAAGAGGGTTTTATCCAAATCGGTTTGATAGATTCAGAGATTAACAACCTCAAACAAAATAAACTCTTCATTATTCTGCGTAATTCTAAGAATAGACCATTAACTAGAAAAGTGCTAAGCTCCTTACATTACTTTTAATACATATATAATGAGATTCTTCGCAAAAGCCTTGATAACTATGATTCAGTAATCAAATTTAACGAAACCATATTACCTGTTCAATATGGCATTAAGTATATATTAATAAAATTCATGTATTACATGTCGTATTATTATATTGAAATCTATACAATATTCATAATTGACTAATCATGAAGATTTCTTACAGACTTGTAAGAAACATATTTATTAATGTAATTTTGTGAGACTGAAATAGAATTGAGATAATTATTATTGCTTCATGATGGTGCAAATGATACCGTATTAAGTACTCATATCCTATATGTTATAAAGAATAGGTACGAAAGTTGAAAAACCAGGGGGCCTAGCCAAATGGCATTTGCTTCTGATTCTACTTTCGCTAATGCTTGGTTACCATGGGAACGCAAGGAATTCCTTCGTAGCTGACCACGTGACATATAGAAAACCTATGTCAGTTCCACACATTTTTAACCGTAGACAGATTCTCTGTCTACGTTTTTAACCGACTTCAAACAAAAAAAGAAGGAGGAGGTTCTCAATTCGGCCGGTATATATTTTTTTTTCGATGTATGTACACCGATTTCGCCGAGGTTTCTGAACCGATTTACGTAATTCTTTTTTTGTTTGATGCGCAATAGTTTCGAATTGGTTCCATAAAAATTTTATTCATGTAGGCCCAGTAGTTTTTATTTTATGAGCATTTTTTTATTTACTTTCAACTATCCTTAAGGCTGAAATTCCTATGAATAATAATTGTGACGGCTGGTGTAATGCCAAATTGTCATCACTACAGTTACAATTCTCTGTCTACGGTTACAAAGGACTACTGACGACTACACGACAAACTGGCCGGTCGTCAAACATAATAATTAGCAAAAAGGTTTGAAGACTATTTCATTCATTATTTGGAAATGACAGTTTTAAGTTAGATGACGTAAGCACTCTGTCAAGTGTTCGCTAAATTCGCCACTAATTCATAACAAGGCGATCGCCGTGCTGATAATACATCCGCTTTACGTTCTAAAGGTGTGAGTTCAAATCCCAGTCATAACAGTTAGTGGATTTTGGTTTTTATTTAATTTGGAAAATGTTTATGAATATTTGGCAATTTTTTTTTTATCTTAGGTAGACTTTAAATAAACTAAAGTATAATTGGTATAGACCAATTATACATCTAAGTAGGATTAACATTATAATGTACAGTAAAATAAAACTAATTATATAACTAAACTATCCTAAACTATAAAAAAGCAAAAGTATGAAAAGAAAAGTAAATAAAATATAATAAAAAAATTAATTCCTCCGCCATTTCCATTCAACGTGGCAATGCTGCCAGCCGGAAGCATTGCCACGTTGAATGGCAATGCTTATTCTCTCAGCGAGATATAAACCAGCCCTCTGCCTACGGGAAGCATCGATCAGCCTTCTGGCGATTTCTTTGTATAATGCGCGTGCACTAGGGCCCCATGGCCTCAGCGTTTCGATCCCAAAGGGCTCAAAAACGTAATTACCAGCCAGGTTTCCGTATTTGCGCCGTTTGAGGGTTTCCACCGATGCAGCAGCAGCGCCAGCATCATTAAAATATTATTTAAACATTTCGAATAAAATTAGAAAATTCTAAAAACCTCAAAAAGGAATGGACAGACTGCCTCGTTGGTCTCGCGGCATATATGTGCGCGTGGGATTGGGAGGTCGCGGGTTCGATTCCCGGGTCGGGCAAAGTGTTATTGGGTTTTTCCGTTAGGAAATTTTCAGTAGCAGCACGGAGTCTCGTAATGTGCCCGGTACGGCAATAGGCTCGCTCCCTATTACGTGGGACCTAAAAATTCATGGGAAATGTGGGTGTAAACACCTCTGCCTACCCCTTTGGGGATACAGGCGTGAGTCTATAAAAAAATATGTCAGACATCGGGTGTCTGGTTTTGTATACCTACGTATTTAAATTGTATGACAATGAAAAGTTATTATAACATAGAGCTGCTCTGATGATGGAATTGAAAGGTGGCCATAGGAATAACATAGGAACTCAGTAATTAATTGACAAAATTTTATAGAGTTTGGGCTCGTTCTCGTCCGATGAAGGAGTCAAAAGGTGGCGATACGAACTCAGTAATTACAAAAATCTATTTGAATTGCACAATGATGATGATGGTGACTTCAAAGACGTAAATCATGCGGTAATGCCATGATTTGTCGATTATTAATGAGACCAAGTCTATTAGCTCTCTGCTTAAAAGACTCATTCGCTAGACGCTCTTGGATCTTACCGAGTCTAGAATTATATTGTTTAGGAGTTTCTTGACGTTAACGTGATTTCATATATGCTTTCCTGGCCAACAAACGTTTTTCAGGATCTTTAATATTCTCACAAGAACGTATAACTGTGTCCCGAAGAGCATTTTTACAGAGACGACTACTTTTATCCGTTCCCGTTTCTTGAGATCTAAATTTTAAGGCGCGCAGCACCTTTTGTAGGTCTACCTATAACTAGTTGACAATACAACAATAGGTTCACTAAAAAGTATTAAATAAAAATAACTACGTTAAAAACAACCGACTTCAAAAACGGAAAACTGAAAAATAAAGATTTAACATTTATTAAATACTACCTATTATTTATATGTGCTATTTACTAATTGGTTTGAAGTCGGTGCCAAATCAAATTTCAAAAGCCTTTAAATTAAAGAAGGCATTTCATAATTCACATGAATTCACATTCTGTTCAATACATTTTCGTATTAATTTTTTTCATTATTCTTCGTATTAACTGAAGCTGCTTATAATATTAAGATCAAATTGCTCTTTATTAGGTTTATTTATGCATCTTTATCTTTATAGTAGTCATTTCATTGTATTAATTTGCTCGTATTCATTTAAGTGATTAAAATATTATTATTTGTTTAAGGCTTGGCACCGACTTCAAACCTATTAGTAAATAGCACATAATATAAATAATAGGTAGTATTTAATTAATGTTAAATCTTTATTATTTTTCACTTTTCCGTTTTTGAAGTCGGTTGTTTTTAACGTAGTTATTTTTATTGCATTTAGCAATTAGCGATACCGCTAATCGAATGCCGTTTGGCTACAGGCCCTTTTTACAGTTTTGATAGCTTTCAGAAACCTATTTAATGTTAAGCAAACATGAAAGTCTTATAAACAAACAAGCGGGTTAAACAGTCAGGCAATAAAGGTTTTTTTATACCTAAACACAGTAGAAAGGATGTGGCCAAACGGTCGTAATATGTGAGTTGTGACTCGCGTATCTTGAAATTCGATTAGACTGCCAGACGAATTGATGTAATAGTAATTCCAGTAGCTATCGAACGTTTGTACTCGCGCATTCTGTGACTAACTGACATTTTCCTCACTAACCTCCCTCACTATAGGGTTATTTGGTTAAAATAATGCACGTGACTGCATCCAGTGGATATCGTATGCGTCTACACTCTTGTGTAGCTGTTGCAATAATACCTTACCTTTGGATTAGCGTCTAGTTCACACTCAATGTCAATGACCTCTCCTTTCGCAGCCCTCACAACCAGCGGGGTCGATGATCTACACGTTGGCACAACTGCGACAAAAGAAAAAAAATGTTGTAAACTAGTTACAGTAGGACATCTTGAAAAGCAAATCTTACAAAGCTACTCCAAAGGGATGGTAATTTTCCATGTTTTAGACCAGTGTCAGTCTGTTCAAGGGCACTGACTTCGAGTTATGATCGTCAAATATTGTCATAACAATTGAATACGCAAATAACTACGAAAAGTCTGTGGTGTGCGCCGTGGTTTGAGCCCAATACCCTCTGCATTGCAGTCTGTTGGTGTCTTCACTTGAATATCGCTGTCTTACTCTCGTCGCTTTTCTCCCAAATTGATTTGATACATATCCATATCATATTTGATACATTTGATACATACCCTGCTCTTTTTACGAAATCAGTGAAAAACGAGCAGACGGGTCGCTCGATCGTAAGCATCTAACGCCGCCCATGGACACAAACAACACTGAAGTTGTCACAAGCCGCCATTTGGGTTGGAAAAAGGAATCGGAGGATGATTGGGATGAGGTAAAAGGAATAGGGAATGGGACTGCCAGCACTCTCACTCACAGAACGAAACGCAACAGTATAGGTACCGATACTTTACGTAGATATTCTCTAAGATTTCTGAAATCAGCAAGGCTGTACTTCCTAAGATTAACCAGCTGTAAATATCTGCAAGGTGTATCTTCCCATTCATCATTCGCAACTTACAGCATTAAATTTCAAAGCCTACAAAAGCGTCACTTACAAATTACTTGATCCTTCATAATAACTTCCTGGACATTTTCGAAGAAGTATCGCAACTTCCTACGACCTTCAAGGACTATGATTGATACTTTAGCATATTTCTAAAGTCATATTGATTCCTCTAAAGTTGCCCTTTGACAAGCTATAACAAATTTTGCTGTAAATAGATAGCAATTATAACTACCAAGTTACATTCTAAAGTTTGCTGGCTATGGCAATATCCATAAATATTAATGATGTGATTTGATAACAAACGATTTTAGGAGGTCGTGGACGGATTATGTTAGGTACGATTCTGTTTTCCATAATAAAATTGAACTAATTGGAATAATAGGGATTGAGTCGTGTGGCTTATAAAATCTGTTATCATTATTAGGCTCTTAGCTTACGTAAAAATAATAAAACCACGTCTTTGTCATAGATCGTTTTTCTTTTTTAATTTCGAAGACACTTAAAAAATGTATTTATTGAATTTGTCAGTAAGAAATAAATGATGGACACTTCTATGTTGAAATTTTGTTAATTGCGTAGAAAAATTAAATTTTACTCCATTTGAGCTTACTCTGGTGTCGACCTTTCTAGGCCACCCAAAGGGCTCCGAGTTAGAGCCTGTCCAGAAAGCACGATTTACGCGCGCGTCCACTCGCGCGTTTTGATTTGTATTGCGTCCAGATGCGGCGTTTCACGCGCGTTCTTACGCGCGCATGTGATGACACGTATTTGGGCATTTTCACTTTAAGGCGCCTAGTACAGCTACTGAGTTGAGCTGTTGCTGTCACTGTCGGATTGTATACATAAGAAAGAGAAGCGCGACGACGACGCGACGTTCAGAACTTAAAAAAAAACATGAAATAAATTAATTACAGAAAATTTATTGATTGGATTAGAAAAATAATTAAAAAAAAATAATAGTATATTGCTTGTTGAATAATTTGTCAAAAAATCAGAATAATTGTATGTATTTTAATATGGTTTTTACTCGTTAAAATATTTTTTAGAGGTATCTTTGTGATTTTTTTTTATCGTTTAAAGTTAGTTGTATTGTGTTTTCAACACAGTACTTAACTAGATTATATCCTGAAGAATATCATATATTTTTCTGATTGTGTTAACTGCATTGAATCATATACTTTAAAGCATTATAAAACTCGCGTTTAGCTCTTGTAGTCCCCTTAAATGACCCATTGCTGTTTTAGAGCTGTCCTAAGGAATATGCATTTTTAATAAATATCTATTTAACTAATAGTTTTGGTAATGAATTGAACATACATTGAAAATATACGAAACAGGCTATCTGTTTTTGATATTAACAATAATATAAAATAAAACAATTTTACGTAAAACATATTTGAAATTTCATGAATTTTCAGTTTCATTCCGTCCTATTCGTTGATTGTTAAGATTGAATGGAGATTTTAATATATTTTTATATGATTAATTTTGTAGTATGATTAATTTTGTAGGGTGCATAGGGTTCCCACCAAGAACTTTGGGTCCCAAGCCAACCTCACCTGCAAGTGGTGCACCTGTCGATCAACGGACGAGGCTCTGGCAAACAAAATGTCCCAATAAGCGGCAATAGGCTCGCCACTTATTACGTGGGATCAAAACACTGGCGAAAAGTGGGCGTTTAATATGCCTCTGCCTACCCCTTCGGGGAAACAGGCGTGAGTCTATCTATGTATGTATGTATGTTGTAGTGATGATTTTAATGCTTAAAAAAAGCTAGTTGTTTACTTTAACACCATTTTTAAATCAATAAATAAAACCATTTTATTATAATATTTTAGTGCGATATGACAAGACGCTTTTTAACAGACCACGGATCAGAGGAGTAAATAGGTGGTCACCGCTACATACATACTCTTTTCAATTAATATTATGATATTTATATTAATACAGAATCGAATACCTCCCCTCACCACGGACACGCGCGTAGTACTGGACGCAGCAATGGCGCCAGAGTATCTCGACTCGCGCGGCGCTCGCGCGTAAAACGAGCGAGTCGAAAGTCCCGCTCATTGCAAGCGTTTAAGCGCGTGTGAAGTAACGCGCGAGAGCATCTGGACGGGATGTATGTAGCTCTAGTATCTCGAAAACGCGCGAGTGCATACGCGCGAGTGGACACGCGCGTAAATCGCGCTTTCTGGACAGGCTCTTAGCCTAACGATGCTTGTACTGAGACAGACGGGTTATGTTCTTCTGAAGCAGGTTACGCTTTGATGTAGGTAAATGCTACAGTAAGCGGTCACCCAACCAAGTGGTGAGTTCTGTCTACGTTGCTTTATACTACTCAGGCTGAAGATAAATTATGAATTACTTGTCGGTAAATACCTAGCCTACCTAGCTTATGACTAGTTTTCATAAATTTAGGTTATTATTTGTCTACACTTCTACATCTAGTTTTCTAGTTTCACTAGTGAAATAATTTATTATATTAAACTTAAATATTATAATTTGAAGAAATTTAAATCACAAGGATTGCAATTTAATGGGGAATTATTTAAATACTACAGGACTAAAGTCAAAACTCTTATGGATATAGCTCTTAAAGAGTACATAAACAAGGTAGAGAATAATATTGTTGCCGAGCCATCTAGTTTTTGGCAATATGTGAAGGCAAAACGTAGCAATAGACAACATACTAAGCAATACACGTACAATGACACCACGGTCGAGGGGCAGAATGCAGTTGACGCATTTGCACAGTATTTTAGTTCAGTTTTTCATGTAAATGCACCGCTATTGAATCCTGAAGCAGCTGAACGTGATGCTGCTGACTTAGGCTACTCGTCTGAAGTTATCTTAAATACCATTAACCCTTTAGATATATGGCGCGCAGTTCGCCGTCTCAAAACTACGACTTCCTACGGCCCTGATAATATACCTGTATTTCTGGTTAAGGACTGTTTCGATGCTTTAGTAAAACCTCTCTCGCACGTCTTTAATCTTTCACTTCAACAAGGTATTTATCCTAGCATATGGAAAGTATCCAGGGTAACGCCAATACCTAAAGGTGGATCATCAAATGATGTAACAAATTTTAGACCCATTGCAGTACTCTCAGTTTTTGATAAGATGTTTGAGTCAATTATCAATAACTGCATATCTAGCCAGATTAGCAAATCCTTAAGTGATTGCCAACACGGATTTCGGCCCACACGGTCTGCGTTAACAAATCATATAAAATATGTTGACTATCTAAGCACTAAAGTAACGGCAGGATGCCAAGTCGACGCGGCATACTTCGATTACAAAAAGGCATTCGATCTCGTGGACAATGATGTACTACTAGCAAAATTTGTATCTATGGGTTTCCGTAGACCACTCCTTACTTTTATGGCAAGCTATCTCAGAGATCGGAGGCAATTTGTGAAAATGGGACAACATCGATCTGACGAATATTACACTCGCTCCGGAGTAAGCCAGGGTAGTACATTAGGTCCAACTCTATTCCTGATCATGATTAATGATCTTCCTAATATGGTACGTAATGCTGAGTGTTTTATGTTTGCTGATGATCTGAAGCTTTACCTTTCTGTCACCAGCAATAAAAATTGTGATGCACTGCAATGTGATATCGATGCGGTTAACACATGGAGTAAACAAAATAAACTTCCCCTTAATATCACAAAATGTAAAACTATTACTTTTACTCGGTCCCGTACTCCTATACTGGTAAATTACGAATTGGCAGGCACTCCACTAGAGCGTGTTACCGCAATACGTGACCTAGGAGTCACTATAGATAGCAAGGTGACTTTTCACGATCACATCAAACAGACAACGAAAGACGCAAATAGATCTCTTGGATTCATAATTAGAACCACCCTGCAGTTTAAAAATGTCCAGGCTATCAAATTGCTTTATAACGCCTACGTACGTAGCAAGCTGGAGTATAATGCAATTGTGTGGAGTCCAAAAGAACAGCTGTATGTACTCATGGTCGAAAAGGTTCAGCGTAAATTTGCCCGCTGCATATATAAACGTACCTACGGTTACTATCCATTTTTGTACCCGTCCTTGTTTGTCTCAGGTATGGTTGGACTCGATACGTTAGAACTTAGGAGACAGTTTTCACACCTAATGCATTATTACCAACTATTAATCAATAAGATTGACAATCCAGCAGTACGAGAGAGCATCTATTTTTATGTACCTGATAAATACTTGCGTGCCTGTGGTCGACGACAGCATCAATTGTTCGCCTACCCAACATCAAACCGATCTTCTCAAGCACATAATAGTCCTACGGCTAGGGCAATAATGCAAATCAATAATTTTTTACAAAATAGTCCAGACACAGACATATTTTTTGATAAACCATCTGTCATTGCTATTAATATTATGCGACATATCAATAACCTATGACATTAGAATATAAGGTGTAGTGCAATAAATGAATAATTAAAGCATATTCAATAAATAGTATTCAATATCAATGTCAAAAATTAAATTTTAGGTATTATCTATAAAATTGTAATAAATGTTAATAATGTTCATAATGTAATCTTAATTGTTATATTCCTTGTTTAATTTTATTTGAAATGTTTAATGTTGTGATTTAATTTATTGATAAGTAGGAATAAATAATATAATTTTTGTAAACATGCATACAAACGATTTGGTGAAACCACTGTAAGTTTGTATTGCTTAATAAATGAATAAATGAATAAATCTACACTAATATTATAAAGAGGAAAAATTTGTATTTTTGTTTGTTTGTTTGTTTGTTTGTTTGTAATGGATAATCTCAAAAACAACTGGACCGATTTTAAAAATTCTTTCACCATTAGAAAGCTACATTATCTGCGAGTAACATAGGCTATATTTTAATTTAGAAAAAATAGGGGTCCGTAAGATATTTGGGTTTTTCCGGTAGGCGAAGTAGTTCCCTCAGGACGCGGGTGAAACCGCGGGAAACGGCTAGTATACCTATAAATTAAATTCGAGAAAAGTCTAAACATACCTACACGAAGCAAATGTAAACGACTAAATTATCCATATTTTTTATAGATCCCCGAAGGGTTAGGCAGAGGCGTAATATTACACCCACATTTCGCCATGAATTTTTAGCTCCCACGTTATAGGGGGCGAGCTTATTGCCGTTACCGAGCACATCAATTATCCATTTAGTGTGAATAAATGATGCTTGCTTGACCACGACCGTTGCAAATCGGTCGAAACATCGAAAAGTACTGACCTAAATATATATGCATTAAATATCTTATTTCCCGAATTTCCCACGTTATCACTCAGAAAATGTTAAATTTAACCCTTATGTAACACAGAGGGGTAATTTGTCACCCCAGGCACTTAAAACTTGATGTATTTTTTTTCAGTGAATCTAATGTCATTTCGGTTTGCGCTTGAAGCTCGAAGACGTGTAACGTGAAATAAATCATCCGTCTGGTCTACACAGGTGTGTGGGATAAAAAATTACGCCAGGGTGTCAGTTACGCATGCTTTAATTTATTATCAACCTAATATTATATCAATTTCATAATATTTTTTTATTTCATTTTGAGTTTCAAATTTGTTTAGGACATATAGTCTATGTTCAATTAATGTAAGTTTCTTTTTAGCACAGTTATTCCGCAAGGTTTTTTTAGGAGACTGGTTTGGAGACTGTTAGTTGTAAGTGAAAAATCTATGTCTTTGTTAAATAATATCATTCATCATCATAATATCAACCTAGAGGTGACTTCCACTGGACCTATGTCCAGCAGTAGACATCTCTAGGCTCTCTACATTTATATATTAATGCATAGGTTCATCATAATTCGTTTAGTAGTTTTAGCTTGAAAGAATAACAAACTTCCATCCTCACAGATATTTGCTTTCAAAGAAGGTACGAGTACATACATATATACATACATACATGGACTCTCGCCTGTTTCCCCGAAGGGGTAGGCAGAGGCATATTAAACGCCCACTTTTCGACAGTGTTTTGATCCCACGTAATATGCGACGAGCCTATTGCCGCTTATCGGGATATTTTGTTTGCCAGAGCCTCGTCCGTTGATCAGCAGGTGCACCACTTGCAGGTGGGTTGGCTTGAGACCCTAAGTTCTTGGTGGGAACCCTATCCACCCAAGGTACGAGTAGTTCTTAGAATTATTTGTCACCAAGCCATATCTGTCTCAATAAATAAATGAACGTTATAGTTACTTACATTTGACATCCAGAATAAGATTCTCGCTAGAACCTTCCCCCAAGCTATTCCTGGCTGAGCACACGTACGCCCCAGCAGCCTTTCTCGATACTCGTTGAAGAACCAAGCTCTGGTTGGCTAGAAGCACTCCTGGACCAGGTTTGACAACCACACCCTGTTGGAACACATACTTGTTTTTACATAAGTGTGGGAGCCACCATTCCATAAAGAATACATCTACGATCTCTTTTGTCGTTTCAATATATTGGCTTTAATATATGTATTCACTTATACTTATACCTATCACTTAGTTATTACGCAGTGAAGGCAGAATTTCTCTTAAGAGAAGGTTGCGCCCTAGACCCTTGGGTTCTTAAATCGAGAAGTTCGCTCTCTAGTCCAAGCCGATTTACAAAATATATTTTAGCTTTGCCGCAGAGCAACTGTCGTCTGATCTCCTTTACCTATAAAGACAGCGATATTCCATGGCTTAGACCTTACTTTAAAGGCATTAATAACTCTTGAAAATTATTATTTTTTCAATTTATCCGTGTTAAAACTGTGACTTGCAAAATAATTCTCGCCTGTCATAAGCAATATCAAGATCATCTCTAACAAAAGCCAGTGGCTATCCAACTGGTTGCTAATTATATGCGGAAACTCTTCCTGAATACAAATAGGCAGTTGTTTTAATTACTTTGGCACGTTCCCCTACTCTGTAAGAGTGGTTTCAGACTAGCGTTTTATACGCGCGTATAAGCTCGTTTTTGGAAGCGCATGTAGACGCGTATAATTCGCACCTTTTGGTACACGCGCAACTCGCACGAGCGTTGACGCGCTACTAAGCTCGTAGTCCGGTTTTTTGAAGCGCGTAATGTATCGCGTGTGTAAGCACGTATGCGGAAACGACCGTATACACGCAGAAAAATACGCTAATCTGAAACCGTTCTAATGGCTCTTGTCTTGGCAATGATTTCGCATCACCCCTATTCCTTTGAATGAAAAAATGGGTTGAACATTCTTTCGAGTTAGCTCATAAAAATTTCATGCGCGGGTATGAGATTTTGTTCTTAGTTTGTTTTTATTCCTTTATGTTCGGATAGAGGAAAGTAATAGGTCAGTAAGACATGAATTGCTGAGTCACAAGTCGAAGTGTCGAAGTCTCTTTTTCACAACGCTTTTTCAAATATGGACTTCATACGTACCTATATGTAGATAGATTTTTGGAGTAATTATATTTTCTTACGGAAATTACTATGTGACTTGGATATCTCTCAAACTGTTGAGTTTGCTACGAAAGGTACGAGGTGATATTTGCTACGAAATGCGGTGCGCTTGGAGTTCATGTAAGAGACATACAAATTTTAGTACAAAAATTTGTTATTCCAATAAAACGTTACTTTAATATTATACACAACTTCTGAACATGTAATTAATATTATATTATAACAAATTTATATGTTAAACTTACATTATGAGTAAAATACACGTGATTATGCCATGGGTTTGCCCGCACCCTGCAGTCTAAGTACACGTCGGATCCCTCCACGACCTTCCTAGCGTCCAGGTTGGCACCAAGCTCCAACTTTGCTACTGGTAGATCTGTGGAAAAGAAAATAGCGTCAGTTTTGTCTGCACTTGTGAGTCAATGATACAGAGGATCATCTTTATAGTACGTAGAGCCAAATGCCTTTGTTTACCACATCACATCAGTTTATTGCAGTCCGCTGCTGACGTAGGGCTGTCTCAGTATAAGCCACAAGACCCGATCTCCTGCCACCCTTCTTAAATCGTCAGAGAATGTGTGTGACTATCCCTTAAAGTGATACGAAGCATACTCGTCCCCAATAGAACTACCACGGTATTCCCGCGGCTGAAGGCATAACAATAACATAAGGTTTTACAAGTACGTGATCTTTTAAGTTCATATAATTTTTTTTTAAATGGTATCTTTTTTATATATTTTTAATTTCTACTTATTTCTACTTACTTGACTTACGCCTGTATCCATTAAGGGGTAGGCAGAGGTATGATATTACAACCATATTTCGCCATGTTATAAATTTGTAGATCCCACGCAATAGTGGGCGAGCTCATTGCCGTAGCACACTCCCAGATTCCGTAACACTTTTGACACAACCCGGGAGTCGAATTCGGTACTTCGCGATCAGCGGATGCATACGCTATCTACTGGACCACGGACGCAGTTATTAAAATATACACGCTTCAAAAACGTTGTAAGTCTCCCTAT
Source organism: Euclidia mi (assembly GCA_944739405.2). Classification (NCBI taxonomy): domain Eukaryota; kingdom Metazoa; phylum Arthropoda; class Insecta; order Lepidoptera; family Erebidae; genus Euclidia; species Euclidia mi. The sequence continues at coordinate 24,390,514 of OX123205.2, forward strand.
CAAAGTTCTTTAAAGAGGTACTTACGTTGTATCTCCATCTTCCACCCATCCTCGTGCGTGGAATGAGGCAGGCTTGGTTGTACCGCTCTGCAGGATAGAACCCTGCCGGCATCTTCTATCGACGGCACGAATGTCAGGATACTGCTCGTCACGTTCCCATCCGTTGACGTCTGATGGCAAAAAGGATTATATAGGTAGGTATTCTTATTTTGATCAGCTGCGATAGCCAAGTAGAGAGACCAACAGAGTGCCACGCAGAGATTCGGGTTCAAAACTACTTATATCGCTTGCTTAGCGGTAAAGGAAAATATTATGAGAAGTCCGCATACCTCAGTTCTCATATATCAGTGAGGACAAGTCTTTCTATACGTAGGTAGGTATAAGAGTTACTAGAGGATGCTCGCAGTATGCCCGCACATTTTATTTTAATTGAACGGCTTCTTCCCGATCTCGTGAGAATCACGGCACAGCACGTGAGAATCAACCATGCCAACATTCAGCTTCTTGCGGCCAATAGTTTTAACTGTGCGTTATAGACTGACTACTAACTAGTGAGTAACGCAAAAATGTTACATATACCGACAGATGTAGACAAAATTGAATTAAGATAGTAACAAAAATGTAATATCTGTCTTCAGTAGCAAATAGTGCGTAATAGGTATTTTAACTGAAAGATAGACTAAACAAATTAATATTCAGAACCAGATCAACTATCTCAATCTAAGAAATTATCATTTACTAATTGACAGAGGCCCTCCAAAGCTCTCCAAAAGTTGTCGAGTTCAAATGAATTTGCTAATTTAAATATATGTATTGAAATGGTTTATAGTTGTCTAATAATTATTTTAATATTTAGAGTGCCTTTTAACACACACACATTCACTGACAGACAATAATATATACCTAGGTAATCTTTTTTGTCCAATAGAAGTCAAACAAGCATACGAATTGCATGATGGTAAGCGATTATCGCCGCCCATGGACACCAGCAATACCCGAAGAGCCCACTCACTGATCGAACCGCAACAGTCTTCTTTCTCTTAGCGTTATCCCAGTTTCTATCTGGGGTCTGCTTTCTAGTCTAACCGGATTTGGCTGAATATTAGCTTTTCCACGGAGCGACTGCCTGTCTGACCTCCGCAACCCGAAGGGATAGCGATATTCCATGGTTTAGACTAGTGTCAGTTTATTTAGAAGGTACTGACGCCCTGTAACGACTGTCAAAGATCTTCATGACAACCGGGACCGACGGCTTAACGTGCTCTCCGAGGCACGGGACAAGCGATAATGAACAATTTAATACGCACATAACTCCAGTCGGGCGGCGTCCCACATTTCGTTTGCCGAAACATAGTCTCCACTCTGAATCATATTATTACCCCCGCATACAGATTTAACCCAATCATTTGTATGTTGGAGTGTGTTCTGTATCTGTGCCTCGTGAAAAAATATACTTTAAATGTTTGTGACGCAGCGATAGCCTAGTGGAGATACTAAAAGTGTGCACGGTGCGCACTACTAACTTTTCAGAGTTAAGTGCGTATTGGATTGTTAATTGTCGCTTGTCCCGTGCCTCGTAGAGACTTTAAGCCGTCAGTCCAAGTTGTCATGATGATCTTTTACAACCGTAGTCTAAACCATGGAATATCGCTATCCCTTCGGGTTGCGGAGGACAGACAGGCAGTCGCTCTGTGGAAAAGCTAGTATTCAGCCAAATCCGGTTAGACTAGTAAGCAGACCCTAGGTTGAAACTGGAATAATGCTAGGAGGAGAAGGAGGACTTTAAATGTTTGAGATGGTGCATACATCTTTGTCCTATAGATTTTTGTTTTTTTTAAGTATTAAGCTGAAATTAGGAATGAAAATGATATTAATATTTAGGGTTCCGTACCTAAAAGGTAAAAACGGGACCCTATTACAAAGCTTCTGCGGTCTGTCTGTCTGTCTGTCCGTCTGTCTGTCAACAGGCTGTATCTCATTAATCGTGATAGCAAAAAGCTGACATTTTCACAAATTATGTATTTCCGCTATAACAACAAATACTAAAAATAAAAATATGAAAATATTAAAGGGGGTGTTCCCATACAATAAAGGCGTTTTCTTCGTATTTTATGCACAATATTACTAACGGTAACAGGCGGACGCTTAAAATTTTCACAGAATATATAGTTGTATATTACTTTTCAAAATATATCATTAAATAAAATTAAAGTAAATATTAAAGGGTGGCTCCCATACAACAAACGTTATTATTAAGCAATTTTTTACTCGATCTTAAACAGGTAAAAACTTAAAAAATATTTAAGCATGCATACAAAAAACTTGATTTTCTTTTATAGGTGATGGTACGAAACCCTTTGTGAGCGATTCCGACCCGCTCTTGGCTATTTTTTTATTTATTCCTTGTGGTGACGGATTAAGAATACAAAGACTCTTCTGGCCAGCGTAGTATAGTAGCACAATCTCCTATTGACTCGCAGAGTTACTATGAAGCAAATTACTAGATGACTGTAAAAAAGGTCGTGCAGAAACTTTCCACGGATGATTCAACATAATTTTCATGTCCATTGAAATATTTAAAAACTCACAACATGTGTTTAAATTGTTGTGGCTAACTGTGCCCATATACTAGAGATGTTAAATCAGGAGGTTAAAAATATCGTTCAATAGAATGACTGTTAGAAATGAATTCTAGGCTGTCTTTTATAGCTTTGAAGAAAATTAATGTACATGTTTTATCAATAAACTAGAGAGAAATGATGCCTGCAGCTTCTCCCACGCATTTTTTTATTTTAATCATTGTTTCCAAACCCGTAGGCATTTCGAAAATTGCTTCTTAGTGCACAACTGATCCCCAAGGAATATACATGCCAAATTTCAGCTTCTTGCCCGGGCGCAAGAACTTGAAATTGTTGATGAAGTTCAAAGTGTTTTCCAGAATACAAGAAAATATGAGCACGAATACTGGGTCACACCAGATACTTTTAAAAGTAGAAATGCCAGAAGCAACCATCCTCTTACCTTTTGAATACGAAGAAATATACGAGTATCAATCCCTGCCTTTTAATCTTGAAGGCTGCCGTAAATCCCATTTACCTCGAAAGGCAAAATACATCCAGCATAAATTAACTATTCCTTAAAAGGAACTTTATTTAAACATACCCTACTTTAAGAACTAATTTCGAGCAGGAGTCATCCCTATTTCAATCAATCAGATGGAATCAAACCATTGGCGATTTTCGATACGCTTAAAGTTTCAATACGAGAGTTGGTTAATGACAACCAGCTATTGCGCTGTCTTCCAAACTATCTTGATGGCCGTGTCCAGGGTAATTAGGTTCGCGAACTTACATTGTTAGTGGCGACATCTATTATAGGTTTAATTAGTGGTGTTTACTACTGAGAATAAGAAATGGCGCTAAGTGTAGACTGATTTTGTTGTATATATGATCGTGTTTCTAGTGATTTTATCTATGACTAGCTCTTTTGAGCCTGAGGTCTGAGTTGTAGTTTAATAAAATTTGAGGGCTTTCTTAGTGATAATAGCAGGTATTGTGTTTTATTAGTATGACCGCCGCAAAATTGCCTAACCTAACCTTATTCTATTATTTAGACCAAGGGTTTTTTTTTCAGCAAACGTGTCGTTTAATTAAACCTTTCCTAATAAATGGTCTGTCAACTACAATATATTTACTACATTTCGTAGTTCCTGAGATAAACGCGTTCACACAAATTATTTTACACATAAATTCTGTTCTAGGTAGAAATCAAACCATTCCACATTCTGGCACAAAGAGGCGTATCCCAAAGCACGGTATTTAGATTAAACAAAAATACTCTCAGCCACATCCATTATACTAAGACGTAGCCTATCCCAAACACCAGTCTCTACCAATCCAATCAAGCTAACTTAGTTGAAAAGAGTCGAGACAATGGTAGTATCTGTTGTAATTAAACTCTTTTATTGTAATCTGAGCAGTCCATGCAGGTTGTTTATTTTTATGTGACCTACTTATTATTTTTATATTTGGATCTGTCACGTCTGTTTAGTTGTATTAAAATGTCAACTAACAAAATGAAATAAAAAAATTGTGTACATGAAAATAATCAGTTTTATTATACCAACTACGCTTATCTAAAGCTGTGGGCCCCTGTAAAGGCTGTGCTCTAACAGGTTATGGGCCCAGAGCATGCCCACAGAATAAGAGAAGAGAATTGTGAGTACTGATTTTTTTCGAAATGAGTAGTGGAGATTCTAGTTCTACGTCCGCACAAGGCGTCTCATTGACCAGTATTAGAGCTTTAACATGTAAAGAGGGCTATTCGCAATGGAAGTTCAAGATGCGTATGTATCTCTTACATGAGGACCTTTGGTACCCAGTAGTTGGGTATCCAGACGGTGATACAACCTCAGAAGCTGTTAAAAAGGTCAAGGATCTGAAAGCGTTGACAAAAATTTGTCTTACTTTGGAAGACGGCGCTATTACTCAAGTTCGTAGTTGTGGCACAGCAAAGGAGGCCTGGGATGCACTAGCGAAAGCTTATGAAGATGCCGGCATGGGCCGTAGATTGTCTTTGGAGAGAAAACTATATCGCTATCAGTTAGTTGATTTCCCCACGATTGAAGCTTACATTAATGCAGTTTTGAATACCGCCCAAGATCTTGCAGATATAGGTAGACAAATTGATGACCTGTCGATTGGTGCAATATTGCTTGGTGGGCTATCACCAGAATTTGATCCACTTGTTATGGCGCTCGAGAATTCTAATGTTGCTGTTACGTCAGAACTTGTTAAATCAAAGTTACTTAATGAGAGTGAAAAGCGTGCTTCTAAGGAGTCTGCTCTCGTGACAAAGTCGACGATACGCGAGAATAGTAGAGATGAAAGAGCACGGAGGATCGTTTGCTATCACTGTAAGGAACCGGGACATAAACGCCCAGATTGTCCGCAGAGAGTAAAAATTAAGAAGGAGAAAGAGACAGAAACAGAAAACAAAGATATGACTCTCTTGTCTGCCTTCGGTGTGGGAGCCCGGTTTAATTCTGATGATTGGTATATTGACTCAGGTGCTTCAACACACATGACCTGCAAGAAGAATTGGCTCACCAATTTTCGCCAATTGCCCGGAGAGACAATCACACTAGCAGACAACAAACGGCTTTCATCAGCTGGCGTTGGAGATGTGATTTTACCGAAGGACACTAACTATAATCCTAAGTTAAATGGTATAAAAGATGTTTTGTATGTACCAGACCTTAGTACCAATTTGATTTCTGTTAGAAGGGCTGTTGAAAAGGGAATAACAGTAGTTTTTGATACAAAAGGCTGTTCGTTTTATAACCACAACACAGTTAAAGTTATGGGCAAAGCAATAGGTCATGCAACTTTTACAGGCAGCTTATACAGGTTTGATAATGGTCCTGTACTTGAGCGGGCTCTGATTGCTGAGAATATGTCTACTTCTGAGCTGTGGCATCGCCGACTTGGGCATTTGTGCCGAGTCGCCTTGGAGCATCTTCGCAAAGGTAAGGCCACTGGTATTAACTACTCTAAATTAGATCCATCCCCCTGTATTGCTTGTGTAAAAGGTAAACAAAGCAGGAAACCTTTTAAGCCTATTAAGTTTGACAGAGGTACTAGTATTCTGGAGCTCATTCATACCGACCTATGCGGTCCGTTTGATGTAACTTCTCTTGAAGGTAATAAATACTTGCTTGTTTTTATAGATGACTTTACTAGAATGGTTTTTGTTTACTTTGTTAATTCAAAAACGGAAGTCAGAAATAAGTTTAAGGAATTTCAAGCTCAAGTAGAGAGGGAGTCGGGTAGTAAAATTAAATTTGTTAGGAGTGACAATGAAACTGAGTATGTGAACCATGATTTTTCTAATTACCTTTCCTCACAGGGTATACAGCATCAGACTACTGTACCTTATTGCCCCTCTTCTAACGGTGTTGCGGAGAGAACAATACGGTCTCTCGTTGAAAAGGCTCGGTGTATGATTCAGCAGTCTAATCTCCCGAAGACCTTTTGGGAAGAAGCCATTCGTACTGCTGCGTACATTAAGAATATGTGTCCTCATAGATCTTTGAAAAATTCTACCCCTCACGAGCAGTGGTTTAAGGTTAAACCTGATCTTTCGCATTTGCGAGTTTTTGGCTGTCGCGCTTACGTTCATGTTCCTGATTGCGAGCGTAAGAAGTTGGATGCTAAAGCCAAGCAGTACATTTTTACTGGTTATTGTATGGGTGATAAAGCGTATAGATTTAGGGATCCTACTTGTATTAGAAAAGTAGTTAAGGGCAGGGATGTTGTATTTTTAGAAAACTGTTTTTCCAATGATGATGTCTCGGAAGTGTTGAATAATCACAACATTGTTCTCACATCTGATAATATACAGGTGGATCGCCCAGTTCCGTCCACTGAGGAGGGGGTGGAGTTTTGTGATGCGTCTTCCGATCCCGTACCTGATCCTAATCCCGTTCTTCCTGTATCGCCTCGATTCCCGCTGTCAGCTGACCGTCAAACAACAGTGACTGACCTTGTTAGAGCTGTGGAACCGGAACCGTCAAGTTCACGTGGTGATGTTGAACCCGAAGCGAGGTACAATTTGAGGGAACGTAAACAGGTAAAATATCTTTTTAATGCTTTTGCCGATGACCAATTGAGTGAAGAACCTTCTTCCTATATCGATGTGCTAAGTAGGCCGGATAAAGTGAATTGGATTGATGCAATGAAGCAAGAATATCAGTCGTTAATGAATAATGATACCTGGACACTCGTAGAAAACGTTGGTCAGAAAGTTATACCTTGTAAATGGGTGTTTAAACTTAAGCGTGACTCTGATGGCAAAATTAGTAAGTATAAAGCACGTTTGGTCGCTAAGGGTTTTCGACAAAGCTATGGCGTTGATTATGAAGAAACTTTTTGTCCAGTTGTTAGACATTCTTCTCTAAGAATTCTTATCGCTTTGGCTGCTGAATATAATCTTAAGATGCACCATTTAGATATAGATAGTGCTTTTCTTCATGGCGATTTGGAGGAGGAGGTTTACATGATTCAACCAGAAGGCTTTGTTGTTAAAGGTAGAGAGTCTGAGGTGTGCTGGTTGAAAAAGTCATTATACGGCTTAAAGCAGGCTGCTAGGGCTTGGAACAAAAGATTACACCAAGTTCTAATAGCATTGGGTTACAAAAATTTTACGTCTGAACCTTGTATTTATACTAAGCGGGTTGATAATGGTTTTTGTATTCTAGCAGTTTATGTAGATGATCTTGTACTTTTCCATAGCAAAGATTGTGAATTAGGTTACTTAAAGAATGGTCTTACGAAACATTTTGGTATAAAGGACTTGGGTAGCCTGAAATTTTGTTTGGGTCTGCATATTAATAGGTCTTCTAATGATGAAATCAAAGTAAATCAGAAACGGTACATTCTCGATATTCTTACGCGATTTAATATGGAGAACTGTAAGTGTGTTAGCACTCCTATTGAACCTGGTATCAATTTGTGGTCTGTTAATGAAGACCACGAGGTTTTAGATGCTCCATATCAAAGTTTAATAGGTAGCCTTATGTATTTGGCTGTAAGTACTAGGCCAGATATTTCGTACGCCGTAGGCTATCTTAGCCAGTTCAATAAGAAGCCTGCGCATATACACTGGGTTGCTGCTAAGCGTGTTCTAGCCTATTTGAAAGGAACAGTCGATTATGGATTGACTTTTAAGAAGTCGGCAAACCGTCTGTTAGGTTACGTTGATGCTGATTGGGCTAATGATCATGATAGGAAGTCGTATACAGGGTTCATATTTCTTTATTCAAATGCCCCTGTTTCCTGGGAATGCAAAAAGCAGCAAACAGTTGCACTGTCCTCTACAGAGGCAGAGTACATGGCCTTGTCCTCTGCCTGTAAGGAAGCTGTATCGCTTCAGCAGCTGTTGCAGGATTTAACAGGCAAATATGAACCAGTGACACTTGTCAACGATAATCAGAGCGCACAGAAACTTGCACAAAACCCTGTTCATCATAGTCGAACTAAACATATTGACGTCAGATATCATTATATTAGAGAGTTAGTTGGTAATGGTAGGGTTAAATTAGAATATAAGCCTTCCAGTGAAATGATTGCTGACGTCATGACGAAAGGGTTGCCTAAGTCTAAACACATTATGTGCACTTCCCATTTTGTTTATTGATATATGTATTTTTTATTGTCTTGTTTTTTTTAAAGCACGATCTATAATTTTAGCTGTGATTGTGCCTACGTTATTTAATGCTGGTGTGCTTATGTTAGATACTTTAGAGGTTTAATTAAGTTATGTTTATGTTGTGCTCATGTTTATATTTATTTTTTCATTGCTTATAATATGCCTTGTAGGTATGTGATCATTCATGGACTGCAGATTAAGGGGAGGATGTTGTAATTAAACTCTTTTATTGTAATCTGAGCAGTCCATGCAGGTTGTTTATTTTTATGTGACCTACTTATTATTTTTATATTTGGATCTGTCACGTCTGTTTAGTTGTATTAAAATGTCAACTAACAAAATGAAATAAAAAAATTGTGTACATGAAAATAATCAGTTTTATTATACCAACTACGCTTATCTAAAGCTGTGGGCCCCTGTAAAGGCTGTGCTCTAACAGTATCGAATCAGATCAGCATTGTACTAGAATACAGTAAACAATAGTTCTCAGAGTGCTACGGTAGTTGTTGTTGTTTTATGCAGTTTCGTTTGATGCAATATGGACCCGCTCTCACTTTTAGTATGGACGGCAATTTTATTTTTATCATGGACCATCAATGGTTATGTCAACTTTTCGATACTATAATACAGTATGAGGTTATGGAAATATAGATTATACAAGTACAGCCTCTGAGGTAGCCAATGCATACTCTGTTTAAAAAGAATATAAAACTGTGTTTGAACATAAAAAACTACATAACAGCCGTTATGATCAAATTAATGTGACGTAAAAAAATCTTAGAAAAAACTAATTAGAAATAAAAATGGGGCTATGATGTCAGCCACTATGCGATCTATGCGTAGTGTAGTATTTTTGACTCGATCTACAAGTTTTAAGAAGAGCCGCGCTCTATAGCTCGCTAACAAACCCCGAGGCTGGACTTCTGATCTGCAGTCAAAGACTAGGTTCGAACACAGAGGATATGTAGGATGTGCAATAATTGTGCATCCTCCTCATCCTCATTTCATATTGCATATGTCAATGAGTCAGCGTTTTAGAGACATATCGTATCAAATCAGATCAGCATTGAACTAGACTACAGTAAACAATAGTTATCAGAGTGCTACGTTAGTTGTTGTTGTTTTAATGCAGTTTCATTTGATGCAATATGGTTCTGGCTTTCTGTTTTATTATGGATGGCAATTGCATTTATTTTATTATGGATCATCAATGGTTATTTCATCTTCGATACTATATAATAACTAAAATACAGTGTGAGACAAGGACAATCTAGGTTGTAGAAGTACTACTGCTGAAGTTAGCCAATGCGTGCACTGTTTCAGCGAGCATAAAGATGTCAACGCAAAAAGCTACATAATAATAAAATTAAAGGTAAGGTAAAATGTGAGGATAAGAAGGATTTCTGTCATCCTCAACACACACACACAGTCATGTCCATGAGTTTGCGTTTTAAAAGCACATTGTATTAAATCAGACCACTAGCATACAGTAAATAACTCAGAGTGCTACGGTAGTTATGTTATTATATGCAGTTTTGTTGGGTGCAATATGGACCCGCTCTCGGTTTTGCTATGGGCGGCAATTTTATTTATTTCAGTATGGGCAAACGGTTATATCAACGTTTCGATACTTTAATAACTATAATACAGTATGAGGTCATCTAAATTTAGGTTGTAGTACTACCTCTAAAGGTATCCACTGAATTCGCTATTTACCGTTTATGTTTGACATATATTGAATGGAGCTTATTACGTCAAATGAGTATTTCAAATCTTCAAATCCATGCATAGATTGAATATTAAAACCAACCGTTAGAGAGCAACCAACCGTTAGAGAGCATAAAGGTCTGAACACAAAAAACTACATCATATTAAATTGTGAGTGATAAGTTAAAAAAGGACTATAATTTTGATTCGAAACTTTGACAAAAAGTGGAAGAGCTATGATTTCAGTCACCATTTATATATGCTGAATTTATGCTCATCGATATCTACATATATATGAAGCTACATACATAAGCTGAAGAAAAACCACGGCATATAGCCAGAATAAGGAAATGGTCGCCTATATTAACCTGGCCTTAGGAAAATTATTAGCGTGCTAATAACATTACCGATATAACTCCTTTTTTGCTACAGAACCCTAAGGTCCCGTCGACAAAAAACGCAAAAAACGGAAGCATTTAAGATTCGTCTGTCTATCCGCCCGTATGTTACAGCCATTTTATTAAACAATGCATTGTATATCTGAGACTAAACAGAAACCTTTTAAAACTTCATGTAGCTACTAGCCGTCTATGTTTATTCCAACGTAAATATTTCGCTCGTAAAAATCCTTCCAATTTTATTATCTTTGCTGATTTGAACCTTTTCACAGCACTTTCTAGAATATTTTAAATCCTGCTTTTAGTATCAATATTCATGTACTCATCATGATTGACGGTAAAATTTCACACCAGCTTTTAATTTAAACATCAACAATTAATTACAATTAAACCGAATGGTCTAGAAACTACATTTTTATTACTAGCCAACGTTTCAAATTCTTTACAGGATTCATGTTCACGGCAGACTGAGCTGATATTTGTCTTTGTCTTGAATTTAAAAGTTATCTCAAATTACCCGAACATTTTTCAACTGTGCATTCACTGTTACATTTGGTGACTTTGTCCTTCTTGGGTTTCATTAGCCTGATAACAGGGTCCCAAGCTGGAGGAACATTCCAACCTTTTTCCCTATTGAAATTAGGATGTTTTTTAATTTCAATAGCTTCACGTATCATTCTTGGAATAAAGCGGTGTTCATTTGCGAGTATCTGTGGTTTATCAAATCGCAGGTGGTTCGGCGTTACACCGAAACCGAAGGTTCCTAGGTGATTTGGGAAAAAATGGACTGTATTTAAAGGATGGCGAGTTCTGATCGCCTAGGATTGGAGAGGGAGAGAAAGTATGGTGTAGAAAGGAACCTCTTACCTTGCACGGCAATCTTCTTCTTCTCAGAAGGGCAGTCTCCTGGTGTTTTCGAGATGAAGCTGCTTAAATCACTACACTACACTATTCGTTTCACTTTCACTCGCGAGCGGGTTTGTTAGGTTTTCTTTGGTTGTAAGCGGTAATAATTATATATGGTGGTGCGGTGCGGTACGGCGGACACGTTCTCAGCGTCTCGAATCTTCTGTCGCCGTTGATCAGGGCGGCCAATAGCGAGGGGTTTCGGGAGAGGATTTATGAAAAGGATTGCTCGGATTGGCCGAGCAGCGACGAACAATTGACGTTGACGTGATTAGTTCTGGATGGAAAGGTAGATTGCGCTACCATATCCCCCCGGCCCTAAAGGGTTGCCTTTAAAGGAAATAGAATTGAACTTAGCTATGTTGGGTGTACTACCGCATAACCCATCAATAGGCTAAGACAGCGATATGATAATAAAATTAATCTAAATTAACTTTAGCGAAAACTACAAACGCAATAATAGCGACAACTACAAACTAAATACTTAAACTAAGAGGTAGATCCAACTTCGGGCTAGATCTCACTGAGTTGGAAGCGGACAGAGACGTACAACAGCTCCCTTTAGCGGTTTTCACGGTAACAACGCGGGTTGTACCGTCCTTGTAAGTATGCAATTTCTCTACGATGGCTAACGGCCATGAAAGCGGCGGAGCATTATCATGTATTATGACGACCAACGTACCCTCCTGTATAGGGGATGCAGGACTATTCCACTTGGATCTAGCCTGAAGTTGGTGTAGATATTCCGCACGCCAGCGCCGCCAGAACGACTGCACGAGTTTATCCAGCAGAGCATACTCTGCTAGAGACATATCTCTGGAGCAAGCTTGAAGAGTCTGTTTCAGGAGCCGGAAATGACGATAATGGCACTGTGTTCAGAAAATGTGCAGGGCTTAACGCGGATGGTTCTGCAGGGTCACTACTCAATGCCGTGAGCGAACGCGAGTTGATCGGTGCCTCGACTTGTGCAAAGACAGTTAAAAGCTCTTCATAAGAGAGGATCTGTTGACCTATAACTTTGAAGAGATGCGTTTTAATTACTTTGACCATGCTTTCCCAACATCCACCGAAATGTGGTGATGCTGGTGGAATAAACTTCCAGTCAATATGATCTATGGAAAGTTCCTCCTGAAGACGAGTACGATATTCTTCCCTGAGAAACTTATAGAGGTCGCGTAAATAAGAGCTTGCGCCCACGAAACAAGTGCCGTTATTCGTGTACAAACACTGTACAGGGCAGCGCCGTGAGAGAAATCGTTTAAGGGCTGCCAGGAATGACACCGTGCTTAAATCTGTCGCAACTTCAATATGCGTAGCGCGCGTCGTTAAGCATATAAAAATACATAGCCAGGCTTTACGGCTTTTAACACCTCGACCTCGCACTGGCGTATACTGCAGTGGTCCTGCGTAATCACAATCAGTGTGTGTAAACGCTTTAGCAACCTGGTTGACGCGCTGGCTAGGGAGATCGGCCATGGGAGGGAAAGTCGGACGCGGACGAAATTTGAAACAGACGTTACATTTACGTATTCTGTGACGAATTATTCATAAAATCCAATACTTATGCCTAAGTAAGGACATAAGCAACTCTGGACCGGCATGGAGGTGCTTCTTGTGATAAAAATCAACAAGAAGGTCGATAACATGATCATGTCGCGGCAGAATGCAAGGATGTTTGTAGTTATAAGGTTCATCCGAATTTGGCAGACGACCCCCAACGCGTATGACACCGTGTTCATCGAGAAACGGCTCGAGTCTAAGGATAGCGGGAGAACAAGGTACATTGTCTTTCAAATTTTGAATGTCGTTACTAAAATAAACAGCCTGTACAGCTCGTAGTTACTTATATTCTGCGAATTTGATATCAGTACTTGATACAAAAGTCTCATTAGGTAGGTGCCTAAGAAACCTATAGACATTAACGATGGCGCGGAGTAACTTAGACCACGATAACATGCGTAGTGCGAGTGCATAGATGGGAGACTCCGCAACCTCAGCAATCACGGGATAAGAAACAGACTTCCGTTCGGGTACATCTTCGTCTTCTGCACCGTGGTCAAAGGGTTGCATGGGCCATTCTGACGGATCATGGGAAATCCAAGAAGGTCCACGATGCCACAATGGAGGATGCAGAAGATTAAGTGGAGTGACACCACGAGACAAGCAATCTGCGGGGTTCTCAATACCCGCGACGTGATTGAAACAAGTAGCAGGAACCAGTTCAATCAATTTGCTAACGCGGTTGGCGACAAAAGTCTGCCAGCGATGAGGAGAAGAATGAATCCAAGCGAGCACTACTCTTTGGAGTCGGAAAATGCGTATATTTTATTAATGGGGTAGTGGGGCAAAACTGTGTCTTGAACCTTGCGGAGCAACTGAGACAGCAGAAGGGCCGCGCACAACTCCAGTCTCGCAACCGAAATGTTTTTAACAGGCGAGACCTTAGACTTGGCACAAACTAACTGCACCGAGTAGTTAGAACCAATGCACACTTGCAGATATACGACTCCGCCGTAAGCACGCTCGCTGGCGTCAGCGAAACCTATTAAATTGATGGTACATCCATCTACCAACCCAAGATGACGCGGAATAGTAATTTGATTGAGCGCAGTAAGCTCAATGCAAAACTGGCCCCAAGCGGCGACAATATGGTCAGGGGGTGTTTCATTCCACTCACACTTTGATAGCCAAAGCTCTTTGATCAAGAGCTTGGCGTACAAAATTGTGGGAGCCACAAAACCCATTATGTCCCATAGTCGAGCCACTGTGGACAGCATAGTGCGTTTGGTGCACTTATCATCTGGTGGTGAGACGTCAAACCGAAAACTATCGCAGGATTTGTCCCAGCGTAAACCGAGAACCTTATGCGGTACAGACTTCTCAAACTCAATGTCTGGAGAAGCTTTATGAGAATCTGGTATGCGTGCGTGAACCTCCTTAGAGTTGCTTGTCCATTTGACAAGATCAAACTGGCCTCGTTTGAAAAGCTGGATAAGCTCTTCACAAAGCGAAATTGCTAGCGGAGTAGATATGACACTACAGGCAATGTCATCCATATACAAAGCGGAAGTTGCAACAGCTACTGCGGCGGGAAAGTGATCGCTTTCATCAGCGATCAACTGGTGAACAGCTCGTAACGCGTGATATGGGCTAGACTTGAGTCCAAAACAAACACGATTGAACTGATACACAGATAAAGGTTCCTTCTTGTCAAAACGATAAAAGATCCGTTGAAATCTACGGTCAGATTCGCGAACGCCGATATTGAGAAACATTTGGCGGCAATCAGCTGACAGAGCGATTTGGAAAAGACGAATCTTTATTATGATGTTAAATAAATCAGCCTGTAGATTGGGGCCTGCATGCAAAATGTCATTAATCGACTGACCCGATGTAGTCTTACAACTAGCATCTAAAACCACGCGAAGTTTAGTAGAGGTTTTATCTTCGCGAACTACGCCGTGATGCGGGATTTAATATGAGGGTAGAGAGTTACCCTCGTTGTTTACAACTACACTCAAAAAACCTTTATCTATGTAGTCACGAATGACGTCATTATAGGCGCTGCGTAACTTAAGTGATGCATCAAGTTTACGTTCCAAACAATGGAAACGTCTGAGCGCAGCAGCGTACGAGTCGCCTAACGAATAAGGGTCACCACAGAATGGCAACGCCACAACGTATCTGCCACTGTCGTCACGAACAGTGGTAGCGCGGAAATGTTCTTCACACTCGAGATCTTTACGGCTCATCGAGGGCGGTGCGGTAACCTCTTCAAGCTCCCAAAATCGCTTGAGAAGAGAATCAATATTATTTTCTTGAAGAACAGAACAACAGCAAGACGTAACGTATAGAGAAGTAGGTAATGTAGGTACGGTACCCATAATCACATACCCAAATACCGTCTCAATAGCGGGCATTAAGTTATGTTGCTCACTACGTAGCACTTTAGTTAGTAGCAAGTGGGGGAATATTGAAGCTCCGATCAAAACATCAATGTCTGCCGGATTCGCAAACTCCGAGTCTGCCAGCGGCAATGACTCGAGGTGTGTGAGTAGCGATACGTCCACATTAGCGTTTGGCAATGTGTCCGTAATACGCTCCACGATAAGCGAAGAAATGTTAAAATTAATGTCCCTATCAAAACGCGAATGTATTTTAATATCTACGGAACCCTTGCAATGTTTTTCCGAACCGCCGATCCCTTTGACTATTGAGTTAGTATTTTTAAAGTTATTCCACAATCCGAGGCGTTTGAACAATTCAAATGTTATTAAATTAGTCTGAGACGCGCTACCGAGTAGACAACGTACCATGTGCGGCGACCCATTAACATCATAAACGATAACTTGCGCTGTCGCTAACAAAACAGTCTTAGACGTCATACACCGCGGTTTAGCGCTGCTCTGATCACTGCAAGCGCACGAAGGCCGTCCGCGCGTGCACGCCGCCCGCGCAAAGGATGTCGTACACAACGATATTTCATTCTGGATCGTGGGAGGAGCAGTTATCGTAGCCTGCACCTGCGACGTAAGTGTGTCAAGGTTAGCGGCTTGGCTTGACAACGGGCTACCTTTATCGAAATGTAACAGTGAATGGTGTCGTTGACTACGTGAGCGGCATCTCGTTCTACTAGAACAATCACTCGTTTTATGCTTTATACTTAAGCAATTTATGCATGCTTTGTTATATTTTACGCGCTTGAAACGAGCAGTTGGATTTAAACCATTGAAGGCGGGACTTGTAGAAATGGTCGTGCACTATATTACTGCACAGACACTTCTGTGAATTAATTTAATTAGATTCCGAGCATGTTACGTAAGATTGTGGATTAGGGACCGAGTTATTATTACTATTTCGCGCTTTATTCAACCGTTGTTTGCTGCTGTTAGTGTTAGACGGGCTAGGTGAACTAGGCTGCGTATTATGAAATATTCGACTCTGATCTTTGATGAACGAAAAAAAACTATCTAGTGTAGGTATTTTATTATTGCGTTCTGTCATCTCGAAAGCACGAATTGTTTCACTGTCAAACTTTTTTAAAGCGAGTTGAAGCAACATAAAGTCGGAAAGATCTTCTAATTTTAAGTTCCTAAGAGAGTTAACCGCGGTAACAAAGTTATCTATAAACAGCTGGAAATTCGCGACAGACGCGTTGCCGGACAGTTTATGATTTAAAGCTTGGTCAAAGTAAGTAGACGCCAGGACGCGAGTGTCTTGATATCTATCAAGTAGTGACTGAAATATGACCTGATAATTCTCAGCACTGGGTGTGACACCTGCAAATACAGACTGGGCCTTCGGTGCCACTTTACCTATTAAATAGTACAACCTGTCAGCATCTGTCAGAGAACCATTATCGTGCACTGTAGACTTAAAACTCGCATAGAATAACGGCCAGTTTCGTATATTGCCATCAAACGACATAATCTCGATTGGCGGTAATCTCGGCGTGCGGGCCGCGGCAATGGGCTGTGCCGAGTACCCTCCAATTGCGATTGTATACGCTTAATAATATAATAAAGATCTTCGAATGAGGTGTACGCCTGATAATTCGGTTTTTCATCAGGATTAGCAGAATGCAATCTTGCGTTATAATCGTCTAACAACTTATGAAAATCTGTTCGAATACTATCTACTGTCATATAATAACTAAGGAATGATTCTCTATTACTATCGGAAATAGCGGCGGTTTTTGAGCGCTCATAAATGTTTTGAATACGCTCAAATAAAATATTGCGTTTTGCTTCTAAGATTGTCATCTCTTGGTCTTCCGACACGCGTGACTACTTTTGTTGTGACATGTTTACGTAAGTATAAGAATATCTAATGTACCTATTATTTTACCTAAGTAGGTTAAGTAGGCAACACTTTAGAGCTGTGGAATTAAAAGTTGCTCGAAATATGAGATTTACAAGACAACTATGATAGTTCCAGAAATAATAATTGAGTAAGTAGGTAGCTACATAAAAGTTTACCTACTGATGCGGGCGGCAACAACCATGTGACGGTTATGTGAATGGACTAGGAGTATAGCTAGGTGCTATAACTGCCTAGGTATAGAGATATAACGTATAAAAACGTAAATGAATGCAACTCGTATGGATCAAAAAAATGGTTCGGCGTTACACCGAAACCGAAGGTTCCTAGGCGATTTGGGAAAAAATGGACTGTATTTAAAGGATGGCGAGTTCTGATCGCCTAGGATTGGAGAGGGAGAGAAAGTATGGTGTAGAAAGGAACCTCTTACCTTGCACGGCAATCTTCTTCTTCTCAGAAGGGCAGTCTCCTGGTGTTTTCGAGATGAAGCTGCTTGAATCACTACACTACACTATTCGTTTCACTTTCACTCGCGAGCGGGTTTGTTAGGTTTTCTTTGGTTGTAAGCGGTAATAATTACATATGGCGGTGCGGTGCGGTGCGGTACGGCGGACACGTTCTCAGCGTCTCGAATCTTCTGTCGCCGTTGATCAGGGCGGCCAATAGCGAGGCGTTTCGGGAAGGGATTTATGAAAAGGATCGCTCGGATTGGTCGAGCAGCGACGAATCATTGACGTTGACGTGATTAGTTCTCGATGGAAAGGTAGATGGCGCTACCAGCAGGTAATGGTTGGTTCCTTGTTCTACATGTTCACACACAGCAGACTTCGTCGAGCGTTTGTGTTTAATGTCAGCTATATGTTCCTTTATTCGAATGCCTATGCTTCTCTTGGTTTGTCCAATGTATGAGAGCCCACACTCACAGTCTATCTTGTAAACCCCGGCCTCTTGTAAGGGTAACTGACTCTTGACAAATGGTAATAATTGGCTTATCTTCGTTGGCGGCTTGTAGAAAGTTTTGATTGAAGCTCGCTTCAAGGTGTAGCCAATCTTGTCGGTCACGCCCTTGATGTATGGGAGGACAGCAGGTTGTCTCTCTACTGTGGCTGGCTTGTTCTTCGCCTGTTGTTGCTGACATCTTCATGGAGGACTTCGAGGCGCGAGCCCTGCAGACTGCCACCATCACACCGAGGTTCTACAAGCGGTATGTAGATGACACTTTTACAAATTTACCAACAGATAGTGTTAATGTATTCCTAGACCATCTTAATTCTATTCATAACCACATAAAATTTACAATGGAATGAGAGGCAAACAATTCTTTAGCTTTCTTAGATGAACTTGTTATCAGGAACAAAAACAACTCTTTGAGCCACACTGTGTATAGGAAAAAGACACATACAAATAGGTACTTTAACGGTGAATCTCACCACCATCCTAAACAATTAGCTACCGTAGGAATGTCTTTGTTTCAGAGAGCCCGGGGGATCTGTGACAAGAAACACCTGGACGCCGAGCTTCAACATGTCAAGCAAGTTCTGCAAGACAACAAGCTCCGACCGCCGCACCAACGTCACAGATTCCCGAAGAAAAAGCCAGCCACAGTAGAGAGACAACCTGCTGTCCTCCCATACATCAAGGGCGTGACCGACAAGATTGGCTACATCTTGAAGCGAGCTTCAGTCAAAACTTTCTACAAGCCGCCAACGAAGATAAGCCAATTATTACCATCTGTCAAGAGTCAGTTACCCTTACAAGAGGCCGGGTTTTACAAGATAGACTGTGAGTGTGGGCTCTCATACATTGGACAAACCAAGAGAAGCATAGGCATTCGACTAAAGGAACATATAGCTGACATTAAACACAAACGCTCGACGAAGTCTGCTGTGTGTGAACATGTAGAACAAGGAACCAACCATTACCTGCGATTTGATAAACCACAGATACTCGCAAAGGAACACCGCTTTATTCCAAGAATGATACGTGAAGCTATTGAAATAAAAAAACATCCTAATTTCAATAGGGAAGATGGTTGGAATGTTCCTACAGCTTGGGACCCTGTTATCAGGCTAATGAAACCCAAGAAGGAAAAGGTCACCAGAAGACATCAAGACAGTGAGCACATTCTGCGTAGATAGTAACACCAATAGTTGAAAAATGTTCGGGTAATTTAAGATAACTTTTAAATGCAAGACAAAGACAAATATCACCTCAGTCTGCCGTGAACATGAATCCTGTAAAGAATTCGAAACGTTGGCTAGTAATAAAAATGTAGTTTCTAGATCAATCGGTTTAAATTTAATAACAAGTGAAACCAATATAACGCGATAAAATCCGTAAACTGTAGTTTAATTTCAAAGTTTATAGAGACAACTAAAGCAGAATGTGACGTCCCTTCTTTCTATCTTCATAATCAACTGTAACTGTACGGTACAAATAATATATTTGCGAGAAAAGCATGCGTCATTTACCAACATTATTTGCCAATTTTAAATACTATTTTTGACCCGTTCCTACGTAGATCAGTTTAAAACATCAATTATTTTATAAGAAAATAACAATTAAATATTTTGACAGTATTCAACTACCGAATTGCACAATGAAACTAGGCCAGCAGTTTTATTTTATTTTATTTTTTATTTTATTAATTGAGGAGTGGCAACAAAAAATATACACAAAACTTTACACGGATAATATCACTTAATTTTTAGACAAGTGTACTCCTTCAGTTAAAGGAAATCACAGCATGCAAATACATTTTTAAACTAAGTTACCTTAGAGTTAAACAATATTTGATAGAATACTAAAGATACACTTATTCAAAACACCGTGGCATTTCAACCGTAAGCAAGTGGAGTATGTATAAATTATACCTATGTATAAACAAATCCAATACAATACATGTTACATATATAAACAAAATGAAACAATTGACATTAGCTAATACACACATATTGTTAACAGAAAATTAAAAATACCTATTTGTCCAAACACTTCTTAAATTTACGTAAGGGATTACAGATCTGATGTCAATCTCCTTTATTTTTGATAAATTGTTATACTGCCTACAGAGCCTTGGTACTGCATACTGCCTACAGAACATTATTTAACACCTAACAGTAAACAGTTTGTCAGTATGCTTCCTAGTATTTCGTTAAATTTCCAATTAGGTTTCGGCGAAGTTGTTCTGCTGAGTTTCAGCGGAAACCGGATAAGGAGTAAAGTTTCGGCTTTTGGTTAGGGGTGTCTCGTGTATTGCAATGTACGCTCATGTATTTTTCATTTAATTGGGTAATTTGGCACGAAGCTGAAATGTTATACTTGCCGCTTATGTGTGAATTAAGTTATTTTATTATAAGCCGACTGCCGTTGGCTATAAGGACGGTGTATGAAAAAATGAGTTTTAAACAACGTATGTAAAATGTTGTGTGAGTGTGTGTGTTTAAATGTATTTATGTATTTATTTTGTGTGTGTTCGCTTTTAACCTTTTGATTTTTCTTGTAAACGTTGTGTTGTGGATGGATTACGAATATTTTGTATATTTTAGTTCTGTGTTTTTGGTAAGTTATCTAGGTGTTTTAAAGACGATTTTGACACTAAGTAGTATCTATTCCCACATGGTATTTATAAAAAACTAGCTTTTGCCCGCGGCTTCGCTCGCGTTAAATTCGGGGTAACGCAAATCTCCTTTATTTTTTGGAGAATAATGGGTATGCGGGGAATTAAGACATTTTCACCTTTTGACGTCCCTCTCATTATAATTGCTTTTATAATATTTCGTCCTAGGTGTTTTACTTATAGCCGTTTGCCATTACATAGTTTTAGTGCGTAAAGATTCTACATTAACAGGACTGGAACATCAGCTTTCAGTCTCAAGTTAATAATAATAAGATTTATTTGAAACAATTTAGATTTTACATATTAACATGTTACATGAGAAAACGTTGATAGCTACAAAAGTTATATAACTGTAGCGCAGCTACCAGCGCCCAAATTTATAAACAATTGTACATGTTATGTTCCAGACACATTAAAGTAAAATTCAAACAAAAATAACAATAAATAAACCTAGTACACTTACATTACCATTGAATGTGTGTTTGTGTGTGTGTGTGTGTGTGTGTGTGTGTGTGTGTGTTTGTGTTTGTGTGTGTGTGTGTGTGTGTGTGTGTGAGTCTGTGTCTTTGATTGTGTGTTTGTGCGTGTGTGTGTGGTTGTGCTATGTTACCATAAGTTGTTCAATATCGTCGTAACTCATAGTCTGTAGCCATTCTGTCAATTTTTTACGCAAAACATGTTACATAAAAGTATAACCGAAAATAGAGGGGGCCTGGTGACCTGTAACACTGGTATTCTTATACCTATCTCAGGCACCAGTCTCTCACAAATGCAGCACCGTCTTTGTTAGTATGTAATATTAGTCTTTAAGTTAACCATTTGTGAAGAGAAAATAAATAGAAATGTATTATATTATTTATTATTGTTAAGGGGTAGATGTTAAGCTTTCTATTGATTAAATTGTAGAGCTTAGAGCTAATGTGCTTGTAATGCCTACTTACCACTGCTGTCTTACAAAGTTCAATTTTACACACTCTATCGAAACGACGCTTTTTCGCTGAATACTGTGAGTCAAAATACACAGAGTTGTGTTTTTTAGAAGCGCTTGAAGTATAAATAACTGTCTGACTGTCAGGACCTTACAAAGTGAAAAAAGATCAGTTGTTGGATACCTAATTGGTTTATTCGCTAAAACTTTTAATACCGCTCTTTGAGCTCTCTCGACACGTAATAAAGTGGTTTTATGAGTACTGCCCCACAATGTAATGCAGTAGCTGAGGACCGACTGTGCAAGTGCCAGATAAACCATTTTTAAGCACTGGAAGTCAGCAGATGTTCTGAGCTTTTTGAAAACGTATATAAGACGTCTAACACGGGTTACGTTGGAATCAATCTGCTTCTTCCACGTCAGAAGGTTATCCACTATTATTCCCAGATATTTTATACTCTCAGTTCGTTCTATTTCTACGCAATTACAAGGAGAGAAGGTTGAATTATAAGAGTTGCAAACATGTGCTGTAATCTAAAATGTTGCCGGAGGTTGGCTTTGAATACCAGGGGTGAATGTAATGAATTTGGTTTTGGGGATGTTGAGTGTAAGCAGATTAGAGGATAGCCACTTCATTACTATCTTCAAAGCGGTTTCAATCCTCTCAAGTCGGTTGTCAGATAAAATACTAAATTTGTTGAGATATTTTAGTTATCTAATATTAATGATTTTCTCGAAAACTTTTGACAACGCTGAGAGAATGGATACAGGTCTGAAGTTAGAAATAATATCCTTGGCTCCCCCTTTATGTATAGGGTGCACTATTGCAGTTTTACAGCAGTCAGGAAACACACCCGAGGACAGGCATAAATTAAAAATGTGAACTAGAACTGGGGCAATTATGGTTCTTTTGGCTTTAAGAGCCGTGTTTGGGATACCATCATGCCCGATAGCACACTTGTCCTTTAAGCTCAATATAATATTTTCGACCTCAGTACAGTCCACATCATAAAGAAACATAGAGTCACGGGGGTAAGGTCCAACAGTATTACTCGTTTCAAGTGCAAACTGACGAATAGATTGTCCGGATTGCGTAATTGTACATGCAAGATTTTGCCCAACATTAGCAAAATGTGTTTTGATCTTATTGACAGCACTAAGAGGGTCATCACAGCATTTTAATAGTTCTAAAGAGTTTGTACTGCCCTTATCTAGATTAGCTATTTGCTTAATGAGTTTCCACGTTGTTTTTGGATCATTTTGGGCTTTCTGAAACTCTGAGACTTTATAATCACGTTTTAGCTTCTTTAAAACATTATTACAATGGTTACGATAGCGTAAGAATATTTTATGTGAAGGCACTCCTGATAATTCCAAAGAGTTCAGAAACTCTATAGGGTACGAAATAACTTGGTCAGTATCCATGACATTATCTACCGAAAAGTACTTACTCAACAACATTACCTTACATACGTTACATACAGTCAAATATCAAAGCTATGGTCCAATACGACTCTGAACACACCTTCACGTTTAAAAAAATTGTAGAAGTGAAATCGGTACCTACATACATACATACACACTTTCGCATTTATATCTACCTAATATTAGTAGGGATTAGCCAAAGCAGTTTCAATAATAATTGAAACTGCTTTGGCTAATCCCTGTATATATAAAATCCTTGCGTTACTGACTGACTGACAGACAAGCTACAGCCAAAACTATTGGGCGTAGGAAGCTGAAAGTTGGCATGTATGTTCCTTGGGGACCGTAGGGGTGCACTAAGGAGGGATTTCCCGAAATTCCCACGGGATCGTGCAGAAACAGTAAAATTAAAAAAATATGCGAGCGTAGCTGCGGGCGTCCTCTAGTTAGTTTATATAAGCGAACGATGTAATCACAGTGCACAATTAACAATGTGTAACAATGTATAAATAGTCTAAGGTATGATGAGACAGTACTGACAGATAGCACATGCGCAGCACTCAATTAGTACACAGCGCATGCGTTTTTACTGTCAATTGGTAGTAGGTTTGTCCCTACAAACTTTGACCCGCTCTAAAATCCCTCCCAGATTATTTTTTGCAACTTATTGTATCCTTTGTGTTTTTCCTGGTTCTGAGCTACCACCCCACCAATTTTCAGCCCAATCGGTTCTGCCGTTCTTGAGTTATAAATAGTGTAACTAAGACGACTTTCTTTGATATATAGATGATTCATGGAACAAAAGATAGTTTGTTTAAGTTTCTGTGAATATATTTAAATTTTTGTTTCTTTATTATTCTTTTTTCGCCTTGTTTTTGTTTTATTATTCTGTGATAAGCTTCTTTGTATACTTTTTTAAATATCCTTTTAATATGTATAGTGTTAACGTAATTGGTTCATGAAACCGTGTTAACATAAATAAATAACTAAAAGAATCCGCAGTGTCGTTCCATCTGGAACTCGAACACGCAAAGATCGGCGCTTTTAAGTGACAAGGCGAGGACTCACACTACTACACCCACAGTACACCATCAGATTAATAAAAGCCCCTGCAATATAAATATGATTTTCAAAAACCTTTACAAAAAATTACCTCTTTTTAAAACCAACTGTAGACAAAAGACCAACATTTTCTACATAATATAAACATAACTTCACGCCTTTTATCCCTGAAGGGGTAGGCAGAAGTGTATACACATCCACATTTCGCCAGTCAACATTTTCTCTTACATATAAAACAGCTATTTACTTTTGAATATCACTTAACTTCATTTTCACGTGCGAAACTGCTTGTGTCGTTATACGCCATATCAACGCAAGCTACCTACTTGCCATACGAAACTTGCTAAAGTTTCGTATGACAAGTTTATCAAGAGCTCAGGGTATTACACTAAGGCTAAGTGCCACGCTTGATTCTAGTATACCGTGTCATGGTGTGAAGTTGTGTGTGTGTGTGTGTGTGTTTTGTAGGTCTTTTCGGCGTGTTTCTTAATTAAGACTAGGGTAGTAATACTTTTCTGGCTTGTGATATTCTGTTGCTTTTCAAAATGGGGGGACTTACTTACTTGGCTGAGCACATCTCTCTCACATGGCGTTGATACTTTAAGTACTAAGGATTAAGTGTGTATGAATAAGAATAGATTAGGATTACCAACCCGGGAAAAGTCAGGTTCAGCGTTACTGAATGTTTCATAATTATTTGTTGATTACTTTTGGCATGGGATATTCACACTATTGAATGAATCATGTTTCCGTACTCTTGAATACCCTCACTAGTAAATAAACTACAGTTCCACAGAACTTACAAGCTTTTGTCATATTACTTTAATAATACAAGGTTCTGATCTATGGCATCTTCACTGGATTATTATATTAACCAAGGGATTTAAAGCTGCGGTTACCTACCACCAGACGTATTGCTTACAACACGCAAACTGACTGCATGGATGGCATAGTGGTTTAAGCGGTCGCCGCGACACTTGGTACTGCGCGCGTCGTGGGGTCGATACCTACACGAGACAACACTCTGTGGGATCCACTAATTGTTGTTTCGAGACTGGGTGTTCTTTGCATCCGTTGATTGAACGTTTGAAAAGTCTCCCGCGACACAAGATTTATTCCTTGTCATTTGTAAAGCAAAGGAAAAAAATACACCTTGATATAAAAACCTAGCAGTAACAAACATATTCCCAACTACTTACATTCTCTCTAACAGTCTTGAGTCTCGTGCCTCCTTTCCACCAGGAGATAGTTGGCTTAGGTCTGGCACCCACCGCTTGGCAGACCAGCTCGGTGCTTTGGCCAGCCACTAAGGGGCGCTTGCCGCCTTGAAGACGCACCCATAGTGGACGAACTGCGGGCAAAGAAAAATGATTTACTAAAAGAGAAATAAAGATGTACATATTATTATTATTAAAATCAAGACCTATTAGACATACACATTTAAAAACAAGACTTAAAAAAGTATTCAAGCTGTCTTCCATTCCCTTCTTTTTACCCGACTACGGCGAAGCCAAAAGGAAGGGTAATGTTTTTGGCAGTTGTATGTATGTAAGTATGTATGTTTGTATGTTCCACCGTAGCACCTAAACTACTGAACCGATTTTAATGAATGGGGTGTCAATAGATTTGTAATAATGGCCCGGGTGGCTACGACATAGGCTATATACATTTTATCCAAATTTTCTATTACGGAACTAATAGCTCAGATTCCAACCTCAAAAAAATGAAACTAAGATAATAATTACGTGTTTGGTATCAAAAGAAAGGTATTGGTAAGCACATTATAATTATGTACATATATTATACTGTTTCAGTCAAAATATAAGTGTAAAACGCGGTTGTACAATGCGCAAGGTTCAGACGCTTTGCGTTACATATATTTCTTTCTTTCTTCCTGTAAATATGGCAACGTAAAAATTGCACTGTTAGTTTACATGCCCAAATTGGATACGGAAAGGGATTAAATAAATAAAAATAGGTTTCAAAACTATAACCCGACTACGTCAAAAAGGGGATCTAAAAAGAACGAAACAATAAAATAGCTCATTCAGATATTAGTACAGAAAAGTACTGTATAAGTACTGAAATGCTTAAGCTAAAGCCGTGGTCGCACCTATTATATGCAATTTATGGTCCACCTTATCGAAAGATTTCTGAAAGTCTGGGTAGATACAATCCACTTGTACTTTTTGATCTATGTTGTTAAATAAATAATCCGTAAATAACATCAAGTTGCTAGTGGTAGTTTTACCGTTTACGAATCCTTCTTGTTTAACCTTTAAGTACCGACGTGCACTTTTTGTAACGTTAGTACCGACGTGAGGTCTGACAGACTGCGGTAAAGATTCCGTATCTTTTTTAACAAAAGTGAATGTTTGATTAAATTTCTGTGCATTATGGTTAAAAATAAAGGGTTGTAAGAAAAAATAAGTATAGAAAGAAACTCAAATTATTTTTATTTTGTAATATAAGGCGATAACAATATTTGGCCCGAATTTTGGAGGAAAATCCGGCTATTCGATATAAAAAATCAAAACAAAAAGAATACCGCTCACAGAAAAACAAAAATATTTTTTTTGTATCAAGACTATTATAACTTTTAGAAAAAATATATATCAAGTATGTAAACCTTCAGAAAAAGAAAATGTCCACTGCCCAACTACACTTTAAATTTTTAGCTTAGTCAATTCACACTTGGTTATCGTACTGTAAAAAAACATGTTTTTTTGCACGAATAACATAGCATGTCTATTTTCTTTTGTTTTTGGGTAGATAAGTCAACTTTTTCAGCTTGATTTTTAGGTGTATCTGGCTTAGCAGAACCAAATACTCGCCAAAGTCACAATCCCTCGCGAAAAACTTGGATTCGATTTATTTGCATATCTGGGATTTCTTTGAGTACCATAAATCTGTCCCAGGACTACCTGAAGTCCCTCACGTGAAATTTAAATATTTTTGTAAAAGTAACAATAAACTGTAAGAAAAACAAAACATAAAAAACTTACGTAAGTACCGACGTGCGGTCTGAGAGACCGCTTTGGCATT
This sequence comes from Euclidia mi, assembly GCA_944739405.2. Classification (NCBI taxonomy): domain Eukaryota; kingdom Metazoa; phylum Arthropoda; class Insecta; order Lepidoptera; family Erebidae; genus Euclidia; species Euclidia mi. The sequence continues at coordinate 24,417,632 of OX123205.2, forward strand.
TCAAACAGTAATTACTCACCAAATGCGAACGTGACGATGCCACTTTCTGCATCTACATCATCATGGATACTGTTCTTACAGCTACTTAAAAGCGGCGATTGATATTCCTCAGCGAAAGGGGTAAACTAACAAGTGAAGTACCTGCCGGGGCCTAATAGACCGCACGTCGGTACTTAAAGGTTAAGTTTAATAACGTTCTTTTCTAAATTATTTTAACTTAGCCTTTTTCTCCTGATTCATTAGCATTAAATGTATAAGTATTCTTTAAGTAATTAATTTTTAAAGACGTTCTTAAGCGTTTCATTGTGACCTAAATGAAAATCATTTATACTTTGACCCACGGAGAAGAACCAGCATTTGATGGCAACATCATTTCCACGAACGCCTACCGAATTTCCTTCATATTCCCGTCATCGCAAGTAGTCCTATTTATGTTACAAATGATGCGCGTGATTGCTAGCTCACGGGACGTCAAGGAACACCGTAGTGGTGGAGTGGACGGCTCGCAATAGGCTTTCCACCAAGGAGAGGGGCCAACAAGAAATAAGTTGGTACCTAGTGTAGTGTTCATAGCGAGACTTGGCTTGCCGTTTGTAGTAGATCGGCAAAGTTAAGCAACGCTTGCACAGGTCAGGTCGCCACTTGGATGGGTGACCGCGTCGGAAATTTAAATCAAAATGCTACCGTGCTTCAGAGGGTACGTAAAGTTGTCGGTCTCGGTTTTTATCTCAGGACAAGGATCGTTAGGTCATGTCGGAGGCCATTGGGCGGTCTGAAGAACTCCGACACCAGATTTTAATCTTTCATGATTAGTAGGTATACATTATACAAGGCTATTTAGCGGGTCTTACTCGCGATATATAAGAGGTCGCAGTCCCGCCGCGACCACCACCGGGGCAAGTCGGTCAAAATGTTGGCAAATAACAAGTTATTTATGCCCTAAATATATTATTTATCACTAAATAACCTTGTATAATCCGACACCAGAGTTGGCCACACACTCACACGAAAAGAAGAAAGCAAGGAACACAGCAAAAGGAAACACAGCGTGATTCGAACGGATTACCTTTACAAAAGATGTACTTTTTTTAACTATACGAGAGAGTAGTGGAACTAGGTACCTACGTAATAGATGTATGGTACCTACCCAATTTGTGTGTTATACCTGAACCTGAACCCGAAACGTATGGATTGTAGAACATATCAATTTCGCTTTCACTGTTGTTTTTTATAAAAGGATAAGTGTGTTTTGCCTAGAGCCATCCAATTTATTGTTCAATTCCAAGAATTGTTTTAATACAATTTCCCGTGAAAATAAAAATGGCCCAAAGGCCTAACGCTATCCTAAACATGAAAATCCATTACTTCGGAACCAACAGCCGAATACTGATAAATATATAAAAGCAAAAACATTACCCTTCCTTTTGGTTCGCTGTAGTCGGGTAAAAATTGCGGCGCCATTTGCATTCTATCAATATTAAAAGGGCTGCTTTTCAATGGATGATAATTTCCATTAGCACTGCATGCGGGCGACCCCACACGAGATCAGCGGGGTGGCAAAGTATGCTAACCGCGATAGTGTGACCCACCACTATGGGACGTCGACGGACTACGCGGTGGGTAGGCCCCGAATGATTGTAGGGAAAGAGTATTGTTTTTTAATATGCTCACGCCTTTACCCGAAAGGGTAGGCAGAGCTGTAATATTAGACCCACATTTCGCCATGTTATGAATTTGTAGGTCCCACGTAAAAAACGTAGGGGACACTTAACCAGACTCCGTGCTGCTACTGTGAATTCAGTAACATTTATACCCGGCTTGGGGTTCGAATTCGGGACCTCTCGATCAGCAGACGCAAACGCTATCCACTGCACCACGGAGGCAGCAGATTATTATCCGATTTTATGTTCAAGAATCAGACTCATACAACACATCAAAAATTGCTAGTAAAATCTGAACCGAAGCTAATGAATATACATACTTCTAATGCTATTTTACTAAAAGAACAATGACACCACCACAAAACTTTATTCAATAATTAACCGTAAAAGGCAGAAGAACTCAACAAAATTGAATTTTAATGAAGTTTTTTCGATTCGTGGGCCATCAGAATGGAATCAACATATGCCTATTAAATACAATCAATTTATAATTAAATTAATGATTAAATAGGGTGAATGGTATAGCAGGTGGTTGACCATATGGGTGGGTTTTGAGTCAATTGATAATGGAAGTTCTTTAAATCATTCAAAAAAGCCATGGGGAGTAAGGGTGTATGAAGAATTTGGGGTCTTTTTTGTAAGGTTGGTTTTGGGTGTTGGCGTTGAAGATTTTTCGAACTTAAATAAATCTGTGTTTATGATAAGACTTTAATGGCAAAAGAAATGTTTTATTACGATTTTGAACTAGAAATAATGTGACACGTCATAATTGGCATAATTATATGTAACGTTCATTTATCCTTTATTTATTTTGTATGTACTCGTACATAGTAAAATGCATCTACCTACCAAGTATGAAGTATTGTCCATGTGATGACGGATAAGAATACGGAATGTCACCACCTCATATCATTCCATGAATGTCGTAAGAGCCCACAGAGGGAGCATATTATGCAGAGAAGAGCACTGTAAGAGAAGGAAAACTTGATACAAACCGTATACCAACCCGTTTGGCCAGCGTGGTATAGTAGGCTAATTCCTTCTTTCAAAGGTGAGCCCTAGTCCAGCAGTGGACTGTTGATGATGATGATTTTCCGTTTTTTTGCCATTTGGCTACAGAGTCCTAAAATGGCGCGCCATGAAAATCGGCAGGGGTTGTCAACCCACTGACCAGTACATTGAATAATAAATTATCTCTTTTATTTCCAAGGCCGTACATCACATCATCCTCCTAGCGTTTATCCCAGTTTCAACCTGGGGTCCGCTTACTATTCTAACCGAATTTGGCTGAATATTAGCTTTTCCACAGAGCGACTGCCTGTCTGACCTCCGCTACCCCAAGGGATATCGATATTCCCTGGTTTGGACTAGTGCCAGTTTATTTAGAAGGTACTGACGCCCTTTAACAACTGTCAAAGATCTTCATGACAACCGGGACCGACGGCTTAGCGTGCTCTCCGAAGTACGGGGCAAGCGGTAATTTACAATTCAATACGCACATAACTCCGCAAAGTAATTGGTGTATTCGAACACGATACCCTCTGCATGGCAGTCCGTTGGTATCTCCACTAGGCTATCGCTGCCCTTGAATGGTACTGCTTGCCAAGGCCGTACATCACAATGAAGCTTAATTCTGCTGAACAATATTAAGTGAAGTTCACATTTCAATCACCTAAATTAATTCTCGGAAGTTAAAACAGTAAGCGCGAAACTTGCTTGAGTAATTAAATTTAAACACTCTTCATTTCACTATTAATCTTTTTGAGTAGAGATTGGATACCAAACTGTCTTTGGTAGAAGCCATAGCTTCTATATATAAAATTCTTGCGTTACTGACTGCCTGACAGACAAGGCATAGCTGAAACTGGGAGCAGGGAGCTGAAATTTGGCATGTTTGTTCCTTGGGGACTGAACGGTACGGTTCGAGCTGCTAGATGTTTTGGGATGCTAAATGATAAGTCTAAGCTGAGATTTAGATATAGATTTATTCCGACACTTTACGTTAATTAATGCTAATGATGATTATGAGTGTTACAAGTAGGTCGGTTGATCGCACACTGGCTCGTGTAGAACGCGCGGTCCGCTGGTGCGGCCGCGTGACCTACTTGAGCCAAAACTGCTGATGATGATGTGTTCGATGAGTATCGAACATGCTCCCGAGGGGAGGATACGGATGATAAAAGATGAGTGGAGATGATGTTACAATTAAGGGGTTAGTAATACATAGGTGAACCAGTGGTTTGCTTATGATAAATGAATGTTAATACAATGCTGAATGTTCTTATCCTTAATGATAGCTAATTCCTATCTAGATCTACCATAAAAACCGATTGTCTTTTACTGATGGGTGATGTTGATTTGTCTTTTTTAAACCGTAAGCTGGACCACCGTTTGGTCCCACAAGCACTGAACCCTTGCTCGGGCACGGGTGATTCACGCGCACTAACACTCACACAACTATATCCATGTTCGGTCACGGACAGCTTACGCGCACTTGCACTAACACTCACACTGCTAATAGGCGCCGCCCGCGCGGCACGGCAGCCGATGCTGCAGGCAGCGGCTCGCATGGCGCCTGCGGGCCACGCTCGGGCGCGGGTGAGGCTTGCTTGCCTCGCCACCACAGGAACCACAGGAATGCTGCGACGGTTGTTGCTAGTAACACGTATGATATGACATAGTGATGTATATCATGCGTAGTTATTGTCGCTTCATCCAAAGCTGCTTTTTTCATAGCGGCTATCTGATCGCCGAGACGTGTTAGTGAGTTGTTGATCTGTGCGTCCTCTGTTGTTTTCTCGAGAAGTGGCAGCGTAATATTGACCAAATGATGATGCTGTATTGGAGCTATATTCGCGATTAAGAGGTCAGGTTTTAAATTTAGCTTGTTTTCCTGTTGATATGAGTACAGAGTTATGTCACGACCTTTAGCTATGCATTCTTTGTCGAGTTGAATGAGCCCGGCCTTGCTGACTCGGCGCGCTCGGGTTTCAGTGTCACATATAATCGTAAATGAATAAGTATTACATGCAAAATACAGATAGGACGATAGGTCGTGTAATTGTAACCACATATTCTTGCAGGTTTCCTTCCTGGGCTGGCAGACACCTATTTGTTCGGTTTGACAGAACTTTTCTTCTGGGTCCAAACGCTTGATTGGACCTCGTAACTGACAGATGTAACTTTCATCCTGATAGGTGCAAGTTTGAAGGTCGTCGTCCTTGACTTCAATATAGGAGTCCCTCATCAGATTAGTTGCTATGTAATCTGTGCTAGGGGTAATGCTAACCATGTCATTTCCAACTTGAAGAGGTACCGGTATTAAGCGGTACAGTTGAAAACTGTCTCTGCTAATGAGTGGCACGGAGATCTCAAACATCAAGTACTCTTTACTCACTCTCGCCTTGATCTTAAGTAGCTTGTATATTTCATATAAATCGGACTGGATGTTACTGATGGGTAAAGTAAGTTCCTTTGATATTTGACCGGAAATGATTTGGAGTTCGTTGCTGACTTGCTCTGGAGTAAGTAGATGCATGTTAATTTTACCATGATAAATATCCGTCAAGGTGTCGATTAAAGTATCTTGTACACGCCTTAAGTTTTGTATCATGTTTGTCGTAGCCATGGCCGCTAGGGTGAATTCTTGTAAAATTGATGTGCTATGGCTTTGCATCTGTACTTGCTTAGCTGCTTGATCTAAAAGGTTTAGGTGTCTATCTATGAGCTTATACTGAATATCAATAGTCTTCTCAGTTCGTTTCAGAATATTATACTCAGCTTCTACCACGGACGTTTGATTTTTCCAAAGTTGTAATAAGTGGTTTTCGTTGCCATTTATCTTTTCAATATCACGTTGGTATTTATCAGCGAAGCTTTGGTCGAGTACTCCAAATAAACTATTGGCTATAGAGCCGACTGCGTTGACAAGGCCGCGTCGAGTTCTTGACCGAGTGCCGAAATGCTGATTTAGCAGGAGTTTATTATGATATTGGAGTTCCGTATAATCATGCTGCACTTGCAATAAAATCATGTTACAATGGCTGTGCTCTTTGATTTGTTTACATGTTTGCTCTAGATATTTGATGAAAGTATCCACTGCTTTATCACCTTGCCAATAAGGTTGCATGTTGTAATAAGACACAATTTTCCATTGATCCCGTATTCAATTCAAGTTACCCATTGGATCGTAGTATAAGGATTGATTACCACTAAATTGGGTAATGCGGCTTGATGCTTCGTTGCTGCTCAAAATGCTCATAAAAAATATTAATGATAAAACTACGTTAACGAAATTACGAGGCTTTATCGTACTTGCTGGCGTTATATCCTTTGTGATCTTGGGTTTGGCCTTTTCTTCCTCTTGCTCGATAGGTAAGACGGATAATTTGATAATAGGTCGCTTTATTAAACCGTTCTTTGTTTTTAATGTCACCACTCTTACATATCCGTCATTCCCTTGGTGCACCTCGACGACTCTCCCCACTGGCCATTTACCGATCACCGATCTTAATGTTGCTCTTTGATTTTAGCCACTTATTGCGAACTGATAATTGGCTAAGATATTCAGACTTCCATCTTCTCCAAAGGTCTTGAAAAATCTTGTTCGTTAAGTGCCACCTTGTCCTAGCGTAATTGGCTGTTTCAATAACGGTTAGACCTGCTCTACCAGTTAGGAAGTGCGCGGGTGTTAAAAAATCTAACTCGTCTATATCTTCAGATATCGGACACAGAGGTCTAGAATTGAGACCCGCTCCTATTTGCGCTAAAATGGTGCTATATTCTTCAAATGTCAATGCTTGATCCGCTACAACACTTTTGAGATGTTGTTTAAGACTTCGTAGCGACCGTTCCCATATTCCTCCTGCACTAGGCCAGGAGGGACAGTTCCAGTGCCATTCTATGTCCATTTCCACTATCTGCTTATAAAATGAATCACCGAAAACTTGCTTTAGCTGCTCGTACTCTTCTTGCATAATTTTGTTGGCTCCCACGAAGTTAGTGCCATTGTTAGAGTACATATGTTTCGGAGCTCCTCGTCGTGCTGACATTCTTCTCAACGCTGCCATAAAAGAAGCGCTGCTCAAGTCCGAAATCAATTCTATGTGTACTGCTTTCGTGACCATGCATATGAACAAAGCCACGTATCCTTTTGTTGTTTTTATTCCACGCCCTTTATTTGCCTTCACGGATATGAAACCCGTGTAGTCTACCCCCGTGTGATAAAACGCTGGAGCTGGGTTAGTGCGGAAATCAGGTAGATCTCCCATAATCTGCTGTAATTTCTTGGGCTCTCGTTTCCTGCAAGTAACACATCTATGAAGTTGCGTTTTGACGGCTCGATTACCTTTGATTATCCAATACTTTTGTCTAAGAAAGGACATAGTCAGCCGAGCTCCTCCGTGAAATGTTAGCTCATGGGCTTGCGAGATGAGAAGCTCAGTCAGTCGACTGCTGTACGGGATGATGATTGGATACTTCATTTCGGAGCTTATGTTTGCGTTCCTGAGTCTTCCCTTTGCTCTAAGAATCCCATCTTGATCTAAGTATGGATTAAGGTTGAGTAACTTGCTATCGGATTTTACTTCCTGGTTCTGCAATAGGCATTCAATATATGTTTTAAACTCAACGCGCTGTACGTGTTTTATTATTGTAAGTTTTGCTGATCTAAGCTCGTGTTAGGTGATATGCCTTGTTTTCTGTTTACTAACAACAGGTGTCAATGCCCGCCGTATCCACGCTACAATGTATGTTATTTTTGTAAACGAGCTGTAACGATGTAATAGATCGTTAACTATGCTGCTATCTACGATAAGATTCTGAGCTATGTTTACATGCTTTTTGTCTCTTCGTCAGTAGAGTATTTCGTTTGTTCTTTAGGTTTGAATTGTGATGATGATAAAAAGGTAGGTCCTTGCCACCACAATGCATGCTCCAGCAATTGTGAAGTCGTCAGGCCCCTACTAGCTGCATCCGCAGGATTCTCTTTGGTATTTACATAATACCAAGTGTTTGGTGGCATGATGCTAGTAATTTTCTTCACCCGGTTCGCTACGAAAGGCTTCCAGCGCTCCGGTGAACCCTGAATCCAGCTAAGAGTTACCTTAGAATCTGTCCAACCGTATGTCACGACGGCCACGCTGTTGATGCTTTTGACGATTTTTGTCATAAGATTTGCAAGTAATTCCGCCGCACATAATTCTAATCTAGGTAGCGATACGGCCTTGCTAGAGGGCACTAACCGCGTTTTCGCTGCTACTAGCACTACTGACGTAGAGTCCTTTGATACGATTCGTGCGTATACTACACAACCGAACGCTTTAATTGATGCGTCACAGAACCCATGTAATTCTATGACGTGGTTTTCTTTGCTTTGTAACCACCGAGGAACCTTGACCTGATTTAATAGATTTAAATCTTTCTTCAAGCTAATCCATTCTTCCTTGATCTTAATAGAAACTTCGTCGCTCCACTGAACCTCAGAATTTTGCCATACTTGTTGGAATAAAATCTTCATCTTTGTGGGTGCTAACCATCCCAAAGGGTCGAAAATCTTGGAGATTTCGGATAAAAGCATTCTTTTGGTCAGTTTAGCTGTTTGTGTGCTGTTTGAATCGAATTTAAAGATGAATTCGTCCTCGATGGAGTTCCATTGTAGGCCTAAAGTTTTTGATGAGCTTTCCGCTTTAAATGTAAACACTGCTGGCTGTTTGTTGACAGTTTGCTCAACTGTTTCTAACAATCTTGTATCGTTTGAGGACCACTTTCTTAGTGAAAATCCGCCGGTTTTTAGGCATGCGTTTAACTCCGTAATCCTGCGCTTTTCTTCTTCAATGCTATAAGCCCCTGAAACCCAATCATCCATGTAGAGCTCTTCTTGGATGCATTTAGTTGCTCTGGGATATTTCTGCTGCTCATCTGAAGCTAATCTTCGCAGGGTCATCATTGTCAGGAATGGTGCTGCTTTAGTTCCATACGTTATGGTTGCTAATTTATAAGTTCTTATAGGCTGATTCGTACTTTGTCGCCATACGATCTGTTGTAGGCACTGATCCTGTTCATGAACTAAAATCATTCTGAAACATTTTTCGATGTCGGCTGTGAATGCGAAACGATATTGTCTCCACTTCAAAATAAGCTCCAACAGGTCTAACTGTAGATTTGGACCCCTGTACATTAGGTCGTTGAGGCTGTGGCCGGAAGTAGTTTTAGCCGACGCGTTGAACACTACGCGTAATTTTGTTGTGCTAGATTCCGTTCTTTGCACCGCATGATGAGGAAGGAAGCATGTTATTTCCGCCTGCTGTTTGCTGCTAGCAGTCGATAACTTCATGTGTTGCAGCTGCTCATATTCGCGTATAAATTGTTTATATTGCTTCTCTAGATCTTCGTTCTTGCTAAACTTACGTTCTAGATTTTTGAATTGGGCTATTGCTATCTCTTTCGAGGTTCCTAGCTTCTCTTATAACTCCGGCTGCATAGGTAACCTAACTACATAACGACCGTTTTTAAGACGTTTCGTCGTAGTTTCATAGAAATCTAGGCATTGCTGATCTTCTACAGACATAGAATTCTGTTCTTGAATGTCTTCAATTTTCCAGAATCGTTGGATATCCTCAACGTTATTTAAGATGACGTTGCATTGGAATGAAGTGTTTGTATTGCCACCGCATAGCAACCATCCTAAATGAGTTTGCTGTGCTAGCGGTTCCGAGGACGTTTGTCCGCGAATTAATCCCTCTAACAGGATGTTGCTGTAGACTTCCGCTCCTAGAAGAAGATCCACCGGACGACTGATGTTATAATCTGGGTCCGCTAAACACAGATGTGCTGTATGTTGCCATGATGGCTTTGCGAACGTTTTATTTGGCAGATTTTTTATTAAGCTGTTCATTACTAAAACATCAGTAGAAAACTTGAAATCGGTATAAGTTGATTGACAAGCGATCGTTAGTTTTCCTTTGCAATTATTTTCACGTTCGCCTTCTCCAGAAATAACTCCTTTACAAGGCCTTCGCTTCAATCCTAGCTGCTGTGCTGCTTTCTCGCTGATCACGGAAACTTGTGAACCCTGGTCGACTAGTGCTCGCATTAAGTGCTGGGTCTTGTCGGCTGCTGTTACCTTCACGATTGCCGTGGCAAATAAAATCTCCGATGCCTCTTGCTGAGAAGCGTGGATGCTTTTGATGTTCTCGCATTTTTCTTTCGCAATCTCGGTCAAGCTCTTAGACTTTGATTTTGTTGCGAAATAGACATGCAAAATCGTATGATGCTCATCATTGCATTTATGACATCTTTTTATCGAGTAGCATTCTGCACCATTGTGATCGTAAACACAATTTATGCAATAATTTAATTGTCTGATTATCTTAATTTTCTGCTCATTTGGTGTTTCTAGAAATTTTTTGCAGTTTATTAAATTCTGTTTTGCCGAACAATGAGGGCATTTATTTCCTGACTCAGCCACATGCATTGATTTCGCAATTTCCAGTTTCTTGTTATTTTTAGATTCATTGCTCAATTTATAATTATTTTTGCGATAAAAATTTGATGAAAGATTGGATGATTGAGATGAAACTGTCTTGGGCGTCCCATCTTGACGTCGCCGAGACGACTCTAGGGCCGTGAACTTGTTCTCTAAGAAGTCCAAAAAGTCTTGGAGTACTGGAAGCTCACGCGAATTCTTCAACGACTCTATGTACTCAGAATAAGACTCACTATCCAATTTTTGTGCTAGTATATAGACAAGAAGAGGATCCCACGTCGTAATATCTACGCCTAGGTTCTTTATGGCGTGAAGACTCTCTAAGGTGACGTCATGAAGTCGTTTGATGGCCGTGTATGACTGCTGCTGTATGTTGGCAAGATTGTAAAAGGAATTTACGTGGGACATAAATATCTGCTTTTTGTTATTAAATCTGTGACTCAAAATCTCCAAACAGGTGTTGTAGTTATCCGCGCTAATCGGGAGATGCTGGATCAAACGCTCGGCTTCTCCTTTAACCTTACTTTTCAGGAACTGCATCTTTTGTGCCTTTGACAGAGAAGGATTGTTGTGGATTGCTTCATCGAAAAGATCTTTGAAGGATACCCACTGTTGATAGCTGCCTGAGAACATAGGGATTTCCATCTTTGGTGTGGATTTGTCACGATACGACGTTTCCCACATCTTGGAACTGACAGCCTTTCTCAAGCCGTTGTACGTACGCTCATGTTTTGTGTAGCTTAATTCGTACGCCTCGTCGTCTTCCAACTCCATCATAAGCTCCCAATGGCTGTTGTCTATGGCTGTCCACCGAGTTTGTAACAATTGCAAGGCGTCTTCGAACTCCCATTTTTCGCACAAGGCTTCGACACATATGTTTTCTACGGTTCGTGCAAATGCCTTGAAGTTGATAGTCTGCTTGCGGAGCATGTCATCTAACTTACTAAAATTACCTCTAGACTCCTCAGCACGAGCGCGCGCGGGACTGGAGGATGCTGAGGGTGCCGAGTTATCCTGCTGCTGTAAGGATCTGCCCCCCGAAGGACTTGCTGCTGCTGCTGCTGGCTGATAAGAGGGACTTTCTTCCGACTCAGAGAAACCTTGCTGCTTTGCTTTGTAACATAACTCGTCATAATATTTGCATATGGCGTCTTTTGCTGCTTTATAAGACTCCATTGTTCGCTCGAACTCCAAATTGACGAAGTACTTATGACCTCTTTTTTCGAAAGGCAAAAGTTTCTCGTTGTTTACCTGATATCCATAGGTCGCTGGTTCATCCGGCTCGAAGGACCAGTATGAACGGTCCTGTTCGAGCTGCTAGATGTTTTGGGATGCTAAATGATAAGTCTAAGCTGAGATTTAGATATATATTTATTCCGACACTTTACGTTAACTAATGCTAATGATGATTATGAGTGTTACAAGTAGGTCGGTTGATCGCACACTGGCTCGTGTAGAACGCGCGGTCCGCTGGTGCGGCCGCGTGACCTACTTGAGCCAAAACTGCTGATGATGATGTGTTCGATGAGTATCGAACAGGGACCTTAGCGGTGCACTAGATGCCGTAGGATTACCCAAAATTTCCATGGAATCAGGCAGAAACGGGTAAATTAATATAAAATTTGCGGGCAGAGCTGTGGGCATCGTCTAATAAAAAACGATTTCGTGAAGTGAAATAAAAACTAAGGCGATCCATCAATATAGCTGAGTCGCTAAGCTAGACAAGAGAGGTTGAGAACACCGCGGTAGTTACTGCTGAACTTAGTTCGGGAGTCGGGCATACTGCCTCTACTAGGCTTCAAATATTACCTTGACTAATTAAACCCTTGTGTTATTATTAATTCCACAATTGTACACACAATTTACTGAACAAAACTTGAATACATACATACATACATAGACTCACGCCTGTTTCCCGCAGGGGTAGGCAGAGACTACGGAACGCCATTTGCAACGATCCTGACATATCTCTCTTGCTTCATTCACTCCCATCAGATTCCTCATGCATGCTCTTCTGTTCAGGGTACTTCTAACCTGCCCTGTTTTTAGGATGTCTCCAATCTGGTCAGAGAACGTCCGCCTAGGTCTTCCCCTTCGTCCTGTCCCATCCACACTTGCCTTATATATCTGCTTGGTCAGTATTTTGTCATCCATCCTCTCCACGTGCCTTACCTTAGCATACCTTTCTCGATGCATTGTCACTACATCTTCTTTTACCCCACAACACTCTCTTATCACACAATTCTTTACTCTGTCAGTCAAAGACACACCACACATACTTCTCAGTCTCTCATTTCTACAGCATTTATTCTACTTTTATGACTCTTCTGCCATACCCAACTTTCACTACCATACATAAGTGTAGGTACCAACACCCAAAAAGGCACGTTTGGCTGTGCATAGAGATGCACAGCCAAACGTGCCTTTTTGGATACATTATGACTGTTCATAAAAGCCTTCAAAGCTCCATTCACCCTATTACCTGCTTTAACTCCTTTCAATATCTTCTCCATTCTTACCATTCCTAGTAAACAGCGTACCTAAATACACAAAATCATTCACTTGTTCCACTCGTTGTCCATCGATCATAACATTACAAGCCGTAACACATTCCTCCTTTTTAAAAAACATAACTTGAATACAGTTGTAATAAATATTCCAAAATTCATAAAAAAAAAATATAATAATTCTAAAACCCTACAGGACCGACGCGTGGTTTTATGAACTCATTGTGGTTTATAACAAAAGATCACTTGTAGTAAACAATGGGCTAACTTAACTACGATTCAAAAGATCCCGATCCTTTTTTTTATTTAAACCACTTAAGACAAATAAGCTGAGCTTTTTGTTGCTTTAACCCTTTCTAGGGTACCGCATAGAAAAGTGTGAAAACGTTGTGAGACGAAAAAAGTTCATTTTTGTGACAGACCATGACGGGAAAACCGTTTTCAGTCGTAAATGAAAACAAAATGTTTTGAAAGGATTATTTTTTAGGTCGTTGGCTGAGTGTTTTAACATAATTTGTTATCATCATTTCAGCTTTGAGACGTGCTGCGACTACTGGGCAAAGCCCTTCTCCAAGGCTCTTCACACAGACCGAATTCCGCTTCCTACGATCTTACCCAGATCGTTGGTCCACTTCTTCCCCTACTAAATAATGTGTAATAGACCTTTGCCAACTAAACCTCTTAAACATGTCATTTTTACGTTTTGTCTAAAGTCCATGGATAATTAAAATTATCATTAGAAGTCAGTCAAAACGTAAGTAAGTTATAATTAGACTTCGGGCTCCACCTTGGAGCCCGAAGTCCGATGTATTTTTATTATTCAACGGACGTTACAACATGTCTGAAGTAGTAAAAGTATTTTGAGAAACCGAATATTCCTCTCAAACGAATCCTACTTATATTTAGTTAGGTACTTAGGTATAATGTAATTTTGCATGTCTGTGACTGAATCTGCTAAACTGATTTGCACGACATTAAACATAATTACCGTTTATCATCAAGCTTAAGACAGGTTGTACAAGTAAATAGGTATTACAAGTCAATGCAAGTCTAGTTAAGACTAGTTGAAAAGCCAGGCATTATTTTTTATGGCAGCAGCAGGTTGCAGACGAGCCTACCTGATGGTCAGTACAACTGCCGTTTATAGACATTGACGATGTCGGCAATACAGCCAAACCACCGTCTATCTACGTGAGGTGTTTTAAAGTCTTCTATGCATGCCTAGTAATTTCACTAGCTGCGGTACCATATATGCAAACTGGAACATACTTAGCACCGTACATTTGTACGTGACTATTTGGCTGGAGAGTAACTGATTCTGCTGTGGTATCTACCTAGACAGTCCCAGCAATAAGAGACCTTCTATCATTGGTGACAAAATTGTTTTTCCTTTGGAAGATGGTAATGCAGAAATTAAATCATATTCTCGGATTTGTAGTCCACAAATGTTTGCGATACACAAATAACTATGCCGTCACGCTCTGAGTAACGCACAAGTGTTGATATCTGCAGTACGTCTGCAATTGATACAGAAATTGTACCTACTGAAATGTCTTAGTAAAAGGATATAAATAAAATGACTACCACGGAGGTGAGCGGTATTTGGGGGATGTTGACGCAATCGTTAGGCATACTGAAACGTTGCCTTTGCTTCAATATTTATTTATAACGATTTGCTTGTTATTTTGGCCAAAATTATGAGTCTAATCTTATAGGTCCGCTCAAGAACATCACCAAGAGATCTAACGTAAATTTTTCATGTACCTACCTATTACTTGAACTCGCTGTGCAGTCACAGTAATACTGTTTAGATCATTTGCCTTGGGCTAAGACTGGATGAATTAATCGCTTCCACTGTTTTCTGCAAACTACCCAATTTTAGCCCAAACTCTAAACAACTTCTATTCAAAAGAGTAATATAAATTAAATTGCGATTTCAATGAAGAAGTAAGAAAAAAAGAAAAGAGAGAAAGAAAAGTATTTATTTGGACTGAAAATTGACACAATATTGCGGAAAAAGAAGAAACAAAGAAACAGAAGATTACTATAGATAGAATTACAATAGAATTATAAATTCAATTCATGGATAATTATAATTAGTTCATTAAAATAATAAATAAATAATAAAAACATAATTTGAGATATGGATAATGAAATAATTCATCATTCACATGATTGCCACAAATAAATTAAATAACATTAATTGCTGTGTCGCTTTTCGCCAAAATAATAATAATAATATTCTACCACATACACACATCACCATCTAGTCCCAAACTAAGCAGAGCTTGTACTATAGGTACTAGATAATGGATAAATATACATATATACTTTTTTTTGTAAATACATACATATCATACATAGAAACACCTAAAAATGGAACCTAGTTCAGCATAAATGTCACGCTTAAAAGCCTGGCGCTGATTTTCAACTAGTTCCAGTTGTGAAAGCACGAATACTGTCATCGAACATAATATGAGTGAAAACAAAACAATGGAATGACAAAACAGCATACAATAATAATATTAGAATCAGTTTACACAAAAAGTAAATTTAATAAAAAAAAGGAAACTATTCAAAGTCTGTGCTTCTCCCTATTTGGACGCATGGGCAAAAATTTTGTGGCGCCTTGCCTAGCTATCGACGATGCATTCACACTTAAGCACAAAATGTGCCTATTCCAAAAATATCATTCCATCAAAATTAAGGCAGGTCTGGCAACATATACTATATAGCAAATTATTTGTGAAACATATAGATGTTTCACAAATAATTTGCTACCCGCATCCTCTAACATCCATTAATTACTACTAACTAAACCTGCGGTTACATCCACGTTATTTGGGGCTACTCTTCAGTACTCGTGTCATAGCATCATATTAGGTATACAGCCGATTGACTTCCTAGATAAATAAGCTGTCCAAAACAAAAATATTTATTTATATCGAACCAGTAGTTCCTGAGATAAGCACTTTAAGCAAATCTCTACAGATTGTTCCGCATTATGTGATAAAGCATACATGCAATCAGCAAAGATAACTGTTATGTGTTTAAACTCAAAACGTGAGTCAGAGGACCACCGTAACGTTGAATAAATACAACAAAAATAAACTACAAATAATCCAATTGATGTAAACCATCTAAGATTTGTCTGTGATAAATGAAAGAAAATTTCGCACGGCGCGGCGTATATAAATTCGTTTAAAAACGACGGACCCCGGCACGATAAAAGTAATCAATTAAAGGTAATCTCTATACGAACAAAATTCAACTATATGATGTTACTGCCAAGGTTTAGGTTAGCTTAACTTAGTTCAGCAAAGGTTGATCAAAACGACTGGAATAACAAGGAAAATAGGATTTATTTTTATTGTTCTAAGGTCTAAATGTGCTGCTCCTATTTGTAAATGAAAGCTGATTAATAAATCAACGCTATTATTTTAAGTGTGAGAAATTTTCGTATCGAGTGCGCATTTTCAACTTATTGTTTTAAAGTGGCGTGATACGGTTGACGTTCAATTTTATAAGGTGTTATTGTAGTGAGTTTTGTGTTTCAAGGAGCTCAGTATAAGTGGGAAGTGAATGAGTACCTCTTTGTTTTGAAGTCTTGATTAGAACTGTAGATTTGCACGATATTTGCTTTCAGAACAATATTTGGATATTTGCTGTGTGTCTGGGGCACTTTAAAAGATTTAGAGGCAGCGATAGTCTAGTAGCATCTTATTGGGTTAAATAAAAAGGGCATCGGATTCAAATCCGCGGCGTGCACTTTTGACTTTTTAAAGATATGCGTGTATCAAATTGTAAATGATCGCCTGCCACGTGCCTCGGAGAGCACGTTAAGCTGTCGGTCACAGTTGTAATCGAAAATCTAAACCTAAACGCCTTAACTAAACATTGTTATCCCTATGGGTTGCAGAGAGCTTATGAGACCTACTCTGTGGAAAAGTTAAGATTTCGTAAAATCTTGTTAAACCAACAAACAAACCTCGGGCTCCAAGACAAAAAGTCTTGGGATGCAACAGGGTAAACTCTAAAACGATGACGATGATGAGTATTATTTGGGTGGTTTAGGTGTTCCTGGATGTTACTATTACAGGACTTTCGATCTGAACCGGTTAGTCCATTTTCTAATTTACATACATATATACATAGACTCACGCCTGTTTACCGGATGGGTAGGCAGAGACTACGGAACGCCACTTGCAACGATCCTGACATATCTCTCTAATTTAACCAGATCATATTACCTTATTTCTTCCGGATGCATCCAAAACGCTTTAGGGCCTCGGGTCCGCTTACTAGTCTTGATGAAGATTTGATAGATTATTAACAGGCCCGTGCCCATCAGTGGGACAGTTTATATACAGGGCTGATGATGAGATGAGATAACCTTTAATAAATTAAATACGTTTAATTTATAACAAGACGTCGAACCACAACAAATCGCTAACAATAAAACAGTTACAAACTCTAAGCCGTTATTCTTATACCAAAGTTACTGCTAACAACGTCGAACATCAAAGTTACCCGTGTTACTTTTCTGTCAACTTTCAAAGGTAAAGATGGAAATTTATTTGAAAGTTGATCTGTCAAATGAAATACGATCGTTTCCTGAGCACAGAGGGCGTGTCAGTAAAGTTGGCAAGTTGAACGATATTTTATACCTTAGTGACTGTTAGACCAGTGTGTTGCAAGTAAACAGTTTTGGTTCGAAAGTTTTGCTGTTATTGAAGCCTCGCTTTGCATAGGTGGTATCGGATTTATACGCAGGCCTAAATTTTTGGGTACTTTAAAGAATGCTACACTGGGGATAACATGTTTCATGGGGATAAGAAATTATAGGCATATATATGCTGACCACAGATATAGATCTACATAGATAACGCAATTATCATGATTTGTATTGAAACCAAGCGTGCCGACTTTTTAATACCTACTGTACGAACTGTACCGAAGCGATGCGCGACAGTATCGCTTGTGCGATATTCATCGTCTCCTAACACACAACGTCAGATCAAACGTCCAAAGCAAACGCGGCAACGTAATGTGAATAAAGTTTACTTAGCGGTGATTTATAGTTAGGTATATTCTGGAACGACACGCAGCTTGGAATACTTAAAAAACAGTTTTAATATGAATTTACGCATAATATAATTTTAAAATAACTGTGATAGGAAATATGTTCCTGCCTTTGGGTGCTCGAAAATTTTGGGCTATTGCAGTTAATTATCATGCAACGAGGCATTTTTTTAGTTTTTTGCGGACGTTCGGCTGCAACAACGGACGCGCGGGTACTGAAGTTAGCGGCGACCAACCTCGACGCTTGGTCGGGGTTCAGACACGCGAAGTGCATGCATTTGCGTTATCTAACCTGGACTCTCGAATTAGTTTCGCGCAGCAGAGATACGAGACTATAAGTACTTGACAAGGATACAAGATTATGACAGGTATTTTACTTTGTCTTTTGGCATATTATGTACCACATGAGTAATCTTCTCATGTGTATGTACCATGGATTTTTGTTTCAGGTACCTATCTGATATTTCTGCACAGTTGTCAGCGCAGGGACGCCACTAAGCTCATGCCTATAGTTTTATATCCTGTGCGACCGCTGCCTGTAGTAAGCCTGTAGAAAAGTCGAATAAAATAGATAAAATTCTAACTTAAATTAGTTAGTTAATCTGTACACGTACATTCGTACAATATATAATAATATAACAAGCATTATGTAGTTTTTAGGGTACCGTACCTAAAAGGTAAAAAAACGGGACCCTATTACTAAGCATCTGCTGTCTGTCTGTCTGTCCGTCTGTCTGTCACCAGGCTGTATCTCATAAACTGTGATAGCTAGAAAGCGGAAATTTTCACAAATTATGTATTTCGGTTGCCGCTATAACAACAAATACTAAAAATAAAAAAATAAAAATATTAAGGGGGTGTCCCATTCAAAAAACGTGTTTTTTTCGTATTTTTTGCTCAAAATTACTAACTGTAACAGGTAGACGCTTTATATTTTCACAGAATATGTAGTTGTATATTACCTTTCAATATAAATAATTACTTAAATAAAAATAAGTAAATAAAAAAGGGGGGCTCCCATACAACAGACGTAATTTTTAAGCAATTTGTTACTCGATCTTAATAGACGGGTAGAAACTTATAAAGTATTTAAGTATACATACACGAACGTGATTTTCTTTTATAGATGATGGTACAGAACCCTTCGTGCGCGAGTCCGAGTCACACTTGCCCAATTTTTTCATAATTTTCGTGTATGACCTGACCAACTTCAGTTTCGGTGTTTATACACTGCTCGAGCTCTGTGAGACAAAAATTGGGGCGGTTTTATGTGCCCTCCGAAGCATGGTAGCGCTATGATACAAATGCCACACGAACGGTCACCCATTCCAATAGCGACCTGTGTAAACGTTGCTTAACTTCACCGATATATTACGGACATCAAGTCTACATAAAAACTAAATAAAAGTCCGTAAATAATAGTAGTTTATTAACCATGAAAGTTTTCACAACAAAGAATCGCTTACCGTTACTGTCTGCGTATAAAACAACTTTGTAATTTTATTACTTTCTAACAATTACACCTATAATATTACGCAGTTACGTCATTTTTGATATACCTAGAATAATTATTCCCAATAATTATATCAAGAATCCCAAATACAGAATACCGTTCCTCTTATACCCGTTACTTCCATTCAAGATATATAAGACAAGTGTCTACTTGGACTCTGGACTTATTGTAACCAGACTGGAGACATCCTAAAAAAAGACAGGTTAGAAGTACCCTAAACAGAAGAGCATGCATGAGAAATATGATGCGAGTAAATGAAGCTAGAGAGATATGTCAGGGTCGTTGCAAATGGCGTTCCGTAGGACACTACATCCACCCGTTCGGGAAACAGGCGTAAGTCTATGTATGTACTTCACTTCACAACAGATTGTAAAACATTATGTACTAATTTTCTACTAGGATTGCCTAATACCGATTTCTAGAAATTCTTTTGCCAAGCTGGGTAACAAACCTAAAACTTTACTTACAATGCCCTTGAGCACTCTCCCAACTTTTATTTAAAGCAGCTACTTGCACAAGTTACGTAAAATTAATTTCGAGAGGAAAGCTTGGCTAGATTAAAATGATAATAAAATCCACTCAATCATAATGTAACACGCTAAAACAGGTAGAAGGTAATAATTTCAGGAAGGATAAGTTAATTTCACGCCACTAAACGGCGCCATTTTTGTGTAATGCATAACTTATCTGTGCGAATAAAAAGGTGCCGGCACCGCAAAAGGTCTGTTATATTTATGGTTTTGATTTTGCTTGGTATAAAACTATGCATTGCTCGTTGTTTCGTTAGGCTTGCTTCAAAGTTACTGGATTTTGAAACATTCGATCCCTATTTAAAACCCTTAGGAGTGGTTTTTTTGTAAAACTCTTCCTTATTGAGAGCCAACGTTGTGAAAAGAACCTTCTGTCCCAAGTTCATGTTTCTAGCTTCAGTAATGTGGGCTCTTCGTTGATATGTATGACAGTCAGGGCAAGTGATTTTCTATAATATATGACTTTAGATCACCCCTGGCTTCACCTGCCCTAAACTTTCCAACTTTATAAAGGCATATAAAAAAATACTTCCTTAATGGGTGCCTACTTCATTGAAGGAACCTGCTATCCAAATTTTTTGTTTCTAGCTTGAGTAGTTTGAGCTCTGTGTTGACATGTCAGTAAGGACAAATAATTATAGATAGGTATAATGATCATATCTGGTTAGATTAATAAGCGGACCCTGAGCTGCAAGGCGTGTAAGTCATAGCTAACCGAGATAAGGCTAGGCCGATGATGATTGTGATGATAAGGATGACAGACAGGCTTCAGCCCCACCTTAGGCAGAAATGTACCAACGAGAGGCCAGTGATGTCAACCAGGTATAGCTGGTGCACTGATAAGCAAAGAGAAAGGCAGAAGACGAAGACATATTTGCCATTTTCTCCTAAATAATCTCTCATAATCACCCCTATTTCTCAGTAGGTAAAGAGAACTTAAGCATTCGACAAACTTATGGCAGTGTTACTATTGATAATGTTACAAATATTGCCAGCCATCCTTTATAATTATTAGGCTCACGCCCTATTGAAACAGATACAATACGAGATAATTGGGTAGTCTAGACGTCCTTAGTGTCTGATGTTGGATTGATGAAACATGTTTCTGCATGACATTAGTTAACTAACTCATGGATTGGCAAACTGATCAACGCACACACTAAACGTCTAGGAATAGAAATTTTACAAATTTCTTGAATCTAGTAACATAATAAACATCAAAAAAAAAAATTTAAGCGCACAGAATTTCCATTTTAGCTGTCATTTTAATTAAGTCCTGTGTGATAGCTTTAGCTAATATATCCAGACTTAACTTATAAGCCACAATGTTATTTCAAACATAACACTAAATTAAACTTTTCCTAACCTCTTGAAACAAGCGAAATTGGCGCAACGGCCCTTAAAACTTTTAAAATCCATTGCAAAATCAAAGGGCGCTTCTTGACCCAAAAATCACACATAAATAATGCACCAACAGCCGAACACCTTAATACGCCGTCAATTAAGACCAACACGAACAAAAAGGACAAAAAACAAAACAAATCAAACACAAAAAAACCCAAACGAATGCCGCATCCATTCCCAAGAGGCTCCTTGTCGGTACATTCGAGTACAAAAGTATATCAAGCTGTCAATTAAAGCCCTCTTTAAATTATCATCTGTGTTATGTATGGGATGATTATATCGGTACCTGCGTTTCGGAGGATCCCGGTGATTTACGCGTTGACACCATTTTTGCGGTAACTCGGCGTTTTTTTAGGTTCTCGGCGATTGGATTGGTTGTGTTTTTACTTTTTTTTGTTTTGGTACGTTGACAGAGATACGATTGTGTTTTCTTTTTATCATTACAGATGTTGTTTTTATTTTTGTTGGTCGTGCTCTACTTTTTTAGTTCCAGCGAATTATATGGAACATATGTAGTTATTCTTACCTTAGTATTAAGAGCAATTGTGTATTCGACGACAGTGATTTTTGATTGAGTAGATTAAGTAATCATAAAAAAGGTCTAGGTATGAATTGACGATGCTCTTATGCTTCTGATGACAATCATTGACATCTTATATTTGTTATGATCCATGATCAGGATAAAAATTAGATTGCTGGTGAATATTTTGCATTCGCTATTAGCGACAGAGCTGAAATATTAAAACCTCGAAACTACATTGTGTATTCAATTTCTCTATTAACCTTTTAATTTGTAACATGTACCTGTGGGTTATAATATAATACGAGTTTACCGATAATTACAAATATCATGAATATATTTATATCTACAAAGTTACGTGTACTTGATTTTACGATCATAACCCTTTTGCGTATATGATTTTATTCTGGGAGTTACACATAAATTCCGAGTGAAATGCAGTAAAATTGTTGCTTGATTGCGTTTTGGATTTAAATGTACAGTTTAAGATTAAAAGTTAATATTAAACTGTAGCATTTTAATGCAAAATTAACTAAATTATACATGAAACACAATAAAATAAATATAAAAATGTACTGTTACATCCGTTTTAAGTTTATTCGAGAACAACGTGACGGAATGCGATGGTTTCGTAATTTACGATATTTTGTAAGCTTATAATGTTATATTTTACATTAAGTACCTAATGATAAATTTTCATTTTATAATAAACACGAGAATTCTAATGGCCTCTTTGCTTAATGGGAACTGATCCTGATTGCTAAGCAACTATCTATAACAAAGATCTGGACAGTCGTTATTCAATTCTCTCGAATATTTTGAAACTGGTCTAAGCCTTTGAGGTACGGCGGTCAGGCGACATACGCTCTGTGTAAAAGCTTATATTCTGTCAAATCTGGTTAGACTAGAAAGCAAATCTGCGGCCCCAAGGCGAAAGTATTCGATGCAACCGGGATATCGCTAGGGATTAGTGGACTCCGGGCTCCAAGATGAGGGTCTTGGATCGTAATCGGGATAACACTAAAATGATGATGGCTGTCGCTCCTTATTCTATGCTTTCTAAACCTTGTAAAAAATCTCCAAACTAGGTAGGTATTCGCGCTAGGCCTGCATTCTGCTGAAATTACTATGCAGTAAAATAGAAAATTTTACTGCATATTGTTTTACTGTATTCTTTGACATCGAGCAATTTGTCAATTTGTGCTTACATAAAAAATGCCCCATTCAGTGAGTAACAATATGTGCTGTCATATCTTGTACACTCTTTATCCTCCCCCACTACTCATTAATAACAATTACCCCTAAACATACGTTGTCATATTACCCCAGTTTCTAGGCCAGCGTTATAATTTACCCCATGTTATGGCTGAACGTTTTGTTGTGACACAAAAATATAATAATATAACAGACACACACTCGGGTTTTATGCCAAAAGGGTAAGCAGAAGTGAATTTGGTACCGATTCCGCCATATTAATATTGATGGTAAACTAGAGGATGCCCGCAGGTACGCAAGCACATTTTGTTAATTTTACCGTTTCTGTCCGATCCCATGGTAATTTCGGGAATCCCTTCTTAGTGTACCATGACTGTTACTATTCCACGAAAAAACTACAGATCATATTTTGATAAAACTTATCAGCAATATAGATCATGCATCAGAATAACACATGCGATACCTTTTCGTGCAATAACCGACAACCACGCGGGCAGAGCGACCATTTCTCCACGGCTGTCGTGGAGAAATATTGTTAGCATAGTTGTTCTTCGTTGCTGCTAAAACATTGACTGTTGAGAGTTTGTTCCAAACGTGATCCTGTGCTGATAAGTTCTAATAAATAAACCAAGGATGATACGTGAAGCTATTGGAATTATAAAACACCCTAATTTCAATAGAGAAGGTGGTTGGAATCTTCGTTCAGCTTTGGACCCTGTTATCAGGCTAATGAAACCCAAGAAGGACAAAGTCACCAGAAGACACCAAAACACAGTGAGCACATTTTGTGTAGATAGTAACACCAATAGTTCTGTTAAACAATGCTCGGGTACTTTGAGATATCTTTTAAATTCAAGACTAAGACAAATACCACCTCAGTTTGCCATGACCACCATTCCTGTAAAGCAACTGAAACCTCAGCTAGTAATAATTAATAAATGTAGTTCTTGATCAATCGGTTTAAATGTAACTTAACTAAAATCAATATATAGCGATAGAATCAATCAGTTTATGTCACCATAGACACTGAGAGCATTAAAACGATGGACACAAAGAAGCCTTCCATTGTGTCTATGTGTTAAAGCTTTAAAAATGATATACATAAGGTAGTTTTGAATATTCGATCTATCCATGAATTTAGAGCTTTGAAATACATATTTTACATACGCTCCATACAAAATATGACTGACAAACATGTATCTCAAATCGTTAACTCCACGGTTAGATCGGATGATAAATTCAGCGCTGTTCACCTACCGTCAATACTTGAAACCACTTAAACTAAATCATGTTATTATATTTATAAACCACTTCTGTAATTCACATTCCGAATCGATACAATAATATGCATCATATCGCTTATAATCCTTGCAAGAGCGAGAGCTCACACTCTCCATACGAGTGAGAGAGAAGGTAGATCCAAGACTCGCAAGTCACGTAAGAATATAATCTGTATCGGTAATGACGCGTCAATCAATGGTTCCCAAGATGAGGGATAATGTTAAAGATATGGAAAGATCTCGAGGTTCTAATATAAAGGAATCATATTTGGGTTTGACAGGACTGTTTCTTTTTGGGCGTATAAACGTCAGATAGATATTAAATGGTACACGACTATGGATAGTCTTGTGGTTAGTGATTATAACTATTAAGGCGCAAGAGGGTTCGACTCCTATAGCCTTTCTTTTGCGTGTTTGACTAAATCTTGTGTCGGAGTATTTAGACAGCCATAAGGCCTTCGATATGGCCTTACAATTCTTGTTCTGTGACCAAACATGGCCTAATGATATTTGTCCTGAGCCAAGAACTGGGACCGACAGCTTTACGTGCCCTCCAAGACTCGGTAGCACGTAAATGGTGACCTGTGCAAGAGTTTTTAAACTTTGCCGACCTATTTCCAAAGGCAAGTCACGCTATGAAACCTGTTTTTTTTTCGAGATGGAATACCCACTATCTCCTTATAAATATAAAATTCTGTTAGATGTCAAGAAAGGATTATGAAGATGAACACCAATACTTCGAATGCTATTCAATTCGAGTAAGCAATCGATATCGCAAGCAGTATTCCGCATGCCATCGATATTGTATGCAGTATACTGCATGCATGAGAGATAAAGATACTTACTCGTCTAATATATTATACACGTTAAATATTCTGTAAGAAACTATTTACCGTTACAATAACTGTCTTACTGTAAAAACTTTTACAAGTTTTAAAACATCTAAACAAAATTTAACATTTAACCACAGAAATTATGAACAGTGTTGCACTTACAGTAGTTTTTTGACAAAAACTACTGTAAGTGCAAAGCTCAGGTCCATCTCGTTATAATAAGAAGTGACAATTTTATGTACAAGTAAGTTAGAGTAAGTTTAATGAATGTGTAATAAGCTCAAGTAAGTTCTAACCTTTATAATTAGCTGTGCATTATGAAATTATTTTTATTCGATCTTTTTGGGATCGCGGGCAGCGGATGGATGAGGTTGGCTCAGGATCGGTCATTGTGAAGTGCCTTGGGGGAGGCCGATGTCTAGCATTGGAAGTCTTTTGGCTGATATGATGAGGATAATGATGATATTTTTATTAGTTTTGTTTTTAATAGGGATTGACGTTAGTGGAAATATGTCCGATGACCAAAAATACACCCCGAATACGCACTACATAGACAGTAAGGTTATAATATTATTTGAAAACCATTAAAATCAGTCAAGAGTACCGAAAAATTTAAAACTGTACTTACGGTTAACATCAATGGATATGTTTTCGGAAACCGGTGCTATCAGGGGGTCGGTAACTGCCTGCGAACAAGAAAGAAAACAATCAAATACATTATGTAATAAATACAATGTTTTTGAAATAGGTTAGGTAATAGGTATATAAATAGGTATGAATGTGTGTGTATCATGAGATGAATTTCTTAGTTGGTTATATTCAAGTGGTTTTTTTGTACTGGTTTTAAGATCTCTAAGTACTTCAATCCAGAATTTTCTTTAGTAAATGTCTGTCTGTTTATGAGAATGACTGTCTGATTATTGTAATTCTGATTGTAAAATGTAGGTACTTTGTAACGTAACTTTTTGGTCACATATTCACGTCTCTTTAAGTGAGTCGAAGTCAAACCTTGTGTCCAACACAGTGGTGTATGGTAATTATAACAAACGAAAATGTGCCCATCTCGTAGCCCGCAAGAGACATTCTTTTGTCACCATGACTGCAGTGGTTTAAAGAAAGGCGAAGGTGGTTAAAGGCGAAGCACATTTTAATCACACACACACTCTTCTCTTAGCACGAATTTCTTCAGCATTTATTCTAAGATGGTCTAGTGGTTAGAGAAAATGTTAATTAAACTTACTTGGCAAGTGACATCAGTACCAAAGTCCGCCCTCTGCAATCTGAAAGAGACCGTAGCTCTTGTTTCAGAGTTGGCGAGCAACGCGTGAGACTTCCACCAGGACACCCTGGCTGCGGGACGACCTGTGTGATAAAAATAAATATGTCAAATACACAGCAAACAGCGAGCGAGCCTTGTAGAGATACTATCAGACTGCTATATAAAGTGTATCGAGATCAATCCCACGTACCACTGACTTTTCTAAATGATGTGCGTTTTAAACCGTTACTTATCGCTTGAAGCAAGCCTAGGACAGCACTTTATACCCACGGCTTTTGTCAAGAAGATCTTTGACAGTCGTCATGGACAGGTAGTACCTTCGAGTATACTGACACGCTTAAGCTATATTCTCAAGGGCATAGCAATATTCTGCTATGCCTTTGGGTTCTGGAGGTCAGACGGCAGTTGCTCTGTGGAAAATCTGTTATATGCTGCTAACAAGTCTGGCTAAGCCAGAAAACGCGGCTACGCAATGATACCTAAATATATATTATTTTGTGACAGGATTACTCGAGCAAAGGATATGTAGTATAGGAACAATTTTACTAAAATAAACACTATTTAAAAGGCAGTACCAAACCTCAAAAGGCACAAACAGAAAGTCTCAGCTATACTCATAAGTACTGCTTTCTAGAAATGTCTATTATAAGTAAATTCCCTTGACTTCAGGAAATAATTGATCCCATAATCTTATCCATAATTTCAAATCTTCAGTAGTTTCTCCCAAAGGAGGTTTTACTTCACAGCCGAACTGTGTGCTCTCGTGTGATTTATATAAACAATCTATCAACTTGCACAGTTTGGAATAGATCAATATCAATACGAGTACATATATGGTTGCTAACTAACGTCAAACACAAATAGGAAACGATCACGGTAGCGTGACCAAATTTTGGATGATAATTATGGAATCAAACGCTCAGGGTGTTGAACCGTAGAGAAAAAAAATTATTTCACCTTAATCCACTCAGTCGCTTAAACCTCGGTGGTTTAAATGAGTATTATGGATTTAATAAAAAAAATACTGTAATAATTCTGAGTTCTGATCAATAAAAAAGATTCACTTTATTAACGCAACTGTCATACATAGTTCGGTGTACCAATTTTGATACTTTTAAATATTAACAGCTAAAATCAACTCGCGTTTTGTTCTTGCTGTCTTGCTTAGATGAATATACTAAATGTTAAGGAGAATTTAATGAGCCAACACTCGATGAATTTACTAGAAGGCGTGCCAGGATTTTGTCTCCTACCTTCAAGCTCCATCGCGCGGATAGCGAGCGGAGACGTGGGCCACGTCAAGTCTACATGTAATTGCCAAACATGATGATGCAAGGACTAAAATCAGTGGTAGGCAAAATTCAATGTCATAGATCCTATTACATAGTTACAGGTCAACCTAATAAATGCGTGTTAAAAAGTACACCAGACTCGCCATATTTCACAGACCCCTGAGTGAAATTTAAATTAATTTCTAAAGATCATAACGGTTTAATTAATGAACAAATTGGTATAATTACTTAGAGGCGAGCCGTCCATGTATTGTTCTATATTGTGAGTGGTGAATGAGTGGAGTGAATAAAAAAACTTGTAAAGCAATGGCTTCGCGTGTACACTTGTCAAGTAAGGGTTAGATCATTGGGTTGTGTCATAAGAGGCAGCGATTTTTAGTAATTTATAAATTAAAACGATCGCGATTTAAAGATTATGTACTAGCCATAACCTATATCGGGTCAACACCCTTACTAGGAATAAATCCTGCATCACAGGGAATTTAACAAAAATATAACCAACGGACAAAAAGGAACATCCAAACTACATCACACAGTCTTGTTGGGTATCTAATCCACAACACTATCTCCAATGCTTAAAAGCCAGGCACTTAAATCAGTACGCCGGCTGTCTGTATCGTTATGCTGTATCTGTATCGGCTTGTTGATAAACATAATTATCATCAAGCCGAACTGTATACTTAGTATCATATAAAATTCTATCCAACATTTTCTTATGAATCACTTTATTCACACTTGTGAACCACATAGAAATCCGTTAAGCTATTTTTTTTTATTATCGCGAAAAATACTAAACGTTATTATTTCCCTTATAATCATCTATATCCACGCTTATTGTCTTATCTCAGACCCTCTACTAACCTAGCATGCGTGCATCGCATATTTTTCGTAAAATCACAGGACGTTACGTTTGATTCAGGTTACGCATGTTTCATGAGTAGCGCACATGGCTGTGAACTGTACCGTGAAAATGGCGGACGAGAAAGAAAGTTCGAGAAATGTTTAATCGCGTCATTTGCAGGCGACGAAGAAACTAACTACAAATCCGGTTTTTGGAACCTTAACTAACCTTACAGTAGATTAAGGTACCTATAGATGAAGGTGCCCAGTATAATATAGCTGAAAAGTTTGTTATATCTGGAACTGCCCGGTAGTTCCTAATTAAAAAATAGATGGATTAAAAAAATTTTTTTGGAGATACATATATATTTGTAACGAAAGTCACATATATGAATCATGTTATGTCTCGCTACTATCCCTAGGAGCAGAACAAAACAAAATAAAATAACTTTGAGCGAGAAAGATGCGTGTAGTAACGAGCAGCGGCGTGTGAAACAGTGGACCACAGCTACGCCAACGAAGACAAAAGCACGACGGGATAAACCTTTGCAAGTCATATATAAGTGTACTTAAATCTAACATGGTGAACTAATAAATGCCGTCTCTCTCAAATGAAATAGAATTTACACATTAGTACACAAGTACAAAATTTAGTAGCCTCACCTCCAACTGCTATGCAGGTCAGATTAACTTCAGTCCCTTCGTCATAAGGTCCTAGAACTCCTCCACGGATTTCGTTGCCTTCGTGGTTCAAGATTATCAGCCTTTCTGGTGGAACTGTAGACAAAAAAATTCGTTAATTTGATACTTACAGTTTCGGCGACGAATATTAAGATATGAGTGAGCGTATGGAGCGTATAATAGGTAGTAGAGCCTTGCTGATTTCAGCGTGAATGGGCCGGCTCGACCGGGCAAGTACTACCCTCTCACAGAAAATCGACGTCAAGTAACGGTACCTAAACTGTTGCGTTTCGTTCGGTGAGTGAGAGTGCCGGAGGCCATATCCCCTATTCCTTCTCCCTCATCCCACTCCTCATCCTATCCCCATTCCCAACCCAAGGGGCGGCAACGCACTTGTGACTCCTCTGATGTTGCTTGTGTCCATGGGCGGCGGTAATTGCTTACCATCAGGCAATCCGTCTGCTCGTTTGCCGCCTATTAACATAAAAAAAATGGTAGCTCCATCCCCTTTCCTCATTCTTTCTTTTTCCCACTCCTCTTCCTAGTCCCTTCCTCATCCTTGCGATACACAGTTGCTTGGTTGTATTTGCGCACACAACTATGTATGAGCTGGAGTGGCTACCACCAGAAAGCAATAAAAAAATATAAATATCTAATTACTAAGAACGGTCAGATTGAGTCTTGTATTTTTCGTCGGAGACTTGAGGAAGTCGACTCTGCATCTGTATTGTCCACTGTCTTCAGGCCTGGAACAAAAATGAGACCTATTAGACCGCTAGGCTAGCTAAACTTCTTGTCGAATTTGATAGGCCGTTTAGTATGAGCTCAGTTACAGACACATTTACGAAATACATAAATAAAGATATCACCAAAAGTATCTTCGTATTGAAGTAGAAAGATATATCTTTGAACTTCAATATGAAGATATATCTCAAGCCACGAGCTATCCCCACTGTGGGATCTCCACCTTGTCGTGGTGTGGGGATCAGTAACCGTGCCCCACACGTTGGACATTCCACATGGGCTTGGGTGAGGCCTGCGTAGGATGCAGTCCAGGGGTGTGGGTACGGGGGACAGTTCTGTCTGTCCCTCGCAGTCGGGTGTGATCGCGGGAGGAGAAGCGTATCGGTGTTGCGTTGCCGCGTGCCCTATCTCCCGCGACCAAATGGGGGCGTACCATTTGTTGCGTTGCGGTGGGGCCGCAGAGGAAGCGGAGATGCGGTGTTGTCAGGTTGCCGTCCTCCCTATCCTCTGCGGCTGCTGGGTGTTTTGGCGGCGGAGCCCAACAACTTCATCTGCCACTAAGGAGGTTGTGGCCTTCGGGGTATCTGCCAGGGTGTCAGGGTAGAATGCTAACGCGGCGCCCCTGAAATGGCGTCAAAGTATGCGCTGTGGCCTTGCCTTGCTCTCCAGCCGTCGAGTCCCATATACCTCCCGCTTTTTATCTTGCGGAGGGAAGGGGGTATGCGTAAATGCTTTTCCACAGTGCGGGGAAAAAGGCACGAACTATACAACTATGCATAAAAATAATACATTTGGTATTCAATAATAATTTATCCGAAAAATATCGAAGCTACATATATAATATAACCCTACGATATCTGATCGATAAAACTAACGAGATATAAAATACGAGACCAATTTCATCGATTACAATGCTGTCATCGCTATCGTTCGATCTCTAGTGGCGATTCAATAAATTTTCTAAACCTTTTTCAAGCGAATCAGCGTTGAAACTAATCGGTACGTATCGAGAGCGATATTCAAAATCGGTTCAATATTGCTCAGGCAATCCATTTTTATCGGAAATCGCTGTTGAGGTAATGATAAAATTAAAATTTTTACATTGATTGTACAGGTATATCTTTTACGATTTGTGTAATATCTCTATTATTTTGGATTAATATTTTTATGCGTATGCGAGACTTTTTGTTATGAGAAATTCTTCAAGGTTATACAATTTATATGAGATTTGTAATGCTTGCTTAGAAATGTAATTATGGAACGTAGGTATGTTATTTTTTGCTCAAATCTCATTTTCTGGAAAGATTTATAGTATTTCTAAAAGAATTTCACTTCATTATGATATCAAGTAATATGTTACCATCGTTGAAATATATATTGTATTATTAAATTTTATTCATTGCCAAAAAAATAACTCTTCGTTTGAGTTTATGCTATATTGTTTAAATATTAAAGATTGTAAATGCTGTCTACCTTAAGAGATATATGTATATGTAATAAATATGTTATTCAGAATTACTATCCTGCCGTACTGAAAGCTTTTCAGACCATGAATAATTAGATTCTGATACTGCGAATTATTTGACTTGAGTAGACTTCGCCTATGACTCTACCATTTGACCCCTTAGAGATTGATATTTCAGAAAAATAATTATTAGGAACATTAATGCCAAATTTCAGATTCTTGCGCCCAGTAGTTTCGGCTGCGCCTTATCTGTTAGCGGAATATATTAATCAAGCCGCGAAGTAGTTGTCAGCAACGCAATAATCTATACTAATATAATAAAGCGGAAGAGTTTGTTTGTTTGTTTATTTGTTTGTTTGTTTGTTTGAACGCGCTAATCTCAGGAACTACCGGTCGGATCTGAAAAATTCTTTTTGTATACTATAGCCCAGTTTTTCCGGAAGGCTATAGGCTATATAACATCACGCTTCGACCCTTCGGGGCCAGGCAAAGGGCTAAAAAGGCTAAAAGATAATGTCGGCTAATTTCAGGAACTAGCAGCAGATTTGAAAAATTGTTATTGCCTAGGATAGCCCAAGTATTCCGAAAGGCTATAGGCTATATAAATTTACGCCACAACTTTTAGGGGCCAGACAAAAATAATAAAATGGTCAAACGAGAAGGGGGAGGGTTGGGTCAAAGGCAAAAAAAGGCTAAACAAATAGGATACAATCTATATGGGTATCGTTTTCGAGATTTTCGGGACGCTGATTAATAATTATGAAATTTATTTAGTGATCCAAGATGGCGGATGGGAAATCAAAGATGGCGGATGAGAAAATTTTAAATATCAATATGGGTATGGCCTTAGATATTTTAAGGGGTGGAGAATCGAAATACAACATCTATTTCGTGATCAAAGATGGCAGATGGGCAATCAAAGATGGCGGATGGGAAAATTAAAAAAAATCAATATTGGTATCGTCTCCGATGTTTAAAGGGATGGGGAATCCAAATACAACATCTATTTCGTGATTCTAGATGGCGGATGGGAAATCAAAAATGGTGGATGGGAAAAATTGTAAAAATCAATATGGGCATCGTCTCTAATGATTTAAGGGATAGTGAATCCAAATACAACATCTATTTCGTGATTGATCACCTTGAGGATGGCGGATAAGAAATCAAAGATGGCGGACGGGATTTATATTAAAAGTCGATATGGGTATCGTCGCCGATATTTAAAGGGATGGGGAATTCAAAAACACCATCTATTTCGTGATCAAAGATGGCGGATGGGTTTTTTTTTAATCACTATGGGGATCGTCTCCGATGTTAAAAGGGATGGGTAATCCAAATACAACATCTGTTTCGAGATTCAAGACGGTGGATGGGAAATCAAAGATGGCGGATGGGAAAATTTTTTAAAACCAATATGGGTATCGTCTCTGATGATTTAAAGGATGGTGAATCCAAATACAACATCTATTTCGTGACGTTTTAAAAGTCGATATGGGTATCGTCTCCGATGTTTAAAGGGATGGGGAATCCAAATACAACATCTATTTCGTGATTCAAGATGGCGGATGGGAAATCAAAAATGGTGGATGGGAAAAATTGTAAAAATCAACAGGGGCATCGTCTCTAATGATTTAAGGGATGGTGAATCCAAATACAACATCTATTTCGTGATCAAGGATGGCGGATAAGAAATCAAAGATGGCGGACGGGATTTATTTTAAAAGTCGATATGGGTATCGTCGCCGATATTTTAAGGGATGGGGAATTCAAAAACACCATCTATTTCGTGATCAAAGATGGCGGATGGGTTTTTTTTTTAAATCACTAAGGGGATCGTCTCCGATGTTAAAAGGGATGGGTAATCCAAATACAACATCTGTTTCGAGATTCAAGATGGTGGATGGGAAATCAAAGATGGCGGATGGGAAAAATTTTTAAAACCAATATGGGTATCGTCTCTGATGATTTAAAGGATGGTGAATCCAAATACAACATCTATTTCGTGATCAAAGATGGCGGATCGGAAATCAAAGATGGCGGATGGGATGTTTTTTTAAAGTCGATGTGGGTATCGTCTCCGATATTTTAAGGAATGGGGAATTCAAAAACACCATCTATTTCGTGATCAAAGATGGCGGATGGCTGTTTTTTTTAAAAATCAATATGGGTATCGTCTCCGATGTTTAAAGGGATGGGAAATCCAGATACAAAACTATTTCGTGATTCAAGATGGTGGATGGGAAATCAAAGAGTGTGGATGGGAAAAATTAAAAATATCAATATGGGTATCGTCTCTCATGATTTAAGTGATGGTGAATCCAAATACAACATCTATTTCGTGATCAATGAAGGCGGATAGGAAATCTAAGATGGTGGACGGGTTTTTTTTTTAAAGTCAATATGGGTATCGTCTCCGATATTTTGAGGAATGGGGAATTTAATATTATATAAAAATGTATGTTTTTTTGTTCATCATTTAAAGACTCTGAAATGATAAGAGATTAAGCGCTATCTCAATGGTAACTTTGGAAAAGGGGCTTGGAAAAAGGGAATTAAATAAAAACTCTTAAAAAGGAGATACGGAGTTCGCTGGGTCAGCTAGTTAAATATATACATTGATGATAATTGAGAATTATCTATTTCGTTTACATAACCTATAGAACTTTTAGGAAGATAACAAAATAATCTACTCCTTATCGTTAACAAACAAATCTTGTTGTTTATATAATTCCTGGAGGTTTTAACGATCTAAGGTTTCCATACTAATCGGAACAGTAGAATTTAATATTTCGTATAGAATTACATCGTCTAAATAAATAAACAAGGGAATGATATCACTACGGTGATTGGATATAATACTGTTTGAATTATTGTAGGTACTGGAAAAATACATTATGTAACACAGTGAAATACTTTCAAAATTTCGCGATATGTGCAGAAATAGGGGAGACAGCAAACGAACCCACGATGCTAGGAATTTACTAGAGCGCCATAAAGACCCATTGGATTTTAAAGAAAAGATGATAGGAAACAAAAAAGGTTTGCAGTATATTTCATTTCTGCAGTGAGGGAAGCGTCTGCAGGTTTCTAAAAATTTTAATTAAGCATGACATGAAGAAACTGAAGTCAATGTCGAATATTCATGTTGTAAATACTTCAACATAACTCTATATCAGAGGATTATCTGAAGATTTGTCTGATGAAAGTTAAAATAGGGACGGATAGAAAATATAACATAAAATCGAGGATGGACTCAAATCGCGTGCAAACTCGGACTAGGCCCCCAGTAGGGTACACTGAAAGATCCCGTGACTACAGCTGCTGTTGCCCTTCGTTCATCATTATCAGTTTGCCACAGTCCACTGCTCCACATAGGCCTCCACTGAGCTACTGAGCCCGATTCGTTTCAGCTCTTCGTGTCCAGCCACTGCCAGTCACTTAGCTAATTTCATCACTCCATCTAGCCGAGGGACGTTCTAGGCTACGTATGCGAAGACGCGGTCTCCGCTCCAGAACACAGTTATTCATTACGCAATTGCCACCCGTTATACAAACATGAGCAACCGATATAACTTCTGAAAACCCATATATTATAACTTCTAATTATAAATTACTGACTGCCTCGTTGGTCTCGCGGCATAAATGTGCACGTGGGATCGGGAGGTCCCGGGTTCGATTCCTGGGTCGGGCAGTGTTATTGGGTTTTTCTGTCACGAAATTCTCAGTAGCAGCACGGAGTCTGGAAGTGTGCCCGGTACGGCAATAGGCTCGCCCCTTATTACGTGGGACTAAAGTATATCTGGCGAAAAGTGGGTGTAGAAATACACCTCTGCCTACCCCTTTGGGGATAAAAGGCGTGACGATATGTATGTATGTATGTGAGAAGAAGAAGAAGATGTAGTGACAAGCATCGAGAAAGGTATGCTAAGATGGTTTGGACACGTGGAGAGGATGGATGACGAAAGACTGACCAAGCAGATATATAAGGCAAGTGTGGAAGGGACAGGACGAAGGGGAAGACCTAGGCGGACGTTCTCTGACCAGATTGGAGACATCCTAAAAACAGGACAGGTTAGAAGCACCCTGAACAGAAGAGCATGCATGAGGAATCTGATGGGAGTGAATGAAGCAAGAGAGATATGTCAAGATCGTTGCAAATGGCGCTCCGTAGTCTCTGCCTACCCCTCCGGGAAACAGGCGTGAGTCTATGTATGTATGTATATTCTTTAAGAAAATAGTTTAAGCTTCAAGTTTACGTGTGTGGAATTTACAATAGGTCGCCTGTCTAACCCCTATTATTTAATTGGCCCAACGGGAACAAGACACTTAAACTATGCTACGTACATATATTGTATTTAGATAGATATTGTTATGTGCGTGTGGTTTTCACTTGAATGAATTTCATGATATTGATTTAAGAAAGACTTTTTTTTAGCTTATTGATAAGTCTACAACATTACTGCTTAATATGCCTAGTGCATATTTCCAAGAGGTGTTTTTAGTTTTATTATGAAACAAAGAAACAGCTGTTCCACAAATTTAGAAGTAAAACTAGTAAAAGTAGTTTAGGATACATTTTTGGTTTGTATTATAATCTCATTATGTTGAAATAGAATGTTCCATTGATGATTCATATAAGTACACGTATTAATATGACAAGGGCAAATGTTATCCTATTTTTAAGACGAGACTACTAAGATTAAACTAGAGATTTAAATAGAAAATTTGCGTACAGCCTTGAGCCCAAATATGCTTCAAATATAGCTTCTTATTATAATACACTTTTAGACACATGTCATAAGGAGTATGGTGGTACCGTGAACTAATAAACAAAGGTGATGCGGAAAGAACATCGTGTGCCATGAATATGCACAGGAGGCTTTAATTAATTGAATTTGTAGAAGAAGCCTCTTGAGCATTGCAATTCCCTGACTATAAACAATAAATTACAAATACCCTTGTTTGATTTCTGTTATTTAGTATCAGGAATAAAGGATTATTAAAAAAAAATATCTTTGTTCCGTGTCTAAATTAGATTATTAGATATATAATTATAGAATCTTATACTAATATATAAAGCTGAAGAGTTTGTTTGTTTGTTTGGTTGAACGCGCTAATCTCAGGAACTACTGGTCCGATTTGAAAAATTATTTCAGTATTAGATAGGCCATTTATCGAGGAAGGCTATAGGCTATATAACATCACGCTATGAGTGACTGTAGCAGAGCAGTAGCCTTAAATAACGCGGGTGTCACCGCGGGCATCGTCTAGTATAAAATAATTAGGAAAAGACTATGATTAGACTATTTTAAAGATTTTAGAAGAATTTGCAATAAGGTGATCTGACAGAGAACTAAA
Organism: Euclidia mi; assembly: GCA_944739405.2. Lineage (NCBI taxonomy): Eukaryota > Metazoa > Arthropoda > Insecta > Lepidoptera > Erebidae > Euclidia > Euclidia mi. Next base: position 24,454,321 of record OX123205.2, read on the forward strand.
GTTATTGACATAGAATAAGGAAGATAAAGTGGCAGTGGACTGGTCACATTTTTTGCAGAACCGACAATTGTTGGAGTAGTCGTGTTCTAGAGTGAAGGCCACGACTAAGCAAACGTGGGACGCCCTACGACTAGGTGAATTGACGATAATTCTAATACACGCAAAGTGAGCAGCGGCTGGAGACGCAGAGCCAATTCTCTATCAATATTCTAGCGTGTTCTCTACAATGATTCGAGAAAAATGGCATGGCAATCAATCCTGATTAAAGTCGTTGTATTTTCTTGGATGGACTCAATGGATGTATTAATTTTGAATAAACCGATGCAAATTTTGTGCTTTTTTACTAACATTCAATCCATCTACAAATAAATATACTTTTTAACGCCATACTTGTCACACACAAATGAATGCCGTTTCCATGGTGCTGGTTTATCATTCTACAGCCGCCATATTGCGTCGCCATTGTGTACTACACTTAAATAATATCGTGTGTCACGGCGATAAAGCCCAGTGCACAATGTAGGGGACTCTATTAGATTTTTAGATTATTTGCCCGGGGTATGTTGTTTTGATGGTAAATGCAAATTAAATAGAAGTTTATATAATACGGTACAGGACGTCGCTTAGTATATTTTAAGCGATAAGAAAATATTTTTACGATGGGCTCTATCTGAAGACGAATGACGTTTATCGTTATTAACTTTCAATTAAAGTGCTGTATGGTGGTTCGTGGTTGAGTTTAGACACAAAGAGCCGAAAATCAAGCTCAGTGGTGAGCTATTGGTATTATAGTACCTATAGTAGCTATATTTTTTGTAATTTCGATCAGATTGCACGGACTAAGCTCATAAAGACTGGCATAGCAATGATGTTATGCCAGTCTTTATTTCTAGATGACTTCAAACCAATCTACGAATCCTGCTTAAACGACCGCTTTAATTCCCGTTTTGATAGTGCGATAATTAATTTTATTTAGCACTAGCAGCCCGCCCCAGTTTCGGACGAGTGGACATTTGTTTAAGCTCATAAAAACTGGAATAGCAATGATGTTATGCCAGTCTTTATTTCTAGATTATATCAAACCAATCTACGAATCCTGCTTAAACGACCGCTTTAATTCCCGTTTCGATAGTGCGATAATTAATTTTATTTAGCACTAGCAGCCCGCCCCGGCTTCGCACGGGTGGACATTTGTTTTTTAAATATCCAATGAATATCCAATAATCAATCGCATCAAGAAAGTCTCGTCGCGACGGAATCTCGGTGTGTGAGCTGTGAATTTATTTTCTCACGCGTTATTTAATTTTGCCACATCTTTTAACATATTTATCATAATGATATACTGTCAAAGACAATTTGTATAAGCATTAAATACACAACACATCTAGCGTATTTAATTGGATAAGAAGTAATACTGCATTGCTTAAAATAGCTTCCAAAATAACCCATTATATTTTCCAAATTATTTATTAATATAAATGGTTACTGTTGATTTTCCTTAGATGATAGACCTATGCTATTGCTGCCTTTTTTGTAGGTAATAATGAGTACTTTATTAATGTAGTACATTATTTTTCTGTATCATTACATTACATAGTATTGGAATAGTTTTAGCAGCGCACGCCATGAAAGACATTTTCTGGAAAATTATAACAATTTTTGTATACGTATATATCATTGTTGCGTTATTGGCTGACAGACAACGCACAGCCGAAACTACTAGGCGCAGGAAGCTATGGCATGTACTTTCCTTGGAGCGCGTATAAACGAACTAAGAACTGCTTTCCCGAAACTCCTACGAGATTGAGAAAAAAATGTGATTGCGTAGCTGCGGGCATCCTCTAGTATTTGTATATTTATGGTAAACATTACAAAACCTCGTATATGTGATGAGGAGGGATGAAAAGCATGTGACTAGAAAGGTGATGAATTTAAGAGACCTCTTGCCTTATATCCCATAAGGCAAGAGGTAGACCAAAGAAAAGATGCGATGGATTATATGAAGTATGACATGAATGAAAAGGGAGTGAATAATTAGATGACGTCTGATAGGAGCGAATGGAAGCGAAAGACATCCTGCGCCGACCCCAAGTAATATGGGAACAGGGCAGGTAAAAGAAAATTACATGACCTCATAGCCCATTGCCTCTGAAATAAATGATAATTAGGATGTTTTATACACTTACCGCAACTTAGTCAGAATCAGTACTGCCGGCCGGGTGTCGCTTCTGAAGGTAGCTCTTTCTCCGAGGGTAGCATCCGACCAGTGTGACGTCACACCTTCTCGCGTGTCCAGCCTGGAACAAATATATACGCTTCTAAATTGAGAGATAGCGATAGCCTAGTGGAGAAACTAACAAACTGCCATGCAGGGCATGTCGGGTTCGAATCCATGGCGCGCACCAACGACTTTTCGAAGTTATGTGCGTATTAAATTGCACATAATCACTTGCCCCGTGCCTCGGAGACCACGTTTAACAGTCGGTCCTCGCTGTCATGAAGATCTTTGACAGTCGTTACGGGGAGTCAGTACCTCCAAATAAACTGATGCTGGTCTAATCCATGCAATATCGCTACCCTATGTATTAATATTTCAATATTCTTCTTTTGGATGTGGTAAGAGCCACCTAAGGAATAAACACGAATCTAAAACTATCTTTGGAAAAGAAGCACACGGAGTACTCAACATCAAACCCTTTACTAATCCGACAGGCGAGCGTGGTTACAGTAGATCAAATCCTCCTATTGACTCCTATTGGTACTACTGTGAAGCAATCTATGATAGGCTTGAGTCTAGCAGTGGACTGCGAAATGCTGTAAAGATAGGTGTGGCCAACTCTGGTATTGGAGTTTCTTGACCATCCAAAGGCCTTGGATATGGCCTAACGATTGTAATCATGGGACAAGAACCAAGACCGATGGTTTTACGTGCACTCCGAAATAGATGAATCTTTTGCTGCCATAATCTCTACTAATATTATAAACTCGAAAGTGTGTATGTATGTATGTATGTTCCGTTTTCACGCTAAACCGGCTGAACTGATTTTGTCGAAATTTAATATGGACATATGTATATTGGACCATGGAGACGGACATAGGCTACCATTTATTGCAAAAATTAAACTAGGAGGGATTTAAGGGAGGGTAGAAGTTTGTACCTGCGGCACAAATTTACCTCTTGGGACTAAGAACGCATGCGCTGTAAGTTGAGTGCTGCGCATGTGCTGTCGTATGTCAGTACTGTCAAATCATTCATATTGTCATATTGTGCACGGTGATAACATTATTCAGATAATATATAAACTAATAATTATAGACCACGCTTAAACGGCTGAAACGATTTTCTCTACTAATATTATAAATGCGAAAGTGATTATAGATATGTATTCGGTATATACAATGGTAGATAAAGTCATGGATACTGACCGAATTACTTTGTACTCTATAGAGTTTCTGAACTCTTTAGACTAATCAGGAGTGCCTTCACACAACTTGAGACTGAAAGTAAATTTATGTTACCCCAACATCAACGCACGCGAAGCTGCGGGCAAAAGCTAGTCGTCTATATAACTAAAGGTAAAATAAGATTCATTCTCTGAATAAACATGTAATCTCAAATTGTAATTGATTTCTGAAGACGAAATATGGGAGGTAGTTTGCCATAGAAACAGAAAGTCTTAATCTTAAGGCAGGCTTTTCGTAGCCTCGATGAGATTAAACTGGTTTTAATATTTTGTGTCAAACCAGGTTTAGAGGAAGTTTCAATTTAGTAAAATGCGGCTCGAGTGAAACTATCATCATCATCGCACTAGCGTTTTTACAGTTGCATTCAAGACTTGCACGCCTAGAAGCTCGGGGTCCGCTTACGCTTACTTTATTATATGACATAATATCAGCTTTTCCACAGAGCGATTGCCATCTGACCTCCGCTACCCAAGGCATAGCGAAAGTCCGAAAATAAAATACCTACAGTTCATCCTCTCCCTTAATTTGGAATACGTACAATTTACAAGTATCAAATAACTTCAAGACCTCAAGAACTCTTCAATTTAGAGACAGAATTTCACACATTTCATCTTAGAAATAAAGCCTCTCAAATGTTATTAGTTCAAGCTGAACCAAGCTTTCTCTATTCTCGCACTAGATAGATATCAAATACTTAAAGACATACCAAAGTTTTAATCATCTTTTGAGAAAGAAGGATGTTATGGTTTGGACATTTATTACTTCTTTGCTTCTAGTGATCCTGACTGTTAAGCCGAAGGTCGTAGGTTCGGTTCCTACCCAGAGCAAATGTTTGTGTGATCAGTACAATAATTTGTTCTGTAATTGGGTGGGTTTAGCTGTGACACGTATATTTTTAAGTTTACGTTATTTTAACGTTTAGCCGCAGTACAAGCTCTGCTTAGGTTGGCATTTGGTTTTTTGAAGGATATTATTATTTTCTGCCGCAATTATAATAATAATACACCGGTGTTGCCCTCTTGTTGCTTTTATGGTAAAGTTTGTTTGCCTTGGCGGCTATTTAGAGAGGGTCCATCTAGTGAGCTTGCGAGTCACCGTCTGCCCCTTTTCGACGTACTATAAGAGTACTTAGGGCAGACGCCGGCATTCCTCCATAGTTTTCATCTAAACCTATCCATTAAACACCCATCCCAATAGCCCAGAGTAATTAGTTTCCATATAAGTAGCAATAGCCCCTCACCTACTGCGGCTAACCCGTGACTGTACTTATTAGTGCGGTGATGGAGGCGCCTCAGTAGGTGTTCCATTACATTCTAGATTAAAACTCTCAAAGGGCCTCTGCGCGTTGGACCTATGTCTCCGTGTACGCCTGCCAAAGGGCCGGGTATTGTTCTAACAAATTAGAATAATACCCGAGAAAGAGAAACAAAAAAAAACCGGTCAAGTGCGAGTCGGACTCGCGCACCGAGGGTTCCGTACAAACCTGTAGGTATATAAGTAAAAGTTCACCAGTCATAGTTATGGTATTTTTATTGCCAAATGAAATCCATAACATTACAGTATAGAAAGCTGGAGGAGCATAAACTAAAGAAAAAGGGGTCTTTGTCGTTTGTAATCAGTCATCCTTTATTTTATATTAACATATATCGCTTATTTTATAATGTAACTTAAATACCTATACCAGCCTTGCAGCAGCCTTGCAGCAGCCTTGCAAATGTCTGCTGATGAATGATGGTAAGATTTTTTGTCAAAGTTATTGATTTACAAAGTTTTTAGTGACTATTAGAAATCTTTTACAAAAATACTTATAAAGTACAGAATAATTAGCAAAAAGGTTTGAAGACTATGTAATTATTTGAAATCTCAATCTCAATCAGCCTATCGCAGTCCACTGCTGGACATAGGCCTCTCCCAACACGCACCACAGCACACGGTCCTCAGCCTTCCGCATCCTTTATCTGGGCTATAAGACGTTGCTTCGTACCAAATTTCAAGATTTTGAGTTCACGGGAAGTACCCTGTAGGTTTTGATTCTCTTGCGAGTAGTCGCGAGTTTGAAAATATGATTATATTGCTCTTTCTTTTGACTGCGTAGACATAGCAGTTTCATTTTGTTACAGCCTAATGGTGTTATATACCTGAGTATTTGATATGAATTTCAATTTAATACCTCTACGCGTTCAAGAGAAAGGGGTAGTAACTTTAAATTTATTAAAAAAAAATATATGCTGAAACAAAAAAATTACGGTTTTCGCAATTTTTCCTTTATATAAGAAGTTGCTTCGTACCAAATTTCAAGATTTTGAGTACACGGGAAGTACCCTGTAGGTTTTGATTCCCTTGCGAGTAGTCGCGAGTTTGAAAATATGCTTATATTGCTCTTTCTTTTGATTGCGTTGACATAGATGTTTGATTTTGTTGCAGCCTAACGGTGTTATATACTTGAGTATTTGATATGAATTTCAATTTAATACCTCCACGCGTTCAAGAGAAAGGGGTAGTAACTTTAAATTTATTAAACATATTTTTCTTATATGATGAAACTAAAAATTTACGGTTTTCGCAATTTTTCCTTTATATGTGCTATAAGGCGTTGCTTCGTACTAAATTTCAAGATTCTAGCTCACGGAAAGTACCCTGTAGGTTTTGATTCACTTGCCAATAGAGACGAGTTTGAAAATATGCTTATATTGCTCTTTCTTTTGATTGCATTGACATAGAAGCTTGATTTTGTTGCAGCCTTACGGTGTTATATACCTTTTTTTTTTGTTTTACGAGGTGGCAAATCCCTTCGGATCTCCGACTCTTGGGGGAAATAAGAGCCGGAGTATGTGGTGTTTCCACTAAAAACCACCTCGACTTTCTCCATGTACCCGTGTGTCGGAGGGTCGGGTTTCGCACAAGCATACGTCGCAACCCCCCGACGGGTATTAGCCCGCCAGATGGTCAGGCGGGCCCCGAACAAAACCCCCTTGGCGGCGGATGAAGGTGTTTGGCTCCGCTGCGAGGGACAGACAGAACCGTCTCCCGCACCCGCACCGTTGGACGCATCCTGAGCAGGCCCCACCATGCCCACGCGGAGCGTCCCCTCCTGGATCCCTCTTAGCTTCACCGCGGGTGACTAATCCACGGTTACTGAGCCCCCCGACCACGACAAGGTGGAGATCCCACGGGGGGACGGTGTTATATACCTGAGTATTTGATATGAATTTCAATTTAATACCTCCACGCGTTAAAGAGAAAGGGGTAGTAACTTTAAATTTATTAAAAATATTTTTTTATATGCTGTAACTAAAAAATTACGGTTTTCGCAATTTTTCCTTCATATCTTAATATATAAAATCCTTGCGTTACTGACTGACTGACAGACACGCTACAGCCGAAACTATTGGGCGCAGGAAGCTGAAATTTGGCATGTATGTTCCTTGGGGACCGGAGGGGTGCACTAAGAAGGGATTTCTCGAAATTCCCACGGGATCGGCCAAAACGGGTAAATTAAAAAAAAATGCAGGCGTAGCTGCTGGCATCCTCTAGTGTGATATAAGACGGTACTTCGTCCAAATTTCAAGATTCTGAGTTCACGGGAAGTACCCTGTAGGTTTTGATTCCAATGCGAGTTTGAAAATATGCTGCAATTTGCAGCATATACGGCTGTATTTTTTGATTGCGTTGGATTAGAAGTTTGATTTTTTTACAGCTCTATGAAACCGTAGATTCGAGTATTTAGTATAAATTTCAGTTTGATACCTTCACGCATTCTTGAGAAAAAGGGTCTTGACAGACGGACGGACAACAAAGTGATCCTATAAGGGTTCCGTTTTTTCCTTTCGAGGTACGGAACGCTAAAAAAAAAAAATTGTTTATTTCAGACCATTTCAGACCATTTTTAAGTCCATACAGTTGAGGTTGCATAGGTCATTACAAATTATGTAGACGCGACCAGGCCATGGAGAACGGACAATCCGTTTCCATTCGGTCAGCAAAAACTTTTAGGTAGCTGTTGAAGCTACCACGAACCCGCCGCGCCAGGGACGCTGCTCTCTTTCTTAATATAGCGGCAAAGCCGTCCACACGGGCCTCAGCGAACATCCCTGACGCACTATAGAAGCGCGGCAGCCCCATCAGCGCCCTAAACCCATTATTATTCTGGACTCGCAAGACATTGTAAGCCATCGATATATATGTACTAAAGTACTAAATGTAGCATTCAGAACATTTACTTTGTTCAAATGCTTTGCATGAACATACCGGCAAAGCAATCTAGTGTCACTTTGACTTTCCTGCAGTGTGGGTCCGCTTCGCTTATTGACTATGTGGCGACGATATATCGATTAATTTGAATCAGAATTTGTATCTGTAGTAGCGTTAGTCAATATTTTTAAATATTTATGTAAATAAAAGAGTTAAATGTATCATAATACCACATTAAAAAGTATTTCTTTATTTTTATGTGACGTCATTTACGATCATAGACTAACTACTATGCAGAAATACATTGCAAGTGATTGTAGGTAAAATATATGACCAAGACCAGTGACCAGACTTCGTGAAGGTTTTAAGAGTTTTTTAGTTTGATTAATGTTATAAAAGCAATTTGACGTTGTATATCACTAATTCTGTGTTCTTTTTATTTTTTAGTAAGTTGCTATATAAGCTACTCAGGCCACTTCGTCATAGTTTTTTTTTAATAGTTGGTTTCCTTATGGTAGCACATAGTGCCATCTGCCACATGTGTAGGCTTAGAACTCTGTGGTCAGCAAGGGCATCTTTACAGAATGACAAACAATCCTGCTTTATATATTAGGTATATATGCTAAAACAATTCTCATAGTAAGATAAATATAAAGTTTAACAATTAGAATTATTCGTGAAGCAACTAAGGCAAGTCTTGAACTTACGCCCACGAATTCATTTTTCTATTTTGTAATAAAAACATCTGAATATGTTTATAGATTTTATTTTTTTACTTAAATAAACCCCCAGCAATTAATTCCTTTTATTTTCATAAATAAACTGTTCTTATTATGTTGATGAAATATTGTAGGCAGAAAACATCTCTTCTGTGAAGTAAATAATCTTTGCAAATGGCAATAAGCAGCTAGTAGCGTTAGAGAACTATTGGATACTCATTGGTAAGATGCCAGGACTTGTTGTTGTTGATTGGCTATAATAATAACTAGGCACTGTAAGTCATTGGCGCTGCTTGCGCCTGCGTGTTGCGCTAGTACGATTAGACGTCATACATTAGACAATTTGAACAAAATATTTATAGGGAATGCTCCGTCTATCGTTAGAGTATATGTCAATGTTGTAAGCCATTTGCGTATGCTTGACCCATAGGCTGCACGTATAAAAAGATTGGCAAAACGCCTTGAATAGGGTTACTTTAACTTGTTCAGTGCAGCGTGCGAACCTACGAGCCAGCATGTTCGCCCTGACTGACAATGCCCTGCGTTCCCTTTCCATGTCCACATCATCTTTGAGTGACTCGGTGACCCAGTGGCCCAGGTACTTAACTCGATCAACTATTTTTAGAGGATGGTTATTTAAAGTGATCGTGGGTATATGTTGATAACTTTTCGTACCCGCTTTGAATATCATCACTTCACTCTTGCTGGTGTTGTACCTGAGCCGATGCGCCATTACGTAGCTCTCACATATTGTTATCAGCCGCCTGAGGGCGCTGATCGATGGGCTCAGCAGCACCATATCATCGGCGTAGCTAATATTGTTGATCATAGTGCCGTCTATAGAACAGCCTGTTATTAAATTATAGCACTGACGAAGTGTGGTTACTAATTGTGAGGTGAAGTGTTTATATGAGTTCGATAAATATATCGGAATTCTTCATGGCTCACCCGTCGTACAGGATTACGATAACTTAAATAAATTCTTTAGCGGAACACAGGCGGTCTTATCAAAAATTACAATTTCTTCCAGATAACGAAATTGGTTTGGATTCGAAGATTGTATGTCTAAATTTTCGTATGTTTTGTTGCCAATTATTTTGTATTTATGAAGTAGTTTTATATGTATCGGAGTTCGAAGATTTTGTATCTAAATTGTCTTTGGTTTCCTCTCCAATTATTTGGAGCATTCTCTCAATCGCCAGCTAAGAGCCGTAAATAATCTTTCGGTATGTTAACTACAGGAGAATATGTAAAAAACTTAACTTTGAAGCAATTACCATAACTAAGCAGTAACACCAATAAATTACGTAAAATGTAACGATGCTATAAGAGTTGTTAAATACTGTTAATTGCCCATTCAGCTACCGGTAACGGACAGACGGACATACAGGGCGACTGACTGATATTCTTAGTTATTTCATGGATAGGTAGCCGTGAAATGATTATGTTAATGTTGGTAAAAAACCATACTTAGTATACGTTATACCATAGGGAGAAACAGATTAGAACTGGGAGGTATGCCCATATTAACGGTGTAGGCTTTTATGGGACATACTCTAAAAATAGTTTAGACTAAAACAATTTTTTATAGACTCACGCCTGTATCCGCGAAAGGGTAGACAGCGGTGTAATATTACACCCACATTTGCCATGGACTAAACACTAAAGACTAGACTAGACTAACGCTATAATATATTTGTAGCGAGATTGTAGTACTTCTAAAATTACTCACAGTCTTAATAAACTACGGCCTACCTTTTTTATAGTGATATTCTCACTGAATTTGCACAGTGCGTGGCGCAAATTAACAAGACTGATGGTAACGACATAAGTGAATTGAAATGATTAAGTTTTAAATTAAAATGATAGTTGGTAAAACAACGCTTTTTATTTCATTTATTTAAGCGATCATTTCAAATAACGACATTGGTTAAAATACAAACAAACAAAATAAAAATACATTCTGAAAATAATCGTTTCATTAAACAGGAATTTAAACTTTCGTCGTCATTTAAACTTATTTCAAATTGTCTTTACAAATTATTGGTCGCCGACCTCCGGGATGGAGATGGCACATGAAGAAGAAGAAATTGTCTTTCGGGATATATACCACGTACCTTTGTTTGGAGTAACCGATATTTCGGCACTGTTGCAAGCGTCATGTTCACGGATGATCAATCATCTGTTGCAAGCGCCACGTTCACGGATGTACTCAAGTACATCCGTGAACGTGGCGCTTGCAACAGTATATATCCCGAAAGACAATTTAAAATAAATTCGTTTCATTTTCACCAAAGCATAATTGTTAAACGAATGTGTCAATTATTCGCAATAAATTGAATTACCAAGAATGGTACCAAAGCCAAAAGCTTCTCAAAAACATGTAGCAACGTAACCACAATATGTTTTGGATGTTTAATACGGTGATTTCAAACAGTCAAACTGGTCGAATCGAAACATAAAATATTCAAACTCAGTTATGTAAGTAATAAAAAAGGTTAAAGTTATAACAAATGGCTTGTATAAATTTCAACAGTTCATTTTATAAAATGCCACTTAGAATTATTTATTTAAATGGTTGTAAAGTAACTATTTGATGTGTAATATGGTGGGTTACACATTTTTGATGTTTACTATAATATGTTTAACGTGATTTTATGTTTAAATCTTAAAGGACAATGGCAGATCTCCATACATCGAAATGTCTGAAATTAAATTGAAGCGCACAGTAATAAAAAATATTTCAAAAAATTCGGGGTAGGTAACAGAGTCTATAAATGATTCTATTTTCACTCGGGAAACCCGGAAAAACAAGATATCGGTGTTTTAGTTTTTATTTAAGAATGAACAATGTAGGTACGTTTGAATTATCAAATGAAATTATGTCAGATTGACATCAAAACGCAGAAATATTCTGTAGCATCTAACTGTCACAGCCAAAGACAAAAGCAGAGCTGCACATTTTAAATCGATTTTATGTGAAATCGATACAACATTAAAACGATGCTGGGACGTTTTTACTTGATTTAAAAGTTGTTTTGCATCAAAAATTAGTAGCTTATTGATATAATGTTAATTAAAGATTAAATAACTGCATTTTTATAATTATATTTTAATAATCAATACGGATCAATAGCACTCACGTCTATTCCTGTCACACTATTGTCTATGGCAACAATCAAATAATAAAGTAGGTACCTAGTTCGCAATCAATTGGAATGCTTTTTATCATTATAAAATACTCCAGATTTAACGAGACAAAGTGAAAATATTAAAAATCGTAGAAAATAACAAACAATTTGTTTTGTTCATATGAAGTTTAAGGTCGCCACAACAAACCCAGACCGAATTCTGCCATTGTTCTTTTTGAATAAAATTTGCTCACTACTGTTGCAACTACATACATACATACATATCGTTACGCCTTTTATCCCCGAAGGGGTAGGCAGAGGCGTATTTCTACACCCACTTTTCGCCAGATATACTTTAGTCCCACGTAATAAGGGGCGAGCCTATTGCCGTACCGGGCACATTTCCAGACTCCGTGCTGCTACTGAGAATTTCGTGACAGAAAAACCCAATAGCACTGCCCGACCCAGGAATCGAACCCGGGGCCTCCCGATCCCACGCGCACATTTATGCCGCGAGACCAACGAGGCAGTCGTATAGGGTTTGATGTCGAGTTTTCCGTCTCTACGCAAAGATGGTATTTGCATCGTGTTATCCCTTAGTCGCCTTTTACGACACCCACGGGAAGATAGGGGGTGGTGACACTTGTATTCTATGCCGTCAACCACACGGCAACTATTATGTTAAAATGCCGCTGCTTATAGTTTTATTTACATGCTTTGATATGAACAATAGATTTTTGGAGTGGTATCATTCACTGACAAGAAAATATTAAAATTAAATGGCAACTGGGACCGCGTTCTGAGTTTGCTGCTATCGCCGGTCAGTCGCCGGTAACCTCACGAAATAGTATCGTATCGAATGATGAAAACATTCAACAATAACTAGAGTAACGTAATTCATCGGGTGTACGGATCAAGTCTTTTCCTTGCGATGCATAGCCGAGAAATTTTTGGCCAAAGGTCAAAAGGTCTACCGCGCATTCGTGGATTTGGAAAAGGCTTATGATAAAGTGGTGAGGAATGAAATGTGGTCGGTACTGTCGATGTATGGGGTGAACAGCAGCCTCATACGAGCTCTGAAATCCCTTTATGAGGATTCTAGAGCTTGTGTGAGGATAAACGGGGCATACACTGACTGGTTTACCATCAAGACAGGTGTTAGACAGGGATGTGTAGCGTCGCCGTGGCTGTTCAACCTCTTCATGGACAGTTGTTTGCAAGATTTGAAACATAGTGATTGTGGATTAAGGATGTATGAGTTACTTGTCAAATGCCTCCTTTATGCTGATGATCAGGTTATGCTTGCGTCTTCAGCGGAGGAGTTGCAGGAGATGGTAACAATCATGCATGGTGCGTTAGAGAGGAAAGGAATGAAAGTAAATGTAAGTAAAACGAAAGTTATGGTTTTTGAAAAGGAGGAATGCGTTACGGCTTGTAATATTATGATCGATGGACAGCGAGTGGAGCAAGTGAATGACTTTGTATATTTAGGTACGCTGTTTACAAGAGATGGTAATAATGTAGAAGATATTGAAAGAAGAGTTAATGCAGGTAATAGAGTGAATGAAGCTCTGAAGGCGTTTATGAATAGCCAAAACGTGTCCAAAAAGGCACGTTTGGCTGTGCATAGAGGGGTCTTAGTACCTACTTTTATGTATGGTAGTGATAGTTGGGTATGGCAGAAGAGTCATGAAAGCAGAATAAATGCTGTAGAAATGAGAGCACTGAGAAGTATGTGTGGTGTTTCTCTGACTGACAGAATAAAGAAATGTGTGATAAGAGAGTGTTGTGGGGTAAAAGAAGATGTAGTGACAAGCATCGAGAAAGGTATGCTAAGATGGTTTGGGCACGTGGAGAGGATGGATGACGAAAGACTGACCAAGCAGATATATAAGGCAAGTGTGGAAGGGACAGCACGAAGGGGGAAGACCTAGGCGGACGTTCTCTGACCAGATTGGAGACATCCTAAAAACAGGACAGGTGAGAAGTACCCTGAACAGAAGAGCATGCATGAGGAATCTGATGGGAGTGAATGAAGCAAGAGAGATATGTCAGGATCGTTGCAAATGGCGTTCCGTAGTCTCTGCCTACCCCTCCGGGAAACAGGCGTGAGTCTATGTATGTATGTATGTATGTATCTCAAGTTAATAATGGCAGAGAAGAATTAAAAATAAATAAATGTTCAAGATGATAGTGAGGCATCCAATACAGACATTTTAAGGACTGAAAAGTTCGATATATGTAATTAGTCTGAGTGGTATCAAAAACCACATCACTCAATGGGTTTAAGCCCCAGAAACCACTACTCAAATATAGTCAACATTTACCCTTAGCTCCTCTTTTACAAGTAAAACCTCATTTATCGCCAGCAAGGCAAATGTGATTAATCGCTACCATTTTAGTTTAAAGAAAAAACATCTATTTAACTCGGGGGTAGTTTAAAATAAATTTACTTTAATTTACGAGACTGACTGCTGATTAAGTCTAGATTTTTTGTTAGCGCTATCAAAATATAATTAGTCTGGCAAACATTGCTGTTACTAATGTACCTGCAGCTTAAAAATGTTTTGAAGTGGTTTAAAATCTGACTACTATTATAAATGCGAAAAATGTAAGGATGGATGTATGGATTTTTTGGTACAGTTTCACGCAAAACCTATAGAATGCATTTTTATACTTATACCTTTACCTTTTGATCCAATAACCAACTCTTAAGCAGGCAAAGCCGCGGACTTAGGTAAGTAAGTGATAATACAACGCTGCGAAGATTTTTGTAATTGTTAGTAGGTACAGGTTGTGTATGTAACATCACGATACGGTTTCAAAAGATGAGCAAAAACGGAGAGATCGCACACTGTCACAGCTATTAAATTATAAGAAAAATATTTTTCAGCGTTTGGTATTGACATTTACCGCACTGCCAGAAAAAAAAAACAGGAAAGCGCGTAACAGGGCAAATTTTGTTTGATTAGTTCATGAAGTTTTAGCTACTATCGTTGGTTAGCGCAGCGGGAGTGTAAGCGACTGCTACGCCGAAGGTTGCGGGTTCGATTCCCGCTCAAGTCAAACATTTGTGTGCATGAACTTGGATGTTTGTCTTGGTCTGGGTGTTTCTATGTATAATATGTATGTATTTACAAAAAAAAGTATATATGTATGTTTATCCATTATCTAGTACCCATAGTACAAGCTCTGCTTAGTTTGGGACTAGATGGTGATGTGTGTATGTGGTAGAATATAGAATATTTGTCATGTTACATCCAAACAATAAAACAACAATCACAACTACAATTCTCACACAAACAAACAAAAAACAATTACTAAACTAATCTCCAGGCAACGACCCCGGAACTAATTAACCGTCTCATACCAATAACACACATACGCACAGTTCGTTAACCCTAAAATGACAACGTAAGTCATTCTCACACAAATCCCTCGATCACGACTGATCAGTAAATAATCAATTTTGTTCGCCGCAGGAAACGCTTGACAACATTGACATCGGATCTAAATTGACAGATTATAAGGATTAATGTTTAACTAGAGTGTGATGCGGCGCTACTTGAGTTTTGTTCTGATTTTTTTTGTGGTTAGAAGTAAGTTAAATATATTAAGTAATGTGTTGGCTTCTTAGCGTGAAGGACATCACCGTCGTTATTTTGTTATTTTGTTCTCAGTTTCATAGTACTAAGACACTACTAGTACACTATGAAACTAAGTTTTATAGTTGTAAATTATATGCGTGTTTAATTCTGTTTATTATTAAAAACATTGTAGATGACGATTTTCAGATATTTAAAGTATCGAAATTAAGATTTTAAATAATTTGATCCATTATACGGTATTTATTTCTGCGTGAGTATGTGAATAACTCTGGTATCGGCGTTCATAAGCAGCCCAAAGGCCGTACTAACATTTTGCTAAACCCAAAAACGGGACCGACGGCTTAACATGCCTTCCAAAGCACAGTAGCGGTGATGCAAAAATAATGTATTCATAATTAATAATTAATTATGATTATTTTTTACTCAATGAATGATTATTTACCGTTTAGATAATTATTATCTAAACGGAAAATAATCATTCTTTGCGTCTACGTCTCATAATTATGTAAGGGTCCAAAACAGTTATAGAAAAAATAATACGCAAATTCGAGCCAACTTTACAAAGTAAGTACCAAGGTCCACTAATTTTTGGCAGCACACGAGTCACGTCATAGACAAACAAAAAGTACAATGTTTTCTCTAACGTTGAAACTTTTTATTGCTTTCCCTTGAATTTTCAATACCTTTATATCATTCTAAAATTGAGTTTATGGGACACACATAACGATTGTATAAAAGTGCTTTGTTTACAAAAGCCGAGTTATGGACAAAGTTTTAGGTCTTACAGACCCAACTATGGCGGTGAAAGGGTCTAAGACGGAAAGTAAGGGAATAAGTTTACTGTAGCAAATATCTTAAGATTTTTAAAACAATGTAATTAAAGCATTTTGCAAAGTTGCGATCGCACAAATGTTATGCAGGAAATCATACATAATCTTAAAGGACTTTATTGACTTAGTTCTAATTATTCTTTGGTCATTATTCCTTGGTCAGAGATCAGATGCAAATACCATAGCAAAGACTGCAGAAAAATAAAATAACAGTTGTAAAACAGTAAGATAAGCGATGGATCAGTAAATCAAGTTAATATACCTATTCTAGTATAATCACAAGAACTATAAATCTGATTTTAATAGGAGCCGAGCAAAAACGAGAAGGTCGAAACTGCGGGTCACAGTTAGTTTTTATATCCACCATACGCGAATTTTCATCAGTACGAAAAACGTTTGGATTCACTAAAAACGTTCAGTCCATATTATTTCATCCCCTTAAAAGAATAAAAAACTTAGCAAATATTAATAAATCTGGCCACACGTTCCAAATATCAGGCAAAAGATCGTAGCGATCAGCCGATACACGGGGTTGTCGTTACAAAAAATGTGTGATCCACAAATATTTGTTTTGGCACCGAATGTACTATGTGCTCGTGAGTTTGAACGTTGTCTGCAGGTTTTATATCAGTGTTTCAATATTGTGTGAGGCTTACGTGGAAGATTTATACTGTAAAAAAACTATGGCAGCACTGTTTTTTATGCATATTTTACAGAAAATTTCAGCTGGAGTCTATCTGCGTTTGCAATTAATTAAAAAAATGAATGGTTTTCAAATCCCGCGATTTTTATATGTATGTGTCGGTCTACGATAGTCGTTAAGAGTAGTCAGTAACCCTCGTATATACTTAATGGTTTAAAACTCTTAAGTTCAAACCATGGGATATCGCTAAGTATGTATTTGGAATGCGGAGGATTGTCAACATTTGGTTAGTCTACTATACGGACAACGGGCTCCAAGGTGCAGTGTTGCATGTAACCGGGATAACGCTAGAACGATGATGATGACTAGTTCTTATGTATTGTGTCTTTATCGCGTATTTATACTAAAAATATTAGTAAATAGTAGGTACATGTGTAATATGCGTGTTCAAGCATTCTAAACAAGTATTTGAAATGCATTTTTTTCGAATGAATCACTCTTTTAAAACTTAAAAAACAAGACCTTATCTAAATGCATAAATTGATCAAAATTGTTACAGCACATTTTGGATATAAAGACAACATATTTATATAAGTAAATGCTCGTTTATAAGATTACGCCTCAGTCTCGCCACTATCCGATAAGTTCCTATTAAATTACTTGGAAGATAACATATTTGGTATTATATTATATTTGGTATTATAGCATAATAGCTACTTTTGGCCAGGGTGGTGGACTATGGCCTACTACTTTTCATGGGGTGTAGTGGGGCGCCAATCACCTGTGTAGTTAAGTCGACCGAAATGTAACTCACTAAATGCGGCCCATAATCTCTCACCGGTGGCTCCAAGTAGCTGTAACGCATGCAGCGGCCACACCCCGGTTAACCACGTCGACTCGTGGGCTAGACCCGGTGAAGGGGACCGGCTGCTCCGGCACCGGTTTTTGCGGATACCTCCCGCTTTATGCGTAGAGTCTGTACCGGCGAAGATGGCACACCAACGCAGATATGCAACCGGTGGTGGCGGATTCGGCGGGGCAGCGAAGTCTTGTGGAAAGCTTGGAGCGACGACAGAGGTTAAAAATGCTCGTCGGTCATTCACTGCATCCAAACCCTTCTCCAGTCGTAGCGGCTCACCGTTCCACTGGGTATAGAAGGGGAAGGACGAGAGAGTGCGTCTGTGCTGGCGCAACCACTTACGCACTTAAATATGTCACGCGCAACTGACTGCTTCTGATTACCGGACACTGATTAAGACCTACGGCGATGGGCTGAGGTAGAGAGGTTGGGTTGTGGTGCACACCCGGCTTTGTCTGAGGCCTGCACGTATGGCGGCCTAAGGAGAGTGGTCATTTCTGCACTGCTATTGGGACAACAGTGTGGGTTGGGCAGCACCTTAGGTGACGAAGCAGCCCTATTTAGGGAGGCACTGCTTCCCCTGCTCAGCCGGGGAGGGGGCTAGAAAAGGTGCTCTAAAAAATGCTTGTCCATACGCATTGGGGAAGTAGCAACCGCGGCTGCTTGAGCACCCCACTACTCGCGGTCGACGTCACAAAAATAATAAAATTCAAACATCAGTCATGACATTCGGCGCATGGAACGTGCGCACCTTAATGGACAACGACGGAAACCTTTGTCCGGAGCGTAAAACTGCTGTCGTAGCACGCGAACTTGGTCGCTACAATATAGATGTAGCTGCGTTAAGCGAAACACGTCTAGCTGACCAAGGCAAGTTCGAGGAAATTGGCGGTGGCTATACATTCTTCTGGAAAGGACGTCCCCAGACTGAACGAAGGATAGCTGGAGTAGGGTTTGCCATTAAATCTACTATCGCAAATAAGCTAGCCGAATGTCCGCAATACATCTCGGACCGTATTATTACATTGCGCCTTCACCTTCGAAACAACAACTTCTTGAATGTGATAAGCGTATATGCACCAACCATGAGTAACGAGGACAGTGTCAAAGATCAATTTTACGAAGAGCTCTGTCAATGCCTTAGCAATATACGTCCGAACGAACAAATATTATTGCTAGGCGATTTTAACGCAAGGGTTGGCAGGGATGCTGAGTCGTGGCCGGGCGTGATTGGCAGTAATGGTGTGGGCAATATGAATAGTAACGGAGAGTTACTGCTTTCACTCTGTGCCCAATTTGACCTCACCATTACTAACACTCTGTTTAGGCTTCGCAACAAATTCAAAACTACCTGGATGCACCCGCGTTCCAAACACTGGCACCTCCTCGATTACGCTAAAACCCGACGAAGAGACATCTCCCAGGTGTACATCACCCGCGTCATGCGCGGTGCACATTGCTGGACAGACCACAGACTTCTGATCACTAAATTGAGACTCCGCCTACGTGTACCACCCAGATCCTGCAGGGCAAAACCAACATCCCTCAATTTAGATCGATTGAATTGTGCCGAACTTCAAGAAGACTACCAAAAAATGCTGACAGAAACGCTAGATGCTTTTGATGCCCAGCGAGGTGACCTAAAATCGGTCTGGCAACGGATCTCATCCTCTGTAATGACAGTGGCTACAGAAGTCATAGGACTTAAGAAGCGTGTCAACGAGGATTGGTTTGATCAGAACGAAAGGACCTTAACTGAGGTATTCGAACAGCATCGTGTACTCATAAAGCGTAACGAACGTAATCATAATCTTATACAAGAAGTTCAAAAAAGTGGTGCTTCCTTAAGAAGACTAACCAGGGAGATGAAAGAAAGATGGTGGCTTGAAAGGGCGGCAAAGATACAGTGGCTCGCAGACACACACCAATTAGGAGCTTTTTATGAAGAAATCCGTAAGTTAATTGGCGGTTTTGTAAAAAATAGCATACCACTAAGATCCCTAGATGGCTCTCAAAAACTCACTGCGAAGCAGGATATTCTAGATCGTTAAGCAGAGCACTTCAACAATCTTCTTAATGTAGATCGGTTAGCAGATCTTGAGCATATTCGGCGTATTCAACCTCTGCCGCCGCATGATTCACTTGCTGAGCCACTGAGACTAGCTGAAGTAGTTCGAGCCATCAAAGAACAGAAAAATAAAAAAGCAGTTGGAATCGACAACATCGCCGGGGAACTGCTTAAATACGGAGGGGAACAGCTTCATACTTACATCTGGCAAATTTTCGATCGCATTTGGAACGAGGAAACGATACCACCTGAATTTAAAATATCTCGTATACAGACCCTTTATAAAAACAAGGGCGACCGTTCTGACTGCAACTCATACAGGGGTATATCGCTCCTCTCTGTACCTGGGAAGATATTCGCCAGAGTTCTTCTCAACCGTCTTTTACCGGTGTCTGAAAAAATATTGCCAGAAACTCAATTTGGGTTTCGTCCTGATAGGGGCACCTGCGAAGCCATCTTTTCCATCCGGCAACTTCAGGAAAAAAGTCGGGAACAAAGCCAACCTTTATAGATGTGTTTTGTGGACTTGGAGAAAGCATTTGACTGTGTTCCGCGGGAAGCCCTTTGGACCTTATTGGCAAGATTGGGTTGCCCTGAGAAGTTTGTTCCAATGATTCCCCTTCTTCACGACGAAATGACCTGCTGTGTGACCTATAATGGGGATCAGTCAGAGTTTTTTCCTGTCACTTGTGGTGTCAAACAAGGTTGTGTGCTTGCACCAACATTGTTTGCTCTTTATTTTTCTGTCGTTGTCAGTGAGGCACTCGAATAAGCTTCTGCTGGCATCAAACTATGTTTTCGAACTGATGGGGGACTTTTCAACTTGGCCAGATTAAAAGCTTATACTAAGGTATCACACGCACTAATAACGGAGATAATGTATGCGGATGATCTGTGTTTTGTTGCTAGCTCACCACAGGAGCTCCAGAACCTGATTACCAACCTTCAGGAAGTCTGTTGTCGTTTCGGTCTCAGAATCAGTGTTAAGAAGACTGAGGTTATGGCAGTGAACTCTCATGGAGAAGCAGACTCAGAACCTATCAAGGTGTTCATTGGCGATACTGAGCTGAAGCAGGTGGACAAATTTAAATACCCGGGCAGCACAATCACATCCAAGTGCGACCTTGATGCCGAAGTAAATCATCGCATAGGCGCTGCGTCTGCTGCTTTCGGTAAATTACGAGCCAAGGTCCTACATTCACATGATTTGAAGCTCTCGACAAAGATCTCTGTTTACAAGGCCATAGTTCTCCCAAATCTTTTATACTCCTCAGAGACATGGGTCCTCTATCGGAGACACATACGGACGCTGGATAGGTTCCATTTAAAGTGCTTAAGAGACATTCTAAAAATTAAATGGTCGGACCGGGTTAGAAATACCGAAGTGCTCCGACGCGCAAATGTCTACGGCATAGAAGCGTACCTGATGCGGGGACAGCTCCGATGGTGTGGACACATCGCACGAATGTCTGATGAAAGAGTGGCAAAACGCATCTTCTTCTCTGAACTCCAGAACGGCAGGCGGAAACAAGGCGGCCAGTTCTTACGCTTCAAGGATGTTCAGAAAAGACACATGAAGAGATGCAACATTGATCCCCAGAAATGGGAGGAAAAGGCCATGTGCCGCTCTGATTGGAGGCGCTTTGTGAAGAACAAAGTTTATGACTTTGAAGAGCAGAGGAAATCCGAACTGGATGCGAAGCGCGATGCTCTTAAGGCTAAACCAACAACAGCCATATCTTACAACTATGTCGACGGTATCCTCACGTGTGACCAATGCTTGCGCACGTTTACTCACAGGATTGGATGTTGTAGCCATAAAAGGGCACATGCCCGGGCTGATCATCCTAGCTCCTCGGCTATCAATCAGTAGCAGTCACCATAGCCGAAATCGGCTGGAAAGTATATATATACTACTTTTCATAATTAAAAGATAGTTGGGCTGCTTTTTGTCCCGATAACCAACACGCGGGCGAAGCTGCGGGCATGCCTAGTATCTATACTACATATATGCGATAATACTATCAAGCTGAAGCGTTTGTTTATTTGGTTGAAAGCGTGATTATCTACTACTACTGGTCTGCAGCAGTAGCCCTAAATAACGCGGGTGATACGCGGGCTCAGCTAGCTTTCTATGAATCCGTCTTTTAAAAAATCAATATCACCGAATTACATTACGTATTCTAATCCTACTGTATTCTACCGCAGGCGCCAAAGGCGATCAGAAACACAGATGCATACTTTCAGATCAGAGAATATCGATAGAAATATTTAAAGTAATGCTTGGAGCTATGACTTTTATAATTTAATTGTCTTAAATACTGATGAGGTGCGTTTCCACACATTGCTACGATACGTTGGATTGGGATAGTGGTATTTTTGTGACTACGAAGATTTGTTCTGTGTCTCTGGGTGTTATCTATGTAAAACATATGAATTTATTTATTTGTTTATTTAAAAAGACAACTTCAGCACTGGGAATAAACCCTGTGTCGTGAAGGACTTTACAAGCATGCAATCAACAGTAAAAAAATACACCCAGACTCGAAACTACAATTTATGGATCACACAAAACGTCTCGTGTAGGGATCGAACCCACAACACTCAGCGCAGTACCAAGCGGCGCCCCCCCGTGGGATCTCCACCTTGTCGTGGTGGGGGGGCTCAGTAACCGTGGATTCGTCACCCGCGGTGAAGCTAAGAGGGATCCAGGAGGGGACGCTCCGTGTGGGCTTGGAGGGGCCTGCGCAGGATGCGTCCAACGGTGCGGGTGCGGGGGACAGTTCTGTCTGTCCCTCGCAGTCGGGTGCGGTCGCGGGAGGAGAGGCGTGTCGGTGTTGCGTTGCCGCGCGCCCTATCTCCCGCGACCAAATGGGGGCGCACCATTCGATGCGTCGCGGTGGGGCCGCAGAGGAAGAGGAGATGCGGTGTTGCGTTGCCGTCCTCCCTATCCTCTGCGGCCGCTGGGCGTTTTGGCGGCGGAGTCCAACACCTTAATCCGTCGCCAAGGGGGTTTTGTTCGGGGCCCGCCTGACCATCCGGCGGGCCAATACCCGTCGGAGGTTGGCGACGAGTGCTTTGGTGATGCCCCACCCTCCGACACACGGGTACATGGCGGAAGTCGAGGTGGTTTTTAGTGGAAACACCACATACTCCGGCTCTTATTTCCCCCAAGAGTCGGAGATCCGAAGGGATTTTCCACCTCGTAAAACAAAAAAAAAAAAAAAAAAAAAAAAGTACCAAGCGGCGAGGCGGCCGCTTAAACCACTACACCAAGTGTGCAGTCGAATCGAATACTATATCTATAAGTATATTTATAAGTTTTCTGGTTTCCATATGATAGGTTCTGTCTAGTTTGAGATTAGTTGACCGTGTGTGAGTTGTTCTGAGGCATAAAATATTTAAGCATTTGTGATTATTGACAGATTAACTCACACGACAGATTATCGCCGTGTGATGTGATGATACATAACCTATGGCCTACAACATTAATGTGAACGTATGCATGATTAATGCTGCCTACATAAATACTTACTAAATATTTAGGTAGGAATATGTAGAGATTTTTGTTCAAACAAACAAATTGTTCGACTTTATTGGACTGAAGTAGGTTCACTCAGATTCTAAAAAGCAATTCGTGGCTCATACAAACTCACAAAGTGTTGTCTCCTGTGAGGATATATTCCACAGCACTCAGCGCCGTTCTAAACGACGAAGCGACTGTTCCAGCCACTACGCTATACGTACAGTCAAATATAAAATTAACGCGCCTCAAATAATGTTCGTGTATCAATGGAAACAGATACCACATTAAAACAACTTAGCGCTCTATCGAGCATGAAATACTTCGTCGTTTTTTAGTCAAACCAGGCCGACGCCAGATTATAATGATCCTATGATAAGGTCATCCTATGCAGAGTATAAAATTGGACTTATGTTTGATGTGTAAAGTATCAATAAGTTAGAATCGACGTCTTCAACACGAATAAGGAATTTTGAGTAACTTTATATAGATTTCACTCAAGACTAACGAAAGGATACAAAGCTTTAGGAGGTAGTAAAGATAGTATATATATAGGAGGTAGTAAAGATAGCTCATTCTGCGTAAATAGTAACACCAATAGTTGAAAAATGTTCGGGTACTTTGAGATAACTTATACATTCAAGAAAAAGACAAACCGCCGTCCCCGGAGAATAAAATGATAACTGCCATTGTCTTAGTTTTAGTGTTATTTCATTTTTGGGATCTGTGGGTGTTTATACATCTGCTCAATCTTTTTCCTAATTTTTATACAATGATTTACGAAGTTACCAAATATTACAATAGTATTCAAAGATTTAAAACAAGTCTTAAATTACGAGAATAAAGTGTTAAGGCGCTGTACCTAGTCAACATAGGCTTCACAAAACAGTTTTTTAGCCAAATGTATACATTTTAGAGCAGCTAAAAAATATATGTTAATCTTGATCATATTTATGGGGGGACCATTGTGTTCAAAACACGTTTTCGGTAAATTTTCTCGATAAAAAAAAAAACCATAAAATAACCATTAAAATTGAAATTGTAGCAATTGTAACTGTATTATTTATAAACAAATCTTGATAATATTAATAACAGTGATGTAATATATAATAAAAAAGGGAACTGTTGTTTTTATTTATCGATTGGAATAAGATATTTGTAAGGATTAATGTATTTAATGATAAATAACTCGTTCTGAACGTCCCGTCGTCATCGCGCTTCTCTTTCTTATGTATACAATCCGACAGTGACAGCAACAGCTGAACTCAGTGAACTGTACACAGCGCCTTAATATAATATTATCAAAATTTATTCCCACTTGTTAGTATGACAAACAGTCATAGAATTATGTTCTCATGAAAAAAATATGCGACTAGACAATGATAAATGCAGTTATCAATTTATTCTCGTTAAAAACCATCCAGTCGCTCTGTATAAGACGTGTTAGTCATATGACTGTTATAAATTTAAAAAATGATAAGTGAAGAGTACAATATTTGATTCTGGTCAGGCTGTACGGAGCATAAAATGATAATCGCCGTTAAACAACTTAGATGATGGCTAATTTTGACTAACCTTTTATTTTTGATATAATATCTCTATTTTGATAATAAGGCGTATTTCACTTAAACATTTAGAATAAACAAAAAATAACCTCCTTTAAAAGCTTACAATCATCTGTCTACGTCCAGTGTTTAAGGAGCAATCGACGAAAACATGTTTTTTATTTTTCCTGTAAAGTTGCATTTTTGTAGTTATCATTTTATTCTCCGGGGACGGCGAAACATCACCTCAGTCTGCCGTGAACATGAATCTTGTAAAGAATTCGAAACGTCGGCTAGTAATAAATTAAACATGTAGTTTCTAGATCATTCGGTTTAAATGTAATAACTTAGTGAAACCAATACTTCTTTCTCTTAGCGTTATCCCAATTTCAATCTGGGGTCCGCTTACTAGTCTATCCGGATTTGGCTGAATATTAGCTTTTTCCACAGAGCGACTGCCTGTCTGACCTCCGCAACCCGAAGGGATAGCGATATTCCTTGGTTTAGACTAGTGTCAGCTTATTTAAAAGGTACTGACGCCCTGTAACGACTGTCAAAGATTTTCATGACAACCGGGACCGACGGCTTAACGTGCTCTCCGAGGCACGGGACAAGCGATAATTAACAATTCAAGACGCACATAACTCCGAAAAGTCATTGGTGCGCGCCGTGGATTCGAACCCGATACCCTCTGCATGGCAGTCTGTTGGTATATCCACTCGGCTATCGCTGTGCCTATGTGAAACTAATACATCGCGATAAAATCCGGAAACTGTAGTTTAATTTCGATGATAGTAAAGATTTTCTGGTTAATATTACCAGTTTTAGATTATGCAACTTCCTTCCAACCTTTTGCAGACCACTACTGGACTTAAGCTTTTCCTAATTAACTTCACAGTAGCACGGTGAGTCAATAGGAGGATTAGGCCTACTGTACCATGCTAGCAGGAAGACATGGGGTTTGATGTTGAGTTTTCTGTCACTTCATAAACATATTTACTTCGTATGTTAGTCTTTAGTCACCCTTCACGACACTTATGGACTGATATATCAGTGACACTTTTTGTATTTTTATGTCTTATGTTTTATCCGTCACCACATGGGGAAAGTTACCACGACCAGTAGGACCGCAAATGAGATGGAAAGGTGACATTGTAAAGATAGCGGACAGTAATTGGTTGAAGACTGCCCAAAACAGAACGGAATGGAAGTTGTTGAAGGAGGCTTCCACCAAAACGTTCGAGAAAGGCTTACGATGATGATGACTTAGGTAAATACATAATGATATACATGTATTACTTACGTATATATAGGAGTTTCGTGGCCCTGTTTATACCATATGACGAGTCCCATGCGGTCATCGGGCAGCGCTGGTGTGACGTCGCAGGGTAACTCCACACCGCCCCCCGTCGGCGCATGGAGAGACTCGATGGAAGCTGTAAAGAAATAGGTTAATTAGCACATATCAGTATGAATACGCGATAGATTTGGAGGCTAACTGTTTACTACGCATAGGGTATCCAGTTCAAATCCTACGCTTACACTAAACGCGTATTAATTTACCAGTGAACACAATTGTTTTCCAAAAGTACTCGTGATTTTGCAAATATCCTGCAAATGCCGTGATTACGCAATGTCGAATTTCTAGAGAATATTATAATATATATATATATATAGAAATGTACAATAATCACTGTTATCAAAATAACAGTGATAAAAATACTCGCCGGTAATACTACCCTTGGCAAAATATCGGGTTTAAATGATATAGCAGAGCAGCGAGTATTATTTTAATGATTGCTAGTGGGCACACTTGGGGAGCCGATACTGGGTATGATAATATGCATATCTGATAGTGACTGGGTAAATGATGGATGATGCGCATATAGTTATTCCTCGCAGTAGCGATGGCAATGCAATTTAAAGTCATAACTTACCAGTTAAAAACTTCTCGGTATTTGGGTAACATTAAATATAAAAATGCGAAAAACATCCCGTAAAAGTGGTTGGTGTAACCCGTCTTAGCAATTTATGTGAGTTAGAACAGATGTTTTACTAATAATACAATGTAGTAGTTACGTAACGTTTTACATGCATAGTTGTTTCCAAATTATGTAACTTGACATTTCAAAGATATTCGTAGGACATTTAGTGGTGCTTTGATTTTTATATAATTGGTCAACGGTGCAATTTTCATTAAATTGCATGTTCTTCACCACTCCAGGGAAGCAAAGAAACTGTTGGTACCTTTGTATACAGTCTTTGAATTCATCGTGGTCTAGTTCGAAGTACAACTCATTATTGTAATCAACTGGTTTTGACATTTCTATGCTCTCGAACGTATTGTTCATATTCTTCTTAGGTACTGGTGTGATATGAATTAAAGTATATCTTGTAATATCTTTAATTGGAAAATAGGCGTGTACTTGTATATGAGTCATATTCTCGACTATACTATCCTAGAGTCTTAGCCTATCACCTATAATATCCTATCCTGGTTATCCTAATCCTTATACCTATATGTATCCTAAACCTATCCTAACTTGTACCTAGCTTATAATGCGTATAGGCTTAGTGCTCTGTGGTATTCTGTGATACAGACCTACGACTCGTACGCGCCTAAGACCCTAATCCTATGTGTCCCTACAATCCCTAGACCCTAGACCTACCATACGTATAATATACTTATATAGATAGGTGCGGGATATCTGCCACTGGAGACCTATGATGACAGACGGACTGTGGGTAGGAATAAGGTATGGTGGAAATGGTTTTCTGACGGCCAACTCAACAGACTCATCGAGCTGATCGGTATTGATGGCTAAAGGTGTCCTGGCCACCGTCAGAGGTATGGGAAGGGTATTGAGTCAAAGTCGGATTAAACTTGTGACTGCTTAATTTATTAAACTTACATGATCTTATATACTAAACTTATCCTATGTATACACACACACACAACGTTACGGTTGTGTGCTGTGTGTGAAAGGTGCCATCTCAGCGGTATGTACCTTAGGTGAGTACGTGATTTTCTCTTAATTTAATAGAAATCACGAACAATATGTTGCGGTAAAACCTCACGTAGGATTATATCGCTGAAATGGCATGTTCATGTGTGAACAATAAGGGTGCGTGTATACGTTAAGAAAATACGCCGGGCCTATGCAAGAATTCGTGTCGTAACTAGAAAATAACTGTGTACACTGCTCGCAGCGGTGCACGAAAAAAATCTTGTCTGCGCAAGACACGTAGCGGCGAACGTTGTTGCGGAGCGGTGGGGGACGGAGTAGTAGAGTTCACACAGCCAGGTAAGTAGTGATCTGTGGGTAGTTTTTGTTGTGCGTTTGGTGTGGACGTGTATTGCAGCGTAGAGTACAAAATGGTTGATGAGTTACTTATAACTTAAACGTAACGTAGAGGGACGACCGGTATTGTGGGACAAAACTTTAGAGATATATAAAGATAAAATACTGTCTTAAACAAAGACTTCGACGACATGACAAATGTCAAAAAAAATATGGTAAGTACCTATCACATATTACTTTTTATTAGAATTTTCAAAAATACAGATTATTATATAACAGAGTCCATAAATGATTATATTTTCATTCGAGAAACCTGGAAAAAGAAGATATCGGTGTTTTAATTTTTAGTTAAGAATCAAGGATGTAGGTACGTTTGAATTGTCCGCATCTATGCAAAGAGGAACCACTCGACAAAAGATTTTTGCTTTTTTTGAAGAATACTAATTTAAAAGTGGTTTATTTTCTTATTCAAAAAAGATCCAAGATCCACATGATTTTTTTCCTTGGAAACAAGTTATACAAAAATCAGAAAGGAACCAGCAGCAAAAACACACATTATGTATATTGCAAAACCGAACCACAGCACCATGGGACTCGATTCTTCAAACAAATAAACATCTGATATGTTGGGATAAATAAATTAGTTTTCAAAATTATCTACTTATCCCAACATCTTATATGTTGGGATAAATAAAATAGTTTTCAAAATTATCTACTAATGCTGCGATTTAGACCTGTTACGTAACTATTACATTGTATTATTAGTAAAACAGCTGTTCTAACTCACATAAATTGCTAAGCCGTCTTTACCCGCGACTTCGGCTGTGTAATTATAGGATTGACTCCAAAAGAGTGCATAAAATAACATTTATAACAAACGTATCTCAGGCTTCGTGCATACTACGTTGTTCAGCCTACAATCGCATTTACGACAAAATTTTAACGTGTTCTCTGCCTTCATACGCTTGTGAAAAGTTAACGGGAAAAGTAGTTGATCGATTGTATTGAAGTTTTGACACAGCGCTGTATTTTACACAGAACAGAGAGAATAAATTCACGTTTTCATTGTAAAATGTATCCTGGCAGTTCACGATTACTTTATTTGTGTCCGTATTATTGAAACTCGACCAGAATTTCAACGATTCTATCTTACATAAAATGAAGAAATGTGCAAAGAAAAACAAACAATTGTTGAGTTATTTTATATTTGACATTCAGCTCCTGCACCAGGCATAATACCTGTGCCACAGGGAACTTAAAAACATTTAATCAACAAAAACAAACAACATCCATACTCGAGACAACAATTAGGGTATCACACAGTGTTGTCTCGTCTGGGAATCGAAACGACACGCAGCGTTAGTGCCAAACTTCAAGTTTAGTCTCGTAAACCACTACTCTATTCATGCAGTTTAAAAAAAGCATAATTTCTTCTAATCAGGAAAGACATAGTTACACATTGATCAATTGATCGAGCCACAAAAATACTTTAAAACCCAGCTCTAATCTATCCAACGAACAAAGTTAAAGCAGGCTCATATATTCACTAGTGCACCTAAGCCTTAGGCACCTACCCGCCTCTCGACAAGACGAACATGCACGACAGGGGAGCCTGTAAGTGATTAAACACACTACGCCGAAGTTACGCGACCGAAGTTCCGCGGCTGATTTTACGTTCTGATGTATTCGGCTGATACGACACACCATAAGTGCCAAACTTACGTTCGTACTACGAACTACACTTGTGCTTTACTACTAGAAAAGTTGCCGCTAAATTCACGCCCGACTGAAGTTACGCTGCACGCTATAACGCAAAGTAATTTCGGTATAATGTGTCAGTAATTTAAATAGGATTGCAGGCGTAATCATACCGAACTTTGGTCGCGTAACTTCGGCATAATGTGTTTAGACATTAAAGGGAGGGAAAATGAGATGAGATGAGCATCAATTTGCATTGTAATCAATAGCTTCATCTTTATGCGGTGGCAGTGCCACGTTAATGCATGTAGTATGAACACACGTTGATTATACAACTATTTTGGACGGTGCACGGTGCTGTGCTGAGTTGTGTTTTAGTTGAGCTTCCGTGAATAGTTGTGTCTTCATGGTATATTACAACGTTATTTGGAACTTTGGAAGCGGTTGGGTTTATTTTGACTAGTATTTTGGTCTAGTAGTTTTTGACTTGCGAATCTTTGTGTGATGGACACAGTTATATATTCTTGCTATTATTACGGTTTTCACCCAGCCAATGTTATTCCTGACGAAGGTTAAAGTGTATTATTCATGCGGGCGAAACCGCGACCCAGCTGTCTCGAGACTCCAGGTATCTCGAATCTACATAAACTTGTATAATGTATACAAATCGCAAAAGTTTTAAATCCTTCATTTAGTTTTAAAGGATTTGCTGCCTAAATTAGTGTCTAAATGAAAACTGTAGTGAATGGCGAATTATTTTTTTCTTATTGTAAACCCTATATGCTCATATACGAGTGTGTGCGTGTCACTAACCCGTTAGCCGTTTGGGATAAATTGAGTTCTTGTGTATTAGATATGTTTATGTACTTTTGTTTTAAGCTGCATTGTGAATGAGTGAAACTGATGAATGTTGGTTGGTATGTGTTTCAATAGAAGGTGAGGTCTAAATGAATAGAGTGAGTGTAGTTTTTGTTTGTATGTGTTTTGCGTATGCGTGTATTGTAAGGTATAGAACTTCGGGTTTAGATACTAGCGATGTGCCGAGTACGGTTTGACTCGAGTCAGACTCGATTCCTGCTTAGAACCTGCCTACTCGAATACCAATTTATTTTGATTCGAGTACGCCGGACTCGATTCCGGTACTCGAGTCAGGAAGAATCGATTCGCACTCGCTAACTCGATTCTATTTATGCGAGTTCAACTGACTCGAGTCACGTATTCGAGTTTGGTTAACTCGTTCGTACTCGCAAACTGTTTACTTAAGCAATAAAGTGACGCGTGCCAAATAATACAATGGAGTTTGAACCTGCATCTTTTTGTTTTGATTTCTTTATTTTGTGTCAGTTAGCAGTTATTGTGAGTAGGTACTGAGTTCTACTGAGTGAATTTATTTAATTGTTTATTAATACCGGAAGTGAAGTGACTAGATTGTAATTAACTGAAGTGTTTTGAAGAAGTGGACGGCGGGAAAATAAAGTGCAAAAACTGTGACTCCGTATTTAAAGATTTCAAAAACACAACTAATTTGTTAAAGCACCTAAAAAATCTCATCCTATTATTTACTCGACTCAGATTAACAATTTTTCAACTACCCCCTGCATTTATTATTGTTGTGTCATAAGGCTTAACCGAACTTACACGCTGTTTGAACTCCTTTTAATTTTTCCCTTTTGTTCTAAAATTGGACTCTAGTTCTGAACTAGAATTTTCAGACTCGAATGTCACAACAACCACATTATTGGAAATTCCAATAAAGCGTTTGAGTTTGATGTAGAGTTATTGCATTATTTTGCCAAATGAATGTATCCAAATTGCAACACAAAACAAAACGATCACGTATCACAAAGCGGCTATTGTACATATGTACTAATAGGCTGTGTATCTAGAGAGATGTGCCGGATTGATAAGCGGAGTACGTGAATAAAAATAATTAGTATTATATATATCTTTGGACAACTTATGCACGGTCTGAAACTAAACTCGGCAAAGCCTGGACTCTGGTCATCAAATAGGTCATAAACGTAATTTTGTACATTTTAAATATGCCATTATAATGGTAAATTACACCTGGACACATTAATAGAATAATTAATAATCGTTCACATCATACAATGTTTTCTCATGGCTGGTAATAAAACCCATAACTCTCGGCTTCGTTTGATTGCCAGCATAACACGCACGTCAAACAAATATCAACCGTTAGTGCTAAACTAGCCTTGAAAAATGAAATTATACTACTTATGAACATTTATGAACTTATGAACCGCCGTGTGGTTGACGACATAGAATACAAGTGTCACCACCCCCTATCTTACCGTGGGTGTCGTAAGAGGCGACTAAGGGATAACACGATGCAAATACCATCTTTTGGTAGAGACGGAAAACTCAACATCAAACCATATACGGCTGCCTCGTTGGTCTCGCGGCATAAATGTGCGCGTGGGATCGGGTCCCGGGTTCGAGTCCTGGATCGGGCAGTGTTATTGGGTTTTTCTGTCACGAACTTCTCAGTAGCAGCACGGAGTCTGGAAATGTGCCCGGTACGGCAATAGGCTGGCCCCTTATTACGTGGGACTAAGGTATATCTGGCGAAAAGTGGGTGTAGAAATACACCTCTGCCTACCCCTTCGAGGATAAAAGGCGTGACGATATGTATGTACGTCTATGAACATTTAATAAATGAATTGATAAATTATTATAATTGCATAATATGTATATTTAAAATAATAGAAAAAAAATTGCGCACGTCGCTCAACTGCCTCGCACATCTCTCTTGAAAGTGTAGCTTCATAGATTAATCACTTTAACACAATATAACATATGTGCAAATGAACGGATATAAAAATATACGAGCCCTATATACCAATACGTGACGTGGAATTTAATTCATGGGCTTATTTAGAACAACTAGATTGCTAAACTGGCTTGTGATCTGATTGAAACTTTGGAAGCAGTTACTCTTTGATATAAATTACATACATACATAGACTCACGCCTGTTTCCCGGAGGGGTAGGCAGAGACTACGGAACGCCATTTGCAACAATCCTGACATACCTCACTTGCTTCACTCACTCCCATCAAGTTTCTCATGCATGCTCTTCTGTTAAGGGTACTTCTGACTTGTCCTTTTTTCAGGATGTCTCCAATCTGGTCAGAGAACGTTCGCCTCGGTCTTCCCCTTTGTCCTGTCCCATTCACACTTGCCTTATTTATCTTCTTTGTCAGTCTATCGTCATCCATCCTCTCCATGTGTCCAAACCATCTTAACATGCCTTTCTCAATGCTTGTCACTACATCTTCTTTTACCCCACACCAAATAAAATATAGATAAATTATTTTCTCATTATTGCGTTGAATGCTGTCTGCTTCAGCGTTGCTAATAAATGTTGCTTTAACTTTATTCAGGCTTCTCTATTTGTACTTTCGTGTAGCTAAATTCATCAACATAGAGCATAGAAGATATTGAGTTATGACATTCAGGCGTCGACAGAACAGAAGTCGATCTCTTGGAACCCACAACTGTTTAATCAAAGGTATACAGGGTTTATTCTAAAATAATGAATCCACTTATCACCATAGCAATGCGAATTACTGTTGATCATCAAGATATTAAGTTTCAGATTATCTGCCCAAGATAACTAACCAAAAAGCGCTCGCGAAAAGACTTAACAAACATTTGGAGAATAGATACAAGGAGCACCCAATTTCGGAGCAACTTGTATGAGAGAAAGACAGAAATATTAGTCCACGTTGGTATAGAAACCTTAAAATGAACGGCAAAAGTTTTAAAGAATATTTTGACATGCGCATTTTAATATTTAATTTTTCAACATGCGCATTTTATTATTTAATTTGTGAAATTTGTTTTAAATCAATTATCGTTTAAGTTTCATCAGCAATTATTCGGAGTTGTTTCTTAGAAACGTATCGATGTACATATCGATAACCCATATCCAGGTACATTGCTATAAACTAAAAGCGGCCCACGATAGGTGTTCTCAATCTCTAGTCCAGGTTCCGCTTTCGACAAAGAGCCCGTTCATTTCTCTTATAATCTAACGATCGTTCCACGAAACTGAGATAATCAACTACGTAAAATCGATCCATTATTCGATTATTTTGTGGAATATTAATGAAGTGCCATTGACGCCAGCTGTTTATAAAAAAATCTTAAAAAGAAATATGGCCGCCCGTCAAAATCTTTTCTGTGTTCCCGCGCATTGTTAATTCACTTTTTTTCGTTTATTTTTTGTAGAATTTTGTTAGTGAATGTCTTGGTTTTGTCCCAGACATAAAAATGGGTTTATTAAGTTAAATTTTACGTAGGAATGTCTGTATTACACGGTTGTTGTGATGCGTCCACGTTATTTATGCGACAGGACTATGAATGAAACGGTTTAATGCTCGACGCTTGATATTTGTAGCAGTTTTATGTATTTTTTCAAAATGAAAATGTTTTATATATTCGTCTGTGTTTCTGTGCTTATTTGGTGATGAAGTTTTATGTTAAACGAATATCAATTATGAAATATTAGCTTTTTTGTATGAGCTAATTTATGACTCATAAGTAAACATGTAAAACGGATTTTAAATTAAAACTAACACAATGACATGAAAACAATTTTACTTTGATTTTATAAGTATAAATTAATAAATCATCATCATCGTCCATACGATATTCCAGTTCCATCAAAGACTTTTGACTCGTTTTTATATCCAAGGTCCACTGTCTGGTCTTAGCAGATTTGACAGAATATTAACTATCACCATTTAATACATATTATTATGAACAATTTGGTCCAAACCATGGAATATCGCTCTCCCTTTGGGTTGCGGACGTCAGACGGCAGTCGCTCTGTAGAAAATCCGATATACCGTCATATCTGGTTAGACTAGTAAGCGGACTCCGGGCTTCAAGGCGTGTAGTCTTGGATGCAACTTCAAATGCAGGATAATGCTAGGATGATGACATATGAACATATAGCTTTACCTAATGGAATGCATGTAAATAGCATTATAGCACTTATGTGCAGCAGTTGTACCTATATGCAATTTTGAGCTTACCTTGAAAATGACGAACGTCAATGCAACCATTATATACTTCCCTTTTTTAAAGACACTATTCACGCGTACCCACAGCTAGACTGCATTTTGTAGCGATGTGGTGCGGCGACGTGCTTGTAGTACGTGTGAATCAAGCCTTAGAAACGCACTCATTACGTCAAAATATTGTGAATCTAATCTTATAAAACGTCAACAGATATGTAGTCGTGGACCACACGAGTCAATTAAAACATTGAATGACGTTTTAGCTTTATTACATCGTTATAAGAGACTAGAGGACGCCAGCAGCTACTTCTGCATTTTTTTTAATTTACCCGTTTTGGCCGATCCTGTGGGAATTTCGGGAAATCCCTTCTTAGTGTACCCCTACGGTCCCCAAGGAACATGCATGCCAAATTTCAGCTTCCTGCGCCTAATAGTTTCGGCTGCAGCGTGTCTGTCAGTCAGTCAGTAATGCAAGGATTTTATATATAAAGATAACTCGGTATCTTTGAGTTAGCTTGTTTGATGACATTTCAAGGCTTCGAGACCACCCTAGCGATATACTGACTTGCTTTCGCACGTATGACATTGATTTTATATATGTATGCTAAGCTTGTAAGTTGGCAGGTTGGCAGGAGTTCGCGTGAGATCGCGACAAGTGGAAGATGGAAGAAGAGGTCTTTGCCAAGCAGTGGGAGATATATTAAGTTCTTTACAATAAGCTTGTAAGTGGCAGTGTGTCTTGTGTATTTTATGTCAAGAGCTGCAGTAGTTCTAAATCCTGTATTACGTGGGCTTTCAAGGCAACGATCACAAAAACTAAACAACTTAGGTTTGAAATAACGATACGTTAATCACAGAATGTATTGTTTCGTGTGGAGATCGAACCCACAACAACGTAAAGTTAAATAGCGAGTAGGAATCGCTTTTTATATTACCTTTTAAATTCGCTTCTGCCAAACGTGAAGGAAACTAGGTACCAAGTACACGAGATACTATCCGTAAACGTTTCTATATTTATTTCATACTAAGTAATTACCTACTTGCCAAAACCACCATATTAGCCGAAAGACGTCCACGGCTGGCCATAGGCCTCCCCCAAGGCTCTCCACATGGTCCGATCTTAGGCCAACCACATCCATCCATTTCCCGCGATCCTAATAAGGTCCTTAGCTCACCTTGCGGGACTTACTTATACATTCTCATAAATATAAGATAATCTAGGATGTTTAAGATATTTGTGCACTTTCTTCTTCTTCTTTTTCTCCATAATAATAAATTGTACCTGTACATCATTTGCTTTTATTAACATAATTAAACATCGTAAAAAATTTAATAGAATTATCTAATCTCATAAGTATGATTGCAAAAATAACAATGTATATGAAATATTATGCATCGCTATACAAAACTCATATAATACAATAATATCTTGTATCTATGTAAGGTGTTCTATGTAAGTTGTCTTGTTGCAACTGTCACAACATATGGAAGAACCAGTTACTGTTCAATAGAATGACTAATCAAAGTTCTCTCGAAGGTTCGATGCTATTTTGTGCTCACGTCAAACGTGTGTGGTCGCGTATTATATAGGAGAACGCTATAAGTCTTCGGTCTAGGCTGCTATGAAAATCTCTGATAGCTGTTATTGGGAGTCTGTACCCTCGAATGGCTTAAGCCATGTATTGTAGCTATCACTAAGGGTTGCAAAGGTCAGACGGCAGTCACTCAGTGGATAAACATCTCGTATAACCTTAAGGCGAAAGTTTCGGATGCAACCGCTATAATATCGCTGGGTCTATGATTATTACTAGTCACTAAGCAACAGAAAATGCATAAATATTAAGCTTCACTCAAGAATCGATCCCGAAAATATTAGATAGAAGACGTTCTGTGCCAATTTCGAAATTAAAAACAAAGTAACAAAAAAGCAAACCAAACCTTATCCTCAAACACAAGGTTAAAAAAAGACCGGCACTTATAGACCTTGCCTTCAACAAGCCAAGTATGAACAACCCTTCAAATTCTTTTACAATAACATATCAAATATATTGGAGTGTACGAAAAGATGTATCTTGGGGTACAAAGGGCCCATCAAATATTAAAGGCGGATATTAACGGATATGTTTCTAACCATCGAATGGTTAATGTAAGATAAAAAAAAGATATATTCAAAGCAGGGGTAAGGACCGAATTACTGAAGGACGGGTAAATCAACACGATGGGTGGTGTGAGTCAAAAGAAAAAGGACCATCAAGGCTCTATATTTTTAATCATGTTATTTTTTTATCAACCCCGCTACAACATATACGAACCACATATCAGTCATAAGTAATAAAACAACACTAAAAATTTAAAAAAAGCTTTATTAATATGTGGGCGTCTTATGGTTTAGTGTTGTTACTTGTTTATCTCATCATTTTATGATGACTAAAACATCTCTTAAACTCGTATATAAAAAAAAAATCGTTTTACGTTTTTGTCTTTTGGTTTTAGTACCTTTGTAGATCCAAAAGGGTTATTCTATTCCTTACAGCCTTTTAAAAATTAAATGTATCAAAAAATATATTTTCTGTCTTACCTAATAGAAAACAAGCATATTTTTTTTTACATGCGTATGTCACACAGGTCTTTGCATGTATTTGCGGGATCGATTCGCTACATCATCATTTATGAGTATTATATGTATTATTTGTAAAATGTTTGACTATATATACTATAACAACATGTTGTTTTAAATTCAAGAATTTTAAAATATCAGTAATATTCTTTAATATGAATTCATCTAATTTTACTAATGATGTATTACCATACCATAACGACAACCAGTTGGTGTAGCGGTAGTGTAGTCGACTGCCACGCCGAAGGTCGCGGGTTCGATTCCCGCTCAAGTCAAACATTTGTGTGCGTGAATATGGATGTTTGTCTGGTCTGGGTGTTTCTATGAATAATATGTATGTATTTACAAAAAAAGTATATACAGGGTGTAAAAAGACCCTTAACGAAAACTGAAACCCGATTTTGTATCAATCACTACGAACATTTTTTACTTCGGCACTATACCTGGGAAATTACTGGTTCGGGAGATATTGTGGCTCAAAGTTAGTATGGATTTTTTCTTATAAGGTACAAAATCGATGCATTTACCTCACCAATATGTTTTTTAGATGCCATTTGACCCCATGGAGAAATAGGTATTTCGAGAATTGCACGGGCGCGCTTTTAATAGCGGTTTAAAAAATGTGAAAACTTAAAAAAAAATATTCGTTTCCCAGGTATTATTTTGGTTAATATGACTTGGCATGATGTCCACAACGAGTAGACTTCGGCTTGGTGATGGGTCTTGTGACACCCTGTAAGTATGTTTATCCATTGTCTAGTACCCATAGTACTAGCTCTGCTTAGTTTGGGACTAGATGGTGTTGTGTGAATGTGGTAGAATATTATTAAAATGTGTTATCAACGTGGAATTTCATTAAAACGCTCGGCTTAGCCAACATTTCGTAATGGTTGTTTGAATAAGTCGTATGCGTAAATAGGATGTGCAGACTAAGCGACTATTTTGTTGCGCAACTTGTCCTAGTTTTAAGATACGGACTAAAACCCAATCATAACTAAAAGCAATGGCACTAAATATATCCCCGAGCCACTTTGGGTCAATATCTTTATTGTATGCGTCTCTTTTCCATACACAATAATTGAGAGATTAAAACAATATAGTGCTGAACTTTATAAAATACTGTTTTCAATCATAGATAGAGGAAACCTAAGGAAGGTTTGGGTATATAATTTACACAGGCTAGGTGGCGCGGATGAAGTCGCATCTACATTAGCATAGTCATGATTTATGAATATATTATCTAGCGGTACCACTGACGATGTAACTAGAAAGAAAAGCAACAATAACGCTACTATATACCGCAACTAAGGATATAAGGATATAGCCGTGTGTACAGCGGCACTTGACAGGAATTATAGCTGGATCTTACATTTAACGACCCAAGAGTATGGGACACACTCGTAAGAATCAAGGACATTTTCGGATACTTGAAAAAGATGAAGAATGTAGTTGAAGTAGTTTCTAATAAGATACTAGCTCTTTTGCCCCCAGCTTCGCTCGCGTAAATTAGGGATTCTCTAGTTATAGTATATCATCCATGTTCGAGGAAACACAGATCTCCTTTATTGGGCGGATACTTCTATCGGCGATGCAAAGATTATCCGCGCGCCTCTAGCGGCGAATTTGGAAGTTGTCCGAGTTCGACACTTTTGACAGCTTTCAATACAGCTTTTCGTCGAGGCTATAGCATTGAATACAGATTTACATAGATGCGCAGTTCTTAAGGATTTCGTGTGCCGATTCTAAGTGGGGACTGTCTCCAGTTTAGTTCGTAGTTGGCGGCGCTGGCGTCGTTCTCGGTCTCTCTTGCTCTCGCAGTTAAGATACACTCGAGGAACGTTCTTCTCTCTTGCTCTCGTAGAGACAGCTGTCACAGCGTGACTGCCATGCCGCCAAGTGGCATGTTGGGTCACAGAAAGTTTGTCTTCAGAGCGCCCATAGAAAATGCGGCTCTATGTAAATATCTGAGCTCTTTGGTTATAGGTAGTGGCAATTGTATTGAGCTGTCAAAAGTGTCATACCCGAACAACTTCCTAATTCGCCGCTAGAGTCGCTAGTTAGAATCTTAGCATCGCCAATATGGCGATGCAAAGATCAAGGTAATATATAGTCTAAGCCAAGATTATCCGCACGCCTCTAGCGGCGAATTTGGAAGTTGTCCGTGTATGGCACTTTTGACAGCTTTCAATACAGCTTTGCTTCGAGGTTATAGTGGTAATTGTATTGAGCTGTCAAAAGTGTACTACCCGGTCAACTTCCAAATTCGCCGCGAGAGTCGCTTGTTAGGATCTTAGCATCGCCCATAATTGGCGTTTTAACTGTTTACGAAATATAACTGGAAAAAGTATTTACACATACAAACTACTTTATACTAATAATAAAATTAGCAGTACTCAAAATGTTATCCGCTATCAGCGAAGTTTCGCTAGTGTGGCCAATATGGCGACTGCGATTTGTCTGTCAGAACCATTAGAATTTAACAAAATACTCGAAAATCCGAATTTTGCGGATATATATTTTCGACTCAAAATCTTTTTTTTATGTTTTATTATTCAGGTAAGGTTCGATCGAGTCTACCGTACCCCTTGATGAAATTATTTATATAGATTTGACACTGCGGTGATAGCGCAGTCGGTCGGTTCCAATGTGAAACATTCCAAAATCAACTATTACTTACAAATTAAAAATTAACTAAGAAATCACTTTCCAGTGGACTAAATTGTGAATCTAAACCATTCACCAAAATGGCATCTAAATCGGTCCAGTCGTTTAGGAAGAATAGAATAGAATAGAATAGAATAGAATATTTATTTATTTCGTGAAACATGTGTTGTACAGTACAAGTTTTAGCTTGCATGCAAGTTGTTACAGAGATAAGCTTCGTTCTACATGTTTTGCCAGTTACGGCGTACAAAATGTTTACTTATTATTACAAAACAATCTAATATTAAGCACTTTGATTTTTTTAAACAAAATTTGTACAATAAATAACAATAATAAAACAAAGATGAAAATAGGAAAAAATAAGATGTCTATAAAATTGTAACAAAAAAATAGTAACAGAAATATACATTAAAAATCAGAATTAATACAAGAGTTATGTCAGTGTAAAATAAAAATATAAAATTATGAATATAAATGTCAACGTTAGTATTGCCAATCCTTTTCATAAAAAAACAACAATGATTTAATAAGTGTAACGACTTAATTCTAACAAAAAGTAATAGATAAGTAATAATCAAATAATATGCAATAATTACATACCTAAAAAAATAAAATAAAAATAAGTATTAAAAAAATATATATATGTCATAATAGCAGGTGCGAAAAATAAAATAAAAACAAAATATTACAATCAAAGATACATCATTAAAAATAAGAATGTCTACAAGATGGAATTATCTGTCAAGAACTCTGTAATACTGTAATAACA
This sequence comes from Euclidia mi, assembly GCA_944739405.2. Classification (NCBI taxonomy): domain Eukaryota; kingdom Metazoa; phylum Arthropoda; class Insecta; order Lepidoptera; family Erebidae; genus Euclidia; species Euclidia mi. The sequence goes on from OX123205.2 coordinate 24,495,002, forward strand.
TTTGCTTATAAGATAATTTTTAAGTCTTTCTTTGAAAGTGTTAACATTTAGCTGTTTAAAATGTTTTGGTAGCTTATTGTAAACAACAGGTGCCATACAAAATATGCTTTTATGCATAAGCGCTGTAGTGGACTTGACCATACATAATTGATCATTATCCCGTCTATTTCTATTATTTACAACTGACAGCTTGTTAAAAAGTTTTGGATTTGTTTTCACAAAGACAGACACCTCGTAGATATATAGCGAGGGAAGAGTTAAAATATTGTACTTAATAAAAAATGGTTTACAGCTATCTGTGGATTGGAGGCCAAACATTGCTCTGATGCATCTCTTCTGGGACTTAAAGATTTGTTCCTTGTTAGTGGAATTGCCCCAAAAAATGAGACCAAATCTTAGGATAGAGTCTGTAATTCCGTAATAAGCTGTGACTAGTGATGTTACATTCATAATACGCGCAAGCTTAGAGAGTGCATAAACATTTGAATTTAGTCGTTTGTTCAACTGTTCTGTGTGTTCCTTCCAATTAAGTTTTTTGTCTATGGTTACGCCCAAAAACTTTGCAGAATCTGCTTTACTTATCTCTATCCCTTGGTAGTTAACGTTTATTTGTGGCATTGTCGTTCTTTGACTAAAAAAAATAACTTTTGTTTTATTCAGGTTCATTTTAAGATTATTATTGTCCATCCAGGACATTATTAATCCAAGAGTATCATTTATGTCCTTCTCAAAAGTATTTATATTTTTTGCATTAATAGTGACAGTGCTGTCGTCGGCAAAAAGAGAGACTGGAAATTTTGTTACTTCTGGTAAATTATTGATATACAATATGAAAAGTAATGGTCCTAAAACACTTCCCTGCGGGACACCGTACTGAACCGTTCTTGGATTAGAAGTATATGTTACTTCTCTATATGACTTCGGATTGACCATTGTAATCTGAGTAAATTGTCTACGGTTCTTAAGATATGTTTCTAACAATTTTAGCACGTTTCCCCTAATGCCATAAGCTTCTAGTTTATTTAAAAGAATATCATGATCCACGTAGTCAAAAGCAGATGTCATGTCGCAAAAAATAGCGCATACAGGTATTCTTTTGTCAACATTAGCAATAACATTGAGCACAAAGTCGTATATGGCCATATTTATTGTTTTGTTTTTCCGAAAGCCCTTTTGTTTATCTGTTAAGATATTTGATTTTTCTAGGTAGTTATAAACTTGCTCGTGTATATATTTTTCAAATATCTTAGAAAGAGTAGAAGTTATTGCAATTGGTCTATAGGATTCCATGAGATGGTTGTTACCTTTTTTAAATAAGGGTTTTACAATGGAGGTTTTCATATTTTCCGGATATATGCCCGAAGCTATAGTTAAATTAAGGATATGACATAAATGTTCACATACATCATATTTTTTAGAGTTCAGTGACATACACACGCTCACAAGAAATATATATATACAGATTTCCTTGTGAACAAATGTTGCAAGCATGTATAACGTATGCCATTCGCTAAACAATAAATTCATTTAAAGCAGCGTGTTTGTTCTGATATGTATGGTACTAGAACAATGGTTTACTTAGTCTGTCTTTTTAACTTCTACGTTGCGTACCTCGTATGGGCGCAACTGATATCATAGCATACAATTTGCAATCATTTTGTGTAAAAAGATCTTGACTACAGCCCAATGCATCCTTTGATTTCGTTAACTAACACAATGCCAAAGGCCCTATTCAATTGGACATATTGCATTATTTATAAAACAGGAGAATTATGAACTTATGGATGGAAACTTAATAACCGACCCTCAAAGGAAAAGCGAGGAGAAGACACGACATGACTTTTTAACAAAAAGCGAGGCGCGGGCAATTAATTGATAAATGAGAACAAATAGGGCAACGAAAAGTTGCCCTGTGCGCAACTTACTTAAGTCGTATGCAAATAACGTATTATTATTAATATTAGGATATAGCTTCGTACACAGCGGAATATGAAGAAAATTACGGTGTAATGACGCTGGAACGGCAGACGTAAGATTCAAGGACGATTCATGATATTAAGGAACTCGCCTTAAGTCCCATTCCAAGTATCGTTCAGCTTAGAAGTTGACATAATCTGTTCGTAACGCAAGATGGCTACGGTGATGATTATGGTGATGTTTTTTCTACTATTAAAGACACTACAAAGAGAAATCATGGGTAGTAGGGTCTTGCTAATTTGGGAAGGAACATGAAGTAATATCCTCTCACAGAATATCAAAGTAAAGTGACAGTAGCTATTCTGTTGTGTTTCGTTCGGTGCGCGAAACTGCTGGAAGTCCCATCCCCTTATCCTTCTTCCTCATCCCACCCGTCCTCCTATTCTTGCCCATCCCAAAAGGCGGAAATACACCTATGATTCCTCTGGCGTTGCGTGTGCCCATGGGCGGCGTAAACGCTTACCATCAGGCGACACATCTGCTTGCGGTATATAAAAAAAATTGTTTGACGATTTGGTATGGTTTCCTGTTAAACCACCTTTTAATTGCAACATACGTACGTCATTAAAATCGACTCGGCAGTTTCAAAGATTAGTGCACGCAACTATACTAGTTATCTACATAATATTTTAAAACTAGATTCTACAAGTAATTGACTAATATTATACTTTGATGAAAAAAACATTTAAAGCAAACATTTTTAATCTCAATATCTTGTTATAACATGTAATTGACCTAAAATCCGAAGTAAAGGCGCGATCAGACCAAGTACTATTAACTAATAGTGATAGTCCTCTCACGATCACACGGATTTGATAGAATACAAGGAACAAATAAAGATTAAGATAAAAGTCTTTTTTTTATTCATTGCTGAGATTCGAATAAAATTGTGTAATACATGTTACTTATCATCGTCCTAGAGGCTCCCTGGTTTCACCCAAGACTTACGCCTTGGAGCTCGAGGTCCGCTTACTAGTCTAACTAGGGCCTGTAGCCAAGTAGCATTCGGTAAGGATATCGCGCTAAGTAAAAATGTACGGAACTGACACAGGCTTTCGATATGTCGCTTGGTCAACAACTAATTGCCGCGTTAGCGAAAGTAGACATGAGGGGCGTATGCCATTCGTCTAGGCCCTCTTATATGACAAAGTATCAGCTATTCTACATAGCGATTGCCGTCTGACCTCCGAAGCCCTAAGGGTTAGCAACATTCCATGTCTTAGACCAGTATTTTAAGGTACTGACTCCCAATGAAGATTGTCAAATATCTCATGACATCCGGGACCGACAGCTAAACGTGCACGGGATAAGCGATAACATTTGATACACACATAACTTCAAAAATTCAGAGTTGCACGCCGTGAATTCGAACCCTATATCCTCTGGCAGTGGCAGTCAGTTGATGTCTCCACTAGGCTGCCTTAATTAACAGAATATTTCGAATTTCAATGTAATCAGACTTCCTTATAGCTCGCAGTCTCAACACGCCCTAACATTTAAACCTGCAACCATACACTATAAAACATTGATATAACCTATTTTGTTAAGCTGTTATTTCATCCAGGCTGATGAGGCGGCTTAATGAGTTCATATGTGACTTAATTGTTATTTAAAACGAACTTTGTTCGTAAGTGAGTCATTAAGATTCACGTTGCACGTTGTGAATATAAAGGGTAGATAGATATGAATTTTGTACGAAAAGTTTCAGTGTTATTTCATGGCTAGATTCCGCCTATGGCTTCTTTGATTTCGGTGTCGGATAAAGCTCGATTCCCACGGTGCGTGGCTTTGCGGATCGTCGCACGGCACCTTTAAAGTTGCACCGCAGTCGGGCCACCTAACATATGCGTTATTCTGATGTTTTATTCTATGAAAGTGTGAGTGAGGATGGTTGGTTGATGGATGTTTATCACTCTGGAAAAACTACTGAACAGTATTTGTTTGCATTAATAGGTCCCTAAGTACATCAGAGTAGCAAATGGGCTACCTTTTGTCCGATTACCTGAGTATGACGCGGGTGAAACTGCGGGCAAGCTAGTACAAACTTGAATATTATAAAGTTTACGTAAATATCATTTAAAAGCGCAATACAGGTTCTGTTATCGTTAGACGTTATCGTAGTTCCGTAAGTGTCCATAAGAAGGCGCTAGTGTTCGTACATTCAGTATTTAATTTATAAAAAATCTCTAAAATTTCTAAGACAAAAATCACTTTTCGACTCGGAAATAAAACAGAATACGAAAAAAAATTTTGACAAGTCGCTGCCTAATGTAAAACAATCAAAGAGAACTCTGCATTTCAATCTCAGGCAATTTTATTTGTGACTGTAATAGGTACAATTTCAGCCCGCCCCGGACTAATCTACCTTTTAGCCGAAACGAAAATATTCTTGACAATTGAATTAGCCGTCCCGAGAATTCTATAAATTGAATTTTGCAGTACCATTAATAATATATTAAAGCACTTTTTATTCGTGTAATTAGTTTATGTGATATTAGCTAATTCAGAAACCTCAATGATTCTAATTTTTTATCTTACCATTAAGCCTGTTGGTAATAGCAAAACCCGACGGAATTAAGTTTATGGCAGATTAATCTTTAGGTTGTTCAACTAACAAATCAATGTCTACGTTGATCTTCTAGATTATTCTAGATGATTGGCTCTGTTCTGGACTATATCAACTAAGCGCCCTTAGTTCATTGCCCTGTCCTCCGCCTGGTTTGGGATCAGTTGAAAATGTGTGAGTCTCAGCTCATAGAGAAATAGGTACATATATTACTGTGGCTACTTCGATGAATAAATAAATAATATCACCAGTAATAGGAGACGATGAAAGAGTATGATATCAGTACTGCAAGTAAATACGCTAACAAGAGAAGGAGTTTCATACTGATATTACAACAAGTCGAAACCAAGGTATCCCTGACCTCCACTATATACATCTATTTCCACATTACTCCACCAAATACCCACTAAACATATTACAAACTAAGTTACTGGGTCTTTTGGCCTGGAAACCTCAGTAACTTCATCCCTTAGGGCAGTAAATGTTTAAAAAATCCCTTTACGTTACGGTCCTTTGTATAGCTTTATAGGCCTCTAGAGGCCATATTCTCGTAAATAACCCACTCTTGGCTAAAGAAAATGTTCAGTTAGGTACATGTATTTGCGTAAGTCTTCATTACAATAATGTTTTCGGTGAATAATTTACGGAGTGAAAGATGTTTGCGTGAACATTTTATTAATTTCTGAAGTCTAGGTTGTATTTCGGATGAGATAGTTTTAATAAAAAGGAATAAATTGTTGCGTCATAACTAGGTAGTTATGAGTGTTATGACTACGATGTATTAATTTCTATTGAAATTCGAAATTTCATATTGCCAGCTTCAGGAGATATTTAAGCTAGCAATATAAAATTTTGAAGTCAGATTATAATATGTACATAATCGAACTAATCAATGCATTTTGTAATATACTTACTTCCCTTAAGGAGGTGAAATAGAGGTCATTCAAATGCTAGTAACAGTTTAGTTTTACTTGCAGAATATTCAGAATTTTTGTAGCGTATAATTTAGTTATATTTTCGATTTCATTGCCTTTATTTATTTGTTGATTGAAACATAAGCAACAAAAAATATAATCACTTTATTACTTTCCAAGATTTATGCTGAAAAGTTTGTTTATATCGCACTACTCTTAAGACATTTAAAGCCTTCCCCATTAAAAAGTGCAGCCTGAAATACGTCGGTTCTTCTTTTTATCTTTAACTAAAATATGTAGGTCTGGGCGTACGTTACGTTAGCCACATTAAAAACGCTCTGATTGCTATGGGGAACCAGCTTACTACACGAAATAGGTCACATTGCTGCTTTGTTTTATTATTAGCATAAATAATAAAACAAAAAGTATGTGATTACAAGAAGTATAATAATATTATAAATTATATTTTAGATAATTGCCCTGTAAAAAGACTTTTTTGGACTATTGATATCTATAATTACTGATTATTATGAACAATCACAGGTACTGTGAATGTAATTAAAGAGAAAGTTACAACATGGAATAGATTGGAAATGTTGGTAGACAGCTATACTTCTTATTGTTATAACCTTAATTATAAGTGGAGGAGGGTATTTGAAGATAAGTATTTAATTTGTAATTTTGATCAGATTTAGCATTGTCCTGCTTTGTTATATTTAAGTTTCCAACACGCTGGCATAATATTAAGTAAGCATAAATTTGTTCTCATTATAAGTAAAACTGTATCGTTTTTTATCTTCTATATATATAAAATCCTTGCGTTACTGACTGACTGACAGACACGCTACAGCCGAAACTGTTGGGCGCAGGAAGCTGAAATTTGGCATGTATGTTCCTTGGGGACCGTAGGGGTGCACTAAGAAGGGATTTCCCTAAATTCCCACGGGATCAGCCAAAACGGGTAAATGAAAAAAAAATGCAGGCGTAGCTGCTGGCGTCCTCTAGTGAGAATATATGACAAATTCTTTAAACCTAACCCTAACTTTGTATGTATCTTAAGTTTACATAAGTAAAATCATCAATATTATTAGGTTGCTATGGTTCCTCAGCTGGATATATTAGGCGTCTACTATAGCACAACACTGAGCTTGAATGCCGGCTTTGCGTCGCCAGCTGCTGCCAATTACTTTGCATATATCGTCACTCCAGCTAGTTGGATGGCACCTTTCTCAGGGCGCACAACTTCTCGTCGTTCTACAAAAAAACTAATATTCTGTCAAATTTGGTTAGGTGAGGAAAACTAACAGACTCTTGACACCAAGGCGAAGATTTATGAAGCAGCCGGGATAGCGCCAAGGTAATTAATATCACAAAGGGCTACTCGTATGAAGTATATACAATGACACGTAATCAAAACAGAAATTCGAAACCAATCACAAATGACGCAGTGTAAATTAATTCAGTGGAACAACACTGAGACGATAGCAATTATCCAAACTATAAACTGCGATAATTGGATATCAAGTTATTGTAACGACCGGTTGAGCGACTGATTGGGCGATTTATCCTACAACCGCCGAACGTACAAATTGTAGGGTAAACAAAAAAATATGAGATTAAGTAAACAGTACCGTCTGCAAATAATTTTATGAAATGTATTTGTTTATACACCGCTATTTTTTTATTAGTACAAGAAATTTAACACAGCACTAAGTATCTTTAACTGATCATATCTATGTAGTTAAAAAATAAAAACACTAAGTCCCAAAACTGTCTCAAAACTGTCCACAAAAATACGTGATAATTGGTAAATGCAATACTAATACTATGACCACAGTATATAAAGACATACAGTAGTTTGACGCCTTTGATCTCGAAGAAAAAGCCGACAACGTCTAGACAAGGGTAAGGAGGCTAGGGCTGCCACATTTAAACAATACCTACTTATTCAAACACCGTCTATTTATTTTAGAAAAATATAACAATTGCTACGCTACATGAATATTATAGTGTAAATCACTTATTTATTATATGAAAATAATTAACGATGAATAATTATTATAAAACAGTTTGCATTTAGTTTGCACTTGCGGTGACAGCTTTGCATACAAAGTGTCAGTCAGCACCTATTTCATACCGCAAGTGTCGTAGGAGGCGGTTAAGGATATAAAGCATTTTTTCAGATATACTAGGTCAGGGTAGGCGAACCTCAATGCATCAACGTGCCATTTTTTCTAAAAAAAATGTTTAATGAGATCATTGACGTGCCATCAAATAATTCCAGACTTTCTGATTATTTGGAAAATAATAAAAATAAATACTATTAATTTTTTAATTAAATAAAGTAAACAAAAGAGGTACATTTTGGAATGTTTTTATAACACGCATGAATTAAATTAGGTACTGGCAAATTAGTGTGACTTCTGTTGCTGCAGGTTAAATGACAAATAATTTATGTTAAGGTTGTAAGATGTTACCTTTAGCAAAATGCTTACTGAACTGGATTCATCCGTCAAACGGTTTCTAACATAGTTTTTAATAGTATCCATTCATTTATTAATTTATAGTCTCACGCCTGTATCCCCTAAGGGGTAGGCAGAGGTGTAATATTACACTCACATCATATTCAGTCGTTATATTCATCTCTGAAATAATGACTCGCATTGTTAAAATAGCACGTGCCAGCTTTTTCAAACAGTTAAATTTGGTGACTCATTCCATGTTTCCAGAATTTTGTTATTGGCATTATTGCTTTAATCCCTTTTCAATCTTTTCGTGCTCTTGCTTTCATTCTTGTCGTGCCCAAAATATTGCGTCGCGTGCCATCAATGCACGGCACGCGTGCCAATGGTTCGCCTACCCTGTACTAGGTGGTTATCGTACAAACCTAGTTAAAATAAAGCGATTGATATAGCGGTCGTTTAATGGATGGGCAGCCATGGGATCAGCTTGCAGAGCCTATGTTATCGATATGAAGTATTTTGAAGATCTATTTTCGAGCAAACTACGTTAAGGTAAAGCAATAGACATCAAGGTCATTTTATGGATAGGTGACCGGGCTATAAGATTACTGAGAACATGTGTGGGATTTGTAAAAGGGGGCCAAAAATATGGTTATTTTTTAGCTAGGACGCGCCGTTACCAAGATACATATTAATATTTGATAGGAACACTTACCTAATACGAAGGTACTAGGTTAGGTACTTATTGCATGAAATTAAAATCACGCTTGAATCGAATATTACCTTACAACGCTTATTTTCTTACGTCTGCCATGTTGTTTACGTACAGTAATTACTACTTTATTCTGTGACAAGAGTATGCCCGCGGTTACACCCGCGTTATTTAAGGCTACTGTGATGTTATGTAACCTATAGCCTTCCCCGATAAATGTGCTATCTAACACTGAAAGAATTTTTCAAATCGGACCAGTAGTTACTGAAATTAGCGCTTTCTAACAAACAAACTATTCAGTTTTATATATTAGTATTAGATTTGGCCAGACATGAGATATTGTAAAAATTAATAGATTAGTGGGTACGTGCACATTATTTTAAGTGGATACAGGTATATACATACGTTTCAAAATAATATAAATAATTAAAATTAATGAAATTTTAATTTTTTGTGTAAGTAAATTGATGAAATCGCAGATTTTTTAAATGCTTATTTTTTAAATCTTTAAATGAAGCATGAAGAATTGCAATGTCTCACAGCTCAAGTCGTATGTACCATCTTAATTAATATTCATAAGCAAATAAATAAGTAACGAACAAAAAACAAGCACGCGCCAGCCCCCAAAAACATGTACCTAGTTAGGAACTAAAGTGATATACGTAAGTAGGTACCGCTCTTCCCGCGTCTCACCTCTTGTCCCCCGCACGATTGACCCTTCTAGACGCGTTCGCCGAACGACTGTATGGATTATTTGACTGTGCTATGACCGACCCGAGTACTACGAGTATCATAGTAAAATGAACCATTGATAAATTCAACTCCCCCCCGCCCCCCTGCGCCTGCGCCACGCCCCGACGATGCGACAAACAGTACTAAATTGCTAGCAAAAGTGAGCGTATCTAATTTCGTTGCAAAAGTTAATTGTTTGTCTACGTTTGCCCAACGCGATGGCCTATCATATCAGTTCATATCACGGGAGTATAGCTATGCTTCGTGCGTACTTTTTGAGTGGAAAAATCGCGAGTGCAGCTGTGTACACATGGACATCTTATTTTGAGTGTACAAAAGTGATCCGGTCAGTGTCAAACAATTAAAACAGTGCATATTGGATGCTTTTGACAACGGTGGTGGACATTTTGAAGGACAATGGAAATACTTGTAAGTTTAGTAAATAATACGTACTTAAGTAAATAATAATTTGATGCGGGTGGCTGAAAATCGGTCTGTGTTCTCCACACACCTTGAGGAAGGCCTATGTCCAGCAGTGGACGTCTCTAGGCTGACATGATGATGATAAAATTATATTTGTAAATAGCAGATGATTTTAACTTCATAAATACGCCAAAATTACTCTTTTCTTTTACTCCAGAACACCTTCTTTTATTTTGATATTTGTTTGCTTTCTAATTACATACCTCCGTATTTAATTACTTTTTAAACGATAAATATTACCGGTCCTAAGCCCGAATGAAGTATAAAGGAGAGGGTAGAATTAACAAAAGTAAAAAATAACTACCTACATTTATTATTTTTCTTCATTTTATTTTCTATGGCTACCTACAACATAAGTGCGACAGAGAGAATGCGAATGAGCAGGATGGAATATTATCAATGAATTAGTGAATGGATTGTAAAATATGACTATGATTTAAGTGAGATTTTCTACAATAAACAAATGATAATAACATTGCTCTTTATTGATATTAAGAAATTCTTACGTCACATATATGATAATAATATCTTCGCTAATCTGTCCTTAAAGTTTTTGTACTAACTAAAAAATAGCGGTGAATATTAAGGGTAAACAAGGTACTTTAATAACAATAACTGGCAACTTGATGTATTTTCCGGAATCGTACCTATATCATAAATGTCAATCGCGGCATGTAAACTACTTTTATGAAGGTCGATGTAAATGATGTCGATGAAATTTAATAAAGCCATCGACAGAAGTCTATCACCAAAATGCGTTGCAGAATTAAGATTTTCGGTAATCGTGCAATTTTGTAGACACTGTTGCAATACAGTGGAATTGTCTGTTGTTTAAGTAGCAATCAAATGTAACTGTGGTATAAAGGAACTGAACTTAGGCCTGTTCGCCTATAGTGTACACGCTTACTAAAGAGCGGGCAAAAAAAAAATTTCACTATTGTCCTACTTAGGTGTAAATTAGATGGTCTCTTCACCTACACGACCTGAAATGGTTGGTAGAAAAACATGTTCTGTATTCACTTTTTAAGAATTTCTAACTTGATTCATCCCACAGCTTTTTTAAGATGTAAGCTTATGTCAAGAGAATTTATTTTTCCGTATAAAAGCGCTCATCTCACGCACCATCAAACGAATTTCAAAAACCCTTTTTGCGGTTGTCAACCCAGTTATTACGGAAGGTACGGAACATCACGATTCTAACCTTAGGAGCCAACTATAAAGGGGAAAATACAAAGCTATAGATAGTTAATTATAAGTATAAGGCATTTAGAACATATTGAAATTACATATGTATAAACAACTCAATAAAACTATGTACTTCTTCGAACTAAACATTACAAAAAATTTAAAGAACACTAAAAGTTGCCATTTAAGATACATCAAACATTTTGCTCCACAACGCTGTTGACTGTTTACCAGAAGGCTGTCAGCATTGCCACATTAAATGGCAATACACCTTCTCTCTGCGAAATACAAGCCTGCGTTCTGATCACGGGCAGTATCGATTAGCCGTCAGGCGATTTCTTTATATAGAACGCGTGCACTAGGATCCCATGGCGCCAACGTTTAGACAAACAGATCAAAAATGTAATTACTAGCTAGGTTTTCGTATTTACGCAGTTATTTATTATATTTTAGTCGCCGCATGTTATTTTGCTGACGGTACATGATAGATCGTGGTCGCTAATTACTATCCCGTAAACAACTTTATTGAAACATCCAAGATAGTTAGTTGGTTGGTTAATGGTTTTAATAAACCATTGCTGGCTACTGGTATGTTCAAAGTGTGGAAAGGCGTAACTGTGGCCTGAGAGCTTTCATACAACTTTAAGGAATATTTCGGCAAACCGTGCCCATGCAAAGTCAAATTTAATAGACAAAGTCGATTATTCATTTGGGTGACAATGAACGTAAAATTTTCCTCATCAACATTTTAATAGCTTTAAAGTAAGAAATGTACTAGCTGCCAGCTCTTAGATTTGAAGTCATATTCAAAAACTGTTTCTCGCCTTGTAGACAGTGAATGAGGATTTGGGAAAATTTTAAGACGGGATAAAGAGAGAAATTGCTCTTGTTGCTTTGTTATTTCCCAATGGTAAAAAAACTGTTACTTTGAGTCAGTTAAAAGATTCGAGTAGGTATGCAGAAACTAATATTATAAGTGCTAAATTACTATCGGAGTTGATCAAGAGAAAAGTCTTGACTGAGCTAGATTTGACGCGATGTGTCGTTAACCCATTCGACGTCTGGAGTAAGGTAAAGCAGCTACTTTCTTAAGAACAATTTATTGTTCTGAAGTAATCAACAAGAGTAGCGCTAATATACATTCGTATCCTATTCAATTCTATTATACACCCTTCCAGTTCTTTGAACCCGAGCAATAAACAAATGGCAAATAGCAATCGAAAACCGCAATAAATAATAATTGCTATCGAAATCATTATTGCTATCTAGAAATCTTTATTGGTGTATATAAATACAGTAGATTGATCGTAATTAAGTACGGCGCCATCCTCAGCGCTTGTTAGGAACGTTGTCACCACCAGCAGCGAAATGAGTTATGCTGTTTGATGTGCAGATAAAAGCTCATTTTCTTTAGTATCATGATCTTTATACTGATAAAGTGAAGATGAAAGTCTTTACAAGGAGGCAGTAGGCGTTCGAATATCTTAACACTTACGTAGAAGGTCGCTAGGTCTTTGAATGGCCTTTAATACGGAATAAGTCTACAAAAATGCACCTCGCTCTGTGCATCATAAAGAAAAAAAACCTATCCCACCTGTCACGAAGATGACAGTCGTTATAGAGAGTCAGTAATTTCAAATCACCTCTAGTCTAAACTATAGAACAGATAACTCTGCAGTGTAACAAATAATACTCCTTCAAGTCTAGACAGACCAGCAATTAAATTCTGATTTTTGATACAAAGACTAAGGATCGTTACCGCTAGAATAATTAAAAAATATTTTAAATAAATTCCAGGAGGTACGAAGTTATCTAGGTCATCTAGTCTATAAATATATTCACATAGGCAGCATAAATTTTAATAAATCAAAACGCAAAAGGTTGAAAACAGCTTGAATTGCATTTGATCTTTAACAACAACGAACTCTGAACAACGATTATGTTCACTATACGTTCCTTAAAATATACAAAGAGCAATACCTTATGTTACCCGCTGTATAGTTACAGGATAATTATTATTTAATTCAATATTACGAAAGACTAGCGTAGGGACCCGTACTTATCTTTATGGACGAAATATGTGAAACTTGCACGACCGTAGAAATTGAAGTACACTTGAAGGATGATAAAATCACATTTTAAGAAATATTAATACCCTGTACCAGCCAAGCTACATAAAAGTAAAAGGGTTTAAGTCAGGCGTGTCGTGACAGAGGTTCTTGAGAAGCAAATATCGTGTAATGCTAAAAAAATATTCCAGTTTATTTGGATTAAATGTAATGCTCTCAAGACCAAAGTAATCTGCGACTAAATCTGTAAATGGTGGTCAATACCTCAGATAAGCATATGGTAGCCTTCAAGCTTACATAGGATATCATTAATATTAATGCCAAGTTTCATCATAATCTTTTCAGTAGTTTTTGCGTGAAAGAGTACAAACATGCATCCATCCTCACAAACTTTACCGTTTAGAATTAAAGTAAGATATTTATATAAAAAGCGCTAATACACATTTGATCAGTGGCTTCAAATATAAGTAAAGAAAGACAAAAATGCTAGTAAACTTCCCCTTTAATTATAGAGAAATAAAATTGCTGTAGAAACCGCAATCAAGAGTTTAATTTCTAGAAAAATATGATTGGCTTTCATGTCAGTCGGGTGGTATGCGCGTTAAACGGGTTATTCTGGGAGAAAATCAAAGATATAATTGTGTTTGAATAGGGCGATTGGGTATACAGGTGGATTAACAATGTGCTATTCCTATTAATACTGATTGACTTAATACCACACAATAGAGTGCCTGGTGGAATCATACGCCAAAATTATAATGTGGTATTTATCCGTGTAAAAGGGTTCTCGATATATGATAAGGTGGCGAGTCCACTATTCGATAGCTATTTCATAAAACCTTCTACCAATTTATATTTACTTTAGCTTGAAAGAGCCCGCCCTTACAACCGTGCTTTTTACGGCTACTGCTTCACACATGCGGGTCATATCGTGATGTAATAAATCCGATTATACAATCTTCCTAGATGAATGAGCTATCCAACACAAAAATAATTATTCCAATCGGACTAGTAGTTCCTGAGATCAACGCACTCAACCAACCAAGAAAAACTCGTCAGTTTTCTTATATTAGCAAAATGCAGTTCGAGGAAAAACTCAATCCTCAGAATCTAGAGAAATCTTCTCTAGAATACACAGCAATCAGAGACAAGAATGGAAAGATACTGAATGGTGAATTGTGTGTGCTGAAGCGATGGAAAGAGTATTTTGAAGGATTATTTGAAAGAACGACGACAGAGACATCAACAGGTGAAATGAATGGTAATGATAGCAATGATGAAAGCGATATTGGCATGGATGAGATTTTGAACGCACTGGCCAGTATGAAATTAGGTAAGGCTGCAGGGTATGATAGGATTACAGTCGAAATGCTGAAGGCTGGACAGGGCATCATAGTTAGTCAGCTGCAGCGTTTATTTAACTTGTGCTGGAGCACCGGCCGAGTACCTGATGACAGGGCCACAGCAGTAGTTGTGCCTCTTTATAAAGGAAAAGGCTCGCAACAAGACTGCAAAAACTATAGAGGCATTAGCCTTCTCAGCATTGTTGGCAAACTGTATGCGAAGGTACTGATTGGAAGAGTTATGAAAGTAACTGACAAGAAAATATGGGATATACAAGCGCGATTCCGAAAGGGTATGGGGTGTACGGATTAAGTCTTTTCCTTGCGATGCATAGCCGAGAAATTTTTGGCCAAAGGTCAAAAGGTCTACTGCGCATTCGTCGATTTGGAAAAAGCTTACGATAAAGTGGTGAGGAATGAAATGTGGTCGGTACTGTCGATGTATGGGGTGAACAGCAGGCTCATTCGAGCTCTGAAATCCCTTTATGAGGATTCTAGAGCTCGTGTGAGGATAAACGGGGCATATACTGACTGGTTTACCATCAATACAGGTGTTAGACAGGGATGTGTAGCGTCGCCGTGGCTGTTCAACCTCTTCATGGACAGTTGTTTGGCAAGATTTGAAACATAGTGATTGTGGATTAAGGATGAATGAGTTACTTGTCAAATGCCTCCTTTATGCTGATGATCAGGTTATACTTGCGTCTTCAGCGGAGTAGTTGCAGGAGATGGTATCAATCATGCAAGGTGCGTTAGAGAGGAAAGGAATGAAAGTGAATGTGAGTAAAACGAAAGTTATGGTTTTTGAAAAGCAGGAATGCGTTACGGCTTGTAATATTATGATAGATGGACAGCGAATGGATGGAGCAAGTGAATGAGTTTGTATATTTAGGTACGCTGTTTACAAGAGATGGTTAGAATGTAGAAGATATTGAAAGAAGAGTTAATGCAGGTAAAAGAGTGAATGGAGCTCTGAAGGCGTTTATGAACAGCCAAAACGTGTCCAAAAAGGCACGTTTGGCTGTGCATAGCGGGGTGTTACTTGTTAGTACCTACTCTTATGTATGGTAGTGATAGTTGGGTATGGCAGAAGAGTCATGAAAGTAGAATAAATGCTGTAGAAATGAGAGCACTGAGAAGTATGTATGTTGTTTCTCTGACTGACAGAGTAAAGAATTGTGTGATAAGAGAGTGTTGTGGGGTAAAAGAAGATGTAGTGACAAGCATCGAGAAAGGTATGCTAAGATGGTTTGGGCACGTGGAGAGGATGGATGACGAAAGACTGACCAAGCAGATATATAAGGCAAGTGTGGAAGGGACAGGACAAAGGGGAAGACCTTGGCGGACGTTTTCTGACCAGATTGGAGACATCCTAAAAACAGGACAGGTGAGAAGTACCCTGAGCAGAAGAGCATGCATGAGGAATCTGATGGGAGTGAATGAAGCAAGAGAGATATTATGTCAGGATCGTTGCAAATGGCGTTCCGTAGTCTCTGCCTACCCCTCCGGGAAACAGGCGTGAGTCTATGTATGTATGTCTATGCATATATGCTTAGTTCTGTGATAAATTGATAATTTTCAATGACTCAGCTCGTAAGTAATATACTCATATAACTGACAAAATCATAAAACATCAGGGTTGCCAGCTTTCAGGCAGGAGATACCGTTCTCAAGGAAAACAGATCCGTCACTCAGACCAGATGATTCTCAAAGACGACTCGCATACATTACAATGTTTTAAAGAACATATTTTTTTTCCATATTATTACATTTTGAGAGCACTCGGAAAATTCGACAGGCATATTCAGGCTTATAAAGCATTTTCATTAAGCAAAGCTAAGACACATTCATCTAATCGGTATAAATTATGTACAAATAATTTTCTCTCAAAGGCGAAATCTGAGTAATTTTGTCTATATGAATAATATGAAGAATTTTGGTCCGAGAAATCATAAATGTCGACTAGGATTACTTAAAAGAGCTCCGTGTTTTTAGTTTATGCTAAGCTATGTATGAAGTTTTAAGATCTGAAGTCGGTTTTCGGCAATTAAGAGAGTAACTGAAATTTTTGAAGAGCCGAAAAACCGGCTTGGTAGCGTACCTTCGGAGAGGCCTATATCCAGCAGTAGACTATGTCAGGCTGGTGATGATTATTATAATATGGTTACATTCAGTATCGATTCTCAAAAAGCCAGTAGACAAGTGTAGACGGCTCGAATCTATTATATTGGGTTAATAGATTCGAGGTGTCTAGGTAAACCACATAAGTTACTCTTGTTTAAAGATGGGTGGGCAATCGTCGCACCCATCTATCACAGATGTAAGTGTATCAGATACTTGAAACTAACTTTCGTGGTACAGATTCCGAAAGATATTAGACCAACAGTCTTTAAAATTGCATTTGAATACATATTAATCTAAAAACTGCCGTTAAATGTTGTATGCAATTGTAAGCATAAAAGCATTTCACATAAGTAGCATAGCTCAAATAACATAAATATAATTTTACAATTGCTATTTCATCATGTCTACACTAACCTCACACCTCCCCTGGGACGAAATAACTTATTTCTAGATAATGTAACTGTGAACCGATTAACTTAACCACAAGTAAACAATAGATTTACAAGTCACGAAAAATTTATTTTGGTACAATAAATGCCTATGTAAAAGATATCTTTCAGATAAATGCGTCTAAGCCTATCTAGTTTGTGGCTCTATATCCCCTTACTCTCATTGTCCTATGGGACGTCTAATCGGGCTCAGAGGAGGTCTCCGGAAATATGTTGACTCCACACATCTCTTTATACATAAAAAATCAATAATATATCCGAAATGTCGGCCATGGTGACCAGTCTATATCAAGATTTGCCAACAGGCCGCAATAATATAATCATGCAGAAAACAAGCGAGCTAAATCACTTACATTTTTATCAAGACCTACAGCTTGGAATAAAACCAATCAAGTACATTGCTGCTCAAAACAGTATATTATAAAACCCCATATACCTACAGTAAGTCACTTTCCTACAAGCACAACCAATCTATAATTACAATTATAATCTGGAAGCCATAACGAATTCTCCAAGGAATTTCGTTAACGTCGGAACTTTTAATGTTAAACAGGAGACACATTAAGCTGTTTTATCGGCTTCATAACTAACTTGAGCATACAAAGTTGAATCACCAAACATCTGTGTTTTACGGTCTTATTTTTTTACTGCGTATACTGTTTTAGACAGGACGATCTCTTCATCAACGATGCGTGGTGGCGTATTATGGGTTTTGGAGGAATAATTCTTAATTGAACCGTCTGTTGGTGAAGTGGTTAGTGTCTGCTAAACTAGAAATCATGGGTTCGATTCACACATAGTAAGATTCTTAAAGTGATGATTGCGATGTTATTATGTTCTATGTCTTACGAGTAATTTATCTAATAATTATAAATATTTCATAATCTATTATTTAAAGCATGTTTTTTATCTGGTTGCTATAGTACAAGGTCTGCTTAGTTTGTTATCAAGTGACTGTGTTTGAATAGTGCTAAGATAGTGTAAGTTACGTGAAGGGATATTACATCGGTGCTTGGCCGCTCCTGCTGTTTGAAACATATTTCACATCGTATCGTAACCGTACCTCTAAAAGGTTCTCTACAATACCAATACATGTTTCTTTTCTTTAAGGGTGGCGTTGAGGTAATTGATATTCCACCCCTAGCCTTAAGGGCAACATTTTTAAAGGACACATACGTGATCTGGCAGTTAAGACGCGTTTTATTTATTAGTAAGAGATCCGTAGAAGAGCGACCTACACCAATCTGATAATTGGATGAAAATTATTTTATCTCAAATTTTGCATGTTATAAAATATATCGCGAACGGGTTGGTAAAAATAATTAGGTCCAGGCGAGGCTATACAATATCACGCTATGAGCCATGGGTGCGTAGCAGTAGGCCTGAATAACACAGGTAACAAAAAAAATTAACCAAAATGGACCAGTATTTCCTAGGATTAGCCCGTTATGCCAAACAAACAAACTCTACGGCGTTATTGTATTAGTACAAATTTGTCACGATACGAGTCGATATAGGTCAATTTACGAAGTAATCGCAATATCATTCAAGTTTTTTTATTTTTTATTTATGGACTCACGCCTGTATCCCCGAAGGGGTAGGCAGAGGTGTAATATTATCTATTAATATTTTGCCATGAATTTTTAGGTCCCACGTAAAAGAGGGCGAGCCTATTGCCGTACCGGGCACATTACCAGACTCCGTGCTGCTACTGAGAATTTCCTAACGGAAAAAAACAGATGTTATAATATCTAATGTTTTTGGCGTCAACATCGTAAGCATGTCGAGAGTTATTCCATCAACGCCTGGAGCATTAGACCTAAGTCCATTAATAATCTTAGCAATGACTGAAGGTTCTACGGGCTTCAAACTAAAAGTCTGCTACTTTTACTTACCCAAACCTATTAAATTCGTAATATGTAAGAACAGATATGGAAATGTTAGAATCTCCAGGTACATTTAAAAAGTGATTGTTTATTACGTCAGGATCATTAAGGTGCGATGGTACTTCAAATGTATGTTGTTGAATTACTTTTGATTTTAGGTTTTTCCAGAGAAGTTTATGATTTTTAATTTGTTGCTTAATGTGTTCTGCAAAGTAACACTTCTTCTCCTAAAAAATTGCGACCTCTATCTGGTGTTTTAGCAGTTTATTATATTTTTTATGAGTATCACATTTAGTGCGCCTGTACTTATTAAGAGCGGAATCTCGTAAGCGCATCACAAATTTAACATTGCTGGTGTGCCAAGGGGCTGGTAACTCTTTTATTACTCTAGATTTAATTGGTGCATGAAGATCAAACAGCCAAGTTAACGCCTTAGTGTAGTCGCAAACAATGTCGTCAATGTTCTCATGTGCTTGTATACAGTCCCAATTAATAAGCTCGCTGTCTGTGTTAAATTGATCTAGATTTATGTCACTCAATGACCCGTAAGTTATCAATTTAGGCTTTATTTTAGGTTTTTTCATCATCAACTCACACGTCACAAATGCGTACCCGAGGGTTTGCCCAAAGCAATCCACATCGATATTCCGTGCAAGAGCATCAGTCCAAATAATTTCAATGAGTGAGCATGAGCTATCAGTGAAATGTGTCGGACAAGAGACAACTTGCTAAAGTCCCGTGCACGACAGAAAAGTATGTAGGTTCTTGTACTTGGCATCAGAAGGGTTGAGTATATTAATGTTAAAATGACCCAAGAGTACAATACGATCGTATTTAGGAAAGGAGCCTATTGAGTCCATGATACAATTTAAAAATAATTGCGTGTCTAATGTCGGGGGACGATATGCGGTACCTATAATTACAGTATTATTGTTTAAATTCATTTTCAACCACATCTGCTCTATCGATGGATTCTCAGGATGTGCGCAGACCCGTACATTAAGACCACCCCTAATGTAAAAACCTACACCTCCACCACGACCATTACGGATAAACATAGGACGAGGCACATGCTTTAAACGATATTCGGGTACAATCGGCGCCCGACCTTCCTCACCAAGTTTTAACCAGGTTTCAGTTATGGCCAAAATATCAAATTGATGACACAATACTGTGGCTATGAAATCGTCATGATTGGTGCCAAGTGAGCCAGCGTTAAACAATGCAACTTTTATATACTTGACATTAGGCATTGAATATGTTAGAAAAATAAAAACTTATATATATATAAAAAAGATGTATCCTGGCATTACAAAAACAACAAATACATAACAGCATTAAGATAAATTGACCATAGCCGCATACGGGCATACCTTTATAATCGCTGCACACCAGAACCGAGCCTGCAGAACCATAATATCAAACATAGCCAACACAATATTGAATAATATAGACGTACAGTTAACATGGTTTAAGTCACATATCTCATAGTTTAAATGATTTGCTTGTAACAAAATTGCAGTATAATTACTATGTAAGGAAAATAAAAAGTGTAAATAAAAGTATTCTATGCAATACAAGCCTTTTAGACCAAACATAGCCATCACAATATTAAATAATACAGACATACAGTGAATAACATGATTCATGTCATATTATATACCATAGTTAAAATTATTTGCCTGTAACGAAATTGCAGTATAGGACTAGGACTAGCAGTTTTGACAATAGAATATAGGACTAGCAGTTTTGAATTTTACTTAACCTTTAAGTATGATCGTCACATTTTTATAACATTACCGTGGATGTGTAGTCTCATAGGCTCCTACACTTCTTAGTTCTATTTTTTTAACAAGATGATGTAGAAGAGCTTAAAAATTGCATTAAACTTGAAGTATGGGTTAGTTATAGTGAAAATACGTACGATACGATAAAAATATAATTTATTTTTGTTATTAAAAATCTAGGAACATACAAAATCAAAACATCGGGACAGTCTTCGGGTAGTTTTAAGCGTAGCTATGTTTTTTGCAGTTAAGCAATTAAAATAATAAAAGAAAACAAAATTAAACAATATTTTATTAAATTATAACGTATACGGAACTCAAAAAATAAAAACGACAATTCAGACATCAAATAACAAAAATTCTGACAACTGCTGTTTACGCTTAATTATTGACAGTATTTTCTCTAAGAACGAGAACATTGTAAGCACACTGGCTTGTTGTATGGGACACAAATGTAGGTTGTTATTCTATGATCCTTTTTTCAGGACTAATTCTACATGCATGTCCTGTCTTTTTTATGACTGGTAGTGACTGGTCATCCCATATCACCTATTGTACATATTTTATAATATAGCTATGGACGTGTAGCCCGACAGGCTACAGGTGATTATTAAATAAAGATTACTCACGTGTTTTCTATCGAATGATGCAACCTCGTCCTTTACTGATAGTTTCGTTTCTAAAACTGAAGCTTCTGAGCAGCTCAGGTATGGGAAGTAAGGGGAAGTTCACAAAACTTAGAAACTAACGTTCGTCTGGAGCCTGTGAGGCTACACGTCCGTACTTGAAGGTTAAGGTAGTAAGTATAAATCAGCAAATTCTATTACCAAAAAATTACGTAGTAGCAAAAGCAATCAACCCAAAGAAAAACATTTCAAAACCCAATAATGGTAATTCCAAAGACCGCCATATTAATAGGCCTAGTGTTTATTCCACGAAGTATATATTCATTGAACCGGAACCTGTGTGACCGGTCACATCACTGGGACATTGAGTCGTCGTGACAGGAACCCAATAAGTTGGTGATGATTCGCACTGCGGTCAGAGGAAATAAAACACGATGAGATATGTTTCCATTTCGTTTGATAATTTGTTGTAACGCAGGCATAGATGTAGATAGACGCGTGTTATCCCGTGGGATGTGTTTTTTGATGGGTCATTCCACTGTGCAGTTCAGAAGTCGAGCGAACTTGTTTGTTGAACTGATTGTTCGTTACTAAAACTGAAGCTACTGAGCAGCTCAGGTAGGTATATACTTATATAACTTAGAAACCAACATTCTTCCGGAGCCTGTGAGGCTACACGTCCATACTTAAAGGTTAATCATGATGTGACAATTATGTATAAATTAAGGCTAAGGTCATTTGCATCCAACTGTTTCCAACCTTAAATGATCGTCTGGCCGCCTAATGCACTTTAGCTGCGTCGTCGCGGTGAGCTATTGGATCAAAGCTATAGTTGGAATGTCGTAGTATCTAAGTACATATATCCTTATAAAAGGTTGTTCTGTTATAGATAATTCAATATTAAAAAGGCGTGGGGTCTTTTCTGTTTTAATATTGTGCGTGTACATGATATATTGCATCTTTGCTAATGTCATCATCATCGTCCTAGCGTTATCCCGGTTTCAACAAAGAACCCAGAAATTAGTTTAACCGAATTTGACTGAATATAAACTTTCAATAGAGCAACTGCCAGTCTGACCTCCGCAACCCAAAGGGATAGCGATGTGCCATGGTTTAGACTAGTGTCAGTATATTTATTGGAGACTCGCTACAACGTCTGTCGCGTAAACTATCACCCACGCGAGCAAACACACGAGCAAAGTCTCGTGACGTTTAAAACGTTGTTTTTTGTGCTATCGCTACTAATCGGTGTTGTTGTGATGAGCCAATTAGCGCTGATTGATCGCGACATTTCTCTTTAAAGCGTTTATTTTCATACTTGGGTGTTAGTTGGCGGTGTGAACTCAAGTATGAAAAGAGGTGAAACGATATCGTCCGCTTCGTCCGCTATGTCCGTCAGTTGGCGGTGTGGCCTGCGCTTTATTATACCTAACAACTTGAACTTCGCCGATGCACTCCAGGGCCTTCTAACTTCATTTGATATAACAACGCGTTTTAACTAGAATTATGGCTGTACTAGAAATTGTTATATTTTGTCGGTTGGTTTGTAGGTTGAATTATTTTTTACGTAGCGTAATTTTTGGTATGTGTTTTTTAAGGAAAGTAACGTATTTATTAGTGGTAGCAGGGATTACTAAGGTGGTGTAAAAGTTATATCAATATACTCAAATATTTATTAGATTAGCGAATTTTGACTTTTTAGTAGGTATGTTGCTCTTCTCAATAAAACTATAAGTCATCCTTATGAGTTCAATTTCACTCTTTTGTGACTTTTTGACACTTATTAAGTATCAGGGATTGCAAAGACAAATACAACTTGAGTCAAATGGTAAAATGTTGTGGATTCATACTAATGATTATGTAACGGGTCTGAATCGTGTTAACTAAACGAAAAGAAAGATGAAATACCTTTCTATTTGCCCCGATGTTTCGGCATGGGTTACACCAGCCGTGTTCACGGGATGACTGATGTTCGTCAGCGCTGCCTCCGAGAGGTGCGGGTTTCGGAACCTACCCTCACTTGGTCTTCACAATTATTTACATTTATAAGTTCGGAACTGTCGGTACTTCGATTAATTATCACACAACAAAGATATAATTCTGATAAACAGTCTGCATACATAGTTTTTTATGTCGCTGTATAAATAATTTGTTTTAATAAAATGGGTTATATATAAATAGCAAATATTCGGTAGAACAAAAGTCCTGTCACTTTACGTAGGACATAATTAACTTAAAGTACTGTAAAACATTAACGCCTTTATTCATAGTGTTAATTCGAATACGTGAAAAAGCTGACAGAGCAAATTCAATTTAAGTATATTCAATGAAGTTGTTTATTTATTTATTTATTTTATTTTATTAATAAAGCAATAATAATATGATAGTTACGTCGACGTTACACTTTGGAAATTTAATTTCGTTTACGTCAGTTACGTCTTCTGCTGTAGGGAGGGCAGTAAGTACACTTTATATAAATTTAGTATTTTATGGTACATACAATATAATAATAATAATAAAACCCCTCTCTCCCTCATCTCATTCTCGATTAAAACTCTCAAAGGGCCTCTGCGCGTTGGACCTATGTCTCCGTGTACGCCTGCCAAACGGCCGGGTATTGTTCTAACAAATTAGAATAACACCCTTGAAAGAGAAACAAAATAATAATAATATTCTACCACATCACCATCTAGTCCCAAACTAAGCAGAGCTTGAACTATGGGTACTAAACAATGGATAAACATACTTATATACTTTTTTTTTATAAATACATACATATTATAAATTGGGCGTTTAATATGCCTCTGCCTACCCCTTCGGGGAAACAGGCATGAGTCTATGTATGTATAGAAACATTACAATATTTCGCCACTATTTATTATTTTTGAAAAAAAGCAGGGATTTTGTAAAAAGAAGATAAAATGTATACTAATAAAATATTCTAAACATTAAGTCGATATTGGCAGTAAAAACTCCTTCTACCATGAATGATACCACCAACATAAGCCCCAAAAATCGCGGATGAACATTTAACTCACACATTATTAACCATCAAAGGGAAAACTATTTAATTAATATGTGACCCCTCTGTACCCTTAACTCTCCGTAACTTAATATAAAAGTCGGTAATTCGTTTCCGTAACTCGCGCACCTTTAATTAGTGCTGTAATTTACTTTGACATGATTTAGCTCAACGTTGTAGACCTGCATTCCTGTGAGTCATAATGTAGTGTTGGGTCTGTTTATGCTGTTGAGGAAAGTGCAATATAAATGATTTTAGAAGATAAATATAAATAGGGGTTGGACACAAATTTGTGACTATAGGTACCGACTTCTGTTTCACAAGCCACAATGTGCTGACAATTTGAATGAGTTTAAACCCAGTTGTTTATCTTTATAAATCAAAATGGATCACCCACGTGTTTGTGTGCGCATAACTTCCAAACAACTGCACCAAATTGGATAAATCTTTATTTTATGTGTTCGCTATTGTCAGGAGAAGGTTTAAATGAAAGAAGAATTGAAAAAAATAATAGCAAAGAAACATGGCAGTGCGAAGCTCGCCGGTTCAGCTTTAGTTAGAAATAAACCAAAAGCTCGCTGTATATTTATGGAAACAATCAGAATCGAAATTTCTATTCTGGTCCTCCAGCGATGGAGATATGATTTCAGGACCGAATTCACTATCGTCACATTGGATGTCGTAATATTGAAAGCATTGCAATGGTTCCATGGCCATTTTGAGTTTTCCTTGCTACTAAAATATGATACTTATATTCTTGTTGTCACAAATGTATTCTCACCATCTAAATAACTTCGCCACAGTTCAGTTATAATAATTAAAATTAGTAACAGAATCAAAGAAAGAAGAAAACGACTGCCTCGTTGGTCTCGCGGCATAAATGTGCGCGTGGGCAATCCCACCCGGGAATCGAACCCGATATCTCCCAATGGGAGGTCTTGGGTTCGATTCGCGGGTCGGGCAGTGTTATTGGGTTTTCCGTTAGAAAATTCTCAGTAGCAGCTCGGAGTCTGGTAATGTGCCCGGTACGGCAATAGGCTCGCCCCCTATTACGTGGGACCTAAAAATTCATGGCGAAATGTGGGTGTTATATCACACCTCTGCCTACCCCTCAGGGATACAGGCGTTAGTCTATAAAAAAATATAAATAAATAAAACAGAATCCAGAGCAAAATGAATAAATAAACAGTGCGTGTTGCAGACGCCGAATGTCTGACAACAATAATAATTTTTGTTGTATGATTTACTTTCGCTTTGGTTTTGGGGTTGATGAGAGATATTAAGCATTGAATGATCTCGGTGAACCGGGGATTGGTATCTTTGGGTCTACCAGTATCTGCACCCTAGCGTAATAATGGGAGGCAACTTGGATAATGTTAGGTTAATTATTATAACATCGTTAGAGAATACGCAACCGTGAGTGAGAACGCAGTGACCCTTTCCAGTTATCGTATTGGACCAGCTGATGAGGCCATTCACCGTGCAACTTCAAAAGTCCGCGCATAGGAAGCGAGCTTAACAAGCCGTAGTGACGGCATACGGTTATATATTTTTACTAGCTGACCCGGCAAACGTTGTTTTGCAAAATTTTTTTTTTTTTTTTTGAAAAATAGATGTTGGCCGATTCTCATAGATACCGGATAAGCACAAAAAATTTCATCAAAATCGGTCAAGCCGCTTCGGAGGAGTATGGGAACGAAAACTGTGACACGAAAATTTTATATATTAGATATTTCACGCAAAAAGAAGTGCAAAGGTAGACTTGACATCACACAATAAGTACAATCGCGTCACACTGACCTCAATGGCGATTGAACCCAAACAAATATGAGTTGATGAAAGACAGATGTTCACTGAAAACATTCACTCGTAAACATTTAACATTGCTTGGGTAGGCCATTGTTAATAACTCAATGTCCGCTAACTTCAGTAAACATAACAAATTGCTTTTCATTATTTTGTTGTAACGTTAAATCCTGCGTTTTTATTGTCGCTGTGACAATCGCGGAGCAATACATCAACGCTAGTTTACTGGCCCCATGGCTCATTTTATGGCCACACCCCAATTGTGTATATTCGGGGACAAATTACTTAAAAAAATAACTATTGTACTACAATATACCAAACAGGATTTGTTGAAAACTTGTTTTATTTTTTTAAAACGTACGTTTGGTATTTGTAAACTGAATAATTGAAATTTTTATACCGCAATGTAGTTGCTTTTTAACGTTATAACATTTGAGGTAGAAATTTTGTCTCATACTTTAATATAACACAGCGTAATTTCACATCAAAATTACATAATATAGGATACGTTTTACTACAGTAGAGTGGAACCGCGTGCAGAAGCTAGTGTTATAACGAAAGTCTCACATAGTTTTTAGTACGGTGAAGAGCACTTGAACCTTAACACGATAAATCCAATAAATATACGTTAAATTCTGTATTTCTCCTGATTTCAACAAATATATTCACTACTCGTAAATATTTCCGTCTATTACTACAAAAGCTTTTCCGAATGAAACATCGCACTTAAATAAATACGTTGACGTTATATTTTATAAAAAATAACGCGTTAAAAATAACAACAATAAAGCGAAGGCTGTGATTTATTTTTCATAATGTGAATTTTATTTTGTTTCGACGAGTAGCAGACTTTTTTATGGACGAAACGTTGGATTTATATTTAAATATTTACCGTTATTCTGACATTTTGAATTTATTAAAAAGTTTAGATGGATACTGAGAATTTTATAACGTATGATATTATAATTTTGGATAGAGAATTTAAAAAGTATTTTAATGGGATTTGACTTTCATGTTTACAGAATATTTTCAGCGATGTTTTAATATTCACTTTCGATGATCGCTGCTTAGGTACTTCCTTAAAATAAACAAACATTTACTAAACATAAGTACAGCATAAATTCAAAAAAGAAAAAAAAACAACAAATAAAACCACAATCAGCCGATGGTATATGAATAATCTACCACTTTTGTATGCGACTGCCCACAATCCCGCGACACGGTAAACAGAAGGTATTTCGGAAATTGTCCGATTATTGTCCGGATTGATTGGCCGCGGGATTTATTATACGCATGTGTTTAACGATCAGAACAGAATTAGGGAAGGTTTTTAGTAAAAGTAATTTTACCTTAGGGATTTTAACAGGTTGTACCTACTGATTAAGGAAGGTTTGAGAACGTTGTTATGATTTGGTACGCGTAAACAAAAGGTGATAGATTTATGTACCTACACACCTATATGCAGATACATAATATGAGCAAAATACACGAAGCAAATAGTATATTTGCGAAGAGACGGAAAATCTACATCAAAACCAAGTCAACTCGTCTCGTCCGCGTGATATATGTAGTAGGCCAAATCTTTCTAGTGACTCCCAATACTATTGTGACTCAAATTAGTAGAGGCCAATGTCCAGCAGTGGACTACAAAAGGCTGAGGATTATGAGAGGCATGGATACGTTTGTCTGTCTCCAAAAGCGTCACCAAAATTCATACCTCTTTCTTCTCAAAATTCATATATCTTTTTTATATCCTGTATCCACAGGATAGGCAGAGGTGTAATATTACACCCCCATTTCGCCATGTTATGAATTTGTAGGTCCTACGTCACAGGACACGAGCCTATTGCCGTTACCGGGTACTTTGCCAGACACCGTGCTGCTACTGAAAATTCGGAAAACTCAGTTACACTTTTTGCCCGACCCGGGAAGTGAACCCGTGACCTCCTGATCAGGAGACGAATACGCTATCCACTGGACCACGGAGGCAGTTGTTGGAAATCTTAATTATAAATTTCAGATTAGCGTATTCATAGATGAGAGAATTAGTATAAGATGGAACGCACGGCACAGTTGCGTGCGGCCACTAAAGCAAATACAAAATTGAAAAGCGAATACAAACTCGTCTCAGTGCGCTACGACGCATCGTACAGTTCACGCGTCACGATCACTTCAACTTTTAAATTCTCAAAATGCCGTCTTGCGTTCTTAAACACTGTAAAAGTTGTTCCTAAAAACAAAAACAGGAAAATGGAATATCTTTTCACAGGTAACTATTGATAATTTGACTGTTTCCTAATTTAATTTCGATAAAATTCGTATTTGTGCAAGAAATATGTAAGTGTTGCCAGTTTTTGTCGACGCCATTCTGCCTGAATTAGAGAAAATGCACTTGTCAATTGATTATGTGATAATGATTGTCATGTTAATGAAAAATACATTAACGTATTATAAAAGTATATTGTAGATATATCTTCTTTCTCATAAATATAGTAATAGAATTTCAGTTTCCATTAGTATATACCTTACATAATATTGTTTTGAGTTCGATCCCCAAACGATCCAAATATTCGTGTACACCCTGCTACTCGTCAAGCTTATACACTTTGACCTTTGCACCGTTCTTATGGCGTAAAGAATAAGTATCAAAATCGTACAGCAAATGTTTAGCTTGACTTGGCGCCGTGTGTACATACATACTTATGGCGTAGGGAATAAGTATCAAAATCGTACAGCAACTGTTTAGCTTGACTTGGCGCCCTGTATACATACATACTAATGGCGTAGGGAATAAGTATCAAAATCGTACAGCAACTGTTTAGCTTGACTTGGTGCCGTGTGTACATACATACTTATGGCTTAGGGAATAAGTATCAAAATTGTACAGCAACTGTGTAGCTTGACTTG
The DNA here is from genome assembly GCA_944739405.2 of Euclidia mi. Lineage (NCBI taxonomy): Eukaryota > Metazoa > Arthropoda > Insecta > Lepidoptera > Erebidae > Euclidia > Euclidia mi. The sequence continues at coordinate 24,524,052 of OX123205.2, forward strand.
GCGCCGTGTGTACATACATACTTATGGCGTAGGGAATAAGTATCAAAATCGTACAGCAACTGTTTAGCTTGACTTGGCGCCGTGTGTACATACATACTTATGGCGTAGGGAATAAGTATCAAAATCGTACAGCAACTGTTTAGCTTGACTTGGCGCCGTGTGTACATACATACTTATGGCGTAGGGAATAAGTATCAAAATCGTACAACAACTGTTTAGCTTGACTTGGTGCCGTGTGTACATACATACTATTTATTTCTCAAGTAATCGACGCCAGCGGCTTCGCACGCACATATTTTCGTATTTCTCGTTTTGCCCGATCCCGTGGGAATTTCGAGAAATCCCGTCTTAGTGCACCCCTACGGTTCCCAAGAAACATACATGCTAAATTTCAGCTTCATGCGCCGAGTAGTTTCGGCTGTAGCTTAACTGTCAGTCAGTCAGTAACGCAAGGATTTTATATATACAGATGTAAGATTTACGAAGTAGTTAAAACTTAACTCGGTACCTACATTTAAGAAATGTATTTATAAAAGCATTAATTAAATCCATGGTAAATTCTTCAAAACCGCAAATGAATATAAGAATATTACATAACTATATGCAAAATACTGGGAGATTATTCATAATCTGGCAACTTTAGACACACATAGACGCGCGTGTCCGTACAGTGCCAGTCGCCAAAGGTCACGCACACATAGCTGTCAACGTGCCACACTTAGTTGGACGAATGCGCTCTATCTGAGACTAATTCTCTCATCTGTGCGCGTATTATTCTGAGCGTATACGGTCGTTTCAGCATACGCGCTGGCACGCGCGCTACATTACGCGCTTCAAATAACTGGACTCGTGTAAACGGACATATTTCGGCGTGTTACGTCGAAACGGTAGTGACATCGTGTCAATGTCAACATGGATTCTGACGGCTCGCGCTTATACGACCTTAGAAGCGCGTCAATGCTCGTACGAGTTGCGCGTGTGCCATAAGGCGCGCCTATACGCGCGTATAAAACGCTAATCTGTAGTTTAAGGTCCAAACCCAATGGCAACACACACAGGCAGACGATATCCACACAAATAAATCTCATTTGGGTTTGTTAACCCGATTTAATCTGCAACGCTGCGATAGGAACACCATGATTCAGATGAGAAAGTAGGATATTGTCAGTAAAATAAAAATGTTCTTATATGTTTGCACGATACGAATATTTCTCATTGAAATGAAATTATTGCTCATCTATTCAGTCGCTTTACGGCAACTGTGGCCAGACAAAGCCTGTCAAATGTAATTTTAGACCTTTCACTGTAACTAGCAGTCGCCTGCGGCTTGGCCCAACTTAAATTTTTAACCCCTTTGGGGCTACCCTTTAGGAGTAGAGTATTGAAAAACCTTCCTTAGTGAGCACCCACAACTACAAACCCATAGTCGTGAGGACTGCTGCGATGATATTTCAGTCGGGACAAGTAAGTAAAACATATACGAACTAATATAGACACTATTTTAATTTTAAATAATATTCAAAACAAAGTTTAAAACACGCACAGACAATAAAACAACTATTACGTAATAATTGATTTTGACCTTCAATATTTTTGGCTTCTAAATGAGAACTACATATGTTGGTAAACATCACCATCATCATCGTTCAAGCGTTATCCCGGTTGCATCCAAGACTTACACGCTTTGGAGCCCGAGGTCCGCTTACTGTTCTAACCAGATATGACAGAATATCAACTTTTCCACAGAGCGACTGTCGTCTGACCACCGCAACCCAAAGGGATAGTGATTTTCCGTGGTTTAGACCAGTATCAGTTTTTTTGAGGGTACTGACTCCTCATAACGACTGTCAAAGATGTTGACAGCCGGAACCGTCGATTTAACGTGCTCTCCGAAGCACGGAGCAAGCGATAATAAACAATTTAATACGCACATAACTTCGAAAAGTCATTGGTGCGCGCACTGGATTCGAACACGATACACTCTGCATGGCAGTCCGTTGGTATCTCCACTCGGCCATCGCTGCCTCCCAACCACAATGCAACAATGTTAATAAACAAACAATGAGAAATCCATTCAGCTGCGCTTTGCTGTAAATGCGCTGGTCTTTACACTACCGCTCAGCTACCGGGCCGTCAAAAAAGTCATGATTGAAAAATTACAAGAAAGATTTTGTCCATGTAATATCTCAAACGTGGTCAAAGTAACGCCTACAGCTGCGGGGCATGGATCAAATGTGTCTGCTTGTTTATCTGTTTGTCGCTCACAATTGATTTTTTATAGGTCACGTATTATATAATGAGAAATGTAAAAAGAATAGGCAATTAAAAACGCAGGTATGTGTTCCTAAGGCTAAAGTTGAGCAGTGAGATAAACGATTACCGAATTATTTGTAAACATTTATTCTGGCAATTAATCTCATTTTATTATTTTTAGTTCATCATCATCATCATCAGCCTCCTACAGTCCACTGCTGGACTAGGCCTCTCCTTTGAAAGGAGGAATTGGCCTACTATACCACGCTGGCCAAACGGGTTGGTATAGGGTTTGTATCAAGTATTCCTTCTCTTACAGTGCTGGTCTCTGCATAATATGCTCCCTCTGTCGGCTCTTACGAAACCCATGGGATGATATGGGGTGGTGACAATTCGTATTCTTAATCCGTCACCACACGGACAATTATTTTTAGTTACACATTTATTTATAAGCGGCGATAGCCCAGTGGTGTACGTAATGGACTGCCGAGACGATGGTCTCTGGTTCGATCCTCGGGGATAAAAGGCGTGAAGTTATGTTATGTTAATTTTATCTTTAGTAATTCCTTGGTTGCCTACGTCATTAAAGACGCCCATTGTCCAAATGTTATGTTTCTAGCTTTACTGGTTGCGCCAATCTATATAATTATGTTCGTCTGGACAAGCCTTTTCAAGTAAGAACATAAAAAAAATATAATAAAGTATATATTTCGTCATAACACAAACAGCTTAGTATGTACGACTCTGACTTAAAGATTAATTTTAACATGTGACGTCACATTAACATGGTCGGCTATGTCATACCCCTAGAGAGTTACACCCACATTACAGAAGCTATTTATAGTATAACAAGGGTCGCGCTTATTACTACTTCAGGAGGGTTGTTCTAGAATCAAACTTTTCCAGGAAACTTTCTCATTACCTACTTGTAAATATACACGGTGTAAAAAGATCAATCACCAAGTCGACGTCTACTCGTTTCGCTCATCATGAGTCTTACTAAGCAAAATAAATACCTGCCTGTGGAACGAAAAATTTAAATAGAAAGTTTTATTAGGTTTAAAAAAGTTGACACATTTCATAAGCTATATAGGATCTGTATAGTCATGTTTTTATAAAAGTCTACGACCAGCTAAGCTATTAACTGAACACACGGCGCGTACCATTAAAATTATATATATATATATATATATATATATATATATATATATATATATATATATATAACTATATACACTAAATAGAGAACAACTATTCATAAAACCTAGCAGCATTTCGTAACTCCAACTTTTGCCCAACACAACAGTAAGCAGTTTATAAACAAGGTCAATAGTATATTAAAACCGGTAATAGTATATTAAAGACGGTAGTGATTATCAGTCAAACTTAACTTTATTTAAACCTGCTCCGAAGGATGTCTACAAAAGAAATAAACAAAATAGATGTCTGAATTTTCAATAAGCCACAAAATGATCACAACTTCGCTCGTTATACTAAAATCGATGCCAGCATCGTTACACATATCGATGGTAATCGATACAAAAAATTACCAACGATTTATTTTCAAAATCCAAACAACGTTATTAGAGGTGTGACAAAATATCATTGCCACAACTTGAAGGTAATATTTCAAAATCGATGTAGAGTCCTTTAAATCGGACCGGTACAGGTAGTTACGAATCTTAAAATCCAAACAACTTTATTAGAGGTGTGACAAAATAACATCGACGGAACTCGAAGGTAATATTTCAAAATCGATTTGGATTCCTTTAAATCGGAGTCGATTACAGGTAGAGGAGGTAGTTACGATTGTAATTTAAATACATAAGGGCTGACCGGGATCTTAATAAATTTACGTCGAATATAATGGGCGTGTTACTACTGTAATCATCAGTTTCGACGGAATAACTTATTTCGAGCATTTAAGGGCTGGCGCTCGGTGTGAGTTTTGATCGTTTGAGGTTATACATATGACTTTTAGGTACTTCTGAGAATGTCTAGTAAGGGATTTTATGTAAGATATAAAATATTTCTGACGTCTTTATATCTGAATTCTTATAAAATTTGATTACTATTGAGTATAGGAATTTTGTCACCGTTTTCCTTTAAGGCGTCGAACAAGGCGGTGAGCGTTAGCGATAGGTGAGCGGAACGGATGAATATAACTGCAAAGTTATAAAACCTGAGTGCAACACTATCGCAAACAGTGAATAGATATTTGACAAGTTATTGACAGAATAAATTGGCATTTTAGGGGACGCGCCATGATTTATTAGGTAATATAACATTTTGCTGTGTTACAAGGCCCAAATAAAAGAAAACCCAAAGCATTGAGCAAAGATTTAGACCCATTTAGCATTTCTTTTTTATCACATTTTCAAATAAATAAATTTAAAGTATGTACCTACTGCAAGCAATTTCTTTCATTCACACAAATAACCAATTTACTTACTTCCAACTCATTTAATATTCTCAAACGAGATTAATTCCAGTTCCAGTTATAACTAAACCCCCCGAACCATACCGTTTTATGTTACAATTTCCCCATAAACTACTGCCGACAAGCCTATCACGGGTCCCATAGCATTAATAGCGAGATGGTGGTCTGATAAACCCCTTTGATTTTATGGGAAACGATCATGGGGTTTCAAGACTTGGTTTTATAGTACAGTTACGGCGTCAGTTTATTTTTTATTGCTTTGTACTTTAGTATTTCGGTAAAACATGGCGGGCTTAACGGAGTAATTAATGAGCTTATTGTTTAACCGGTAGGAGGTATTATTGAAATTTATAACCTATAATAGGTACGACATAAGTTCAGGAAATCTAAAATTCTTCTTGCCTGAAAATACGTGATTATTTTTTCTGCTCTAATTCCTTGATAGGTGAACACCATTGGACTATAAAAGTTAGCTTTTAAGACATGTACCGTAAGCCACAAAACAGTTGTCAACAGGAATTATTCGAATTTTACCAAAGGCTTTCCCAGAACATGATATTATCCTTCCTTTGCTTTGCCCTCTTTGCTTGAAATCTTAACAGATGGAATAGAACATTCATTAGACAATAATATAATTAAATTAAAACTTTTCGTGGCTATTAAAGTCACACTTTTAGGCTTACAACTCCTGCGGAATGCAGGGTGGCAATACATCATATTTAATTTGATTATAAGTCATGGAATAATTACTTCTCTGGAATTTGGAATGGTCTGGTTTACACTTTGTTTGGGCCGAGTCAAAACAATTGTCTTGTCGGCTATATGCATGTTTGTGTTTGTTTTTAGAATGTTGACTTACGTCTACGAGTATTTTGTTTTCTTTGACTTAAGAGCTGTAATTCTCTGCTACTATTGGTTTTGAAATGTGCCTTTTTCAATACATTTTATTCCTACTCATTATTTCTTGTTCTTTCCGATCAAAGAATAATTTATATACGTAATTATACGCATTTTCTCCCTCCATTAATTTTCTGCAGAACATTCAAAAGTATTTAATAACCGTTGTTTTCAGCAATATTCTCAACTATAATACAAATATTTAGAACTACGCGTTATATACACGTAGTTCTAAAGTTACTTCTTAGGCAGTAAGTATAATTAAAATAGGTACAATCATTCACAAAACAAATAACTTGGTTAGTACGATATAAATTGAGTCACTACAGAAATATAACATTATATGACGACCCGGTGGAGTAGCGGGAGAGTAAACGAATGCCACGCCAAGGTCGCGAATTCGATTCCCGCTCAAGTCAAACATTTGTGTGCATGAACATGGATATTTGTCTTGGTCTGGGTGTTATTATCTCAATATATAAAATCGTTACTGACTGACTGACAGACAAGCTACAGCCGAAACTACTCGGCGCCAGAAGCTGAAATTTAGCATGTATGCTCCTTGAGGACCGTAGGGGTGCACTAAGACGGGATTTCCCGAAATTCCCACGGCATCGGTCAAAACAGATAAATTTAAAAAAATGTTCAGGCGTAGCTGCTGGCGTCCTCTAGTGTATTATATGACGTATGTATTTACAAAAAAAAGTGTATACATATACATATGTATGTTTATCCATTAGGTATCTAGTTCCCATAGTACAAGCTTCTGCTTAGTTTAGGACTAGATGGTGTGGTGTGAGTGTGGTAGAATATTATTTTATATACAACACTAACAAAATATAGTAGTATGTACATACAAAACTAGTGGGCATAAACATCTTGCATAACTTACAACTTATTAAGAATTACTTGATCTCCACTGTGATATAAAACTGCTCAAATGTATCAATTACAAAACATAATATGCATGTAATAGGTTGACATCTACTACTATTATTACTGAAATATGATTCTACGAATTATGATGCCAGCTTCTGCTAATTACTTGGTGACCGATAGGGAGAGAGATTTCGTCACGTTTGGATACCCTTTCCAACAAGAGTGTTTTTGATAGTTAGATATTTTGAAGGTTTAATACATATTCGGTATTGTGATTTTACTTGGTTATTTTCGCAATTGTTCTATTTATGCAATGGTAAGAATTTGAAGTTAAATCTCGGGATTTTCTATCCCTTATAGTCGTGTTGTCCCTACTGCAACAATGTTTGTTTCCTAGTACTTGGGTAACATAACTATTGACACTATTATTAAAATATTCACCGAAATAAATCTGTGAGTACTTGTACTGCTGTATACCTTGATAAACATTTCAATTATAATCGAAAACAACCACGAAAATTTGAATACGTTCCTAAAACCATTAGCGTCCTAACAATATCCACGTAAAAACATGTTACTAACGTGCGCGACTTTTGTCCTTTGACTATTGTCCCTCTGTACCAACGTATTCTGTGGCGCCAGTTAACTTTTGCGCTTTATGGGTGTATAGTCAACAGCAAAAGTAGATGATCAAAATCAGAAATTCAATACTAATGAACGGAGTTCGCGTCAGAAGTATGTGGCGTCGAAGTGATTCAAAAGTAAGTGATTGTAAATTATACCAATAATTTACTACTCGTACAGCTACCATATATTCGTGATCATTTTGGACTCCAAAAGTTATAACTCAATTCACATCAGAACTAAGTAGTGAAAAAAATATTCAAACTAGTCAACAGTTAAAATAAAATATAAATGATGAAACTGAGGCCACGTCATCATGAGGCAAATAATTTGTCCATACTTATTTTTTAATTACCCCAGTAATTTAATTTGTTATGTTTTACAGAAAAACAGCTGAATTGGATAAAAAAATGCATATTTTTATAGACTCACGCCTTTATCCTCGAAGGGGTAGGCAGAGGTGTAATATTACACTCACATTTCGACATGATTTTTTAGGTCCAACGTAATAGGGGGCGAGCCTATTACCGCTACCGGGCACATCACCAGACTCCGTGCTGCTACTGAGAATTTTGAAAAACGCAGTAACAGTTTTGCCCGACCTGGGAATCGAACCCGAGACTTCCTATCAGCAGACGCATACGCTATCCACTGGACCACGGAGGCAGTCACTGGACCGCAGAGGCAGTCTTTGTATATTTAATATAATAATTTTTTTTGCCAAATTTCATCTCAAATGTATTTTGTTTTTTGTAACTTCTGTCAAATGTTTAAAAGTAACTGATGTGACATACAAAACGATAATTCAATAAATATTATTATCTTTGCATGTTTATGCATTTATGTCAAAGTTTAAAAGTAGCTGATGCGATACCAAATTATAACTCAATGATTGCTTTTGCCTAGTCGGCTACAATATATCTGTCACAGTACACAGTGTACTTATCTGTCACAGACTAATGATATGCCTTGCATTTTGTTTCTTTTTTTAATGTTGTACTTTTTATGTGTCTGTGACAAATAAATAGTTTTCTATATGTTTAAAAACCGGAATGTAGATTGATAATTTTATCTTTAGGGCATTATTTATATTGACTTCGCGCTTCTATCACACTGTTTGCAAGAGTTCAATTGGAATAGTGCAAAAATCCAAGTATCGAAAATCTTTAATGTCAATCTGTAATTCGGCTGTCACGTACAATATATAAATTTGAATTTAGAAAACAATATTGATGAATTTTACTGATCACGAATATATGGCAGCTGTACTAGTAGTAAATGATTGGTATAATTTACAATCACATACTTTTGAATCACTTCTACGCCACATAATTCTGACGCGAACTCCGTTCATTAGTATTGAATTTCTGATTTTGATCATCTACTTTTGCTGTTGACTGTACTAACCGTTACTAATTAAGGTCAGAATACATTATTGGTAATTTCATTAGACCTGAATTTTAATTCGATTTCATTTTGCTTCGTCCCTTTTAGTTGCTTTTTATGTTGTTAGTTGGAGGGTAGTTGTAATAAATTTAGTCTGACTTTATCTAAATTATTTTTAGGAGTTAACGAGCAGTGTTGTACGTGATTTCAATTATTCTTGCGGATAAATGAGCGAAACTACATCGAGGGAACCAGAGAAACTACATCGAGGGTGTCATTAAATTGGCATCTCAAAAACTCGGAGTCCTGAACAGAGTGAGGAGGTTTTTCACGCCGGAGCAGCTTTGTCTATTATACAAGACTCAGGTTCCTGCGTGGAATACTGCTCTCATCTCTGGAACGGCTCAGCTCAGTACCTGCTAGATGCCCTTGATAGGTTGCAGCGGCGTGCTGTCCGTATCATAGGTGACCTTGAGGCTACTAAGACCCTTAAATCTCTGCAATTACGCAGTGACGTAGCCTCAATGGGTGTCTTTTACTGATTGTATCACGGTGAGTGCGCAGAAGAACTCTTTCAACTTATCCCACCCTCTCCTTTCCTATCTCGAACAACACGTGCCGGGTTAAGGTGCCACGCTTACACGGTAGAACAGATACCGTCACGTACGAAAAGGTTCGGTACATCTCATCTTTGCCGTACCAGAAAGATGTGGAACTCACTGCCAGCTCACGTGTTTCCTTCCTCCCTTGATCCTGGGTCCTTTAAGCGGGGCGTGAAAAATCATCTCTCAAGGCCGCCAAAGCCGAGGGAGGGCCGCCATGTCACATTGCTTAACCAGCAATTGGGAACCAGAGAAACTACATCGAGGGTGTCATTAAATTGGCATCTCGAAAACTCGGACAATAGGACTTAACTGTCAGCTTACCATCAGGCAGCGTGAAGTCAATTTGACAGGTTTTTTTAATAAGAAAAAGAAACAAAATTAAGATAATGGGTGTTTCTATGTATAATATGTATGTATTTGCAAAAAAAAGTATATTATAATGTATGTTTATCCATTGTCTAGTACCCATAGTCCAAGCTCTGCTTACTTTGGGACTAGATGGTGCTGTGTGTATGTAGTATTATTATATTATATAGAATATTGTATCATATTATTATTGTTGTGACAAGTTAAATCGATTATATCAGTTTAGTTGCGTGTTACTTTGTCTATTGAACCTGATCATTGGACTGGTAACTATAACGATTTGCTTGTTATTTTGGCCAAAATTATGAGTCTAATCTTATAGGTCCACTCAAGAACATCACCAGGAGATCTAAGGTAAGTTGAAATATAATCACTGCAATCATAGTAATAGTGTTCAGACCTTTGCCCTGGGCTAAGACTGGATGAATCAATCTCTTCCACTGACCTCTGCAAACCTTACCCAATTTTAGCCCAGACTCTAAACAATATCTATATAAACACTTTCGCATTTATAATTTTAGTAGGTAGAGAAAATCGTTTCAGTCGTAGTGTGTAATTATTAGTTTAGATATGCGAACAATGTAATCACCGTGCACAATATGACAATATAATATATATGATGTGACAGTGGATGCAACTGGAAAAACCCTAGGACGATGATGACCGTAGTAAATAACACGGTAAGAGATCATTACCGTAGACCGTGTTTTGGTCAAAAATAATCAAAATTCCGTGCTTATACAGTTATTACCGTGTAGCTATCTGGTAACATGCCTGACTAATGACTGATTATGATGTTAAAATCAAGGGAAACAGGCAGAGGGTGCACAGAGTACCTTTACTACAAGGGGGCGACAAGGCTGAGTCGCGAGTGCAGAGGATATTACTGTGTCAACGTGCACACAAATAACAGATGAAAAATAACATCCTGTGTTCTAAAAATATATCAAAATATGCGTTAATATGTCTTGCTATACGCACATGTATCGTGCTTTACCAAAATATATTGTCCGGTATCTGTCGACATACTTTGGTAACGTAGTAAAAATATAAGTTATAGCTGCGTGATTGCGTCACTCGCCGATTACTAAAAAAATATACAATAACTAGAGGACGCCAGCAGCTACGCCTGCATTTTTTTTAATTTACCCGTTTTGGCCGATCCCGTGGGAATTTTGGGAAATCCCTACTTAGTGCACCCCTACGGTCCCCAAGGAACATACATGCCAAATTTCAGCTTCCTGCGCCCAATAGTTTCGGCTGTAGCGTGTCTGTCAGTCAGTCAGTAACGCAAGGATTTTATATATTAAGAAGATACTAGAGGACCCGTGCTGCTCCACAGCATATTTTAATAATATAAAAAAGCTCTTACATATAAGTATGATGAGTACATTGTAGCCTTATCTAATCAGTAAAAAGATGATATTCTTACAAAAATATAATATATCACAAAACTTCTTTTCTCATAACATGGCTTTGCGTTGCACCTTAGGTATCGTAAAATTTCCACTTTGGCATTACTGAATGGTTTGCCGCGCAATAGGGTTATATATAATATGTATAACTGAACATTGACGAAAGAAAGTTCTTCAATATGACTGTGCTGCTCTACCATTCTTTCCATTAGGACACTGTAATGTCCTTCGTCCAGGTGCCCAGAAAATAGCAAGTTATGAACAATTTCGCCAGTACCATAGTCAGTAATCGTATTACTGTTTTCCAGGTGAACTCTGAATTGACACTCGGGATATAGCTCACTTACACTCTGAAGTTCAGCATGCCCTGCGTACTGTCCATTGGCACCCGTCACACGTTTGTAATCTGTTGCATTTGTAATGGTCTGGCCATATGCTTCGTCCCCAACAGTGAAGTTACTATATACATCCCACTTATTGACAATGTTATCAGCAGTGGCCAAACGAATTTCATAATGTTTATTCTCACTTCCATAGAAACAATAAGAAATTGCGCGGAATAAGCAATTACCGTCACCAAGAATGGAAATCACTTGAAAATTGTTGATGGTAGAATTAATCAAATCTGAACCCGTTTCCACCCGTATTTTTTAGCAGTAGGAGGACCATCCGGTACCAAATCTCCAACAGGGCCGTCATTGACCAAGATTCTTTGTTCAAACTTTCTCTGAGCATTTTTCAATTTCCTTCCAAGAACCATCATTATAATTGAAAACACGACTACTCACAAAAAATACGTTATTAAATCAGAAACTTAAGTAACTAACTTACGCTAACTTCACTTTTTTCTTTATCTGTCAATATTTTATTATAAAAATTAAAAATATAGATAAATAACTTTTTTTTATAAGTAAGAAAATAGGTTTTATTTCTGTTATCCAGCTAAATATTTCTGTGAGAAGCACGATTTATTTTGTTTTGTGTATGGGTGTGATTAATCCATCATAATTTGGAAATGTAATAATGACGTTTATAGTTTTGGTCAAAATTGTACTTTTGGTAGGAATGGTAGCTTTGGTAGCAATCGTAAGTAACATTGCTAACAAAACTACAATATGTGCCAAAATACCATTTCTACCCAAACTACTATTCCTACCGAAAATACTATTCCTATCAAAACTACAATTTGTACCAAAACTACTAATCTTACTAACACTATCATACCTACCATTTTTTTTAAACTACCATTTCTACCAAAGCCACCGGTGCTGTCAAAAGTACCTACCTTTTCTCTCAAAACTACTATTCTTACCAAAGCTACAATTTCTACCATAACTACCACTTGTAATAATAATTATAATTATATGACAATAGTACTATGAACCGCTGCACGCTGTAATATGTTCCACAACCTTAATGACATTCTCCGTCGGGCTCTTGTCTCCGCTGGCGTTCCAGCCCACCTTGAACCTCAGGGCCTGGTACGCAACGACGGCAAAAGACCAGACGGTATGTCTTTACTGCCATGGAAGTTGGGTAGGCCTTTGGTATGGGACGCAACGTGTGTCGATACCCTCGCGCCATCACATCTTCCTAGCACAGCCGGTTGTGCGGGCGCTGCTGCTGCTACAGCGGAGACCCTCAAATGGCGCAAATACGTAAACCTAGTAGGGGATTACGTATTTGAGCCGTTTGGGGTCGAGACGTTGGGGCCATGGGGTCCAAGTGCGAGATCTCTTTTTAGAGACATCGCAAAGAGACTTGTCGACGCCTCGCGTGACCAGAAGGCTGGGTTGTATTTGGCCCAGAAGGTAAGTATCGCCATACAACGTGGCAACGCTGCCAGCGTTCTGGGCACGCTGCCAGTTGACGGCGATGTGGATGAATTTCATGACGCGCTCTAAAATTTTTTTTTTTATTTTTCTTTTTCTGTATATATTTTTTTGTGTGTTCTGTATATATTTCTTTGTATAGTATTTTAAGACTTAGTTACGTATAAAATAATAATAATGTTCCACATAAAAAAAAATTAAGATGCCCGAAGAAAGTCTGTAATTTAAAAACACAAACATTTTCCTAACATAAAACGTAAGGAAAATTCCTCAACATCAGAGATCAGTTCACCCAACATTAAGGGTTAACTGGTAACATTCGGTGAATATTACCTGCCATCAGCGATAATTCACTGTAGTGATAATTTGACCAACATCGGGTATAATTTTACACACCACCACACTCACACCCGTATAAAAGTAAGGCAAGGTCACCTTATGGAGGCATAACGTCTTTTTCTGGCAGTTACCGCAAGGAACTTATTAGATGCCATAAAAATAATTTTTGAATTAAGAACCGTCCATGTAGAGAGAAAGCAATGGAATCTTAAGAAATTTATAGAAAAATATTGAAAAATAAGTTCAATGTCCACACCTATCTTCCTTCAAACTTACCCAATTTAAATGAGCATACCATCAAATGAAAGAGCTCTTTTCAGCGCGTGTTTTAGGCCTATAACAAAACGCTTACCTCAATGAGAACCAGATATATAGAAGCAGAAAGTCATTGACTACGGCTACGAAAACGTAAAAAATGTATGGAAGAAAACTGTTTTTGCATATAACTTGATGAATGTGCAAGTTAAGTAATTTCTAATGCTTGATGACAAATCTATGAAGCGAGAGCTTTCATTTAAAAAAAAAATCATGCGAATCGGTTGGGTAGAACGGGCTGGCCGACTCGTATTATAAAACACAAATTCTTTTAATATATAGATGCCGACCTATGATTAATATTAATTTATTATTATATTGCACGGCCGTGCCACGGCCTAACGTGAATTACTTCATACAAATCAATACTATGAATATTTGACCGTGCCACGGCCGTGCCCCAGCCAGGGCCCGGCCCGGACACGGCCCGGTGTAACGTGAATCATCCTGAAATCGCCCTCTGAGTGACTTTAAAGCTTCTTATAAAAGCGACCACGTTTGTTTTCCGTGTGACGTCACTGGCAACTTACACTGGTCAAAGAGTTTCGTATTGATACACTGCGGGTTAGTGAAAATATACCGAAGCTGCTTTTCAATCGAGTAGTTAATATATAAGAGTCGCCACTTGTCAATATCATCACTACATAGTAGGTATAAAACAAAGTCTGTCTTCTATCTGTCTGTCCCTATGTATGGTTAAATCTTTAAAACTACGCAACGGATGTTAAGGCGGTTTTTTTAATAGATAGAGTGATTCAAGAAGAAGGTTTATATGTATAATACATTGTTTGAAATAGATTTAAGTATTCCTATAAGTAATAATTAGTTGAGTAAATCACTTTAGTAATTTTTTTTGTCTATTGTAATTTTTTTGACTCTGGTCACATTATGAGATGACAAATCATTATTTTCTCTTCCTTTGAAAAATTAACACGTTTTTTGTCGTCTCGTAAAATCATCGCCTCTTTGAAAGCACATGGTTAAACCAGCTTCGCGAATTGTATTGTGTAATAGTCTTGCAATTGCCGCTATTTGATTTGTCCAGTCCGTGTTGTAAATTATGATAATGTATAATGTATATATTGAACATTGTGTGAATTCTGTATCGACCTACCACGTGGATGCACGTGGTAGGTCGATACAGAATTCACATGTCATGAAAACGCCGCTTGGAGCCTGGTAACTATAGATATTTCACTTGTATTTTGGCCAAATTAGTCGTGTAATTATATAGGTTGCCTTCAGGCCACCAGAGAAGATCACCAGGTAATTATATAATTTGTTTAATTCTTAGCGCCAAGAAACTTGGTCTTATGTCAGACACTCTTGCCTTGCTTGGAACAACTGGGTGGTTATAATTAAGTTTCCACTGCCCTCTGCTAACAATTCCCAGTCTGTCTAGGCAAGCTCTGAACATACATGTATAATATGGAAGAGAAACACTGATGGTTTTAGAGAGTTCGGGCCCAAGCGGTGCGGCGGCGCGTGCCTATGAGCTTTGCACCCGTGCTAAGCCGGGGTGGGTCGCTAGTATATTACTGAGTTGCTAAGCAACTCTATGAAGCGTTGGCGTATTGGCAAATATTTGCTTACCTAACGTTTACTCCGTAAGGCATACTACCCGATATGCTTGCCAAAACGCAGCCGATTATACTACGTAATATTTGCATTAAAAAACATTATCTACCCCATAATAATATGATACAATATTCTATATAATATAATAATACTACATACACACAGCACCATCTAGTCCCAAAGTAAGCAGAGCTTGGACTATGGGTACTAGACAATGGATAAACATACATTATAATATACTTTTTTTTGCAAATACATACATATTATACATAGAAACACCCATTATCTTAATTTTGTTTCTTTTTCTTATTAAAAAAACCTGTCAAATTGACTTCACGCTGCCTGATGGTAAGCTGACAGTTAAGTCCTATTGTCCGAGTTTTCGAGATGCCAATTTAATGACACCCTCGATGTAGTTTCTCTGGTTCCCAATTGCTGGTTAAGCAATGTGACATGGCGGCCCTCCCTCGGCTTTGGCGGCCTTGAGAGATGATTTTTCACGCCCCGCTTAAAGGACCCAGGATCAAGGGAGGAAGGAAACACGTGAGCTGGCAGTGAGTTCCACATCTTTCTGGTACGGCAAAGATGAGATGTACCGAACCTTTTCGTACGTGACGGTATCTGTTCTACCGTGTAAGCGTGGCACCTTAACCCGGCACGTGTTGTTCGAGATAGGAAAGGAGAGGGTGGGATAAGTTGAAAGAGTTCTTCTGCGCACTCACCGTGATACAATCAGTAAAAGACACCCATTGAGGCTACGTCACTGCGTAATTGCAGAGATTTAAGGGTCTTAGTAGCCTCAAGGTCACCTATGATACGGACAGCACGCCGCTGCAACCTATCAAGGGCATCTAGCAGGTACTGAGCTGAGCCGTTCCAGAGATGAGAGCAGTATTCCACGCAGGAACCTGAGTCTTGTATAATAGACAAAGCTGCTCCGGCGTGAAAAACCTCCTCACTCTGTTCAGGACTCCGAGTTTTTGAGATGCCAATTTAATGACACCCTCGATGTAGTTTCTCTGGTTCCCTCGATGTAGTTTCGCTCATTTATCCGCAAGAATAATTGAAATCACGTACAACACTGCTCGTTAACTCCTAAAAATTTAATAGAGCTGTGCTTCCGGTATCTCTGCGACATCGAACCAAAAAGGAGGAGATCTGCGAACCACCTAATAGTCAAGTTGAAGTGGCAATGCCCTGTGCGCATAGCTCATAAATCTCAAAAATCGATGGCCGTTGCAGCAAGAAGGTTCTAGAGTGACGCGCATGTACCAGAAGGTATAGGCCTCCCGCAAGGTGGAACGACGATCTCGCAGCGATCGCGAGAAGCTATTGAATGCGAACCTCTCAAGATCAGATCTGTGTGGAGAGCCTTGAGGAATGCTATGTTTAGTAGTGGACTAGGCTGAGATGACGATACATTGAATTACAAGTTACATAAACATCGATAAGATGTATGCATAGGATCGCAAACATTTCAAACATAAATAATCCAGTTCAACAAGCTACTATATTCAAATATACAATATCTACGACATCATACATCAGTAATAAACGGTTTAAATACACAGATTTCAGGTCTATTAATTAACCTGAGACGATCTCGCCAGTCTGGATTACATAACATGCTTTGTGTCTGATCCCTCGTTAGACGGGTACTGTTAATATTGGATATTCGATAAGCTATGTAGTGAGTTGATATGAAGTAACTTGTGTTGACTAATGAGCCGGCTTCAATTAGTAAATGCTGCTACGCTTAAAAGTGGTTTAAAGTTTTCCTACCCATATAATACGTGCAGGTAATTATTTCTTCTACCACAATTGGAAATTGTGTTTTCACAAAGGTATCACAATTCACAAAGTTTGTGAGGATGGTCGGAAGGTTAGATGTGTGTTACATTTTGCGCAAAAACAACTGTACAGATATTTATCACTGAACGAAACGCAACAGTATAAATATTGTTACTTTAAGTTGATATTATGTGAGAGGATAGTCCTTCCCTGCTCTGGACGGCCCATTTATGCTACAAACAGCAATGCTCTGCTACCCTTTAATTGTGCGATTTAGAGTAATTGGTAGCTACTCAGTTACATACCTGAATATTCACATTTACCGTCTTTATTTAACCTTCTCCTAATTTGCTTCACAGTGGCACTGTGAGCTAATAGGAGGATTATGACTATTAAACTACGCTGGTGAGACGACTTTGATATCGAGATTTTTGTTTCCACGCAACGATACTAATTGCTACAATTACTATCAGTAACAAAAGTGTTATTTAGCTTTTCCGAATTTTCAGTAGCAGCACGAAGTCTGGCAATGTGCCCGGTAAAGGCAATAGGCTCGCCCAAATGCATAAAATGAAATGTGGGTGTAAGCCCCCTATTACGTGGGACCTAACACTCGTAATATGGCGAAATGTGGCCGTAATATTACACCTGAGCCTAACCCTTCGAGAATAGAGACGTCAGTCTATAAAAAAAGCTATCGGTAACCGTATGATGATGTTGTATAGGATATACATTTCTCGTCCTCTAAAAGTTTATAAAGACGTGTATATATTTCACGGCCCAGATCTTCATAATTATAATGTTTTAATTTTATCATAAACTTTTCGTCAACGTCTAAGAAGCGGTGGAAAGCCCACGGTTTCGTTTAGTTCTCTGTTGTTCTTAAGTCTTGTTTAAGTGAATATGTGATGAGGTATACAAGGGTTTGTTTATTATGTAATTGGTTGGAGTTACGGATGAATGAAAAATGGTGTGCTTTGTGTCATTATGTATACTTAGACGTGTTTTATAACTTTAATCAATGGTTCTTCACCCTTACATAAATGTGTACTCACATAAAGTAGGATAAATATGTATGAATAATGTTGATAATTTTCATTTAGTTAACTTTCCAATAAGCTTATTGTAGTAAAACTACACGTGATATGTGTAGTTGAAACATATAGATGTAAAGTCTTACAACAATAAAAACACTTCGGTATATATAAAACGAATCCCATCACAACAAAACAGAAAACAGAAAACCAAGCCAATAAACATTTAAACAGCAAAACACAACAAAACATAATTTTGATTAACAACAAACTTTGTTTAAAATAAAACTATTGTTCAAAACAAACAATTTCACTCACGACATACGAAAATAAAGATACAATCAAAATCTATAAAAATCTCATGCTGTGCCGAAACGACCAATAAAATATACATAAATATAGATAATGTAAAAATAAGTGAGCAATATCGGTTTAGAATTAAAGTACTGAAGTACAATGTAAAGTTTATGTGAAATATTAGGCAGATTTTCTCTGCGGGTGTTATACTTTGATCCATAGATGAGAGAATTAGTATCAGATGGAACGCACGGCACAGTTGCGTGCGGCCACTAAAGCAAATACAAAATTGAAAAGCGAATACAAACTCGTCTCAGTGCGCTACGACGCATCGTACAGTTCACGCGTCACGATCACTTCAACTTTTAAATTCTCAAAATGCCGTCTTGCGTTCTTAAACACTGTAAAAGTTGTTCCTAAAAACAAAAACAGGAAAATGGAATATCTTTTCACAGGTAACTATTGATAATTTGACTGTTTCCTAATTTAATTTCGATAAAATTCGTATTTGTGCAAGAAATATGTAAGTGTTGCCAGTTTTTGTAGACGCCGTTCTGCCTGAATTAGGGAAAATGCACTTGTCAATTGATTATGTGATAATGATTGTCATGTTAATGAAAAATACATTACCGTATTATAAAAGTATATTGTAGATATATCTTCTTTCTCATAAATATAGTAATAGAATTTCAATTTCCATTAGTATATACCTTACATTATATTGTTTTGAGTTCGATCCCCAAACGATATCCTAATATTCGTGTACACCCTGCTACTCGTCAAGCTTATACACTTTGTCCTTTGCACCGTTCTTATGGCGTAAAGAATAAGTATCAAAATCGTACAGCAACTGTTTAGCTTGACTTGGCGCCGTGTGTACATACATACTTATGGCGTAGGGAATAAGTATCAAAATCGTACAGCAACTGTTTAGCTTGACTTGGCGCCGTGTGTACATACATACTTATGGCGTAGGGAATAAGTATCAAAATCGTACAGCAACTATTTAGCTTGACTTGGTGCCGTGTGTACATACATACTTATGGCGTAGGGAATAAGTATCAAAATCGTACAGCAACTGTTTAGCTTGACTTGGCGCCGTGTGTACATACATACTTATGGCGTAGTGAATAAGTATCAAAATCGTACAGCAACTGTTTAGCTTGACTTGGTGCCGTGTGTACATACATACTATTTATTTCTCAACTAATCGACGCCAGCGGCTTCGCACTTATTTATTTTCTTATTTCTCGTTTTGCCCGATCCCGTGGGAATTTCGAGAAATCCCGTCTTGGTGCACCCCTACGGTTCCCAAGAAACATACATGCTAAATTTCAGCTTCATGCGCCGAGTAGTTTCGGCTGTAGCTTGTCTGTCAGTCAGTCAGTAACGCAAGGATTTTATATATACAGATTTACGAAGTAGTTAAAACTTAATTCGGTACCTACATTTAAGAAATGTATTTATAAAAGCATTAATTAAATCCATGGTAAATTCTTCAAAACCGCAAATGAATATAAGAATATTACATAACTATATGCAAAATACTGGGAGATTATTCGTAATCTGGCAACTTTTCACACACATAGACGCGCGTGTCCGTACAGTGCCAGTCGCCAAAGGTCACGCACACATAGCTGTCAACGTGCCACGCTTAGTTGGACGAATGCGCTCTATCTGACTAATTCTCATATCTGTGCTTTGATCTAACGCTTGCATGGATGGTGCAATGTTTGCATTTTGTCTGATTATGACTGAGTTGTTCCGGGTTTATGATACATAGTTTGAGGCACATGTTTAACATTCTGACTATGATTTTTTGTGGTTGTCGATAAAATGTTGCGAGGTTGCATGTTTTTAATCCTGACTGCTAACTCGGAAATCTTTGGTTCAATTCTGGTCACGTACAAATCTTTATGCCAACTAATATTCTTTCTGTAATTCTACATAAGCTTATCCGTTTAAATTAAATCTTTTCCTGCTGCTGGCGTACTCCGTACGCAGAATGATGCTACGAAGCGCCTTCTTTTCCGTACTGCCTAAAAAATGCTAACGCAAAACCGGTCAGTACCTAAGCACTTAACACACCCACGAAAGATAGTAAACGCCTATATGTAACGCCATTACAATTCTTTTGAAACTTCGATTATGTCTTGTTTACTGTCCTTTAAAGCATCAAGTAGAACGCACGTCATTATCAACGGTCTATATTATACCACTGCTGGACGTAGGCCTCTTCCAGGCAGCTGCCCTACGAATATCATCGCCCCACCTACTACAGGTTGTCCTACACTATGTTTGCCGAGTCGCGGTCGTAGTAGTACGTACGTGCGAACAAAATATCCACCATGTTATATGTATATTCACCATGCTCTCGTCCAGTTGAGCGTTCACGGCTTAATACATGATTAATAAAACAATTTTATAACGAGAGAACATAGGCATATAAATATTTCACAATAAACATTTCTTAAGCAACACGCAACATGTAACGTTAACTGCAACGCATTTTTCATTTGTTATCATAGCGCTGGGATTATATAGGGCGGTTTATTCACACAATATGTAAATGTGTGCTCCGTACCACCATAACACCATAGACCTACAAAGCTAAGGCATTTTTGAGTGAACTGTCAGTCTAGTGGTGAGAGAGTGCTAAGACAGATGTCGTGGGTCCGATGCCCACAAATCTTTGTGTGTAGACTAAAATTTTTGTTAATGCTGAAAGTAGGTATCAAATTAATATGGTATTATGTACATATACAATTCACGAAAGTTTAAAAACTCAAATTTTTCCTAGCATCGCGAATACAAATTGATACCACAGTATTTGCATACGATCAGGCTTGCCATGTTTATTATTCCCTATTTACTAATGTCACGTCTAGCGCTTATATTCGTCTATGTATGGTTGGAATTAAAATGTTACTATGTATTACATCAGTTACGTATACATGCAATGTCAAATTGAAGTTTGTAAAACTGAATTTTTAAATCAAAATATTGCCTACCTGATGCCTCTATGCCTTTCTTTGTAATTGCATAGACAGACTATATGACATACACGGCAGCGGTAGCTTAGTCCTGAGTAGTTATGGAACTGGCTTTGACCAGTCTGAGTCATTTTAAGGGTACTGACACCCCATAATGACTGTCAAATACTTCATGACTACCGGGAGCGACGTCTCAACGTGCTGTCGAGGCACGAGACAAGAAATAATACGCACATAACTTCGAAAAATGAGCGATGGACGTAGTGGGTTTGAACCCGATACTCTCCGCATGGCAGTCTGGTGGTAAACCCACTACGCTGTCATTACTTAAAAAATCTGTATCTACAGGCATCACTATTATATAAAATATAGTCAGCTCATTATCACCAGCAAAAACTCTACACATCCTGCGAAAAGCGACCAAGTCATCCAAATATCAACTGTATTTAGTTAGCTTAATCCAAAATCGATGATCACGCATAGGTACGTTCTCAAAAATTCAACGACTTGTGTACTCAACGCCTAGAATTCCTAGTACCCATGCGGGGATAAAAAGAAAACATGGATATACGTAATACCGTAGATATTAATGTTCAACTGATTATTATTCGTATTATTCCAAATGTTTGTTGAATGTTTTATTCATGGAAACAGATAAAGGTAACGCTGCAAACAAAACAAGTTGAATCAAATGGGATTCTCGACATCTTATTTCCCTAAAGACTTTAAAGAAAATCGATAAAATTTCAATTCTGCCCTAATGAGTCAATAGCTGCTGTATCCCCTTAATTTTCAATAAAAACACCCAATTTGCATAACACTTAGGCCGGTCACAAACTCGCGACAGTCGTAACTATTTGGAACGTAAGTTTTGTCGCAACGATTATAAATTTAAATCAGCCGCCGCTTTTACGTGAGTCACCTGATTTTAAATTATAAATTTAACGAAGTTATTTCGGGAATTTTTTATTTATTCAATTTTCTTAATCAATTTGTTAAAAGTTTTTTAAAGTTGATTGACTAATAATAATTAGACTAATAATATTCTGGTTGAAAACTTTTGCGTGATTTTATTAAAAATATCTTTAAAAGAAAGGTATAGTTAACTTAATTTTAAATGAAATTTTATATTTAGCGCAGGTTGACTATTTATATTTTAGTCCCACGTAATAGGGGGCGAGCCTACTGCCGTAACGGACACATTACTAGACTCCGAGCTGCTACTGAGAATTTCCTAACGGAAAAACCCAATAACACTTTGCCCGACTCGGGGATCGAACCCGAGACCACCCAATCCCACGCGCACATTTATGCCGCGAGGCCAACGAGCCAGTGTACCTAAATGGAAATGGTAGATAATTACGTTACATTTTTTTATATTTGGTTTGTTTTTATATTTGGTGAAATAAATCTATGTTAAATAATGTATGTATATGTATATAAACAAGATGCAATAGATGCGAGTCCATTGATATGCCGCGCGAGTGACAGCGCGAGCAGATGCCACTTTAATGGTTTTTTAATAAGATAAGATAAGATACGATGGCAATCGAGGTGATAGCGATCTAACTGTCGAATAATGCGATATGCAATGTAATAAATTAATAACAAATATATTTATTTTATAATCATGTAAATGGTTTTTTAGCGTAAGGTACAGTCAGTTACATACGCTACACAGCTCAAAATCTTTGCAGTCTTTTATGAGTTAAAATTCCTCAATAATGATTTATTATTACATACATACATACATAACGTCACGCCTTTTATCCCCGAAAGGGTAGACAGAGGTGTATTTCTACACCCACTTTTCGCCAGATATACTTTAGTCCCACGTAATAAGGGGCGAGCCTATTGCCGTACCGGGCACATTTCCAGACTCCGTGCGGCTACTGAGAATTTCGTGACAGAAAAACCCAATAACACTGCCCGACCCAGGAATCGAACCCGGGACCTCCCGATCCCACGCGCACATTTATGCCGCGAGACCAACGAGGTAGTCGTATAGGGTTTGATGTCGAGTTTTCCGTCTCTACGCAAAGATGGTATTTGTATCGTGTTATCCCTTAGTCGCTTCTTACGACACCCACGGGAAGATAGGGGGTGGTGACACTTGTATTTTATGCCGTCAACCACACGGTGATTTATTATTAATAGGTAAATTATGATAAAACAGTTTCTTTTTGTCTAAAAATACTACTGGATAATTTTTGAGAATAACAATGAGTTGCGACAATATAATCATTCATAATCACTTCAAAGTGTATGGAATTATGTAGCTGACTACACACTGAAATATAATTGTAATAATGTAATCAAAAATATACACGGCTAGA
The DNA here is from genome assembly GCA_944739405.2 of Euclidia mi. NCBI lineage: Eukaryota > Metazoa > Arthropoda > Insecta > Lepidoptera > Erebidae > Euclidia > Euclidia mi. The sequence goes on from OX123205.2 coordinate 24,547,432, forward strand.
AATATTTCTAAAGACTAAAATTCAGTAAAAGCGCATGTTCAATCAACAAGCTTAATACGAAAGCCCTTCTTATGTTGTTTCGCTATTCGACATATCCTATACTCTATTTTATATTTTCGCCAATTAAAATTATCTAGTCTACCTATTAGTTAAAGCTTTAGTCCAGGAAAAAAGTAAGTATTTACTTTCCAATAAAAGTGCAATTCTATTCTTACATGTGACCTCAGTCTGATAATCTAAGGTCGCGAATTCACGCCACGAGACAAAACAGTTAGATTTCTATTTAAAGCCAGTGTGGGGCTTATTTTAAACCACTTAAAACATGCGTCAGACGAGTCATTAATATACAAATTAATCCTAACGCCCACAATTTTCCAGGAATATCTTGAGCAGAATAAATTCTAATAACGTAAGACAATACATTTTGCCTACGTGCGTATAATCGTAAATACGTAACCAGCCTAATACCGTAGGAGGCCTCTTAACCAAATTTTATGGCCTGTTGCCGCTATAAAGTAAAATATAAAACGCCAAAGTGAATAAAATCATTATTTGAGTAAACAAAAGTAACGAAATAGTAATTTTGGATCGAGGGAGCTTGTACACTGACGGATACGGCCATAAGACGCCGACCCAGGACTACATACCTACCTTTTTCATGGGGAAGTCAATTACAGGAGACCAGCCGTAAATTGTTTGTTTCAGCTGGGTCATTGCGTAGGCTGAGGAACTTTCTTCCCACCAACACCAAGATTGCGCTTGCACAATCCTTGCTTCTCCCAATACTCGATTATGCCGATGTCAGCTATCTTGATCTTAATGAGGACCAGCTTGATAAACTTGAGCGTCTCCAAAACTTCTGTATTAGATTCATTTTTGGTTTACGCAAATATGATCATGTATCTGAATTTCGATCCAGGCTCAAGTGGCTCCCAATTCGACTTCGCCGGAATACTCATATTCTTATGTTACTGTACAACGTGTTGTTTAATCCTAATACCCCCACGTATCTCAAAGAACGTTTTAAGTTCCTTCATGACACACATTTAAAGACCTTGAGGTCGTCGGTGGATCTGAGACTGCAGATGCCAACACATTCCACAAACTTCTACGATAAATCCTTCGCTGTTCAAGCTGTCCGTTTGTGGAATGCGCTGCCGGTCGAAATTAGGCAAGCTAAATCATTGAACATTTTCAAAAATGCACTAAAGAAACACTATTTGTCATTGTAAACTAATTTTGTCACTGTATTTTGTGTTCATATTATTATATGTGTGTATATGCATTATATTTATGTATATGTATGTATTATATTTATGTATAATATTATATATATGTTTATATATGTATGTATCATGTTATGGGTTTATTTATTTATAATATATTTAGCACCTATCATATCTATTGTATATATGCCTGCGTATGTATGTACAAAAAATAAAAACAATTTATAGTACCTAATCAGATACTTATTGTGACTACACATCAAAGCTTTTTGTCTTTTCAGTCTGTCCATCCTAAGGTTGCCTGGAAGAGATCGCACTTTGCGATAAGGCCGCCCTTGTGCATTTGATATGTATGTAGTACACTTGTCATTTACACCGAATTTGTATTAACATTTGCACAATAAAGAATTATCTATCTATCTATCTACATACCGTATAATATCATTGTAGCTTCGTATTTAATGTCCTTTTCGAGGTTGATCTTATTTTAACATCTTCACCTTTATTATATTTGTACTTGCAAGTATTCCTGAGGGATGTGAATAAAAAGTGTTTTAATCTTTTGAATTTCGTACGTTTAGGATAATCTATTACATGTATGTATCGTATATATGTTACCTGTTTATCTATAAAAAAACATTAAACTTATTGATAGGATATGTTGGGTTCTTTAAAGTAAATAAATACTAAAAAATATGGTGGCTCAGTATATTGAAATTTACAAGCTGCTTACTATCATGGCAGTGTAGCAGTAGCAAGTAAAATAAAATGAATATTATAGGTATTTCGACGAATTCACATTTTAAGTTTTAACATCTGTCAATTCTATATAATGATATTATTTATCTCTCGACTTCATCATATAAATAAATATATACATCATCCATCCAAGATAATAAATTCAAAAGCATATACACCATAAACTCTATAAATACTTTTCTTGTGCGAGTGTATAAGCCATCTTATAACAAAGGCGTTCACGACAGGTGCTGGTGCCAGTTGAGTGAGATAATCCAGCTTCTACACAAAAAGGATCAAATGATTTAATTACGTATTCACCCGCCGCTGTGACCAAACAGGAATGCGATACGAACAGTGTAACAACGCCGTTACTTTTTAACTAAACAAAGATTTTGACACAATATTCTTATGAAAAGAGATGAAGATGTATTTCAATATTAATTAAGCCACTTGTTTTTTAGTGTGGTATGTCATTGATATTTTTTTTCTATCGATATGACGCCTGTCTATAATAATAATGAAGGTCAACAGTTTGTGAAAACAATAAGAAGGCTTAAATCCCATTAGGTAATTAATAGGTAATTCAGAACTTGCGTGATTTGTTCTTATGATAATATTTATGTATCGGGTCCCAACCGCGTAATATTATTTGAAAACAGGGAAATACCGTCCATTTGCTCTGTACAACTGATTTAGAATTCGTGCATACCCCTTTGCATTTGCTATGCGTTAGTAATAGTATTTAAACTGTTTTAGATTATTGATGTAAAAGGATTAGTACATTAAGTGTAATGTATATTAATAGTGATCAATTCACACAATTTTAATTATGCTTAGAAATGGAAAGGTGATGAAACTTTGATCAATATTTCGATGGTAGGTATATCGGCATCGCTTAGTTAAGTTATGACACAGTGTCAATATCGATAGTCAAACTATCTATCCACATAATGAATACTCCAAGATCCCTCATTTCCTACCATACTGTCTAGAATTTGGCTAGAAGGAGCTGGGATTAATTGCAGCAGATTTGTGGAAGCGTGACTCTATTCATCAGCCCTTGTCAGCCACAACAAATCTCAGACACAAATGTACTGTGTTGCACAGCGAATACAAGTATTAAGTAGGTACATGAAAATTTTACCTTATACTCGTATCTCCTGGTGATGTTCTTGAGTGGAGTCCTGGAGGCAAGCTAGATACACACAAGACTAAATTGGCCAATATTAGCAAGTGAATTATCTTTACTTTACCAGACTCCAACGCAGCGTTTTCAATCAGCAAATTCGTCCGGCACCAACCACGTGCATCGGATTCACTCAAGTTTTACAATGTCAATGTTCAACTCAACTTTTGCCGGGCAAACCAAAGGCGGCAGTTTTAAGTATTTGCAAGTTAATTCAATTCGCGTTAATTCAAAGGGCGATCAATTTATTATCCGCTTGACCGCGCACAAGTGACTATTCTCCCTTTTTCGAAATGCCGTAGACCGCGCACAAGTGACTATTTTCCCTTTTTGGTTACAGCGCTATACTCGGTCTGAATTTACTGTTTATTTCTATTACGTAATGTTTTAAATAATTTTTCTCTGTTCTATTCAAATCATTGAACATTTCTTCATGCTAAAAATACGAAGCGAGTCTTAAAATCGTTAACCCGGAACGAAAAAATAATGTCAAATGCCACTCTTTGTTTCGCGCGCTCCGTGATTACGTGCTTATCGTATGCGTGTAATTAAATATTTTTGTACTATGATACATGTTTTTTTTTATTTAATTCGGTGAAGATAGAATTTCTCTACAGTTAAAACTCATAAAATATGTATGTCATCGATTTACTTTTTAAAAAAATCCTGTTTAAAAATACACAAAGTGTTTTTTTCAACGATAGTCCATGTTCGCTGCTAAGTAATTACGTGCTTATCGTATGCGTGTAATTAAATATATTTATACTATGATACATGTTTTTTTATTTAATTCGGTGTAGATAGAATCCCTCTACAGTTAAAACTCATAAAATATGTATGTCATCGGTTTACTTTTTAAAATAATCCTGTTTAAAATACACAAAGTGTTTTTTTCAACGATAGTCAATGTTCGCAGGAAGATCGCCTCGTCCGCTGTGGAGGCGCCCGAGCAAATGTCATCGACGTAAATATCGTCCTTCAAGATGGCAGAGGCTCGTGGGAAACGTAGGCCCTCGCGGTCTGCGAGCTCCCAAAGAGAAAGTACTGCCAAGTAGGGGCTTGATCTTAACCCGTACGTTTAAGCATCTGACTGGCATAATAACCGGCCACTGTCCACTAAACAAGCATCTCTACAACATCGGCGTCACGGACAGCCCTCTATGTAGGGGCTGCATGGAGACCGAAGAAACACCCGCTCATGTGATCCTACATTGTACCAGCGTGAGCGACCAACGGACGAGGTTCCTGAACAACCCCAGAACCATGAGTGAAGCCATACGCAACACTGGTCAACTCATGGCCTTCTGGAAGGAGCTTGCATGGTATGAGTAGCAGGCGACAACCGTGTCCCTGCTAACGCACAATGGCCCAACTAAGTGGCTAAGTGCGGAAAACACCTGTCCAACTAACTAACTAACTAACCCGTACGTATTCGTATTGAGCTCGTAGACGACCATGGGATCGCGAGGAGACTCTCTCCAAAGGATCAGCTGGAAGCGACGGTCGTCAGGGTGGATAATAGTCTGCCTGAACATCATTTTTATGTCGGCCACAAAGACAACCTGATGTCGTCGGAAGCTGGTGATGACGTCACAAAGGTCCTTGACCAACTTGGGACCAGAATGCAAGCACTGGTTCAAGGATACGCCTGTTGAAGTCTGCGCAGAACCATCAAATACGGTGCGCAGCTTGCCAGTCGATGGTTTCAATACCGCATGATGCGGGAGAAAGTAGTGCTCCACCGAACGCCAATCCAAATTTAACACGGACATGTGTCCCAATTGTTCATATTCTCTCATAAACTCAATGTATTTCTGTCTGAGCTCCGGATCACGACCCATGCGGCGCTCCATGGCCAACAATCTTTTTTCGGCTAAAGGTCGTGACTCACCAAGCGGAGGCCGAACAGACAGAAAAGGTAGCCTCGTAATGATCCGACCAGAACGGAGTCGACCAGTGTTGTTCTGGAAGAACAGTTCGCACTCCTCATGTTCTGGATTCAAACGGGCAGCTTGAGGGGGCTCTTCTACTTCCCAAAACCTCTGAACCGCATCAGAGAGAGCAGAGCCTACAGCCAATAAATTATCAAGTTCAGGTGGAGGGGGGTCCCTAGGTACAGGTCCCATCAAAGCAAATCCAAATATGGTCGGGATGGCAGTCAAACCATTTGGCACCAAGACCCGTTTCCCACCAATCAAAATTCCACCGAGGACATCAGAGCCAATCAACAAGTCGATTTGTCCCGGTGTGTCAAATTTGGGGTCTGCCAGTTCCAATCCCGATGTCAAATTCACCACAGCAGCAGGTAGCTGTTTCTGTGGGTGCATGCCCAAAATATTCTTCAGCACAATAGCCGAGGTTTTAATCCTCGGGTGTGAAGATTCAACAGGGCCAAACAAAACCTTAACTTGCCCTTCAACATTAGAGGCTACGTCCCCTATGCCCCGTATACAATTTGGAAAAGAGCCCAAATTTAATTTAACCTGCCCTACCAAATAAGTGGAAACAATGCAACCTTGTGAACCTGTGTCCAATATAGCACGGACAACAACAGAGGTCCCCGTGGGTCCCCAGACCCTAACAGCAACCGTTGGTAGGATAACGGTCTCAATGGGGGAGGTTGGCGTTATAGGGCAGGAGTCAATGACCTAGTGTTGCCTGGGCGGCGACCGTTGGCCAGGACCAGGCAAGTCAAAATGTGGGTGCGGCTTGAAGTCCTCAAAGGCATGATGACTTGATCCGCGCGCCATCTGTGGGGGGTCATAATGACGCACCCGCCCAAAACGAGGTGGGCGCGAGTCAAGGCGGGGACGCTCCGCCAAAGGAGGGGAATACCTGGGGCAGCAGTCATGGTGCTGGTGACGCTGAACAGCACTTTCAGGTGCGCGAGAGAGAGGAGGCGTGCGCACGCTACGGTTCTCTAAGCGGGGCGAGTGGCGATCAATTGAGCGAGGCGACTCTCGGCTACGCGCCGGTGAGCCTCGGCTGCCACCTTCAAAACACCCGCCCGTGCGCGGCGTCGGCTGGTTGGACAAGCGGCCAACCTCTCTGGCATTCATACAGAGAATGTCCAAATGCTGTCCTCCACAGTGAGGACAGGGGCGAGAGTTTGGGCAGTCTCGCTGGTAGTGGGACCCCAAGCAAGAGAAGCAAAGGCGGCGGGCATTCGCGATGCGCCTACGAGAGGCGACATGAAGGTCCAAAAATGCCCTGCAACTGGCCGTTCTGTGCCCCATGACCTTGCAGTAGGAGCACTCCGCTGGGCTCTGCGTGACCGCAAAGCGAGGAGGACGCCGGTCAACATTGGCTCGGGTGTGAACACGAGCCTGCTCCTTGACCTTGGGCGGCTGTGTCTTAGCCGGCGTGTCACCACCGGAGTTGTCCAAGACCCGGCACTCATCCTCCAGGAACCTCTCCAGGTCAGCAAAGGGGGGCTGATGGGTCGCGCTATCCCCACCAAAGCGCTGTTCAATACGCGACCTCAGGTCGGCAGGCAGCTTTTTTAGTACAATGTGCACCAATAGATAGGACCATTGGTCCACGGGCAGGTCAAGGCACTTAAGTGCGTTGATGGCCACCAAAAGCGGGTTCAACAGTTGGGTGCGCAACCCAGAGACCCGGGTGAGCGTCGGCAAACCCAAAATCTGCTTAATATGCGTGTCGGCGAGGCCACGCTTGTTATGGTACCTACGGGTAATTAGGTCCCGAGCCGTCTGGTACGCCTCGTCAGACACGGGCAGATGCTGGGTGAGTCTCTTAGCCTCCCCATCCAGAACCGACATTAAATATGCCAATTTTTGTGCTGGCCGAAGGTCAGCCCTGTCATTGACCAGGCTGTCGAACAAATTAACGAAGCCCAGGTAGCTTCCTAGGCAGCCATCAAAATGGGGGAGGTCTAAGGTAGGTAGCCTACTCACCAGCCCCGGTGCTGACCTAGGAAGCTCCTGCTTCAGGCCGGGTTGCCCTTCCCTAGCGGTAACTAGTTGTCTCGCACTATTGGAGACAGCATCATACAGGTCTAAGACCTGGGCATAGTCTTCGCTGACCTTATTTCGCTGGTCAGCGGTGAAATCATTGACTGACACTTCGAGACAGCAAGCGCTGAAAGTGCGGAACTGCTGTTCCACACTTGCCAGGCGATCATCGATCCGCTCGTACCTTTTAAGTAAGGCCTGCTGGCGATCAGGCCGGTTCACTAAAGCACTGGCCGAGGCAAACCAGTGCAAATCTGATGCAATAGCACCAGCAGCCGCACGCAAGTCCTTGATAGCTGACATAATCAAAATTTCAAAAGAGCCCGGACAAGCGTTAAATAATATTAACAATCAAAACTTAATATTTGTTAATTCTTTGAAACCAACAAACTATTAGCCTGTTTACTGCTGGTACAAGCAAGTGGCAGGTATTTACTGCCCAACAAAATTAATAGTTTCAATATATATTGACACAAAACAAAGTCAAAGTTATCAAAAGTTGAACCTTCGAATAAGTTAATTAAAGTTAAATATTCAAATAAATTAACTAATTACTTGCAACAGACAGACTGGCTGTATTATTTGAGATATACAATAGTAAGTAAGCACAGAATATGTGTTACCTAACAATATTATCTTTATATTATAACAAGGTTTAACAATGTAAGGTTCAAACTTAATAGATCAATATATGCAATAAACTAAATCAATTGATACATATAACTGATATGTATCCAATCAAAGTGACTTATTAATAGTAACAGCAACAAATCTATGCTAGATTTCAACAATTTAAATCAAACAATTACTGATTGAGGTTATGTATGACATGTGTTTCAAATTATCTAGGTCAACTTATACAATTAAATATTATGTATTTTAGACAATACTGACCTGAGAACACTACAACACTGTTAACCTGTTAAGAAATGAGATGGTTAGCTCAGACACAAGTTTACAATATAGGCACAGTTAACCACGCTCTTGCTATCAAAAAAATTATGTCTAGAATTTGGCTAGAAGGAGCTGGGATTAATTGTAGCAGATTTGTGGAAGCGTGACTCTATTCATCAGCCCTTGTTAGCCACAACAAATCTCAGACACAAATGTACTGTGTTGCACAGCGAATACAAGTATTAAGTAGGTACATGAAAATTTTACCTTATATCTCCTGGTGATGTTCTTGAGTGGAGTCCTGGAGGCAAGCTAGATACACACAAGACTAAATTGGCCAATATTAGCAAGTGAATTATCTTTACTTTACCAGACTCCAACGCAGCGTTTTCAATCAGCAAATTCGTCCGGCACCAACCACGTGCATCGGATTCACTCAAGTTTTACAATGTCAATGTTCAACTCAACTTTTGCCGGGCAAACCAAAGGCGGCAGTTTTAAGTATTTGCAAGTTAATTCAATTCGCGTTAATTCAAAGGGCGATCAATTTATTATAATATTACAAACGGAGACAGCCCAAAACCGGCGTGTTAATTTTTCAAGGCGGGCACGGAAGTGACAGTTCAGTGTGACCATTGTCAGAAATTTTCAATAGACTAAACAAAATGTTACTCAATCGATCTAATCGATTTGACTTATAATAAAAACTAATTCTATTTCAAACACATACTTTATTACAATATGTCTCCCCATTTAACATTATATGGAATTCAGCACTATCAGCCGTCATAGTTCAAAACACATTCTCGTCCACGACGCCGATTGTACGGCTGCCTCGAACCATGTGTTCACAGCGTGCTACTCAAGAATACAATAAACATGCATACTTATTGTCCTAATATGAACATATTTTATTTCATGTGACACACAAGTAGGGCTGTGATGCTTGACTTTGTGGGACATTGCTTAAGAACTTCATTGTTGCCAGTAAAATGACACTTGTTAATTGCTGCATCCACGCGAATATTCAGATAATGAACAAAGTCGGATCCCCTTTTTCCTTTTTTTATGAGGGGTCAGGAGGAGAATCCGAAGAACCTCTCCTAGAAGTGCTGCCCTACACGACCAAACAACATATATGCCAAATTTCAGCTTTTAACGATCAGTAGTTTTAGCTGAGCGTTGTCTCTTAGACAGTCAGTATGGAAAAGTTTTCATTACCTACATACATATATTGATTGTTGGTGTGGTCTTCTTGACGGGCAGGTTCAAACACCATATAATGTCAAGGAGTATAAAGTTCATGTCAGAAAGAAAGAAAGCCTTTGCTTGGATGGCAATCAAATCTGCAACCATCAAACCAGTGAGGATGCATGCGTTGTAGCCACAGTACGCAAGCTGATAACTTTGTTGTCTGTGACACATATTATGCATTTTACTGCTGCTTAGTAGATCTGTGCGCGATAAATCCATTGTTGTTTCGTAAAATCATCGGCCCACACACAGTTGCACGCAATTGTGAGAGTCCGGTTTAGAACTATTTTGCTGGCGCATGTTTATTTTTGCAGGCTGTTTATGGATGTTTGGGGAATTATGGAGTTGAAGGTTTAGTTGTATACAGAAATGCAGTTTGTTTGTAATGAATGATGAATAATATCATACAACATTACTTAGCTTGACTTAATCGCTTAAAATTAACTTATTTTAGGTATAATACCTACTATGTGTTTCCAACGTTTCGACGTTTTGTCTAGGCCCTCAGACTTGATATAACAATGTCGCCAATGACGTCACTAAAAGTCACCTAAGGTCACCTTAAAATTAAATCTGATAAGTATTAATAAGTAGTACTAATCTGATAAGTACTCTAAGTACTCCCTTAGTCCCAAAAGTACATCCGTCTGCATTAACTAGGTCTTGACGTAAGAGACTTACATGTAATTCACGCACACTTACTTAGTTACCTTTAACTTTTGACACGAAAGGGCGAAGGGTGACTACTCCAGTTTTCGGCAATCTAATTTTATGACAAGAATAATTTAATGAACACATACATTTTGCTTAATACATTGAAGATTGTCTCTTGCGAGAGAAGGAACTGAATATGTACCTATCTCTTGATACGATTATAAGACATTTAAATTTTCTTGAACATAGGTAAGTATTTAGTATTTATTTCCAATAAGCATTCATTCCATTTACATTGCATTTTTTTAAATTCTTAGCGCCGAAGTATGTATATTTTGTATCTATGGGTGACCGCTCTATTATCATGTGCATGTGTGCTTTAAAAAGTATGTTATGAGATAATCGCATATAGGCCATTGAAGCTCATACACACTATACAGGAAGAGGAAAACTATACTCCAAAGGAGAATGTAAATATCCCTTTAAAATCTAGATCTAGAGCAGTTAATTTTCACTTGCTTCGTTCCTCGGAGAACACGGTAAGCCGTCGGCCTCGGCTATCATGAATATTTGTGACACTCGTGATGAATAAAATGACACTAGTCTAAACTATAGAATATCGCTATCCCCTTGGGTTACGGAATTCAGACGGCAGTTAATTAAAGTTTGTACGAGTAAACAAAGTCTCTAATTAAAATACAAAGTTTGTATACAACTCTTGCATTTATCAATGTGAAGCTGAGAATTTCAATTTCAAAATTAATATATCGCTTATGAACTAAATATGTCATTACTGTTCACATAACCACCTTATTTAACTAGCGATGAACAGCATTAGCATGACTGCGGATCGTGAAATATTAATTTAGTTCTAGCGTCACGCTTTTAGCGTGACTTGACATGTAAGTACCTAAAGTTACATTAATACCAAAATGTAGGATCTAACCAAACCTATTTTGAAAATAAAGAAAACAACGAAACCTGGCAACAGGTGCAACAGCCCAGTTACAAATTAACCTAAATACCTATTTAGAATAACCTATCAACCAAAACAAGAACTTAAAGCGATACTAATTGGTACAAATCAAATTCTGAGAAGTTTTTACAAAAATATCTAAAAATTTGAAAAACAAGACAAATAGAATTATGTAAAGATGCAATACTAAAATGCAGCAATACCAAATCAACCCTATTTCAATGAATACAGATTTCGTGTTAAATAACTCTAAAGAACCACAATCCACTGCAATACAATAATTACCTACATACAAGCGCATAGAAAAAATGGATATCGGAGACAACCGTCAACAACGTCTACCCTCACCCGTCTGCCCTGCTCGCGTTCGGGTCGGTCACTTAATAACATCTTTAATTCTTAATCTCAGCTGGCACCGACTCCAAAAAAAGTATAATTGTATATTATAGTCCTAACAAATATTTTTCTCTAAGTACTTAGTCCAAAAATATAATATACTTATCTGATTTCTGGTGATAGGTATTTAATTTAGTTTGTTAGTCATATAAAAATATGTATTGTGTCAGGTATGGTATGTATGGTATGTGTCAGGTATGTGAATTTAGTGGTAGATACGTATAACTCGTATAAGTATGTAATATTAAGTTGAATAGGTGATGTTTATAAGTAAATTGAAGTAAAAATAACGGAATTTATTTTTTACTTTTTAGTGCTATTTTCACACATTTTCTAGATTTTTGGGGGCGGTTATTTTTTGTTAAAAAAAAATTATATTGACCACAACACTCGCTGCGAGAGTTAAATATCGAACATGACAAACAATAAGATCACGTAGCAATCGAACAAATCATATAGGCAATTGATTTTGTAATTAAAGAACGGTGTAGTCACATGTAGTATTTAAAAGTAAACGTTATATGTTTGTGTAGGCGAATGAAAGTATATTTAAAGTACAGGTGGCGTGTTATGTACTGCATGGCAGAGATTAAAGTCAACAGCGACTTGCAGGCGATGCCGAAATTGAAGTGTGGACGTTTTATATTAGCAGTGCTTTATTGTCCTCTTATCATCGTTGTTATGTTTACTTGTCTTCTATCTCCTTTCTCACAGTGGGTGACCCTTATGATACTTCTCGTAAAGAGCCAATCTAAATTTTACCTAGTAGCTGTGTACGAATAGTTATCTCAAAAGCCAATTTATTCTTTGCTAGGGTGGCGAACCCTATTACTTACTACCAGTCAAAGAACTGTGACGGTACAGTACTGAAATTTTTAGTTCCTATCAATTCAACATCCAATTTCTCCTCACCAAAAAGTATTTATTACATACATAATTACACTTTAAACTAAATTAAAAACAGAGATAAACAAATACTCCAATTATGCGAAAGGTGAACATATTTTTCAAGAAAAAATTAAAAAAATCTCAATTAAAAGGTAATTGAAGGACCTTCTTTAATAATTAAAAAAGGACTCGGAAAGTTATTAGAACAGGAAAACCAACTGGTTTGTGTGTGGGACGTGTAATCATAGCTACTTAGATACTATGGACCGATTAAATGAAGTTGTTAACATTGAATATTAATCAGCTAGAAACAGTTATCTTAATGCAGTTTTCTGCAAAGTATAGTGCAAACTGGTCTTTCGTAGATTTTTTCTAAAATGTGTAAAAATGTTTAAAGGTCAAGCGTGATATAAGATAGATCCTTGTTGGTGGGTGACTCTTATTGGTATAATATCTTTGAGTTCAGATCATTTGGGTTCGTCAAATGTGGTGATGTTCAAGAGAACAGCACAACATCATGACATTAATCTATACTATAATAAAACTCAAAGAGCACTTTGTCTGTACATTGAATATTTTTGCGAAATTTCAATTGGAATGTGACATGTTATCGATATAGAACACAAAACAATTTTTTTTGGAATTATTGTCTGTCTGTCTGTCTGTATGTTTGTTAAATCATCACGCAATAACCAGTGAACGGATTTTGATGCGGTTTTCAACAATATATTGTCTGAAGACCCGATTACAATCTAGGACAACAATCATTACGCTATCACCTATGGAAGCCTAGCAGTGACATTCAATAAATTTAATAGACTTGAATTCAAGCAACACACTAAATTGTTTGTATCGAGATAGTGACAAACGCATAGTTTGTGTCTTTGGTTATCATTTAGTCTTTATTTTATCAGAATCCGTTTATTCTATCAAAAGTTATCGCAATTTTAAATATACATACCTATATCCGCAATGGCTACTAAGTGATTGAGACTCAATTTGGGCAAATATTTGTTAAGACTTCTTTTCCATCTAGGGGTATTATTTAAAATTATTATTTTAGCGGTACTTAAAAATTGCCGACTTGCTCACAACACACTTAATTGTTTGTATTGAGATAGTGACAAACGCATAGTTTGCGTCTTTGGTTAACATTAATCTTTAGTTTATCAGAATCCGTTTATTCTATCAAAAGTTACCGCAATTTAAAATATACATACATCCACATTAGATTATCAAGTGATTCGGACTCATTTTGAGCAAGAATTGCATTTACTTCTTTTCTCATATTTATATTGTCAGCGCTTGATCTTAACACCGACTTTTAATTTGGCCAGTGGTGCCATCTAGTGGTATTATTTAAAACTATTATTTTGCACACCATTATAACAGCTTATATTATATAGTAGAGCATCGTATACTTACTATTCGAGTGTTACTTTTTGAGTGCAAAGATTCAAATTAACTAATAGTTATGTAATCCGGCCAGATAATATTTATCAAAAGAAAGAGCTAAAACTTTAGGTGGCAGGTAGGTAAAGGTTACTACTTTTCTAATACAGTAAGTAAAGAAACTTATATATGAGTGTGAGTTTCATCAACCGATCATTATGTTATTTTACATTATCAAGGCCACAGAAAGGGATATTTAAAGGATACCGACTTCCACGCGGGTGAAGCCGCTGGCACAGCTAGTGTTACAATATTTAAAGTCAAGTTACCATGTTCGTTCTTAATTAAAGTCCATATTTAACTATTTTTATTTATATTACAAGTTTTTTCATTACCTACCAATGAATTAGCTTTTTTAAATTAACACTTTTATAACGAACTTGGTGTTGAATTACTCGAATTTTGAGGGGTCCATATTGGCTCACCTAAAGTTCTTCACCCGAAATTGTTCTTCTAAACGATTTGTAATCCGAATGATCACTCTTCCTAACCGGCGATATTCATAACACTCATGTTTCCGAAAATTGTAATTAATAATGTCATTAATGTAAATATATTTAAACTTCTACTGTTTTTTATCATAACGCTTTTATACCTAAACATCATTACCATAATATTTTCACTCATACTCAGAAAGAAACATTTACCAAGTGTAATAAAAAATATATGTCACTTTTACCAAGACACTTTTAGCCTTATATTTAGGTGTTTTATACGATAGAATCGAGAAAATAAACGATTTGCAAAAATAACACTATTTTGGCTAAATATTTCGAAGTCCTCGCGCCATAGCGTCCCCAAGGCTACACTCCAACCGAAATTCATAAAACACGACTCAATTACGGTTATGTTTATGGCCTGGGAGTTTACAACCAATAACCATAGGACCGATTCGGTTCTGGCACTTCGCTGGCCGCTGCCGCGGCACGCTCGCTTCGCTCGCTCTGCTCGTGCGTTGTGGTCACAGTCTTAACCTAACCTAAACCAATAATTATTAATACGACCGATTCGTTTCTGGAAGTTGACCATTGTACTATTGTGTATTTGTACCATGGTACTATTTTTCTTATAATTATGTTATACATGTTAGATGAAAATAAAGTTACGCAAAATTAATGTATATAATACTGATTATTATGAATAAAAAGAAATCTAAACAAAAAATATATGACTGAATAATAGTGTTAAAGATGGGTATGTTGAGAAAATATAGGAAAATAAATAAAAGTATAATAGATGTTTATTGCTACTGACATTATGAAGTTGAATGCTTCGGAGTCATGAACATTAGAGACAGAGTAGTTAGGAATTGTGATTTTTAGGATGAAAAATGTTAGAAAGAACATTTTCGGATTTCAATTATCGGAGTTGAAAATTTAGGTGAACTTTGGCGCACCCAAATTTGAGATACTACGTGTGGTCATATTAAATTATAAAAAAATATATACTTACATAGATTCAATAAAAAGTATGCACCGTTATAAAAAACAAATAGGTACTTAATTTATAAGCCTAAATCATTAGTGATTCTCCAACTACGATTGGTAAAACAAAAATTCTTGAACAACGTACAACAATCAAAATACAGATTAATCAAACAAAAATAATAAATGACTCACCCATTTAAAAATGCCCGGAACTTTAAAATCTTAAAATGGCCGCCGTCACTCATCAATCAAATTCTGATTTATTGCCATACTTAACCTTAAATTTGTAGAGATTTATAAAAGTACAATAACGGCTTCACAAAAATGGTTTTTATTGAAGCCATTTTAAAATTTAATATGTAAATTAGGTTATAACTTTATTAAAGGATGAAGGGTTAGGTGTTACAGATGTTTATGCTGATGTTCGGTGTTTAGTGTAAACAGGCTACAAAAAACCGGACCAGTTTTAAGGAAACATTAAATTGTCTGTCATGTTGTACCTTCGTAGACCGTAAAGGTTTACAACGAATTATGAGCAATCTAATTATTTTTTGAAGAGAAATGTAATACATTTTTGGGTGGATCTGACAGTCATTATAGCAAAGAAAGTGTTT
The DNA here is from genome assembly GCA_944739405.2 of Euclidia mi. Lineage (NCBI taxonomy): Eukaryota > Metazoa > Arthropoda > Insecta > Lepidoptera > Erebidae > Euclidia > Euclidia mi. The sequence continues at coordinate 24,563,114 of OX123205.2, forward strand.
TAGTTTTAAGCCACAAGTTCGTGTATTCCGTGGCGTGACGGATTAAAAATACCTGTCACTATCCAATTTTATTCTGTGGGTGTAGTAAGAGGCGATTTAGATATTTTTTTCTTTAGATATTCGAAAATACACGAAGTAAATAATATATATTTGTAAGGAGACGGTGAACTCAACATCTTACCCTATAACAGGGGTGGCCAAAGTAGAGTCGATCGCGGCAAGACGATATCATTTTTAACTGCAGGAATAAATATACAGTTTAAAGAAGTATAGAATTGGTAGATCCCTAGCGGTTTCGTTGCTTAAAATAGATCTTAGCTCTAATCAAGTTGCCCACCTCTGCTCTATAACAGCCTTATCCGACACGATTGTAGAGAGATTACGTAAAGGACCAACAGCTTAACAAGTCTGCCAAGCTATATCTTGTTAAGTAGCAACGCCATCTGTCTGACTCCGAGCTTCTATTGAATACCTTGACAAAAACTCAATACAGATAGATAGGATTGACCAGGAAACAGAAACCGAGACCTCATGCCCACAGTCCTTGTACTACTGCTTGTCCAAAGAAACAAATAGACACGTGTAAAACAAATTCAACCTAACGAAACAAAATTATCACTTAATCATAAAATAATATCTACATGAAAAGTCCCTTGTCTAAACCAGTCAAAACTTCTATAACACTTATTGATCTGCCTTCCATCATACGGTGTTATCTGTTTTTAATCTGACCTTCAAAATGACCCTGATAAATCAATATTCAACATAGCCGAACTAAACCAATAGTAAACCGAAGAGGCAATAAATTCTCATAGAAACATTTTAATACTATTTTAACAAGGCTTAACCCGGAAGCTAACGTAATTTAAAGGTTCCTATATTGATTCGGCAACTTTTAGTAGGGTGACTTTGTGTGGCCTATAACACAGTTTCATGTTTAAATTAACTGTAGTTTTAGATAATAATTATTATCAGTGTGAAATCACTCTTAAAATAAATGGAAATTCATAAACACTCGCTTTGGAGTTCAAAGTGTGTTTTCAAGTATAGCCAGTTTTTCAGAATAGATGCTTTTCCACAGAGCGACGTCCGTTTAACTTCTGCAACCCAAAAGAGTTCTTTGTGTGTGTTTGTATGTGTAAGTATATTAAAGGATCTTTGAACGATCTTCATGACCGCCAGGACCCGAAAGTTTAACCTGCTCTCCTAGCCACGGGACAAGTTAATAATTAACAAAACTAACGGTTTGACGTGCGGACTAATAGAAGATAGACTACTTTTATTTTAAAACAATTACCTACGCGATTGGAAACCGTTACATAAATCGGTATATTATAAAATCCTTGCGTTACTGATTGACTGACATCCACGCTACAGCTTAAACTATGAGCCACAGGAAGCTTATATTTGACATGTATGTTTCTTGGGGACCGTAAGGGTGCACTTAGAACAGATTTCCTAAAATTCTCACGGGATCGGGCAGAACCAGGTAAATAAAAAAAGGTGCGGGCGTAGTTGCGGGCATTCTCTAGTATGAGTTTATAACGCTACGTATATTGCGTAACAAAACCATTGAAATCGTAATGAAAACACGCTGTAATCTAAGCCCCTGAGATTCCACAAATATGATAGTTTGGTTCACATGGCAAAGTTTTAGACTCTAAAGCCAGATATTGACTATCGATGAGTTTCAACACAAAATTGTGTATGTTTTAAATTATGCGATGTGATTGAACAGATTCTAGATACGCAAATATTAACTAAGTTAAATGGGGTTCGTTCGTGCTTTAATTAATAGCCCTTGTATGGTTTCAATCATGAGAACGGCGGCAGTTAATGATATGGGTGGTGTGTGAATTAAGAAGTCATTTGCTCTGATTTCTGCTAAGAGGTAGCGAATTCAAAATTTTCTAGAACAGAATATACTAGATCTATATATTAATATTTAAATATATACAATTCTTCTTCCGTAGCTTACTGACTGACAGATACCTATACAACGCACAGCCGAAACTACTGGATGCAAGATGCTAAAATTTCGCGTTCCTTAGGGAGTGTGGGAATGCTCTGAGAAATGATTTCCCGAAATACCCGGATAGGAGAGGGGTAGGGGAAACTGTTCAATTGTCATGGCCATGGTCTAAGCCATGGAATATCGCTATCCCTTGTGGTGTGGTGTGGTGTGTCCACGTGCCGAGGCACGGTTAGGGAGAGTTTCAATAATAACGCAACACGTCCGTACAGTTCAAAAGTCAAGTTTTATTGCTCAAAAAATATAACATACTAATACATATTAAATTGGTAAATGATGACACTAATATTATAAAGGTAGTTACTTACTATTTTAATACATATAAGGTAACATACACACTACACCCTTTGAGTTACGGAGGTCAGATGGCAGTCGCTCTATGGCAAACCTGATATTCTGTCCTGGTTGGACTAGGAAGCCATCTCCGCAACCTAAAGGGATAGCGATATAACGATATTCCATGATTAAGTCCAATACCAGTTTAATTGAGGGTACTGACTCCCCGTAGCGACTATCAAAGATCTTCATGAGAGCCGGGACCGATGGCTTAACGTGCTCTCAGGCACGCGACAAGCGATAATTAACTACGCACTTAACTTTGAAAAGTTATTGGTGCGTGCCGTGGTTTCGAATCCGATACCCTCCTAGTCCGTTGGTATCTCCACAACGCTATCGCTGCCTCAAAATTGCCCGTCTATAACCTAATATGTAGTAAAAAATACGATAAATCGACTCATAAAACAAACGCTAGCGTCGTTAGTCTAGCCAAAATCACTATCAGAGTATTGGATTTCATTTCGCCTGTAGAATTAATTTAGATGAGCAACCAATATTCTCCAGGGAGAAACCCGTGTCTGCTAAGGCTTATTATTACCACGTTTAATACAGTACCCTCAAGCTGAGTGAAATCGTTTTAAGCCTGGATTTTTCCACTCGATAATCTTTTATTTCGTTACAACTAACCTTGACTTCATTCTAGAAGTTATTCTAGGGTGGCATTGAGGTGACCTTAAGTGTGGTCTTAACAGGGTTATTTTGAGCATAGTACAAACCTCTTAGGGGCAATTGTAACCCTAAGAATGTTGACTGCCTCCGTGGTCTCGGGTTGGATTCCTAAGTCAGGCAACTCGTTGTACAACTCGATGCCAACCCATTTGACCAACAAGGCATTGTAGGACAAAATGCCGTTCTGTCACAAATTAAGAGATGCCTATGTCCTTCAAAGGACTTGATAGGGCTGATAATGGTGGTTTTCTTCGTGATGACCCTAGAAAAATAAATAGGAGTAGAAGTGCCAAGGGGGCGTGTTGGTGTCCGCGCGAAATGTACCCAGAGTGCATATCGCAAGCAAATGGCCGTTGCCGCGCGTTACACTTTCGACCGTGATCGCGACAATTTATAAGAATGCCAACTTGTTCAGTGGTTTTCTGTAAAAACCGAAGCTCAAACCAAAACTTTGTGAAGAATGGAATCACCATATGTAACTACAAGTATTTTACTATATTTGTCTTTAAAAACATGAAATACAACAAATCATAAAATATTCCTTGCTGTTATTATGTTATTATTGTTTGCAAATCTCACAATGACTTTATTATTTTTCAATAAATACATTGCTCTTTAACTTCTACCTCTTTAAATTTGTCGTGAAGTGACTAGACAAGCAATGTAATCATGACCGAACGATACTTTATTAAGGGAATGCATCGCGTAGTACGGCCGCTATCTAGCAACGAATTAGTGTACAGTTCTTTTGCATAGCACAACGATAGTGGCCGATGTTTTTGTGTAAGTTGAACGTTGCTTGCTAAATACACGCTATGTTCGATAGGATAAGGTTTATAATTGATATTTTTGTAAGTTTTGATTTGAAAATGCGAGTGTGTGCGCGAAAGCGTTTTCATATTGCTTTTACTGATCTCCATGTGTAGTAGTAGCCGCGTGGTAGGGGCAAACTGACGAAACAGGTTTTCGAATCATTTTCGTCTACAGGGCATATCTCCTATTAATTACGATATCTATGGTGATGACAGTATTGATAGCTAGTCATTTCGCCAAAGTGTTGTAATCGTTTTAATACACATATTCCACTAGTAGGCATCTATTTTATACCCACAGATATATATAATAACTCACACAACAGTAGAAAATAACACAACCTAATCCAATATCCGAGACTAGAAAAACAAAAGCACTGTCTAAAACTTTACAGCACCTACGTGACACACATACATACGCATAAAACGCACACAAATAAACTCTTATTGTTATCGTCGTATATGTGTGTATAATTTTAATAAAATTTTCTCGTATACGATATGCTTCTCAAGTTGTGTGAGATTCTGGAGAAATAACTGTAGCAGGTTGTAGTGTTATGTTGGCACTTTTAGAATGTAGCAATGGTTTTATTTGTGTTTTGGAGGCATACGTTTCATCAACTAGAGGGACGAAGATGATACTACGTATGGCGTATTTGATTAAGTTGCCGCCTCGCCGCTCAACATTTCGCCGAGTTTTGTGACTTTCATCGTCATTCGGACAACCCTTTGTCTGATCGACAAACTGTTGTTTCGAGTCTGGGTGTTCTTTGTGTCAATTACTTGAATGTTTGTCAAGTCTCCACGCCACAAGAGCTGAAAACTAAATACCTACTTCTTTGCCTTTTAAAGCAATCCAAGAGATAATGACAAGGAGTTCTAAATACTATTAAGTGACCTGCTTAAAAACCATTATAGGAAATATAAATATGCTACTAAGTACTAATGTACTTAGTAGCACGTACACTTTGAGTGAACTATCCTAATAAACACATCTTAATTTTGTACCAATTCGCGATTTGCACCCATGCCATTTGAGTCAACAAATGACCACAACTAGTGTAACCAACACCGATACTTCGGGAAATAAATTAACAAGGCCTTCAATCAGCTTCTTTTCAAAAAATTACGCAATGGAGACCCAATATATCAATATAAGTAAGTCTACTGCCATATGTGACGCAAGTAGAACCGCGTGTAAAACCAATAGCATCCATAACTCTTACCCACAACATTAAACAAAAGTTGTCCGACCCCTAAGTTTTACGTGTTAAAACTGATAGCGTCGTAACAGTAAGCTGTATTGAAAATGCTTATGTTCACAATTTATGGGTAAAACGATGGGACGAAAAACTTTGTATGGGAATTTGGAATATAGCGCTTAAGATGTTTTGGGTGGTTTTATCTGTAGTTACTCGAAAGCTCAAAGAAGAAGTTAAGCACCGCAAACGTTTAAGAAAAGTAATTACCAATCCCAATACAGACCAACACAACATCCAACTGAGCAGCAAAAGTCTTCAGCTTCATCCAGTCCCAATCCACGTGTGAACTCTTAAACTTTAAAAGCGCAAGGCCTGAATACTCTATTGCTGGTCCTGATTGGATCCCAGATACCGTTCAGTTACAGTCAATCAATGGATCTTGATTACTCCAAGCTTGTTCGTAACTTTATTCGGTGAGTTTGAGATTTGAAAGGGATTTTAGGTGCGCAAATTGGAGGCGTGACTTCCATCCTGATAGGGTATAGGATGGCTAAAGTAAATTGAATGCTTTGAAAGTGAGCTAGGTTTGAAATATTAATTGGAAACAGAGTTGCACCTGTAGTGTAATCGTATGGAATAATATGAGAGTATTAGGTCACGCGCAAGGTGGACACACATTCTTGTTGCGATTGCGGGAAGCGGTTGGATGTGGCTGGCACAGAATCGGTTTCTGTGGCGAGCCTTCAAGTTAATAATCTGAAATAATGATAATGCATATGAGAACTTGGGACAACTCATCCACATTTCAACGTAGAAGTGATTCAAAGTTAGAGCCTGTATTGTGGCATGTATGAATTATATTCAGTCACTGCTTATTTTTTAAAGTAAGTAATTAGACGCCACGGAATGCATCATGTTTTGTATCATCTTGAATTGTAGATTAATTTTCCGTATTTTCTTTTTATCGTTTTGCATCCTATGAATATGGTCGCATTTACCCCGCGGTTCACAAAGCACACGACTTGTTTTCTCTAATTTCATAACAACGCGAGCAATTAGCATACAGCAAACATAACCGCAATATGTGGCAACCAACAGGAACACGATGCAATTAATCTGATATTGACATCAGGCAACATTTCCGCGAGCATGCAGACAAAAATTCCGCTCTGGATTCTGTTTTCTAATTAAACAGAGCTATGACCAACGTTCTGCCTCAGATTCAACAAACGTGGATATGAAACAGAAAATATTACGTTGGGTCTCAACTTTCATCATAATGCTAAGTAATGCTGGTTGGATTTGCGCTTTAAACAGTCATGATGGCGTTCTTACGTATTGAAAATTTCACCATAACAATCATTCTTAATACTTACTTATAACAAATAACTTTGTAATGAATATTTTAATACTATTCTAAATTACTAAACTCAATAAATGAATGAAATAGTCCAAAAACTGCTTACAACCAAGACTTGACTTTGACGACTTGACGTCTTTTAGAAACTGCTATGAACAAATAAAATACAAAGATTGAGCATAAGACAGAGCTCATATCATAGTTTAATAAAAATAGGTCGTCCCTAACAACTGAGAAATAACCAACACAAACTCACATTAATAAATAAGTCTACAAATCTAACACTATTGTTAACCCCAATACATAAACGGCGCGGCAACAAGAATGGCAAGGAAAATATATTCTTAAGTAGACAGTCATTACAGACGCTATAAAACGGAACAAAACATGAGTATCTTAATGTCGAAGTCACCGTGTTTGTATCGTAAGTATATGAAACGATTGTGCGAGTTAATCTATTTATTTAAGATCCCTTAAGTAGGGACTAAATAAATTAATAACCGACTTGGTATTACATGGATCTCACAACTTTTTACGGTAGAAGAACTGAGTAGCGAGACTTGGTTTTTTTGACAAGTATTGTTTTTTATGGGATTGGTATTACCAAGAGTCATTCAATAATAAATATATCATATTTATCCTCCTAGCGTTAACCCAGTCGCAACCCGGGATTCGCTTGCTTGTCTAACCGGATTTGACTGAATACTTTCTTTACTTTTCCACAGAGTGTCTGTTCGTCTGACCTCGCCAAGGCAAAAGGATAGCTATATTTCATGGTTTAAACTGGTACTGACTTCCTATTACGCTATCAAAAATCTTCACGACAGTCGGCTTAAAAATCAGGCGAGCGATAATAATTTATAATTCTATACGCACATAACTCAGAAAATTTTGTGTTGCAATTCGAACCTGATACCCTCTACATGGCATTCTGTTGGTATCATCACTAGACTATTGCTTCTCTATAATCTGCCAGGATGCTGAATATAATATAAATATCTTGCGAGTTATTCAAGTTGTGTATTGAACCCGTCTTCAGATAGGTACAAAAGCAAACCTCAATACATACCACGGGTCAAATGTTACGGTACTGACAGACATACATATGTACGTCTGTTTGTTTAAGCTAGTAAGCTAACATACGTAACTTCATTGTACAAATACGTCGGCTTTGTACAAATATCGCAGTAGAATATGATAGATAAGTAGAAGAGATATTATTGTCAGAATGTTCACCATCATCAGCCTTAAGAATATCTCACTGGTATACATAGGACACTTTGCATTATGGGAAGTGCTTAGGCCATAGCTGGCGACCATGCAGGCTAAGTGCGAGTTGGCAGACTGGTGAAGGCTTTCAAACACCTTTGTATTTCGACAACATAATATAGAATTTTCAGACACGCAAGTTACTAGCAATTTAAAACACACTTATTTGCGATAAATCAGTGCGCACCACTGACTTTTTGAATGAGACACTTGCCGTGGGTTTGAAGAAAGGCTATCTACGTAGCAGGCTTTTGCTCTGTCCAATAGTCCACCACAGCTTTCAATAAGTTATCCTAATTGTAAACTGTGGAGTTATAAATGCAACTCTCGTTATAAATACTATTTACTTTGTTTTATTCATGATAATAGTGTCTTGCTGCTTACCTTAGTTACAGAATCGATCCAATTTGTAATTGTTCTGAGAGTTAAAAAAAACCGTCCGTTATACATATATTGTGGCCATGAGTTTTATTGTCCGTTCTTTCTCGTGGTTCTACCTATTTCATTGCGAACGTGGCAATAAATGTAGAATCATGTAGTAATTAACTTTAATTTTTCATAAGTTCGTTATTATATTATTCGTTCATAAGCGTCACTTTGTGGCCTAAATGAATGAATGATTTTGACTTTGATATGAATCTGAATCTATGCGATTGGACTAAAATATGTTTTCAGTGCTTAGTAATTCAATAACCTCATTTGGTATGACTCAGGTAAACAAATTTGCCTGGTTTCATATTTTAGGTCAGATTTGTCAGGATTTTTGTGACTTTTAGGGACAGAAATAGGAGCCCTGAGGACTGAAGCTCGATTGTCATCGAGGCGTCATTCCTTAAGGCAGATTAAAAAATAATTTTAATTAGTTTAATTACCAAAAGATAATTCATGCCAATTACTTGAACCCAACACGATAAAGGCTATTGCACCAATAACAACTTGTACCTATTGATCAAAGACATTTTTCATGACGGTTTGGTCTCTCTTTTATTAGCAGTCATATTCCAACTAAAGAACAAGACAGCCGTCCTCGTTTCTTTACTTTAGGATACGTTGAGTTTTCTTCACGTTGCTTCTGCAATCACAACCAATAGGTACACAGTATAATAAATGTAGCTAGGCAAACTCGTACTTAACTCACCCATAGATAGAATATATACCTACATAGATACGTACTTGTAACTCAAATAAGTCTGCAGATATCTCTTAGTAAAATTACCAATAACTTATTTTTTTACTTAACGTATTTGCAAGGTTTCTTTGCTAGCTCTGGAATTCCAATAGATAATTACATACTATAATAATTTCTAGAAATTACGAAAGTAAGCACAACAGCATCTATATGACGTCACTAATTTGCTGTTAATCTACCATTAGATGGTTTGCCATCACTGTCCCAACCACAGTAGTACAAAATCATTTACAAAATACTTCTATGAGGCTTTGAGAATATGATTATCTCCGAACAATAAAATTCGCAACGATCGTCCAAAACATAAATAAAGTCAAGCGCACAGGGACAGGTAACACGGCACACATAATATGGCATTGTCCAATACAAATTATTCTCGCTCCGAGACCCATTTGTCGCTCCATATATAGTTCACGTTGTGGCAATAATTATTTTAGTTATTGTACGGTTGGTTTGATATATGAGTTTGGCTGGGATATTAGGAGACTTGTGGCCTGTATATGGTGTATTTAAGACATGGACGTATGGTCTTATTATATACTAGGGGAGGCCTGCAGCTACGCCCGCACATTGTATTTTTTAATTCAGCAACTAAACTTATGTAGTTTAACCACACTGACTCTGGAAGACCAAAGGGATATATTATGATTTATACGACCTTCAGACGTTTAGTCTCGGCAACCTAACAGGTTATCGTGCTCTTAGAGTCGCGTACACGTGACAACTTATAACAGGTAACCCATCAATAAATTGAACAGCCACAAAGGCCTTTAACAAAGTGAAAGTCAAAATTATTCATTCAATTAGCTCACAATTTGACGCTCATAACCTTCAATATTAAAATAAAATAAATCAGTGCCTTCTGCAATATAAAATACATTTATATGCGCCATTTTTGCCCACAAATTTTAAATAAATATGACCTCTAAGTTACCTAGGCTATCCCACGTCCCTAATGGCCATTCACTCGACTTAACAAACACAGATAAATCCAATCACGATACACATTTGAACCACAGACGCAAATCTAATATACTTTACTAAAAAAATACACTATTTTCTGGTCTATCTTTACAAGATCAGCCCCCGGGGTATAGTTGACTAAATTAATTTAAAACGAATGGAATTTTGTATTTAAATATCTAAGTTTGCTTTAGTATAAAATAGTATTTTATAGTATTTAAATTTGTCATTCATCTTATTTGAGTTATAAGAATAGAGAATTTGGTCGAAGATGACTATTTTATTATGGGCAAATGATTACTTTTAAATATTTAAAACTAATGTCGGATATCGTAAACTTTTCTGCTTTATGAACACAAGATTTGCTAAAAAGTTCTTGATAGTTTTGCATCGCATTATTTGCAGTCAAACATGTTAATTGACGTCAAAAGTTAAAGATACATTGTTCACACAAGAACATAATTATAAGTGTAGTTAACTAGTAACCTTTTAATATAATAGCAACTAAAAATTACAGTGGCTAGTTTCAGTGCCTTTTTCTAAACCCATGTGACTCACTTAAGTTTTCTGGCGTACATACATACTCGTAATTTTAAAACAGAATACACATGGCGTTGTGATTTAAGTTGTAAGTTCCATCCACACACGAGACAAGGTTGTGTGTAATCCAAAAATTATTGTTTCGCGTCTAGATCTTCCTTGTGTTCGTTACATCTAAGCTAGCTTATAAAATCCGCCACGATGTAGGATTTATTGCCGGTACAGGATTAAGATAAAATAAATATCGTTATAACAATCGCTAACCGTAAATCGCATTCACCGTCAAACTCTTGGTGTTCTTTATTTTTAGGTTCTCGTGTACAAAGCAGCAAATTAAAATTGAAGCTACCAAATTAAACAAACAATGAACATTAATTCCTAAATCAAAGGCACTACAATCCTAACCTAAAATCTAATTCGATGTACTATAGAAAATCATATCACCGCGGGCGGCCCAACCCATTACGTGCGCTTGGCCTAATGTGAACTTTAAAAAAAAAGGTAAAAGGAGAAAGGTTTTTGAGTCCACTGCATTGTTGGCGTAGGTGTTGATTTATATTGCATACAACCTTTTTTATTAACTTTTTTATGCCATTCGATGAATGAGTTTTGAAAACATGTGTTAAAGACGGATTTTTTGGATTTGTAAAGCGGGTTCGAATGTATTCGTGTTAAGAGTCATGTTATAGGGATTATAAGGGATTGGCCGATTTGTGCGGAAGGCAAATTGATGTTATTGGACGCGGCCGGCAAATATTTGAGGCATGTTAACAATGTCTTTTTTAATGTAAGTGTAGAGAAACAAATAAACAGCAGTAAGTCAATGGATAAGGAATGTAACTTGCAATAAACTTGAAGGCTCCTAGATTCTATTTTCATCTATACTTAGTACTAACCTGATATTTGTGCCGAAATCTAAAACACAATTTACTTACACAAAGTAAATTAAACTTACTGTAGCTGTCTAGACCGAGGGTATCACACCAATGTATTATAGAACCGAACCTTGACCCTCAAGATTACCTCCAAACATAAACAAAGAGCAACTATAAAATGTACTTATAAATAATATTTGTCATGTCAGCCTAGAGACGTCCACTGCTGGACAGGCCTCCCCCAAGGTTCTCCACACAGAACGATTTTGAGCCACCCGCATCCAACCGCTTCCCGCGATCTTAACCAGATCGTCGCTCCACCTTGCGGGAGGCCTGCCCCTGCTGCGTCGTCCGGTAGGTGGTCGCCACTCCAGAAACCGCCTGCCTCAACGGCCATCGGTTCTTCGAGCTATGTGCCCTGCCCATTGCCACTTCAGCCTGGATATTTGTAAATTATTAATATTTGATAAACATTAATAATTTACAAAAATGTTTCAATCTACAGCCTCCAATAAAAGCTATGTTAAACACTTCCATCCAATTTTTATTTTTTCGTCATTCCGAAGTGTTTTCAACGAGAACGGAATTAATCAAAACAAAATGTTTTAAAGCGGTTCCGTTGTTTTTTAAAACAAACACAATTTTTTTATTTACTCTGACGCATTCGAATACAACGGAGGAAGTTCGACTTGGATTATTCGAAATTATTTATTGTTGCATTGCATTCAAATAATAATACCATGCCATCGAAAATGGCATGGTATTATTATTTGAATTATATCATCTTATCTTTTTTTTGTCTCTCTGTGGTTACAGTGTGTAAATTGTACAGTCAAGTAAAGGTACAGATACTAAATTATAATTTTTCATACATTTTGGTCACAGAATAAGTTCTAAACTAAAATTCGTTATGTTTTAAAATATGTTCTACGTTAGTATGGAAAGAGTTGTGCGACTATACATTTACACAACTCTTTCCACTACGCTATCCATACGGACAGCGTAGTGATTTAAGCGGTCGCCTTGCAGCACTGCGCTGAATATCGTGGGTTCGATCCCTACACGAGACAATACTTTGTTGTATACCTACACAAGTTGTTGGTTCGAGTCTGTGTTCTTTGTGTCCGTCGATTATATGTATGTAAAGCGCTGGCCGCACTTGATACACTACTACTAGACAATCCCAGTACTTTTGTCAAAAATAAGGTACATTGTACCAGCGAATTATACGGGCATGCCAAGACTGTGTTAAATGGCCGCCAAACATAAACTATTATCTATGTCACGGGACCAAAGATTCACTTGCTTTAAAATATAAGACACAGCAATATAAAAAAAATAAGTAAATACTTTTCCTTCAATCTCGGCCGGAGACTTATTGGGTATGGATACGTTCACACCGGTATAAAGTAAGAGAATGGTTAAAAAAATACTAGATAACATAATATCTGTTTACAGTAACTTGAATTTAATGATTATTAACATTAGTTTTGTTTGTTTGGATGATGCCAATTTCTTTAGTCACAAAAAAAATACCTTATGCAGTTATCCGTCAAAGTGACTTCACTTTTTTATAGTTAGGCGGCAAACGAGCAGACAGATCGCCTGATGGAAAGCAATTACCGCCGCCCATGGACAAAAGCAACACCACAGGTGTCACAAGTGCGTTGCCGCCCCTTGGGGATGGGAAAAGGGATAGGGTGAGGAGTGGGATGAGGGAGAAGGAATAGGGCCTCCGGCACTCTCACTCACTGAACCAAACGCAACAATTTAGGTACTGTTACTTTACGTCGATTTTCTGTGAGAGGGTAATACTTCCTCGGTCGAGCCAGCCCATTCATGCTGAAATCAGCAAGGCTCTACTACCTGTGGCGTTTTAATTGCCGGATATTGTAAATACAAAATAAAATGCATTATTAATATACTCACCTATATATTATCATATTGCCATTTACGTGTATAGTCTATTATTTATAATATTCGTTCAACAATAGGTAACAAATTAAGAAGGCTATTTGAGACGAAATATTTATTGTATTGTCATGGACACATTATAGGAAGTAATAAAAAGTTTAGAATGCAGTGTTGCTCTAATTAAAATTTAGATTGATCCCGGATAAAAATTAGATCATTACAATTTGTAACTGCTAAGAGCAGTTACAAATTGTAATGATCTAATTTTTATCCATTTCCGTACTTAGCAGTAATTGGCTTAATGATTCGTCAATTGAATGCGTAAAAACTATATTTATTTTTGAACTTAAAAATAAAAAAAATAAATAAATAAGGTAAATTTGGTAAATAGAACAATACGGTGATCTAAAAAATTGGCAAGAGTTTGTTCCAGGTTCGTCTTAGTTCTAGAATCTAGTCGAACGAGGATCTAAAACTTATATTCGCTTCTGTCAGTATTTGTTACTCTGTGCCCTGAGCCAAATAAATTACTTTGTATTCTAAAAAGAAATCTCAACTATCGCCACTCTAATTTTACGTATTAAATAAATCAATAAATAGATAGTCTTGGAACAGCTTCATACACATTTAAGACTTAGGTATTGAACGGATCAATCAGTTTATGTTAGTAAGCCCATGCCAGATTCAATTGGTGATACGCACATACGCACATACGACATCTTAACACAAAGGACATCTTGCAACATCGGAAACTGCATTTTCAGAGATAGTCTACTTTCGACGGTTTTCTGAAATCTGCCATTTAGCTATTTGATCATCGCGAATTACTAATGGATCTACGTGAAGTGTTTTAGAGATGTCATTGAATTGCCAAAAATTACCTAGCTTTGATAAAGTAATATAGGGAGCTTTGGTTAAGTAAGATGTGTTTTGGACAACAGACCTATCAGCAAAAAATTGGTCCCAGATTCAGACAGACATAATTATCAGCTATTTTTCCTAATAAAAATTCAATGCCTAAAAAAGTAGAGTCGGGGAAGGTCCCTTAAGTATGCTGCGAGTCAGCGTTATAAGAATATATACGGGGATAGAGGCATTTTTTTTCTATTTTCTCTGAAGTACATGGAAACTCACTCACAATGTAATGGCCTATTATTTAGGCCAGGATATAGAGGCTTTACAAGTCACCAAAAGGCCTTATTTGGACAGAAGAGACACTTGAGGATTGGTCAAAGTTTAGGCTCTAGATGGAGGCAGTTTCGAATAGCAATATATTTGACAATCAATTTAACAAAACAGGCTTTAACAAAATTAATAGTCGGGCATTTCTCTCCAAAAACAGTGTTTTAACATTTTCGTCCAATAGATACTATAAAAAAGTTTGGTACCGTCATTGATGATTGATCCTTTCTTAATAGTTATACGTACCTGGAAAAGAAAGAAACAACAATTAGTAAATATTTTAGGGCCATCAAACTATTAACGACACTTTAATTTTTGTTCTACAAGTGTTCTTGGGTAAATATGTTGAATTGTTGAATAGTAGTCAGCAAAAGAGCCATTCAACGTTATCTTCAACAAAAAAAAAATTACAACACAATTCATAAAACAATTACAATTTGAAAAAAAAAATGCTTTTACCTAGGCTTGTCTCGAGCGCTGTTTTTTTGTATTGTTGCCAGATATAAGTCTATCACTGACGTAGCAGCAGTTATATTTTAACATACATTTATCCAGACTCGTTCTTTCCGAATCGAGTTTTTGACTTGTCGGAAAGAAGGAGTCTGCCCTACAATCCTTTATGAACAGGACAACACTATTAACCGGTAGTGTGAAAGCAATTTGATCTACAAGACCATTCAGAAAGTCAACTTCACCATAATACGGTTCCGTTCCTTCCTATAGAAACACGAAACACTAAAAATAGGGGGAAAGTTAAACAAAGCTACACAATAATAAAACATTATAATACGAAGGAACATTTTTTTTCATTTTATATGTTTTTTGCTTAGTCACACTCAAATGAAAGTAGGCCAATTTGTGGTAGGCGTTTTTTTTTAGGATTTCCGGGTATAATGTTCTATTTTGTCGCTTGCCTTTTGTTGGATTACACTTTTTATGGCTGTCGATTTCAGAATAGGTAGTGATGTTATACAATTCTCTAGCTTGGTGACATAGTGATACACTCAACTTTGCTTGAAAACCCTTCTTGTGGTTCAAATAACTTTTCTTTTATGACTGCTCGGATGGCGTAACGGTTTAAAAAGCCGCCTAAGTATTATATACTGGACAAACGGATATGGAAAACAATGAAATAAAAACCAACACTTCGAGAAATAATGCTAAGAAAATTTATGTTTGGGAGAGGACGGCGAAGATGTTTCCACACTTTTCTGCAGTTCTCTAGAATCCAAGATCCAAATAGAGCCAAGGTTCACTATAAGTGGTAGCTACATCAGTGTAGCCGAAGCCCGTTTGCCATAGCAATATAAATAAAAAATAACCAATAAAAATACCAGTCTTAGGACAACTTGAAACCGTTAATTCCAGGTCTAAATATAAACTAGATTGGAATTTGATTAATTAGAAATTGAAACTGACAACTTAGTCAATCAAAGTGATTAAATTAGGTACTGTAAAACTAGATGGAAATTGCAATACATTATTCGAGATGGTTAATTTTGTACTGATGATGATGAGAGATTTGAAATATAAAAATAATATTATAAATATATGGTCTAAGATCCATAGAGGAAGGATATTCACCAATCTGTCTACTATATGAAAAGTATTTCATATTAAATTTAGCATGTTAGAAAACCTACCTAACCGTTCTTGTCACAAGCCAAACGTCGTTTCAAGGTCTTTGGGCAGTCTATAAACTCGGAAACCAGAGTTGCTTACACACGCGAAAGGAAATTTCCTTTCCTTTTTTTGCATTTGGATTAAATCCTGTCTCGCGGGGGACTTTACAAACATACAACTAACGGACGAAATGAACACGCAGACTTGAAACAACAATTTATGAATCACACAAAGTGTTGTCTTGTGTGGGGATCGAACCCACAACACTCAGCCAGTGACAAGCGGCGCGGCGGCTGCTTAAACCACTGCGCCAACCGTGCAGTCGAAGAAAACCGCTTTTTTATACCAATTCCAAGTTGGCAATAAAAAGAAGCTTTACATATTTACTCCTAACGGGAAATAAATATCTTATTCATATCGATACCTTTGGGTAGAAAGGTCGTATAAACCATTTTGGCCACATTGAGTTATATATACCATTTTTCTCAGAATTTTTTTCTCTATCGATCTGTGTATATGAAATGCAGAAATTCGCACAAAAATGGTTAATACGACCCAGAAATTTCAGACATGGCCTCTTAAAAAAGGTAAATTTTCAGTGTAAAAGCCGAATGTTTTCTTTTTATAGTTTTGTTATGATGTAATGACCATAAGTTTTATTAACTCAGGGCGTAAAAATAGTCGTTTATTGTAAATGGTTTATACGCCCTAACGTATTAAATGCATTACCTAAGCATAGTTTAAATTCGACGTCGTAAATCCTTATTGCATATCGATACCTTTGGGTAGAAAGGTCGTATAAACCAAAACCCGAATTTTCAGGAGAGCAGAAGAACGACTTCTTCTTAACATAAAAATTTATAACCTTTTTGTTTTTGAAGTTATAAAAAAATATTTATGAGAAAGGTTCTTACAAGTTGCGAATGAAAAAGGTTAAATCATCAAAAC
This sequence comes from Euclidia mi, assembly GCA_944739405.2. Classification (NCBI taxonomy): domain Eukaryota; kingdom Metazoa; phylum Arthropoda; class Insecta; order Lepidoptera; family Erebidae; genus Euclidia; species Euclidia mi. Next base: position 24,580,028 of record OX123205.2, read on the forward strand.
CTATCTATCTTCTTTAGTTTTAAAGTTTAGTTTAGCTTGGATTTACGTCTAAGAATAATCAATTCTTGGTTAATACACCCCATGAAAATGTACTTAAAAAATACTGTATAGGTCGTATATCCACTTTTGGTAAGCTTTTGGTCCCATTTACTGTCGTAAAAACTTATATATCGATACCATTGGTTAGAAAGGTCGTATAAACCAAAACCCGACTTTTCAAGAGAGCAGAAAAACGATTTTTTTACATAAAAGTTCATAACTTTTTTCTTTTTGAAGTTATTTGCGAATAAAAAAGGTTAAATCATCAAAACCTATCTATCTTCTTTAGTTTTAAAGTTAGCTTGGATTTACGTCTAAGAAAAAATCAATTCTTGGTTAATACACCCCATGAAAATGTACTTAAAAAATACTGGATAGGTCATATATCCACTTTTGGTAAGCTTATGGTCACATTTACTGTTGTAAAAACCCAAACATCGATACCTTTGGGAAGAAAGGTCGTATAAACCAAATCCCGACTTTTCAGGAGAGCAGAAGAACTATTTCTTTTTAACATAAAAATTCATTACTTTTTTGTTTTTGAAGTTATAAAAAATGATTAATGAGAAGGGTTCTTCCAATTTGCTAATGAAAAAGGATAAATCATCAAAACCTATCTATCTTCTGTAGTTTTAAAGTTATCTTGAATTTAAGTCTAAGAAAAAATCAATTCTTGATTAATACACCCCATGAAAATGTACTTAAAAAATACTGTATAGGTCGTATATCCACTTTTGGTAAGCTTATGGTCACATTTACTGTCGTAAAAGCCCATATTATATTCGATACCTTTGGGTAGAAGGGTCGTATAAAACAAAACCCGACTTTTCAGGAGAGCAGGAAAACGATTTTTTTTGTATAAAAATTCATAACTTTTTTGTTTTTGAAGTTATTAAAAATGATCTATGAGAAAGGTTCTTACAATTTGTGAATGAAAAAGATTATATCATCAAAACCTATCCACCTTCTTTAGTTTTAAAGTAAGCTTGGATTTACGTCTCAGAAAAAATCAGTTCTTGGTTAATACACCCGAGGAAAATGTTCTTTAACAAAACTGTATAGGTCGTACATCAATTTTTGGTCAGCTTATGGTCAAATTTACCGTTGTAAAAACCCATACATGTAGTTCTTTTGTATTAAAAACCATTTATAACCATACATCAATTGAATTCTGACTCATAAACAATCCTGTTACTCTCAGAATTAGTAGAAACTCATACACATACATACATACATACATATCGTCACGCCTTTTATCCCTGAAGGGGTAGGCAGAGGTGTATTTCTACACCCACTTTTCGCCAGATATACTTTAGTCACACGTAATAAGGGGCGAGCCTATTGCCGTACCGGGCACATTTCCAGACTCCGTGCTGCTACTGAGAATTTCGTGACAGAAAAACCCAATAACATTGCCCGACCCAGGAATCGAACCCGGGACCTCCCGATCCCACGCGCACATTTATGCCGCGAGACCAACGAGGCAGTCGTATAAGGTTTGATGTCGAGTTTTCCGTCTCTACGCAAAGATGTTCTTTGCATCGTGTTATCCCTTAGTCGCCTCTTACGACATCCACGGGAAGATAAGAGGTGGTGACACTTGTATTCTGTGCCGTCAACCAAACTCAATTATTATTATTCTAAAACCCATTAATGATGGTCAATTCAAATAAAATAAAACTACCTGAAATACGAAATCAACATTTATTAGTTCTTCTAATCAACATTTAATATTATTTCAATAATGGTACAACATTTTTTTTTTTTTTTTTGTTTTACGAGGTGGAAAATCCCTTCGGATCTCCGACTCTTGGGGGAAATAAGAGCCGGAGTATGTGGTGTTTCCACTAAAAACCACCTCGACTTCCGCCATGTACCCGTGTGTCGGAGGGTGGGGCATCACCAAAGCACTCGTCGCCACCCCCCGACGGGCATCGGTCCGCCAGATGGTCAGGCGGGCCCCGAACAAAACCCCCTTGGCGACGGATTAAGGTGTTGGACTCCGCCGCCAAAACGCCCAGCGGCCGCAGAGGATAGGGAGGACGGCAACGCAACACCGCATCTCCTCTTCCTCTGCGGCCCCACCGCGACGCATCGAATGGTGCGCCCCCACTTGGTCGCGGGAGATAGGGCGCGCGGCAACGCAACACCGACACGCCTCTCCTCCCGCGACCGCACCCGACTGCGAGGGACAGACAGAACTGTCCCCCGCACCCGCACCGTTGGACGCATCCTGCGCAGGCCCCTCCAAGCCCACGCGGAGCGTCCCCTCCTGGATCCCTCTTAGCTTCACCGCGGGCGACCCATCCACGGTTACCGAGCCCCCCCACCACGACAAGGTGGAGATCCCACGGGGGGGAATAATGGTACAACATACCTAACAGGTTTAACATTTTAAATTGAAAAAATGATTATAAAAACTTTAACTGAAAAGGGAAATAAAAAAATCTACTTAGTTATAAAAAACAAAAATTATCAAACTTCTTCTAAATTAAAGTAATCAGGCATTTTAATAATGTATAAAATGTTTGATAGTATTTTAATTTTTGTACATATTAAAATGTACTTAATTCAATAAATTATTAAATTAAACTTTTATACTAAGGCTTAAATACTATGTAATTTATATAATTGCACAAGTATACAACAATCAAGCACTAAACGTAAGTAACTTATGTACTAAAAAGTGACTTATTTATTATATGAAATTGTATTCATAATAAGTTTAAAATTATTTATGAATTGTTACTATAAATTATTTTAACTATTGTTATAAATTATTTTAAAATAAATTATGAATTATTTCTTTCAATATTGCAGAAATATCGGTTTCTCGAAACAAAGGTAGGTGGAGTAGAAGGTACGCAGTATATAGCCCGAATCACAATTTAAAATTAGTGATACCTCGAAAGTTTAAATTTCTATGTAAACATAAACATTTCCACCATAGTTCTGAACATGGTCACGAGTTGTCTACATTATAAGACGTAAGCCTTCCAATGTGAATATTGTGTAACAGGAGCATCCTCCTGTTACACAATATTCACATTGAAAGGCTAACTAAATCACTTAATTTAGCTTAATCTAGCTTTGTAACTGCATTAATTACTTAAGTATTATGTCTGTAACTAATGACTATTTACAACCTATTAAGAACAATGTGAAACAATTGCAGCTCCTTACAAATATAGAAATATGTACCATAATATTGGCGATTTAAAAGAGTGGCCACGAGTTTTATTGCCCGTTCTTTCTCGTGGTTCTACCTATTGCTTTGCGAACGAGGCAGTAAATGTAAATGTAGAAGCATTAAGTAATTTAATTTTAAAATTGACGTTCATAAGTGTCACCTTGTGACCTAGATGAATAAATGATTTTGACTTTGACGTTGACTATGTGATGTAATTACATTTCAGAATCAACTTGAAGTTACGTAATAATTTAACCCATCCTTAGCAGATCAAACAAATGTATTGTAATTTAAGTAAATGGATATACGAGTATAAAAAAATATCATACTGAATTACAACTTACCGAACTCAGCACCTACTCGCATATACTCACAAGAGTATTCTAGCCTTAATAAATTGTAGCACGTAGCTACGGTAATATAATCTAATGCCGCGTTTCCACGCTTGCCAAGCCTCGACAAGCTTCCACAAGCTCCAAGCGTCCACAAATCTCGCTTGGCGTTTGGGAGCCGTTTACACGCTTGTGAATGCGTCAGTATGCTACGTACATCCAAGCACGGCGGACACCGAACTTGTATCGACTATAACCTTTGGTTTAACCTACTTTTATTTAAAATACACTTAAAGAGAAGCAAAACAAATTATTTTGTATGATGTAGATTGCCAGGGCCTCTTCCTTACCCTCTACGGAAAACCTTACCTACATAGCCTCGAAATATTACTGGTGCCATATAGGTTACGACATTAGGTATGTCAATACACCTGCATAATATTAATATGTTCCCTCGTGACATTCCTCTGGGAGCGATATAGTGCATAATCATACAAACAAGCAAAAGAAGTTCGACCAGCCACTCATTTTGAGACAGAACTAGACGTGCGTTCGTTTCGAGATCACAGCGACTACTAAGCACGCGCCAACGTGTGAACGCGTCGCAAGCGCTTGCCGCAAGCGCCCTTTGATCTGTGTCCAAAAACCGACACTAGACCGGATCCTGTACAAGCGTCCACAAGCTCACGCAAGCCAAGCCAAACGGCCTGTTTACACGCTTGTGCTTGTGGAAGCTTTTGTAACTCGGCCGTCTCTGTGAGTTACATACCTACAGACGCGCCGTACGCAAACCAGCGGTAGGTCACTGCGACACGGTGCGAGCTGCGGCTTGATCGCGGCTGTGTGTACTTTAGGCACGGTCTAACGTGTACTTTGCTCGAGGCGCGTAGGCATAACTTGAGTTTCGTGCGTTTGTATGGACTAACTATATTGTTAGATATTATTACCGTAACGTAGCTATTGCGATTTGTAGGTTTTAATGTGGTAGCCTCATACGACTGATCAGTGACGGTAGCCTATTAAAATCATAAATGTCTACCCTTAACTGAAAAAATTCGACCGCCAAGGGCCCTAGGATCATACACTGAATCACTGGTATTGGTTTTCGATTTATTATTTATTTAAGTTTCATACTTACTAAGTTATATGTTTAAATGTACTTAATTCAATAAATTATTGAATTAAATTTCGTATTTCAGGTAGTTATTTTATTTGAATCGACCATTATTGGGTATTAGAATAATAATAATTGAGTTCCTACTAATTCTGAGAGTAACAGGATTATTTATTAGTCAGAATTCAATTGATCAATGATTATAAATGGCTTTTAATACAAAAGTAACTTCATATATGGGTTTTTACGACAGTAAATGTGACCATAAGCTTACCAAAAATGGATATACGACCTATACAGTTTTTTTAAACTACATTTTCATGGGGTCTATTAACCAGGAATTGATTTTTTCTTGGACGTAAATCCAAGCTAACTTTAAAACTAAAGAAGATAGATAGGTTTTGATGATTTAAACTTTTTAATTCGCAAATTGTAAGAACCTTTCTCATAGATCATTTTTTTATAACTTCAAAAACAAAAAAGTTATGAATTTTTATGTAAAAACAAATTGTTTTTCTGCTCTCCTGAAAAGTCGGGTTTTGGTTTATACGACCTTTTTACCCACAGGTATCGATATAATTATGAACAGCAGAAGATCAAAGCCAAATATTTCAATGTAGAAACGAAGCAAATTAAATTACTCTTTGAATAACGCTAAAGCTGTAATTAATATGACAATCCAAACATAATATTATATGTTCGTCAACGAATTCCAGGACATACATATATGTATAAATAAAATTCAAAATTAAGAGGCTGTAAAGGAAGCAACGATTGCTGAGGTTTATCATCATCGTCCATAATCTTTTCCGAAGGTTAGAAATAGAACTTGTCATTTGATATCATATTCGATAAGTCAAACGGAATATCAGACACTAGTTGATCGAAATGGACCGTGACCTATGAGAAGATTATCTTCCTGATGTTGTTCCAGGTTGCTACCAATACTTGCACACCTTGGAGACCGAGGTCCGCTTACTAGTCTAACGAGATATGACAGAATATCAGCTTTTCCACAGAGCGGCTGCCGTCTGAACTCCGCAAACCATAGGGAAAGCGATATCCCATGGTTTAGACTAGTACCAGTTTATTGGAGGGTACTGAGTTCCCGTAACAACTGTCAAAGATCTTCAGGACAGCCAGGACCGATGGTTTAATGTGCTCTCTGAGGCACGGACCATTAAAATTCTTGGATGCAACCGGTTTAACGCTAGGACGAAGATGAAAGACCCTGTAAGATCTTCTACTAGAAGACTGCCAATTCGCTCTTAGCCAGGAAGGTATCATCATCCTCAGCCTGCCATTGTCCATGGCTGGATATAGGCCTCTCCAATGGTACGCTACTGAGCCCGATTTTCGGCCTATTGTGTCCAACCACAGCATCCTGTAAGACGTACTGTAGTACGTTTTGTAGGTAGGTCTAGGTATCCTATGACATAACTAATCTCATTGTGAGAAGAGGCCCGTGCCCAGCAGTGGGACAGTATAAGACAAAGTTAATATTATTATTTCAGATAAATTCTGGTCTCTACAAATCCGTATTTGTCAGACAAACACACGAACTAACCGCTTTATTAAGCTCATTACACTGCCGACCACAAAAATACCAACCCATGCAAAATGTTTTGCGTTCTGTTTGTTTACCATACCATGTTTGCTCTTGTTGGTTACAGTTCAAATGCTAAAGGATTATGGAATTTGTATTATTTGTGAATAATATATGTATTTGGTTTGTTGTCACGTAAGTGCAGTGGTTTTAACTCTCATCTCACTCGATCGAGAGTTGGCTCAACTTTCTCGGTACAAAAATAATTCTATTTTAAGCTACGGGATCGCACATAAATACTTGCAGAGCCAAGAGCTATCTTAATCATGACTTTCGTTTACTTACTTATTTGTTGTATGACATCAGCAACGATAATATTCTTTCAAATATGATAACACTAGAAAGCGTAGTCCGCGCTCTAAGACAAAGTTAGGATAACAATAGGAAAATGGCGATGATTTATCCGAATTGATTTTAATCTCTCGAAGCATGTCTAGGTACCAGTACCGATAGGAAAACCAAATATTTTCTAGCAATAATATATTAGTAGAACAATACTGAACAATACGAACAACATAATTACTACTTTATGCCTGTCAACTACAATACAAAAAGAGAACGTTATGCTAGGTAACCTAATGGAAGGAAAGAGGAACCCACCACGCACCCTCGGATTGACTACCCCAACTATTGCAATAGAAAAAGGTTGACAATACCGAACTCCTCTAAAAGGATAAGGGATATAGGAATGGTATGGGTTCCAGGAAGATACCTGACTTGCAGTATCCCGCTGTATGCGCCGACTATTCTTCGACACGTGTTTCGCCTCTGCACGAGGCATCCTCAGGAGCGATGGGCAACGACTGAGCGCTTTCCTACCGTGAGCCTGTCTTATAAACAATTGTACTTTCTAATTCCCTCCGCCGCTCGACTGATGTACGTCATTATGACGGTATGCGAATATATTCAGCAATGGGGACCGGTTAAAGTTGGTTTGATCGTTCAGTAATGTATTCTTGTCTCGCTTTACAATTTCTAATTGTTCCAGTACGCTCAGTCCATCTCCAGTGCCCATCACTTAAAAACATACAAATCGACAAATTTAAGTAACTGCGAATTAAAAATATATAAATCCACCCAAGATAAAATTCAACAAAACGATTTGGTGGTAAATAAAGCGGATAAAGGCAACACCGTAGTTATTATGTCTAGATCCCAGTATATTAGCAAAGTACAAGATGTAATACACACCGAAGACTTCCAGCGTCTGCCCTACGATCCTACCAAAAGATTTCATGCAGAATTAAAACTCAGTATAAAGTCAAGTAATTACCTTTTTCCGCAAGACTGCTATTTAGCGAAAAGTATTATACCGATGAACCCTCAGTGTCCGCTGTTGTATGGTTTGCCCAAAATACATAAAGATCAGGTGCCCATCCGTCCAGTCGTTTCATATGTCAACGCTCCAGCTTACAAATTAGCGAAATATTTAAACGGATTGATTAAAGAGAAGACGGCATTCACCGCAAAATACAGCCTGAAAAATAGTTATGATTTGATTAGCAAAATAAAACACATCTGTTTTTACCTAGGAACACAAAACTCGTGTTTTTGGATGTAGAAAGCTTATTTACAAACGTCCCTTATAAAGAATGCCTAATTATAATTGAAAATCTGCTGGTAAGAAATAGAATACACCCAGAACAGATTAAGAACATTTTGAAATTAACCGAGTTATGCAGTAAACAAAACTATTTTCAATTCAACAACGAGTACTACTTACAGAAGGAAGGTTTGGCCATGGGTTCACCGCTTAGTCCGTTGTTAGCAGATATCTTTATGAATAACTACGAACACGAGTATTTGGTGAAAGAACCGAACATTTTGTATTATTATAGATTCGTGGACGATATTTTGCTAGCTTGGAAGGGCACCGAACGTCAGCTTCACTGTTTTCTTAGAAGAATTAATAGTATACACCCCAAAATCAAGTTCAAATTAGAGATGGAACAAAACAGCTCAATAAACTTCTTAGATTTGACTATCAAAAGGGAGGGTACCTCACACTCATTTGAAATTTATCGCAAACCGACATATACAGATACTACAATACCAGCATCGTCCTGTCATCCATCACAACACAAAATGGCAGCTTTCCACAGTATGATACATAGATTATTAAATGTACCACTCAATATAGAATCATATAACAAAGAATTAAATATTATTTATCATATAGCTCAATCCAACGGGTATAGTAGTACGAGATCCCACGACAAATTAGTGCACTCATCGAGTTTTTGCTTAAAACCAAATGTTTAAGTATATTTATGATTAGGAGAATACATATCTACTAGGTTGCCTATTAAAATTTGGCCGCAAGTATGTTTAATTAAGTGATTGTTAATTGATTTTTGGAAGATACTTTCGTTCATTCGTTTTATAAGTAAAATATCGTCTACTTCACGGCTATACGTATAAAGATTCTGAAAAACCACGGTTGCCATTGTTCACCTGGCCGCACATCCTCGCAGCCAGGTGTAACCAGGTATGATTTCGATACATTTTTACGTTCATAACGTTTATTTATGATTTATATATCAAATGAAAGCTAATTTTTTTCTCATTCTGATGATATATGGTTGCCTAATTAAATCCAGCCGCAAATAAAGGTTGCCGGCTGTTGAAGATTGTAAATATTTAAGGTAGAGTGAAAGAGAGTTATACGCGTAACATTATGTGTCAGACAGCTCCTGAGAATAAGGTATATACATAGAAACCGCATAAATACAGCAGTTATACCCAATATATTTACTTTGACTTATGAATTATTTCTAGTGTTAGAGTAAGATATTATAATATATACAAAAGACGTTTCGAATTTTCGTCGGTTCACACTTAATTTGATAATATAGGAATTTAAACTTTCGCGGTCATTTAAACTTGTTTTAAATTGTCTTTCGGGATATATACCACGTACCCTTGTTTGGAGTAACCGATATTTCGGCACTGTTGCAAGCGCCATGTTCACGGATGTACTGAACATTACATTATAATTTGATAAGTTAGAATATCGTTAAAATTTGAAATAAATCATCAGATCTGGTTTACTCAGGATACATATCGAAAGAATGATGATAATTCCTCAATCAAGTAAATTAAGGAATATATATCAAATATAAATATCAACAAAATAATTTTAACGTAGGAAAGAGTCATAATAATGTTATTGATGACATACATCCGTTCAAAAAATAGATCTGCATTTATGTAAGCATTTACAGGAGCAAATAAACAAATTGTGGTTCTTAGCTGAGTCAAGCAGACCTTGAAGCTCAGTATCTTCAATGTCTGCTTGCCTCCAGGTACAGTATAGTTAATTAGACTGGCAATAAAAAAATAAACCGTTAGATTATTTCTCCCATGACCAAACCTCACACGAGCACTGAAATGCTTTTTTTATTTTACTTAATATTTTAACATGAATAAAGCAAACGATATTTATTGTAACACCGGTAACCACTCCAAGCAGTGACAAAGTCTGTGAAAATATCATTTTAACGCATCAGTTTTCAAATTTACTGCATGAATCTCTGGTTACTAGAAGCTTGGCTTGCTATGATGAAGGAAAACATCATGACAAAATTGCATGGCTTAGTAGTTGTTTGCGGCAGATGGTTTTACAAAAAAACATTTATAAACGAAAAAAAATTGAGGATACTCTATCGTGAAACAATATTTTTATTGAAATATTGTAGTATAGCAAACTACCTTTTTATGCGATAAGTAAGACCCGCGGTGTACTGAAGCTAGTCTGTAAAATTTAAGTATCGATAAAGTTATAACGTTACTATGTTAATTCGTCACAATCTTTATACGAATAATTATCAAAATGTCTATGACCGAAGACCGAAGTCTCAAAGTTTGAAATGAACTTCTATTACATTTTAACGGGTAATGGGTGGCCATATGGCCACCTATGTCAGATTATTAGTGACGGTCTTGGGGTCGTATGCCTCCATCTAATAGTTATATAATCTAAGTGTTGACTAGTTGACTAGCATTTGACGCATGCGCAATGGCTTAAAAGCGTCGCAGATCTGTCAATCGTTCTCGTATGACAAATGATGTCACGCGTAGGGTGAAGTTCCCCAGTGGCGGAAACCTAAAGTTTTTAGGAAATAAAATAAAAACTATTTTAAGACATTTAACTTTAATTAATTTTGAATTTGTTGACTCAACAAAGTATAAACTCTTAATCTATCAACAAAAATACGATTTCTGTATAAATATAATCAGGAACTTTAATTAAGTTTAGATACAGAAAAATGTTATTGTAAAAACTGGCACCTAGTACCGGACACACAATTAGTTTACAGACTAGCGCCGGACATCTGCAAAACATCGGCCATTGATCGTGTATATCTCGACGACGTCTCCACATTCAAGAACTTCTGCAAAAGCTTCAAAAGCGCACCCTTGGCATCTGGAGCACTGTAACCATGTGTCTTCATCATGATTCGTCGTGACACGTGTTTTTCTATGTTTAATATTTGAGATAGTGACATCTTTTTGTTAGCTTACCTCCACTTTTCCCATAATCTTTCATAAGTTTGGTTTGTCTACATTTTTAATTTATTGTTCTTTTTGTACTTGATGCCCATTTCTTTCCTTTTTCCTGAGATAACATGATTTTTGTCTCTTCAGCTACAATTCTACACGACGGTGACGACGTTAAAATTTCACTTATTTCACTTTCTCACACATTTTATTTGTCAAGTTGCTAATCTGTTCATCGTGAAAGCAGATAATTTTAACAATTTTAGAATATTCTGACCAACTGCTAAATAAAAAGTAGTTGACGTCTTTATACTGCTGGTTCCAGGTTTGTTGTTAAGATATTTGATCACTAGACAGGTTTTCATGGCAGGGTGTGTGTTACTTTTATTTCACATTCACACAACACTATCTAGTCCCAAACTAAGCAGAGCTTGTACTATGGGTACTAGATAATGGATAAACATACATATAAGTATATTTTTTTTGTAAATACATACATATTATACATAGAAACACCCAGACCAAGACAAACATCCATCTTCATCCACACAAATGTTTGACTTGAGCGGGAGTCGAACCCGCAACGTTCGACGTAGCAGTCGCTCACGATAACAACCGGTCAACCGGCATATTTTACGAATCCCGATGGCACACTATATTCAGTGACATATTAAAATAAATCATAATATATAACCTTATATAGAATAATTACATAATAGAGTAACGTGACGCAATGCTTTGCCGCTATAAACAGCAAAATGCTGCTACCGCTGTGCCCAGCCGCAGCACTGGAAAACCGCGTTGTGTGATCCTGTATTGATATGTTATCCCGCACCTCTTCCACATATTTTTAAATTGTTGCTGACGATTTAAAAATATGTGGAAGACTACTTGTCCAGATAGTGTAGTGTTCGGCGCTAGGTGCCATCCGGCGTTACGGGAATTCCCCCTATAACTCTCTTTCACTCTACTTTAAATATTTACAATCTTCAACAGCCGGCAACCCTTATTTGCGGCTGGATTTAATTAGGCAACCATATATCATCAGAATCAGAAAAAAATTAGCTTTCATTTGATATATAAATCATAAATAAACGTTATGAACGTAAAAATGTATCGAAATCATACCTGATTACACCTGGCTGCGAGGAGGTGCGGCCAGATGAACAATGGCAACCGTGGTTTTTCAGAATCTTTATATGTATAGCCGTGATGTAGACGATATTTTACTTATAAAACGAATGAACGAAAGTATCTTCCAAAAATCAATTAACAATCATTTAATTAAACATACTTGCGGCCAAATTTTAATAGGCAACCTAGTATATATGTATTCTCCTAATCATAAATATACTTAAAAATTTGGTTTTAAGCAAAAACTCGATGAGTGCACTAATTTGTCGCGGGATCTTAGTCTATAGTAAACGCCTAATTGACAAGATGATTCGAGGAAAACAAATTAGAATGACCAAGTCACTTTTGTATCCCTCCATAAAAGAACCTATAAATAATACTACTGTTCTTACCTATTTTGGAAGTATAACTGACCGTATGGCGCGTATACTGAGGAGGAACGGTATCAGATCAGCCTATAAACCGTACAAAACGTTAAAATTTCTTTGCAATGGTAAAGATAAAGTATGCAAGAACAAAAAGTCCAGTATTTACTGCATAACATGCGACCAATGCCAAAATAAGTACATAGGACAGACGGGTCGAAGTTTTGAGCTGAGATACAAAGAACATTTAGCGGCGTTTAGAAACAACCAGCCAGAAAAGTCTCATTTTGCCGAATATTTACTTCAAACGGGCCATAGTCTAAATAGCGGACATTCATTTGACGTCATATACACTTGTCAAAAGGGTATCAGAATGTGCGTACTGGAACAATTAGAAATTGTAAAGCGGGACAAGAATACATTATTGAACGATCAAACCAACTTTAACGGGTCCCCATTGCTGAATATATTCGCATACCGTCATAATGACGTACATCAGTCGAGCGGCGGAGGGAATTAGAAAGTACAATCGTTCATAAGACACGCTCACGGTAGGAAAGCGCTCAGTCGTTGCCCATCGCTCCTGAGGATGCATCGTGCAGAGGCGAAACACGTGTCGAAGAATAGTCGGCGCATACAGCGGGATACTGCAAGTCAGGTATCTTCCTGGAACCCATACCATTCCTATATCCCTTATCCTTTTAGAGGAGTTCGGTATTGTCAACCTTTTTCTATTGCAATAGTTGGGGTAGTCAATCCGAGGGTGCGTGGTGGGTTCCTCTTTCCTTCCATTAGGTTACAATGGAGTTCCGCCAAGTAACGCCTGATTCAATCAACTATACGTTATGCTAGGTTTTCACGTGACCAGGGTGCTAGTTTTTTTCTTCGTTTTCAATAATTTTATTAAGATAAATTATATTATATGTGGCCAGCCACTACTAGCTACTTTGCGTATGTTACTCCATTTAGCCGAAAATCGGGCTCAGTGCAGAGGCATCGGAGAGGCATATGTATATCCAGCAGTTTTCTATGACAGACTGATGATGACGATGATGCTTTGTGTTTAAAAATAAAAAGTACTTATACATATATTTTAGTTAAAATAACTATAAGTATCGTGATAAAATGGCTGCACATAAATTTTATTCCCCTAGAAAATGAAACGAATATCATACTCACTACAAAAATAAATAACATAAGCACAAGAAAAATAAACTAAGCAACAAAATGTTTACAGCAAAACTATGTTATTATACTATTTCATATTACATAAGAAATAAAACAGTTTAGCGAAGTGTTTGTCAGGCAAGGCAAACAAAATACTCAGCCCTTGGAAGGACAGAGTATTTTGTTAATCAGATTCTGCCGACTTTTTGTATGTGACAGTTTTTTGCAGACAAAGTTTGAAGGAGGGATTAATGTTCGGGGTCTTGATCGTGTTTTGACAGTTATGCCTAGGCCGCACACATCGCGATAACCCGAAGATTCGCGTTATCCCGATGTGTGTAGCCAAGTATTCGCGTATACTTCGGTGCTTCGTACGTAGCTGCGAGGACTTCGCTCCGCTGTCGGTAAATTCTCGCAGATCAAAGCATTTTATCGCGATGAACTTCGCTTGCGCGGCCACACTTCAGTCGGCCGCCAGCCATCGTGCGTAGCGGACGTGTTAAGTTAAAACTGCAGTGCGTAATATAGCTGAAGCGAAACATGGATTGGATTGATTATCATCCACTTCCTCCTTTTTCTTGCTTTTAATTTAAGTATTCTTTAGATGACATAAATGTAAAAAATAATTATTTGCTGCCATAAAATACAGAGCAACCGTGGCGTCCATTTTGTCTTTTGCGTATAAACATCGCTCGTACATCGCGATAAACTTTACATCGCGCATTATCTGGCCGCGCACCTTCGCCGTAGACCGAAGACGAAGTTTATCGCCCGAATGTTATCGTGATGTGTGTGGCCCAGGCATAACAGACAAATTGTAATATAATGCTGGATGAATTTTGTTTATGTAGAGTTGGTTGGAGTATTATAGTTTACATTAGTTTATAAACATTCCGTTTTAAATTAAATTTCCTTAAAAACTTATTTTGCTTTTTTAACAGATACAAGAAAGTCCTTAGGAAATTTATTTAGTTACCAATTCCTTTTTATCTACCTAAACGTCACGCCTGTCTCGGGTAGGCAGAGACTATGGAATGCAAATATTCCAGTTTCACTTCCTCGAAACTCATTTAAGTACCTTATTATGTCTTTTTGTCAGCCAAAAATCAGATCTAGATCCTCAAGACAGCCCAAACGTAACCATTGGTAAGCAAAGTTTTCCACAAAACCCTCTAATTAGACCAAATGTATCTATATTTTAAAATATAATAAAATTACGATATTGCGGGCGCATCTATTATTTATATTTGACTTAGACGATTATAAACTTTCGTGATTAGTACACATTATACAAGGTTATGTAGCGGGTCTTACTCGCGATAAATAATATACATCAGCCGTGGTGGCGGGCGCCCCGTCGCTGAAGGCTGAAGCAAGTCAGTCGAAACATTGGCAAAAACTAAGGTATTTATGCCTTAAATATATTATTTATCGCGAGTAAGACCCGCTATATAACCTTGTATAATATTTGACTTTTAAATAAAATTTAGGGCTACTGCTCCGCTCCTGTAGCTCAAAACGTGATATAATATAGCCTATAGCCTTCCTCGATGAATGGGCTATCTAACACTGAAATATTTTTTCAAATCGGTCCAGTAGTTCCTGAGATTAGCGCGTTCAAGCAAACAAAGAAACTCTTCAACTTTATATATTAGTATAAGATATAAATAATTCATGCACCCAAAAGTCAATTAACTGCCAAGCTCAACACACAAAAGTTCAATACTTCCATATATTTTATTTATATGCCACCTCTAAGTATTGCGTTTACGTGAAAAGTTTTACCAAAACCAGAACATAAAATAAAACTTTCGTAAGAAAAAACCTTAGCTCTCGGACTTACTTACAATAAATAATTGTTCTTAAACATATCTATTTCGATAAAGAATCTCTTTACTTAGGATCTCCATTTTAATCTGAAAAATATAGTTTGGGTATCCAAACTTTTAAAGTAATGGTTTTTTGTCACTAGAGTTTTGGGTAGTCTACTACTAGTCATTAATTTTAGCCTTGCATTATGAACTGTCCCACTGTCAGCCAAGGGACGAACCCTTGCCTTTAGGGTTAGAACTTAGTCTATCAAAACCTGGTGGATGTTATTTATTATTCTACTTATTTCGGGATTTTTATCTAAACGGATGTCATATCTGTTCAGATAAAAATCGTACCTTTTAAGTTACAAATTCATACACTAGCAACTTAAGTAAAACTTAACATACAAAAAACTACGACTATGAAGGCAGGGTAGGTCAACATTGCAGAACGATTGCTAATCCACACATAATTTTACAGATATATGAGGAAGGGATGGATTAAATAATTTACAATGTGGACATAGCGCTAAAAAATCAGCTGTACGCAGCAAATATTCAAACCCTAGGACCATTTGGCATCAGATTCCCGTGTGTGAATTGTAGTAAGTCATTTATTTTATCCATTTCGAAAATATATTTGATTGTCCCTAAACCTCGAAAATTCACTAACTCTCGAGCTACTGAAACTTAAACTAGTTATATTTTGGCCAAAACCCAAAAACCAAACAATATTACATCTTATGTACACTGCCCCACCGGAACCAACAGATTACAGCAAGTCTGTCGACCGACACTATAAAGCAAGCATCGCTCACTTAGGGCCAGTTGTTTCAAATGGTTGGTTAACGTAACATACATACGTTAAATACTGACGATTACGTGCCATGTTTAACGTACGTAAAATACAAAGCGTTGTTTCACAGCAAAAAAAACCGATCGTCAAAGTTATTCGAGTTGCCAGTATAAAGTAATATTTTAGCCTAAGAAAAATGGTTGGGAGATTTTTGTAGTATGGGAACATTGCGCTGTTAACGTCAACATATGGTCAACTTCATCTAAATGCGGGAATTGGCTACCTATTTGTGTTGTTTTGTTTTGAGTGCTTGTGATTTTGTAAACAATAAATCCAAACAACACCGATTTCATATTAAATAACTGACACATATTTTTATACGTTCGTTGTGCCTTAATAAATATGGATACTTTTTCACCAAAGTACCTAAGTATTTTAATAAACACCATATTTGTGTAACTTTGGGATTTCACGTGGTATTTTATTGTTACGTTATTTTACAGAGAACGTGCAGTAAATTAATCAAAAGTAGAGAAAGACCGATTTGAATCTATGATTGAGAAATATAAGGAAATATTGTTTTCCAAAAAGCGATTTGACGTGTTAATAATATAACTATTTCCATTGATACACGGTATCGTGCAATAAATTCCTGCTCGTCCCATAGGTTAAGATTATAAATACGTGTTTTAAATACTTCTCTTTCTTTCTACAACATTTGTTCCATCCATGGAATACAGAAGTAAATGGAATTAGTATGTCAGGTATATCATACGAGAAGCAGTGTCGCCTCTCACACACATATACACATTTACCACTACATAAAACGCCACGGCGTGATTCGTTAAATATATAAGACAAAATTATCATAAAAAGTTATTATCTGAAAAGCCACACATAAAGAAATATTAACCTTATTTTCAAAGTCGTAAGAACTGATTTACATTCATATTCTAGTTTTAAGTGTTACCAAGAGCGTGAAATCGTGCAAAATAATACATTCAAACGGTTTTTGCGTATTACTAATTAATTTAATTCGTTAGGAATGCCTTTGAAAAAAAATGTATATGTTCGTATTTTGTGGCCCAAATGATTTAAACACCTAGATTTCGCTGTTTCTGTTTATAATTATATAATAGTTTACAAATTTCTAACGCTGGTATTATTTAACATAATCTGTTTTGTGCAAATGACATGACATTTAAACATGGGGCACTATCGATAATTTTTTTATCGATAGTGTATTTTACGATAAATAAAAATATTTAATTTAATAGGATTGTTTGTGTAATGTGATCTAAATTACACTTACAAGTGTTCAACTGACAGGTGAATAATATTGGGTTCTATATAACAAAGAAGTATATTTTATGAATCAATTCATCAATTTTCTATGTTAAACTCTTGTTTAAAATAAAACACTGCTATAACACATAGGGCAGCTAAGAAGCTCAATTTTTTGTTAAAAGATTAGAAACAGTGTGTGGGTGGTGAAGTGAATATAGGTGTGATCCACCATTTATAATCCCATTCAATATGTGAATGGGCAGTTAGTATTTTTTGCGGGCTATAAATTCTTTGATGTTACACATTAATATTTTTATATATTTCAAATTATTATACTTATCTGCGATGCCTATGAAGGGATTCAGGATTTACATCGCGCTATGAGCCACAAGAGCGGAGCAGTAGGTAGCCCTAAATAATGCGAGTGTACCCGCAGGTTCATCTACTCCCATTGCCAGTCCCATGAACCACATGTGGCTCATAACAATTGAATTTCTATTGTGTCTGGGGTCGGACAGTGAAAGTGTTAATAAATAAAAGAGAAAACTTTGGTAGTAAAAGTTTTATTTAAATATATACACTTAAGGAGCAGATGAAACAAAATTGTTTAAATTTTACTATAGAGAAAAAGCATAGGTAGAGTACCTAATCTGGCATACCTATGCCGGTTACGCGTCCACCTCCGGTAAACGACGAATTGACTGACTAGACTTAAAGATAATAATAAACATACCGCAGATAATTAAAAATGAATGCCATACTGGTGCAATATGGTCATTAGACAAAACGTGTTTAATATTATTCATGTGTTGTCGCAAGTATTAATCTTTTCATTGAGGAATGAAACAATTATAACTACTTAAAACAACAAATACATAAAAAAATATAATACATATAAAAAAGACATTAAATATATTTAAAGGCGTCATGAAAGTCCTCCACATCGCCGTCTATTGCGAACGTGCCCAGAATATAGCAATGCTATTTTTTGAGCTAGATACATACCAGCCTTCTGGTCATGAGAGGCGTCAAACAGTCTCTTCGCAAGCTCTCCATAGAAAGATCTAGCACTTGGACCCCATAACCTCGACGTTTCGACTCCAAACGGCACAAATACATAATCACCTATGACATTTACGTACTTACGCCGATGAAGGGTGTCCGCTGTGGCAGCAGCAGCGCCTGCTACAGCGGAGACCTGCCTAAATTAATCCTATCTATTTGAAATAAATCTTTTCATTTACTTGAAACCAGTGGTAGGTAATTGATACTACATAGAAAAACATTTACTGTCCTTGGAATAAAACATTTTTATTTAAAAGCTGCCTTTTTGAGAGCTGGTTTGTGTTTTTCAACAAAAAGTGAATTCTGATATTCATATATTTCTCAATTATAGCTTTAATTAGATCTGTGATGTGGTTGGATTGAGGAAATTCTGAAAATTGATGAAAACTGATGTCATTGAATATGTCTGTATTTATAAACCGTCGCAGAATTTTATTAATTAAAACCGGTTTTATAACTTTAGTTTGGCTATCCATATAACTTCTAATTACAGTTTCCGAAGATTTGCAAATTTTAATAACGTCAGGTGATGGATACAACAGGCCGCCTTTGTCTTTTGTAATAATAAATTTATGTAGTGCATTAGTTGTACTAGACAAAAGAGCCCCGGTACATATATCACAGTGGATTTTAGCTATTAATTGATGCACAACATTCCCTGCAATATATGCTATTATTTGAGAACTAAATTCTGATAACTCAAATCCATTTCTAAAATATGAGTCATCTTCTTCGTCTTCGTGATCATCATCGTTAATATCAATACCAGAAGTTGTGGTGTTAATTCTTTTTATTGCAGAAGAACAATTCAGAATAGATATATTTTCTAAAGCTGTGCAGTTACCACGGTCTGTGGCTTTTAATTCTATATTTACTAATAACTTTTTATCTGCCGCAACGAATTGCCGTGCTGTTGGATTATTGTTAGACCCTCCATGAGATCGAATATTGCTAAAAAATAATTCCAGGTGATCTTGACTCAGTTTATAGAAAGGTAAGTAAACCAAAGCATTCGTTTTTATCAACGTTTCGTGGAAATGTCGTAATATCTTAACACATCCAAGAAAACCTAAGAACCCCACTTTCCTGGAACTCACTGTAAATATATTTCATTAGATTTTAACGCTGAAATACAGGCGACAGCTGTATCCAGATAGTCAAATATATTTTGAGCATTATTTGAGTTAAATGCTTTTTTATATCCACGATGAGCTATACTTCTAGAATTTATAATATCAAAGAAATTATTTATCAACCTTAAAAAGTTTGCTGTTGCTGAACTACCCTGAAAACTTGCTAGATTTAGGTCCTTTCTACAGAAGTCAAGAGCATCGGCAACACTCAAACTAAACAATTGCGTAGCTAGTTTGACTTTCATCTTTTGGTTGTGAAAGTAAATATGACCCAGTCTAAGTTTATTAGCTTAATGAAATTTTTCGCTTTCTTGCAATTGATTCAGTGTTTCAAGATATACCCATTCAATTTTATCGCCATTGTGGTCAACAAAAACTTTGTAACACTGCAGAGCGTTCCTTATTAATTTAACCATGTGTGATGGGTCTAGTATACATGCCATAGGCCGTTTTGTAACAGGGTGCTCAAAAAATGGATTCGTTAGAGAACAATGTAAATTTGACATCATGGATATATTAGACGCACACCCGTCAAATGTAATTGAGACTACATTTATGCCTGTTTCATGTATCAGTTCTAGGCACATATTTACCAGTTCAGCTCGCTGACTACCGGTTACACCATCTACGAAAAAAAAGCCGACTGGGACTTTCCACGATGCATTTATGGCTGTCACAAGAAACACTAAAGCTTCTTTTACCTCACAGACATGATCGTTTTTTAAATTATTGCCAATGTTGACATAGCCGTGCATCTTTTGCCCATCCCACTCTATTCGTCGCCGTATTGCCATTTCATCTAGCACCAAATTTGCATACAGAGGAAACTTTGCACATTCAGCCTTATATTTCAGAGCTTTGAATGATTCGCTGGTAAAACCTGGGTCGCCGCTAACGCTCTGGTACCATTTTTTTATAGTTTGCGAGTGTGGCAAACATGTGTTGAATGTTTGCCGTTCGTACTCATACGCTTTTGGTGAGTAGTAATGAAGAGTGAGTGCAAAACTTTTGAGTGCTGGTGGATATTGTGTTGTGCTTTTTACTGCTGATTTGTCTTTTTTTACCATACGCTTCACTAGTTCATGCACCTGCAAAAAAAGATGGGTCACGTTAGATAGACATATAGCTACAATATCACAGCAACGCGCGCAAAGTTAGATTTTTTATACCGTAAACTTACTGATAATTAATATTTTCAAGAGTATATAAATCTTCAGTTCTCATAAAAAAATTGTTCTTTAAATCTTTAAAAATTTCTGACAGTTTTGTAATTTTCTTTCTTAATCTTCGATTTTGAGCTTGAATCTTTTTTATTTGCAATCTTTGACGCTTTATTACACTATATTTACTTGTAATTATACATTTCAATTTCCTCTTTCTTGGTGAAGATGCATTAGAAGTCCCCGGAGACGATTCGTTCGGCTGAAAAGAGCAGTTATGTTACGTATTTAAGCGTATTCTGTTTATACATTTTTAGTCTATGTATATATTTGAATAATGTGATAGATGTTTATTTTGATAGGTATAGGAATAGTAATATATACTATTATGACGTGGAGATTAGTAAACTCCTAAGAAAGGGAGTAGATCGTTTTACTCGCTCGTATGCTTTCGCCCACCTGTAAGATATCAGAACATCTCTAATCATGGTGTTTGGAACTGTGCCGCAATATCGGATACTTAAAACCAATTATATATAGTAAATATCCCGCAAGCATTTAAAACAAATAATATAATCTATATATTGATACGTACTATGAAATGAAGTCCTTGAGGTGATGGTGAAGTAGGCGGATTCGTTCCTGTGGTCTAAAAAAGTAATGAGTATAAATAAAATTATTATGCACATACTCGTAGGCTATGCCGCTACATTGATACTATTGCTAGAGGCGCAATGTATATAAAAATATTATTTATTTTATATAATAATAAAAATAGCATGTACCCTGGTAGTTTTAGAACATAATTTAGCTATTTCAAGGGTGGGAATAGCTCCTGGTTTTAAATATCGCCTGCCTTTTTCTTTTATTATAAACAAATTTTCAGTAAAATGTAGTGAGCATATTGTGCTCCTCTTTTTTGGTATCCAATCGATTCGTCCTGTTGCTTCTACCCATTTTAATTTTTCTTCGAGTGTGGACGGAAAGCTAAAAAACACAGGTTATTTAGTCAAAGTAAACCTGGACAGATTTTGGAAGCAAAGCAGAGCACATGTAACGATTTGAATCTTTGCTATTTGCCAATTACTAAACAACTGGAGTATCGATATATTCTTATCGCAATAGAGATACATCACTCAACATGTCATATTTGCACATAATTTGACGTTTAGAGTAGATTGCCGTGTAAAGTCGATCCTACAAACAGTAGCGTTATGTTAAATCAGCAATGTATACTTTTTGTGTCACAGTGATATTTTATTTAATTTAGATGAAATATGTACTTACCGATGAAAACTAATGTTTCCATTAGAAAGATTAAATATATGGCTTGGTCTCCTGCAGCTTACAACGGCACAAGCAGGCATTCTTGCCTAAATTATGCTATAAAATGCCTATATGAATGTCAATGAGCGACTGGCATGTGTCAAATTGTGCAATATAAGATATGCTTGTAGAATTCATATCACGGACACGAGTATCAGGCGAAATGCTATATCTATTTGTATTATATTATCTATGGTTCCATCAGACGAACTATCGTCTAACAAAGACGAATATACCAGGGAGTCCATTGTTTTTATTTCCTGTTTCACAAGTATTCGACGCAGATGTTTACAATGAAATGGCGCTAACCATTAAGTACAGCACCGGTTAACATAAACGTTACTTTTTGACGTACGTCAAGGCTGTCATTTTGTGAAACAACGCAATTTTTGGTTTGACGATAGTTAGCGCCATTTTTGACGTTTACGCGTGCGTTAAATTGTGGTGAAACAACCGGCCCTTAGGCGGAACCAAGAAACTGCATGATCGGTGTTAAACTTGATTAGGCGCTAGCCTAATGTGTTTCTGATGAGGTCTAACTAGCTCTGCTAATGAGCGTTGACGGATGAGGTCAATATTGGCTAATCAAGGAGTCGGATATATTATGCCTATATTAGATGTAGTACAGAGCCTTTTGTGAAGGTCGTTGAGACGTGTAATAAACTACGAGCGTTATAAGCATTTAAAAGAGGCAGAATATTGTCTTTTTTTGAGGAGAATTCTTACACATATGTAGTAAATTCTGGGGTCCTTTTAACACACATTCGACCAACGGACACGAAGAACACCCAGACACAAAACAACAATATGTGGATCACACTAATCTTGTAGAAATAGAATGCACAACAGAGTAAATACTATAGCTACTAAATACTACATAATAAATACTACAGCACTACTGAGTAAATACTATAGTTAGGCCGATGCAGTAGATACCATTGTACCCGATTTATTAGTTTTACAATAAGTGAACAAAGTTTTGGCCTTGGGTTCGATCCCCAGTTACCCCGGACACACCTCAGACTTTTCAAAGTTGTGTGTATTAAAAATGTTAATTATTGCTCGCTTACCAATGTGCCCAGTAGATGGCAATAGACAGCCCTCTATTACATTGCGACCGAAACGTAACTGGCAAAGTGTGGGTGTGTAATACACCTCTGCCGACTCCTTCGAGGATATAAAGGCGTGAAGCCGTGAAGTTATGTTATGTTACTATAAGTGATATCCGGTTTGCAACAAGGCCACCTGCAGCCTTTAAGATACCAATGATACCAACCAAATATGTTCTCACGTTGTCAATGATCCAAAAGTATTAGGTTAGCCTGAATGTTTCTTGGGGTCTATAGGGGTACACTAACGGTCATTTTCATTATTCGAACTATAGATAGATCTGTAGATTTTAAATTCGTTTTTGACATATTTTGTATGGAGCTTATGTCAAAAACTGTCAAAAACGAATCTAAAATTTACAGATCTATCTAAAACTCGAATATTGAATTCCGTAGTAAGACGGGATTGCCCGAAATTCCCATGGGATCGGGCAAAAACAGTTAAATTTAAAAAATAAGTGCTTGCGCAGCTGCGGGTGTCCTGTAGTGTATTATATTATGTTGATCAAACAGACGGCGTCTAACATTATTCTACTATTCTGCATAATATTGGTATTAAAAATACAAATAAAATTCTTACACAAGAGGCACTTCAAAAAAATAAGTTCCAGACATATCTATATTTTTTTACCAACTGCAATAAAACTTGTACGATAAATATCCGACACGGACCAACAAATAAAAAGTAAAAGGCAAGTTTTGACAGATACAACTACTCACTTTAAGCGCTTGCCAAAAGTTTCGCGATAACCTTCTATAACATACTAGTATTAATGCGCGACTTGGTGTGACCGATGTTACACTAGAAGTTGAAATTGAGTCAGATTAGATAGAAGTGTGCGTATTTGCTAGCGTCTGGTTGTAATGTACTAAGTGTGCATTATTTTGCATTGTTCAATTAAGGAAAATTTATGGAAAAGCAGGATACGAGAGGATTTTCTTGACTTCACGATTGATTCCTTATCCTCCTTCTTTTGGGGCAAACAGAAGGAATGTGGGTGACTCTTGTGACGTCGGTGTCGTTGCGCTGCTTTCCACTACTCCTGGCTGGCCACCCCGCTCCCCAGCGGCACATAAATACGGCGGCGCGACAGCGAACGGCCCTTTTCGGATTCTCGACGTCGCCAAGTTATGTCCTGCCTTCTTTGCTGGAGCACCGAAGCCTAATCAGACTGCCTGCCTACCCTGCCCTGAGTCTGAGTCTTAGTCTTATCTACCGGGTTATTCTGTGTAACGCTTGCCAAATAAATGATATTTTGTAACCAACAAATAGTGTATCTAATTTATCTCTCAACACACCAATAAACGTTACACTCTCTCTTACATGCCTTCTGGCCTACCCAAAAAACTAGCACGATGTACTGTAAACTAGACAAAGGTACCGAGGAGTATACTGGATAAGAAATCTAGACTTTTGGTGCCCTAGCATGCCGAGCGGCAAGCGATTGCTGTTTAATTTTCAATTTTATGTGTATTTTCCCAAGTACAACTTTATAATATCCTAGGTTCAACTGAAGTCATACAGTCGAGTAATTGAACAGGTCAGCAAACTCAACAATATGCAACTATTTCTAGGGAATAGAAGGCACTACAAACATAAAAGTATATTTACTATCTGACCGCTGCATGTGTCACATATTCTACAACAGAAAATCTAGTAATATAGTAACACATAGATCTACATATACAAAGATATTTAAAATTCATTACGACACAAAAGCTTCTCCATAGGGCTAAATGAGGCAAGCTTACAAAATAAAATATTGAGTTTCGTTCGATTTTTCCGTGACCATCACAAAAAAGAGCGAAAATCATAAATTGTTATAGGTAGTAGAGCCTTGCTAATTTCAGCACGAATGGGCCGGCTCGACCGGGGAAGTACTACCCTCTCACAGAAAATCGACGTAAAGTAACAGTATCCAAACTGTTGCGTTTCGTTCGGTGAGTGAGAGTGCCGGAGGCCCATCCCCTATTCCTTCTCCCTTATCCCATTCCTCCTCCTATCACTTTTCCCAACCTCAAGGGGCGGCAACGCACTTGTGACTCCTGTGGTGTTGCTCGTGCCCATGGGCGGCAGTAATTGCTTACCATCAGGGGATCCGTCTGCTCGTTTGCCGCCTAACTTTACAATAAAATAAAAATTGATCCCCTTCGAGTTTCACGGCAATAAGTAACCATTTCTTGACAATTAATTATTTTGCCTTTTACCAAATTGTATTAGCCAAACGAAATTGTATTTTATGGAAGATTTGTTTTATTTGCGTAAAAAAGCAAAAGTTGAAGGGATGTCGACATAAACATTGTTATAGGATTATGATAATGGTTCGTTATGAAAAGACTAACTATCCGTGAAATTTTGATTCTAATTTTGATTTGTGACCCCATGAAATTATAATTGTAGTGCTTGGTACTAAGTTACAATAAACTAATGTTTATAATATTATGTTTTGGAGTTTGCGTTTCTGCAATTTTTCAGCGTTTTTTGATTAATTTACTTGGCCTCTATCTAGTTTTGTAGAAGAGAACAAGAAAAGCATAAACAAAATATACTAAATAGAAAAAGAGTACAGGTAAGTAACGTATGTATGTTCAGTGGTTATCAGCAGTAATTGACATAATAATGTCAATTTCGAGCCACGGCATAACGTAGCCCTGGGATAAAAATTAATGATATAAATAATAATAAAACTCAAGCAAATAACTATGTTTTCCGTACAGAATTATATAATTTAGGAAATCTTCTACAAAACCAAAAGCCCTCAAACGTAGTAAAAGGAATATCATCAAAGATGTGAACACTTAACACCCGATTAAACAAACACTATTGAAACATTAAAAAGATTACAACAATGAGAGTTGAACCAAACAAATCCAATTTCCATTTGAGTTAAACACGGCAGATTGACATTAATTTAGTTTAATACAAAAGTATTTCTACAGAGATAAAATCTGTGCCCAAAAATAAAGCTTTGATTACGTAATGAGTCATCCAAATAAAGGGAGCCGTTTCTCGAAAGATTTCCTTGAATCTCACACTTGCAAGTATTCAAGATATCCTTACTCATCCCATCCCATTCTTACTTACAGAATCAATATAAGTGTGAGAGGAACAGAATAAATTTTGTATCTAGTTTTGTTCGGCAGTCCGCATTTGTAATTCGATATCCGTGTGCGGGTAACGGGTGGTGGATTAAAGTGATGTGCATGTATCGATTTATCGTTTGTCGATACTGGATTAATAAGTTGTTGTGGCCTTTGTGATAAAGCAATCGTAAACAGATTAAGTTCACATGGTAGTTGCTTTATTACGTCATAGAGATTGCTTCTATATTTTGGAAAAAAATGAATACGTTTTTTAAATTTAGTTATTACAGTAATTACAATAAAAAAATAAAGGATAGAAATCGTGAAGATAATTAGAATGCAAGCGTGCCATCGACTGGAACCATTATTTAACAAAATAAAATACTACGATCCTTTCTTCCATTACAATAAAACTAAATTCCAATAAAACTTAATGCATTCAGTTTATTCAAGTATTCTGTTGTTTATTTAACGAATGCATTTGAATGTCCGTACTGCTTGCATTGAGCTTGAATTTTTTTTTGACTTGAGTAAGATTCTCCTTGGTTGAGTACAACTCAACTGAATGAATTAAAAGAACAAATAAAATAGCTCGAAGATATTTACCAACGTTAAGTGCTTTCTCGTGGTATTTTGAATTTAATAGGTCCAAAAGGTAATTTGATAAAAGCTCGTTTATTTTTACCAAGGACAAGAATTTTTAGAAGCAACCTAGATTTTCGGTTAAAAATATTCACGACTATAATTAATCGTTACCGCTCTTCTTTTATAAAATTTCTGTCTCTATAGTGGAAAGTCAACGTTATCAATACGCTCACGAACTATATATTTTACGGCTGAGTCTTACTAGCTATTTTAATTTGACGGATATTTAAGCATCAAATTTTATATTTCTACTAGCTATTTACCGTCGTTTCACTCGCGTTATTATCGGTATCTCGACAACAACGGCTCCTGCTTGGTCTAGTTACAGCTTGTATGTAGTCCTTTATCTTCCAGTGAAAGTGCCACTAAAAACTTTCAGCCTCTTCAGACAATACCTCGGCCAAACAAAAAAATGAACAGACAGACATAAAAAAATAAAGGTTTTTATTACTTGTAGCGTGTTACTTCAACTATTTAGCATTTAAAACATAATTATTTGAAATCACAGACACCCAAATTGTATTTCTTTGTATAGATATATAATAATTTATGTGTTTGTAGATTTTCTATTCCTAGCATGAAAACAAAATGTCTGAATACAAATGAAATAGAAGTAAATAGGACACAAACAGGTTAGTCGGCAACCATGAATTTTGCTAAAATACAGTTACCGAACTAGCAAAGCACCTATATTCATTACAGTTTACAATGCAATCACCTTGCGTTGTACTCTTGCAATACATTTAGAGGGTCATTAAGAAGGCACTGGGCTTCTGCGGCGTAATGGTGCTTTTAAGCCATTTATTTAAGATAAAGGCCCTTTTACATACACCTATTTTTAATCTCTGTTATATTCTAAGGTAAGGCAAAAAATGCCTGAAGCATTAAATCCGCCAGAATACACACGAATAAAAATATATAACAGAGGAACGGCGGTTTTTTATTTCAAACCTTCGGAAATTAGATCGCTGTTGTATGTTGATTTTTGTAATCGAATTACACAAGTACTTACAAAATCAGTGACCCGTTCAAACCAGTCAACATCAGACAAATTAATTTAAGCCGAAACAAATCAACACATTGATGGACACTGACAAGTTGGGACGGCCGGACGTCGGCACGGTATATCGATAAAAATCCAATTAGGGTACATCACCAGTAAGTGATGACTTGATCCCGTTAATTCAAACAATATTAGTACATGTCAATTGTATTGTCATCTTTTTGACACGTGTGAAATATCAGGGTTGGCAAAAATGGTTACATGAATGGTGTTTATATAGTTCTGTACATATTGACTGTTTTTTGCGTTTGTTTGATTTTTACTTAAAGCCATACTAGAAGTAAGAGGATTATGTTATCTAGTTTAAGTTTTGTTCAAGAAGGGTTGAGTATGGCAAAATTACTCAATTTCAGATCGAATATCACATAAAGGAAAATACATTGTTCACATGACAGTAGAATTATTACAGGTTTATGTATTTGAAGGACTTTACTAATAAGTATTTCATGCGATAAAGTTGACATTTGCAGTCTGCAATCACTTCATATTAACGCTGTACTTAATGGAAAGTATATTTGATGGATATATTGTAACAGCAACTACTGTACATGTGATACGTGCTTAGGAGATTCGTCATTATTCCGTTCCTAACTGCCTTCCTTTAACAAAATAGTAAATACGCAAACTTGTGTCGCAAAAATCAATCCATCTGGGCACTGTAATCCCTGCGTAAGCCTATTGGTATAAAACAAAGCAGCGTGTGGATATATAATCATATTTCACAGACCTTTAAAGGCTAGTGCTTTTCCGGTGGATCGGCCAGAAACAAAAGGTTTTGGCATTTTAACTTGCGTAAACCTAGTCGTAATAACCGCTTAATTT
The DNA here is from genome assembly GCA_944739405.2 of Euclidia mi. Taxonomy (NCBI): domain Eukaryota; kingdom Metazoa; phylum Arthropoda; class Insecta; order Lepidoptera; family Erebidae; genus Euclidia; species Euclidia mi. Next base: position 24,608,776 of record OX123205.2, read on the forward strand.
ACCACTACTCTCATAACATTATTCAAGTCATTTGCCTAATGTTTGTGCTAGGTATTTTATGTGCTAGCTCAAAACTACCTAGTTATGCAGATAACACTAGTTTTACGACTTGAATAGCAAAGGTAATGCCTGAGACATAAAGTAGACTAACCTTAGAACGAGTCATTCATTTCGCAGACAACGGAGTGACAATCTAGATTGACCTTTAAATAAAAAGGCTTGCAAGTGCAAAAAATGACTGTCCGGTTGGCGTTGTGGTTTAAGCAACCGCCTCGCCGCTTGACACTGCACCGAGTGTTGTGGGTTCGATTCCCACACAACACAACACTTTGTGTGATCCATAAACTGTTGTTTCAAGTCTGTTCATTGTGTCCGTTAGTTATATGTTTGTAAAGTTTACACAGCGACACAGGATTTATTCCCAATGCGGAAGTTGTATTTTTATAAAAAATAAACAACCGATAGTATTAAATATTGCCGTTTAATGTAGTAGCAGACTTGTTTCGCTACAAAGGTTTTGTTAGTAAATAAGGGAGTGAGAGAGCTTTCCTTGTCGTTATTAAAAACCTGGCTATAACTTACCTCACACCGAGAAATGTTCATAGTCGCAAATTTATGTACACTGCTAAGTTTGTAATCAGAGATTTACAAATATTACATTTGTTCATAAATCGGTCCCTTTGGCCAGCCCTGGGTGTAGTCCGATTTTTATTTGTACCATTTTTGGCTCAGCCTAAATATGGGACAGATGGTATTGCAGATGTGTAACTGTGTATAGTTTATACTGTTGGCTTTCATGTCAAAAGAAATGTTATTGACATAGGATAGTGAGGCAGTTAGAAACGTGGAAGCTTGTTGGAATTTAGTTTACAATGGTAAAGACTAGCACGGTGAAACATACATAAAAATATTGATAAAAATACAGTTTTGTAATTTACAAATAGTTATGTTGATGAGATGAAAATATCAAAAACACTGTAATTTGTAGTATCTTTGCATTTTCACTGCGTTTCCACAAAAAAAAAAGCCTGAACAACCAAACCTTTTTTTTAACCTTACTAAAAGAACTGAAATCCTTCTTTTAAATGAATAATTTAGGATTTTTTATGCCCTACAGTATTAAACCCAAACATACTCAACAGTTACTGTACCCCAGCCAAGATTATATCACAAATTGCTACCTATATCATTCAACTTATAAATAAATTAACCCGCCCATATTCATGTATATCCACCCATTTTTTTAATCTTGTACCGCAGTACACAAAAATAAAGCCTAAAAATAAAAAGGCATAATTTACAGTCCCACGTCAAAAAAAGCCTTAAAAAATCCTCTATCTTCCAGATACCCAGTTGATAAGCGTTTCAATAGTATATTTGCATTGTAAATACTGTTGTAAAATCTTAACAAAACAATCTGAAACTCTTGGGAAATTGCAAACTTTTATGTAGGTATACGAATCTAGACTTTATTGCTTCACGTTTAAAGCTCATTGTTCTTGGTGGATAGTTTGCATAGTCTTAAACACAGTTGTCTGACGTTTTATGGAAGCAATAAAATGACGTGGATATGACTGATTCCGACATTTGTAGCTGGCCACCGAATCAAGGTAAGGCATTATACTAGGCAGAGTGAAGAGATTGGTGCCCACTGCAAGCGTTTAAGCGATTGGCGACTAATGAATTTGGTTTATAGAAAAATCATAAAAAAGAACAACGCCAAAGATATAACGCTAAATACTGCGTCTAACACAATGCTTTTGGATAGTTGCTTACAAAAAATATTCGAGAGATATGCCTTCACTACTATAGCTTCCTTCGTAAGTATCACTGTTGCCAATATACGGAAATGACCCAACAGATTCAGTTGCTAAGTTCTTGAACTTATGCATGTACATTTATACGCTGCAGTAAATTGAAACATTATTTAGACAAAACAGTGACCCCAAAGACAAACTAGAACCGAGTTAGCCAATGTTAATAAACTTTGCAAAGCAAAGTTCTACCAAACTTCACCACCAGGATACATACTGTTTTGTATGCATGTACAATTCTTCCCTAACTGACTGACTGATGGACAACGCACAGCCAAATCTATTAAGCGCAGGAAGCTGAAAGGCTTGTATGCTTCTAGAGGACCGTAGAGGTGTATTAAGAAAGGGTTTCTCGAAATTCCCACTGGATTGGACAGAAACGCTTGAAGTAAAATAAAATGTGCAAAATTACTATACACTAATGTAACAAGTTCATACTATTTCATTTCGTCGTGAGACTAAGGAAAGTGCCCAGAAAGAATTAGTATATTTGCAAAGAGACAGAAAACTCGACATCCAACCCTATACGGATCCGTTTGGCCAGCGTGGTATAGTATATAGTAGGCCAAATCCTATTGACTCACAATCCTATTGTGACGCGAATTAAGAGAAACCTTAGTCCAGTATAGGAATTTGAAAGGCCATTGTATGAGAAACAAATCAAAATTTTAATAGATATAATGTTTAACTTTTACATTATCATCATCAGCCCACCATAGTCCACTGCTGGATATAGGCCTCTCCAGTTTAATTATTTAATGAAAATTCTTTATTTGATTGACTAATGTAGGTACAAACGTTGAACTGTGTACATGATTGTACATTAGCCACCAGCCGCCCTAAACTGATGACTGTACACACGAAAAAGTAAACCATTTCATTGAATTTTGAAGCTTCACCATAAAGTAAACGACTTCAATTTTGCACCGATAACAAGATAGAAGATCATACAGACCACCCTTATCATTGTATCCTTTATCAAAATACCTTCAAGCTAATTCGTGTTATCAAAGGGTTGGACAAAACAAGAGCTGATCCGAACAACCAATGCTAATATTGACTCAAGGATTGGTCCCTTCAAAGGGTCATCCCTGACATATTTTACATGAGAATATTCCCATAATGGCAAAAGGCTGGCGAATTTTTTGCACTTTTGTTTTGTTTATACGAATATTTTACTTTTGGGTTGTTTCATTGTATTTCAAAGTCAAAGTCAAAATCATTTATTCATTTAGGTGACAAAGTGACGCTTATGAACGTCAAAAATATAAGTTAATTACTGGATGATTCTACATTTACATTTACTGCCACTTTCGCAATGCAATAGGTAGAACCACGAGAAAGAACGGGCAATAAAACTCGTGGCTACTCTTTTTAACTGCCAGTATAATGGTTTTACATGTTATCTTTGTAAGGAGCTGCAACTGTTTCACATTGTGAGTTATCTACTAATGCAAAATATAATAGTTATTGATATCATACTCAAGCAATAAATTATGTTCATTTGGTAAGCCTCCCAAAGTAAATATGGTGAAACAGGAGCATCCACTTACGTCTTTTGATGTAGGCAACTCGCGAGCGTGCCTGTTCAGAGCTATGATGGAATAGTATGTCTCGAAAAGTAACGGTATATAAACCTGCAGCAATTTACAATCTATTTGTTAGCAGTTCATGACCACGAGTTACCCTCACCTTACAAATCCGATAAATTATAATAAAAAGAGTAGAACAAGAATGCAAATGTAGTAAAAAAAGAAAATACGGTAATTAATTAAACTATTAAACTGCTTATTGACCTAATAAACAATAATTTGGCGTGATAAAAAAAAGAATATAAAAGAATATTTATTTCCAAGCGTACTTGTCATCAAGATACTCATTTACACTGTAATATGCCTTTATCTATCATCAGCCTTTAATAGTCCATGGCTGGACTAGGCCTGTCCTTTGAAAGGAGGAATTGGCCTACTACCTATACCACGCAGGCCAAACGGGTTGGTATAGGTTTTGTATCAAGTTTTCCTTCTCTTACAGTGCTGTTATCTGTATAATATGCTCCCTCTGTTGGCTCTTATGACACCCATGGGATGATATGGGGTGGTAACATTTCGTATTCTTAATCCGTCACCACACGGAAAGATATGCCTTTAGTATAAGATTATTTTTAACTGTTGTCTGAAACGACCTTAACGGCAATTCTTAAATATTAGATGGTTTTTTTTTATACATTCTTATACTAAGCCCAAAAAAAGAGCTATGTGTTTTGTGTAAACGGAAATACGGTACACATAATTTGTGCCTAATCCTAGTATTAATATTGTGTATGTCAGTATTCATTTTGAAAGAATTTGTATGTAGTCGTACATGCATAACACTGGCATAAATATATTTTGATGCTACAGTAAGAATACCAATATTTTTATTTTTTTATTTGAGTGAGACTCTTGTCTTTAACTGGTAAATGGCCCTAACTGCCCGTTTTTGCAATATAAAAATATTTTCGATGTCAGTAGCCCTACCCTATAATAGTATGCCATATGACATAACACTATGGAAATAGCTAAAATAAACAAAATTTTTGTTGAGTTTGGTATTATATTACTTTTTTGTAACTAAAATGTGTTCCCGTGTATTGTTTTAGTAATTTTGCTCCGAATTTATATTATAGAGTTAATTCTGTAATTCAATCTCTTTACGACTTTCTTTGAACAGCTATGACCGTCATGTAGGATTTCACAAATTCGAAGCAACTTTATTAATGTGATAATCGAATTCTAACATAACAATCAATCAATAGCTATTACCTACATACTACATAAAACGATTGAACTATATATTGTGCCTTTAATTCATCCATTTTCTTCCTTTCATTCGTCATGTTTCATTTCAAGCTTACATCTTTTATCTTTTGTCAGTTTCTTTAAACCCTTTCAAGTCAATCATTGACTTGAAAGGGTTTAAATGTTACTTCTTACTGCCTTTTCAAGCACTCACTTCAATACCTCACGATAGAACCCAATGAACATATTCAATTAAATGTTTCTTCGTCTTGTTCTAAAACTTCAAAATGAACGCATTTTATGACATGTCCACAGTCTCAATTATGTTAAACAGTGCATAAACTTAAATTCAGAATACATAGCCCAGAAGGCCAATTCTCGTATTTTAACTGACATCGAAAATATATTTTGAACGAAATGAGATTATATTTTGAATTGACTCACAATTGGTATTCTGCTAACATAATGACAGTATCGTCTAATTTGACTTAAATAGTTCGTGGTTGACATATATTTTGACACATTGTTCAATTTACGATCTAGTCGCGACATCATTCAAATATCAGTTAATTTAGGAGAATACCATTTGTGACATAAGTATGACACTGACATTAGATCGAAACTGGATATTGAACAAATTTATTTACTAGAATTGGGCCTCAGATCTTAAGTGGGCTAACACCCTAAGTTATAGGACACTTCTGCCAAACCACTTAAAAGTTTGCTGGCAAAAGTCATCCAGTTATTATTTGAAAGCAATAAAGTTAATTTATTCAGGTCTTCGAACTAAAAATGCTTAAAACATTTGGCAAAAAAATAAACTAATGGAAAAAGAAAATTAAAAATAAATTTACGTCAAAATGATAGAGCTAGTACATTAAGTTTCAACAAACTACAGAGATGCTTTTATTTTAAACTATACTTATCGATGTTAAAGTCGGATGCGGTAAAAAGTAGCCTATGTCACTCTAGCCAACTAACTATCCCCACACACAAAAAGCGCATCATAACACCACTCAGTTATGACTCGAAAGATTGACAAACAAATAAGTTTGTATGGATTTGACCACCCAGGGTCATAAACTATTCCAGGTTCTAGAAAGTGTTTTTGCTACTAGCATTTGGCTGATTAAAATAAGCTTTTCGGTGCAATTTTTAATTTCATAATTTAAAACAAGACCGATAGCTTCTAAAATAATTCTAATCTGTCTAAATGAAGCAACGGTTCGCACCGAAAACTATTTATTTGAAAGGATTTAAGTACATACATACTATTATTGAAAAAAAGACTGATCATTTTGCCTACAGTACACGCATGGGTGAATGCAAAAGCCCTAGAGTGCAAACAAGAGGACATTATTAAAGCCGCTTTCTCAAATTCTTTACCTTAATGAACTTGCTAGTCAGGGTTATATAAGGCTTTGCTAGTCTAGGCTAGGGCAATAGTCTAACCATGAATAGTGACGTAACCAGATATGGACTTACAAAATAAATTTAGACATTGTTTTATATCGATAATTTTTTAGATTTATTATGTTCCAAAGAAAATAGCTATTTTATTATTGTTAAATGAAACCTGTTTTATTTTTATTTAGCCTGTGACAAAAATATTCGTAATACACTTTTATCAACTCAGAATCTTAACAATCCGTAGGATTTATGGGTAGAGGTATTTTCCTTTCGCATTAACCGACTCGTTACGAAAATGGATATCTAAAAAGGTTCGCATAAAACGGCATAAAAGCTCTTTAATCATCCCTTCAGATGGGTTGGTCATCTGCCGCCAACAGAAATATTAATATTTTTAATAAATACATCATATTACATAATTTATTAAAACCAAAGTGCGACTGTACAACCAACACGGTCACGGCTGCCAAATTATATCAAAATTTTCCTAAAATAACAATTAATTTTAAAACGAGCCATTCTCATTTCACCAAAATATTTACGGCTCCATATACAGTGTAGAGTAACGAGTAACAAGCGAATCGAATAAAGTTATAATAGGCCCGTGACGTCATCCGTCCCTATCCCTCTAATGACCTCTCGACTGAGGCTTCTCTGAAACAAAAAGGTCAGCCCACTTAAAGGATTAAATTGGATAGTGAATTTCAAAATTCTTTGGTAGCTTATGTGTTGGGTAGGAATTTGATTCTTGGCTCGGGTCTATAGATTTTAGGAGCTTTTTAACTCAGTAGTTTAACAAAATCTGGTAACAAGTTGGATTACTGATAATAAATTCGTGGAAATTAACGTTAAATTTACAGACAGCTGAAAAATTATCGTGTAATGTATTACACGTCTGTAGAAAGAACTTTATCTATTGGATTACCATTCTAAATAGAAAATGTATGAATAACTTCATCTTTAGACAAGTTTACATAATGACATACTATTTGATAAGTAATAATTACCCTCAAGTTTCTCTACACTGTGCACTGGTCTCGTTCTTCCGGTTGACCTTTAGGGCCTGTTCACGAGATCGGTCTAAGCGGCGAGCGTCGCGGCGGGCGGCGCGGCGCAGAGCGTCGTGCACGCCACGACCCTACAGTAGCGGTAAACGCAGCGGCAAATGTGGACGTATTTGGGCCGACGGAGTTACCCATAAATATGGCGATAACCAAAATATCTTTGTGTAACTATACGGTATACCTACAAAATGGTCGACATTGGATCTTCATTTCTTACAAGTATTTTATATCAAAGGAATAATGCATAAGTATTCGCAATTAATGAGGCGTTGAATAGGTACCTAACTACCTACACAACGTAGATTAAGTTAAGTAGGTAGATAAACCACCTTTTAACTTTCATAGTAGCTGTGTCTGTACCTAAATAGGTACATATGTACATTACACAATGTTTTAATGTTTGCGATTTATATTAAAATCTACAATTATATTCTGTAAAACATTGTTTCATTACATCTCGCAACGTTTTATTAACATTTTTGAATTATACAGCGGATGTGTTGCTATCCATACACGCGACCGTTTTAAAATTTCGACTTTAAATGTCTCCGTATTCATTACCGCCGCAAAATATTTAACAAATAGTTTAACCGCCTAGTTCGTCCCTCGCGTAACGCTGTCTGTGCCGCTCGGAGTCGTGGCGTCGGACTCGGTCGCAGTACATTTGTTCCCGCCGCTCGCCGCACCGCCCGCCGCGCCGCTCGCCGCGCAGCCATTCGCGCCAAGAAAAACGCGCGCGTTATCGCTGTGCGCGGCGGCTCGTGGCGTGCTTCGAACATTTTCATACATTTGATCTTACCGCTCGCCGCTCCGCGCTAAGCCGCCGCTCAGAGCGGCAAGGTCGTGACAGGGCCGTTAGAACGTCTCTAGACATTTGGCTTGAAGCTTCTAATTGGCTTTTCTAGTCTAACCGAATTAGGCAGAACATTGGCTTTGCCATCGAGCAACTGCCGTCTGGTATCCGCTACCAGCTTACACCAGTGAGAGGTTTCGTGTAACCAGGAGGTTAACAATGAAGGTTTGTTCAAATAGGAATTTGAACAAACCTTCATCAATAGCTAGTAACCTATCTTCCTGAATGATACAAAGCTTCTGCAAGCATCAAGCATTAAGCATGAAGGTACTAACATAATTTGCATGATATGGTGATATACATGATAAGCTATGCAGCTATCTTGAGACACGAGGTGTTCGTCTAGCATGACTCCTGTCCACTTAGCGTAATTGAGTAGCTTGAGTGCTAATTAATTTCTAAACTAATTGCTGAGACATACGGACGTGCAGTTCCGAGTATCGGATTACAAGCAGCTTATAGTATTGAACACGTACATAATATAGAGCTTTAGTCCTAATGAGGGCGTTGACTTAAAAAAAAACGTAGTCAGTGGTTTGCGCCTCGGTAGGCTTATCTAAATAGATCCTGCATGGGGCAATCTAGTAGTCTCCCACTAATCAAAAGGGCACACATATTGCTAAGCAATCTGAAAAATTAAAAAACCTTTACTCTAATATAATCTAACAGAAAAATCGTACAACACATTTCAGTCGATTGAAACTTAAGTATCTCCGTGATAGACCATCCATTCTGGCCGGACGCATTCTTGTACGATACAGTACATTTTCTACGATCATTTCTCTCACGTATGTGAAGGCTTTAGAATCAACTATCTGTTGCAGTTTCCAGTGCCTTGACTAGTTTCGAAGTAAATCCACTATGAATACTTGGCAGTAACCTTTTATTGAAGTGAAATTAGTCCTTGTGGTGACGGATTGAGAACACAAAGTGTTACTACCCCATTTAAGTCCTTGGGTGTCGTAAAGACGACCAAGGGAAATACACTAGGAACTACGTGTTAAGATGGAAAACTCAGCCTCAAAGTCTATGATTAAGCCGGTATAGTATTATAATATAGTAGTCTTATAATTCCTATCGACGCATAATGCTATTATGACACCATTTAGGATAGGCATATTATAAGTCCAGCAGTCGATTGCGATAAGCTGTATGAAGATAGTTCACGCTAACCTTAAAATATATATTAATATAAAGACTTGGGCCGCGTTTCCACTATGCCATTAATTTATCGTTGCGCGGCTATAATGTCCAGATCATATCGAATCTGTCGTCACTATGCTAAAATCGTAAATTAAATCGTGTTGTCCCATATGTGAACACTACCATTCAAATACACGACACTTTAAACGACACGATAACTTGTCGTTACGATATAGTGGGAACACGCCCTAAATCAAATTCTTACTTACGTATTTACATAAATCACTTTTCTCCTTTCTCTTTCTTTAGAATCAAAGCACAGGTTAATAAATTTCGGAACCCGTGGGACCTTGATCTAATTTAATATTCAATTTAAACCACAGCACTATTTCCAAACACAAAGATCTCAATGGATTTGCCCCAAGTTTTTCACATCGCAAGGGAATCGAGATTCAATGGAATATTCTTTAGATAAAACTTATTTCTAGGCATATAATATCTGAGCCAGCATTTGTCAGCAGAGCACGTTTGTCGGCTAAAAATAATATATATTTGCGTTTACCGCCTAAAAGCTATATTACAGCATCGGGAAACGTGACTGAATGTGTTTTTTTTATTGAGTTAATGTGGGAAATTGTGTTGAAGTCTGCAGGCTGTGGTGAAATATACTACGTGAAGTATGCTAGGGATTTTTTTATAAAACAAAGCGTGAAACTTGCGGCAGGTTGGTAAACGTACAAAACGCAGCGTAAAACATTTCTCCGACTATGAATATGGCAGAAGTTGCTTCTACAAAAGGCATGTTTTCTACAAGTAATATAAATTATATAAGTTCTTATCTAGTAAAACATGCCTAAATAATTGCAGTTTAATTAGTTCATTACTTTTAAAACAGATTTTTAATAGCATTTTATTAAATATTTGTATTATGACGTCACCAGTTCATGTTTCATACAAAATCCGTACAAAGAGTTTGTTTTTGACATTTTATTAAAAGTGTCTAATTTGTCTGTTTATTATAGTAGGTACCACTCATTTCGATAGTGATACAGAGAAGACTGTATAACTATCGAATTTATTGGTATTATAAGTTTCTTAGGTATTTCAAATGAAGTCATATTTCTCCCCAAATTATTTCGGATTCTATCTATCTATCTATATCGTCACGCCTGTCTCCCATTGGGGTAGGCAGAGACTACAGAACGCCACATGCTTCGGTTCAAACATACCTCTTTCGCTTCCTCGACATTCATTAACCTCATCATGAATGCGCGTCGGTTATGGGTACTTTTAATTTGGCCCTTTCTCAGTACGTCACCTATTTGGTCGGAGTACGTCCGCCTAGGCGTCCCCTACTGACATTTCCATTCATTTTCGCACGATACACTCCTTTCGTATTCCTTCTTTCATCCATCCGTTCCAAATGTCCAAACCAACGCAACATTCCTTTTTCAACCTTTGTCACTACATCTTTTTTAGACCACACTTCTCTCGTATCACACTGTTTTTCACTTTATCAATCAGCCTTACTTCGCACATACTCCTTAAAGCCCTCATCTCCACAGCATTGATTCTACTTTCATGCTTCTTCTGCCATACCCATGATTCACTACCATACATCAGTGTTGGCGCCAAAACTCCCTGCAGTATAGCAAGGCGAGCTTGCTTTGGGATAATACCATTGCTGATGAAGGACTGTAAGGCGCCATTCACACTATTTCCTGCTTTCACTCTCCTTTCAATATCTCCCTCACATTTTCCATCCCTCGTAAACAAAGACCCTAAATACACAAACTCGTTCACTTGCTCCACTTTTTTATCTCCTATCATTACGTCACATTCAGTTACACTATCATCCCTCTCTATGACCATGACTTTGGTTTTGTTAACATTCACTTTCATACCTTTCTTCTCATACGCTTCATTCATCGTGGTGACCATCTGCTGCAAATCCGACGCTGACGATGCAAATAGAACCTGATCGTCAGCGTATAGCAGGGTCTTAAACACTGACTCACCCATTCTTAATCCACATTCAGACTCTTTCAGATCGGTCAAACAACTGTCCATGAACAGATTAAACAGCCAAGGAGACGCTACACATCCCTGTCTAACACCACGATCAATGTTAAACCAGTCCGTGTAGGCCCGTTTATTCTGACACAGGCACTTGAATCCCTTTTTAAGGATTCAAGTGCCCGTATCAGACTGCTGCTCACTCCATACACAGAAAGTGTTGACCAAAGTTCATCCCTCACCACTCGATCGTAAGCCTTTTCCAGGTCAATAAAGGCGCAGAAAACCTTCTGGTGTTTACTTAAGACTTTGGAGCTTTTCTTTTTGGAACATTCAAAGATATACATATTTTACGTGACTTCAACACTTCGTTTAAGATTTCCAAAATCCTTTCTATATCGTGTCATGTCTTATTGCCAATATTTTCGGCAACTATGAGCCTCAAGTTAAAATTCTTAGTGGACAAGTTAAAAAAATATCTAAAATAAGAAAAAGGCTTAAGTATACAGAATAAAATGTCTGATTTACTGCATTGGCTTTTATTTAGATAAAGTAGAAGCTCCTGCCTAGTGAATGGTGTATGTTAATTATGTCTTCACAGACGTAAATAAGTTTAAGTAGGCTACTCTCTCATGGCTCATAAAACAGAATAGTAACCTGTATCGGTAGCTAAATATAAATACATATAGTCATTTATCGAAAAAGCTAAGATATAGAATCTAGCGACATATGAAGTACAACTACGGAGCTATGAAGACACAATCTTTAATCACGTTATTAAAAGTTTCACCCGCCTTCATACATACATATGCAAGCCCTGAACTATATCTGTAGGGCCTAAGTCCACCAGGCACGATTTCTAGCCTTGTCTGTGGATCTTCTCTCTAGCTAAAGAAATATTACACTATTTCCTAATAACGAATGCCTCCTGAACTACAAATCCGTAGGTCCTATCCAAGTTATACCAGCTTACGGTAGCACAACCTGAGTCATTACTAGGATAGGGGCGGCGACAGATTCGTGTACAAATCGCACCATTATTAACTTGGAAGCTGATTTGTTTATTATATTTGGGTTGTTGCCTCAGAGGATGTAGCGGGAAATTATTAATATCGGAGTAGTTTTTGGATACGTATACATATGGATAGGTTTGTGAACGAGAGAGTTTGCGAAATTATGTATAATTTGTAGATGAGTAAATTGTTGCAAATTAGTAGAACATAATAGAACTATTAGAACTCTATAGAGTCCCTCCTTGGTTCACTGGATAGCGAAAGCGTCTGCTGATCAGATGGTTCGATTCCCGGTCGGGCAAAAGTGTTACTAGGTTTTGCCGAATTCTCAATAGCAGCACGGAGTCTGGCCCCTATTACGTGGGACTGACAAATTCATAACATGGTGAAAAGTGGGTTAATGTTATTTCTCTGCCTACCCCTACAGCGATACAAGCGGGAATCTATAAATAAAAAAGTACTAAGAAAACGAAGTGGTTGAAGCCTACTGATTACTGCACGACTGAGCCGGGTCGACCGGAAAAGTCTATAGTGTAATTAAATATCGGCAATCTGTCTAGTGATTAATGACTCTAACTGCTAGGATGGAGGTTGTGGGTGGAAACTCAGGATAAATTTTTGTATGATGTAAATAAAAAATCGGTCTGTTTGTTTGTGGAATTTGTAGTAAATATGTTATGTTTTAAGGCATTGATAGTATAATTACATATCAGTTGGTTTGAGGCTAAAACTAACATGACTCTTATAGGTACTTGGCAAATTTAAAGCAAAATTAGATAAACCTAACCATCGTTATACTCAATATCCTTCGAAATCAGAACCTATTTTAACTCTAAACATTATTTAACCTTTCATAAAAAGTATCCAGATAGTTTTTACGTCCCAAAGACTTTGATTTCTTTTGGAAGCGAGACAGTTTAAGAGGCCTCATACAACGCGAAGCTTTCAATAAGATTTCTACTTCAATATATTTTCAATCAGGACTTAGATTAATATTTTATTTGGAAAATCGTATCGAATCGTACGTGATATATGTATATGTCAGCGGGAAGCTGGATCTTATTTTTTTTCACCTATAGGTAACTTCTTCCCTGCGAATCAAGCAGTTTCGCGACTTCCTTTAGGCAGGTTTATACCATGTATGTTCTGATAAGCCGGCTTCCCACGGTGCACGGTTTTGCGAACGGACGCGTGCGGCACCTATGGCGGTCCCCGACTCGCGGTGTATCTTCCACGCACCGTGGGAAGCAGGCTTTGCACTGTAAGAGAAACATCATATTTTTATAAAGTGCGCCAAATTAGCGCTTTGCAACGATACATTACAAACTCAAGAAGGTTAGTTTATTTTTGTTATTAAATCAATGAAGCGACAACAGAGTTCTGAAGTTGCAATCAAGGTTTTTGAGTTTTCTACTGTCCTTTAGTAGTATTTTCAATATCTATTTGGATCACCAGTACCTCACCCACAGACGCCCTGAGAGTCCACGGACCCAAGGAATCACTGCGCCAGATCCATTAGTTGCAATAATATGAATAGGTCATCATCATCACATCAGCCTAGACGTCCACTGCTAGACATGAGGCCTATGTCCTGAGGCCCCAAGAATTAGTATGTACCAACTCAAAGTGTTCGTTACTTCGTTTGGGTTGCTAACAGAAACTTACTGTAGTAACAGCTTATACCAAGCAACGTTATAAAAACGCGTATAATTTTGTGGTCGTGACTACCTAAAATTGTTTTTGAAAGTTGAAACTTATTTCCAACACAACTTTTTTAGTCTTTTAACTCGCCAGACTAAACATTGTCCGAGGTTAAATGCTAAAAAAAATACACCGAACAAAAGCCTTGCCATGAATAAATTTGCAGAGTAAATAAACCACAGTATTATAATAAAAGTAAAGACCCCACACTATAATAAATTCCACTTTTCGAAAATTATATCGTTTACAGAATATCTAGAATCATAAGGATATAAATAATTTTTGGATCATTTATGTCATTTAGAATCAAAGAAACTGCTCTCAGTGTACTGGCAGTGGCTAGACGACCATTTGACCAACGTACACGCGGTCAACTAAATCCCTGCCATTTTTTTCAAACCTTGGCACGTATGTACCTACTAGAAGTAGTCCTGTACTTTTCAAACAATTTGTGAATCACTGATAGTGTTATCTCGGATTGAATCTACAACACTTAGCAGAAATTTCGCCAGCCGAAACAGCCAGGCAAAAGCTTAAAATATTAATATAAATATCTTTTTTAAACAACCATTACATCTATTCTGTGAGTGTGTCTATCTAAGTAAAACCTTATCAAAATTTAAAGCCTTTAGTTGTACCTAATATATTGTTAACTTGATCCACAAGGGAATGTAATGCTAAGTGATGTGAAGATGGGTTGTGTGTTAAAGTGCTTTGGGAATACAAGTTACTTTAATTTCAGTTGTTGATGTTACATCGCGAGCGTCTGAATGAGATCGGATATATGTATGTCTTGTTCGAGTCAATATCTTAATATATAAAATCCTTGCGTTACTGACTGACTGACAGACACGCTACAGCCGAAACTACTGGTAGCATGAAGATGAAATTTAGCATGTATGTTCCTTGGGCACCGTAGGGGTGCACTAAGACGGGATTTCCTGAAATTCCCACGGGATCGGGCAAAACGGGAAATTTGAAAATATGTGCGTGCTAAGCCGCTGGCGTCGACTAGTTTACAATAACAGGCCAGACAAAGGTGGTTTATTTTATATTTCCCATTCTATATTTATTCGAACTCTCTCACTGGTATGTATACACTTTAAGTCTTGGAAACCACCGAGCCAAGCACTTCGCCGACCAGATTTGACAAATATTAACTGCTATAGTCGGTGCCACGAGAAGATAGAATATTTGTAAACACCCTAGCAGGGCTTCACAACCTTAGTTTCAAACAGTTGTGTTTTAGATTTTATGCTTTAGTAAACTTTCATTATATTTAACAGTAATTTTTTTCAATGCTCACTTATGCTACTTTGTATTTTAATTTATATTTTTAATATCATATTTATTATCTATGACTTTCCAAATGTTCAAAAAAATATATTTTACGAAAGTAAACATATTTGATTTTGTGTTTATGTGGGCGAATTTTCCGGAAGAATTTTCCGATCATTTTGTGTTTTTTTACACGTAAATTCAAGTTAAGTTCTTCTGTAAATGCATGTCAATCATGCATATTATTACAGACAACTAGCTAGTACATCGCATTAAAATTTCTAGCAAAGCAAAATGTTGACGTTCCAGGCATCTGACATCTTCCAGTACCACAAAACACGCACGATAGCGTATATATCGATAAATACCCGATCAATTGACATATTACTTTCCAATGACACATATCTATGTACCGTTGCGCTCATTGGATTTGATATTATTTGTTTTTGACAGAACTGTCCCTAAGTTACTTAGTAGAAATTCTTTGTTAACAAAAGTTTATGTTCTCGTGGCACGGACTTTAGGCTTGAATATGAGTCAGTTTATTTTTCATCTATATACGCGAGTTTTGGTTACTCTTAAAACAATCAGTATCAATTAGCCTTTTTGTATAGATTGACTACGTGAAACAACTGTTGTTTGAATTTAAACTAATTACATTACAGCGCTGCAATGCTTTGAAGCACATATTTACCCTTCACTCCTAGTTCTTGTCACAGGTCAAGAATTTTATGCTATTTCTGGCAGGCTCAAAATTCCGACGCTAGAGTTGGCCACACACCCACGTGAAAATGAACTAGGTAACATTATCTTAGAATGGCAAGGAAAGAAGATAAATCCATCGTAAACATTTTATAAGTACTGCCTCACTTGAACTTTCATAATGAGGAGTTAATTATTTATATTTCCATGTTTGCCAATATTTAATTTGGCCTTTTATATCCGGACATATAACAACCTTGCATTGCTATACCACTATGTTATTTATTTGTATTTATTAAGTTGTTTACAAAACACCTCATACATCCAAGATAAGCTCTTTATATGAAAATATTTTTGCCCACTAATCCAGTTCTTTGCATAATACCACATACAACGTAACACATTTTAATAATGCCGACGCACGATTTTTCGTCCCTTTCGCTACATTTGCGTACAATACGAGTGTTTTACGCGTATGGTTAGTGCTTAATAAATCAGATATACGACTTTCCGGTCGCTATATGCATTTACGCTCTTAAGAAGGAGACAGAGAAAGGGAAATTAAAGGGTGTGTCAGAGATAAAAGCAGTTGTAAAATATCAAACAGTTTCCCGAATTCAAATTACAGTAAGACAATTAGAAAAAATAAAGGGTGTGGCTGCAATGATGAAAAAACAGATGTAACATTTCTAACGGGTTTCCGAATTCGGAACATACTTTAACTTCCCTAAAATATTACCAGTTGTGTTTTACGGCCGGTTTAAATATTCGATCTATCCATGGATTTTAAGATTCGAGATATTTTGTATGGCTTATGTCCAAAACGAATCTAAAACCTCAAGCAAATGGATAGATCGAATATTGAATTCAGCCGTTAGACAGTTTCAGTTGGCGTGAAACAATACCCATAGTAAAAATTTGACGATTTAACATAAACAGATTTTCTTCCTGGTTTCCTCATAACCTTACAATTTCGATCCTGAATGTAGAAATATGTTGTCGTTCTTGTATATTACTCTGCAACATAAGTAAATAAATTAACTTGCATTTTAATCAGTCTAACCAAAAAATTGATCCCCTATTGAGCTATCCTCGCTTTTAAGACATTTCTAACTTTTAATAACACATTTACATTACATTATCCTTGCAAAAAACTTAAATGTTAAAAATAATATACAGCTCTACAGAAGTATTTAACTTTGTAGCTGTCGCTAATTGCTAGAAAACGCTTCAGCGCTTCAGTTTAAATAAAGTTTAATCTAAAGCGCTAGAGCCTGAATTATAGACTGTAAGCGTGCCAATCAAGAGTTTTAAAGAGAAAATCATCCACAAAGAAAAAACCAAGACAACTGAGTTCAGAATGTGGTTTCATCCAAAAATAGTTTTCGGGCTGCGGTCTCTACTCAGCGGAGACGGGGGCGAGCACAACAAGAACAACGGGTTGAAAATACCTTTGTTTTCGGTGTATGGGATTACGCGAGTATTTGATAGAATCAAAAGGCCTAATCCGTTTTATCAAAGTATAATAGACAATTTTGTTATACAACCACACAAACCCCAGCGTGGGAGAACTAAGGTGTTCTACTATTTTTACAATTCGTTAACGAGGTACATATTCCACCCTTCTCAGCAGGAACGGAATCTACTAGTCTTACGCTAACGCGGTACATAATACACCCTTTTCAGCGAGAAAGAAAGCGCAGTGATATTTGTACGATTTCGCGAGTTGTGTATGTGTATGCTTTAGTTTGCGGTTTTGGTTTGTCTAGACATACATTCATACATACATAGACCCACGCCTGTTTCCCGGAGGGGTAGGCAGAGACTACGGAACGCCATTTGCAACGATCCTGACATACCTCTCTAGCTTCATTCACTCCCATCAACATTCTCATGCATGCTCTTCTGTTTAGGGTACTTCTGACCTGTCCTTTTTTTAGGATGTCTCCAATCTGGTCAGAGAACGTCCGCCTAGGTCTTCCCCTTCGTCCTGTCCTATTCACACTTGCCTTATATATCTTCTTTGTCAGTCTATCGTCATCCATCCTCTCCATGTGCCCAAACCATTTTAACATGCCTTTCTCGATGCTTGTCACTACATCTTCTTTTACCCCACACCACTCTCGTATCACACAATTCTTTACTCTGTCGGTCAAAGACACACCACACATACTTCTTAGTGCTCTCATTTCTACAGCATTTATTCTACTTTCAAGTCTCTTCTGCCATACCCAACTTTCACTACCATACATAAGGGTAGGCACTAACACCCTTCTATGCACAGCCAAAAGCGCCTTTTTGGACACGTTTTGACTGTTCATAAACGCCTTCAGAGCTCCATTCACACTATTACCTGCATTAACTCTTCTTTCAATATCTTCTTCATTCTTACCATCTCTTGTAAACAACGTACCTAAGTAAACAAACTCATTCACTTGTTCCACTCGCTGTCCATCGATCAAAACATTACAAGTCGTAACGCATTCCTCCTTTTCAAAAACCATAACTTTTGTTTTACTTACATTCACCTTCATTCCTTTCCTCTCTAACGCACCATGCATGATTGTTACCATCTCCTGCAACTCCTCCGCTGAAGATGCAAAATATTATTTATGATCAGGTGATCATCAGCATAAAGGAGGCATTTGACGAGTAACCCATTCATCCTTAATCCGCAGTCACTATGTTTTAAATCAAGAGGTTAAACAGCCACGGCGACGCTACACATCCCTGTCTAACACCTTTCTCGATGGTAAACCAGTCAGTGTATGCCCCGTTTATCCTCACACAAGCTCTAGAATCCTCATAAAGGGATTTCAGAGCTCGAATGCGGCTGCTGCCCACCCCATTCATTGACAGCACCGACCACATTTCATTCCTCACCACTTTTGTCACCTCACACGTTTGTCTAGAATGTGCCTGGATCTCTAAGACATGGCGTATAATTTGACGCCGCTACTAATAGCAAAAGGGTGAGTAAAAACGGCAGGACAAAGACAAAACAGGCATGCATAATTATACATATTGTGTGGAATTCATAGGATGATGATGATGATGATGAGTCATGGCTTGCGCACGGCGTTGTCTCGAATTAACCCTCACCCGTCAGTGCACTTACAACGCGTACGCGGGAAATGCGAGTTTGCAAATCGTAAACTTGCTGTGAAAAGCTGCAAAGTGTTTTGACGCTCCGCTCGTCGCCCAGTCATCGCTCTCACCTCGCTCATCACTATAATCGTGGCCACGGTCTTTATCATAAGCCCTATATACTGTTCCACTGTTGGGCACGGGCCTCTTCTCACTATGAGAAGGGTAAGGCTATAGTTCACCACGCCGGCCACTTGCGGGTTGGATACATTAAATGACTGAGTCACTTAAAAGAAAATGTTAAAATCCAGCTATGACCCTTTGCTGGACGTCTAGGAGACTTCTAATGTCCAGATTTATCAACGTTTTGCGTTTAATGGACAGTAAGTGAATATACAGCGATCTCGATTGACACAGTAAAATTGAAATGTAAGTCCAATAGTTGTAAATTTAGATAAAATTTGCAATACAATGTTTAGCAGAAAGCCCGGCCGTGTTGCGGCAAAGTACGCCAACCACGATGCACATGCCAACACTGTTACAGGTCATAAAGGATACCGCAGTAGGTTTTAATTAGTCAGCGAGCAAGTCCTAACCTCAGATCATAGTGGAGATTATAAAGACAATACTTTGTATTCATGCTGCTGCGTCCGTTGATTTACAACCGTGGTTGCATTCTGCCTCTTTTTTCTTCCACTAGTTCCTCTTTCCTGCTAAGTATTGGCTTGGGTCTATGTCCTTAGGAAATGGCGACTGGCGTCTTTTACACGAATAGCAATAGAAAAGAAAATTAAAAATACTCAATGCTGCGTTTGTCCAAAGTCAAAATAAACTTAGGTCACGACGTGACGCTTGTGTAATAGACATCAAAATTGCAAGTTAATAACTTAAAGATTCCACATTTTCAGTTACTGCCACATTCGCAGTGCAGGGACAAAAGGTGAAAGAATGGGCAACTCATGGCCACTATTTTTCATCGCCAATATAAACAAACATTTTATTTTTGTAACGGACTGCAACTGTTCCACATTGTAAATAACCTACTTGCAAGAATGTTAAAAATTTTATGTAGCTACTTTTAATCGCATTGCAGACAATTTTATTCAAAATGTAACCCTTTTGACAGTAAAGTCATTGCGCATATTTTACTGCAATCCATTATTTATAGTACAAAATGTTTATATCTGAAAAGATTCACTGGAAACAAGTTTGAAAACCTACACGCATCGTACGGAGAACAGGGAAATTAAACGAAGCCACTTCTAAAAATAAATTTGTTACACTTCTAACGAATTTCAGCTGGAGCGATAAAAATAGAAACTTTTAAGGGCATTCGTTCGAGCCATAAACGGTGATGTGATAATTACCGTCAGTAGCAATACATAATTAATTTAATAGTTTATTTTTTAATAATTTAACACAAAGGTATATGCGTTCTTCGTTGAGTGACAGAAAAAGGAAGTAATAAACGTTTTAAGGAGATAGTTATTTTTGAGTAAGTATCTAATGAATTTTGGTTTGCCTCAAGTCATTAGTATGAATGTGAGACAAATGGAAAGTGTGCTATTTAACGCGCCGCCAGATGGCGTATTGTTGAACGGGCAAGGATTGAGTCTTTGAAGCGCACGCACACATAAAATAATAAGTAAAATTATAAATACATAATAATAATAATAGGTATAGGCATAATTTTAGGTAAAGATTTTTTTTTATTCAGCCTGTCTGTGTGCCCCACTGCTGGGCAAAGGCCTCTCCCTTGGACCGCCATGCATCCCTGTCTCGCTTTAAATTCGTCCAGTCGCTGTTTAATGCATCCAGGTCATCCCGCTATCTTCGTTTGGGTCTTTCACGTCGTCGCCGACTGTCATGAGGCACCCAAGTGGTAGCTAGATAGGCCCCCCTTTCTGGGTGCATACGACAAACGTGTCCGGCCCAGTCCCACTACAGTCAAGCAGATTTTAATCCGACGTCAGCTATGCGTGTTTTGGAACGTAGCAAAGTGTTTCGAACATGGTCTGTTCTTTTTACACCAAGAATGCTACGCTCCATCGCCCTTTGGCAAATCTAAAGATTATAAAAAAAAATACCGAACTACCAATTTGATGCGCTGAAAAAGTCCTGCTGTACTGATGTTAATAGGAACCGACACAAATAAGGCTTGACAAATATATAAATAAAGCCTTATTTCCATCACTTTACGTATGAACGCATATACCAACGCGATTTTCCAGAAAATAATATTTGTGACAGAACAAGATACATAGCTTCGCACCGTCCGTCCATCCGTTTATTTCAGGGATGCACTTATAAACTACGTCACAAAGGATTACACATCACAATGCCTTTTATTGATGAAGCACAATGAAATAGGATGCGAGAATGCCAATACAGAAGTGCCAACGACACATTTTTTCAATGGAAAATACGTGAAGAGTGTCATGATTGTTAATCGCCGATACTAGGCACGAGTTTTACGGGCGTCATACTCACGGTAGCTGTTTCCTTCTGTACCCATAAAAACGCACAACAATAATGGTCAAATTGATAGTAAAATAGACAAAGACAAATTCAGAAGCAATATAAATATAAATGATGTAATATTTATAGGTTTACCATTCCAGGTAGACCTAAAAACTACAAAAGATCGGTTCACGCTCAATAGAAGTTGCTAGGTCAAGGTAACAAAACTGCTTCAAGCAATACTTATACTCTGTTAGCGACAAAATGCGGTCCTTATTTAAGTTGTATGATTAGACATTTAATAGATATTTAATGAGAGCTTGCAATAAATATGTTGATGTTGGTTTAATTATTTTTGTTGTTTTCTAGAGCAAATAATCCAGCGCGCGGCAGAAAATCGTGGCTTAAAGCAATGGCTCTAGCCAGGACTACGATCTTCTAGCTTTATCAGAATGTTATCAAGAAAACATCCAAGATGCTCTTTACTTAGAGACAGCTATGAGAGAGAAATTAGTAAATGGGAAGGAGATGATGATTAGACCTCCAGTGTTCTCTCAACAAAGTCATTCGACAATATTCTATGCGATGGTAGTAGGTATGATGATTTCCCGTCTACAGCAAAAACATTACTTCACTATTTTTGGGAGGACATGTCACACTTTTATGTAGTATATCAGACAAAAGCCAGATGAAAGATAGCCGATACCATGTTTCATTCCAATAAATTTAAAGCTAGGACAGACAAAAATGGGCCAAGATAACAGAAAATCGTGAATTTAATTAAAACTTCGCGCCGAACTAAATATAAACTATAAAAGTTTAATTGGAGTTCACCGGAGTTACACTTCTCGGCAAAAATGCTTCACGCATAAGGATTCTTCACGATTAAATTCAACGTACGAAGTGAATACTTTCTTGCTAATGGAAAGTTGAGAGATCATTAAGTAGTAAGGTCGAAGGTTATTTCGTCTTTTGTGAAGAAGTCGTATTCGAAAAAGGATAATGGGTTGAATGGGATGGATATAGCAGGGTTATGTTAGCTTTACGTAGGCCAATAATGACTGAGGATGCTTGTGTGTTTTGAGTTGTACAAAGTATAGATTTGACAAGGATATACATACATATAATAGTCAAAACCTTATTCTAGACGAGGTCAGCTTTTCCTAGCTAAATGATTTCTTGAAAAGAAAGGCCGAAACAGACTCAGTTATGGCTTTATTTTCTGTCATTTCATTCTCTTTCATCTTTTCGTATTCTTTTAAAAGCCAGACAATATTGATTTAGTATGCGAAAACAATGCAGGTTATCCTGCATTGGACTCATGTACTGTAAAACCATGGTTAGTCTAGTTTCTGAAAAACTGTAAAAAATCTACAAAACCCCGCATTACAGTCTTAAATAGACGCTGAGTTCCCAAGTTGAAAATGTAGAACGCTCCATCACTTTATTTCACTTTAGCATTAGCTGTAGCCTGGCCCCTTGGGCTCCGAACATTAACATGAAAATATGTATCACAAATGGCAATCAGTATCTTATGGACTGCTGTCTGCCATGCTCTTTAATTTAGTCTACTCAGAGTATCCTTCCTCTAGTTGAAGGAACACCACACCTTATACCTCCAAACCCCATATAACAGGAAAAATGTTATTTTATTAATGCCACCTAAACTTACACAGGCAAAACAATTCAAAAAGTGCAAAGGTGAAATAAATAGCAATATTTGAACAACCGCAATTGCCTTTTACAATGGGATGGCTCCCAGGGGCATCGTAGACCTCTACAACTGCCGTTGTGTTTGTATGGAAGCCGTTAATATTTGCCTAACTACGATTGGTGTATATTTGTATAGTGTATAATATTATAACCTCATTAAACTTGTCTTGGGACTTGTATTCTTATGTCAAGGATTACTTGTAAAATTATATTATTAACAAATTTCCGCCTACGCCTGCGAGGTATGTCAAAAAAAATTGACAACATAAAATTTATATATACTAAATTATTATTTCTGTCTCGACTATATATTATTATTAGGCTTAGTAGCGTGCCAATGGAGAGGCCTATATCCAGCAGTGGACTACGGCAGGCTAATTATGATGATGATAATACGACTAGAATTCGTTTATACTCTATTGATTATATTATTTAGTACATACATACATACATATTCGGGGAGATGGGCCTCGTTAGCCTTGGTTGGCAACCTATCTAGGAGAAGGAAAACTCCGAAATTAAACCAACTTCTAGGGAGCATACCTGACACAAAACCCCGATCTAAGGTGTGAGGGCAAGCTGGTCGTCAACTGAGGGTGCCTGTGCTGGCGGTCACAGGGCACAGCTGATATTCCGCCTTACCCCCGTAAAGGACTCTGCGGGGGTGGACAGTCTAGATCCCTACATCTCGTGGGAATGCTATGGGAACAAAAGCTACTTCTTCTCCATACGGCGGCGACGCGGTTCGCAACCCGTCACGTCTCGTTCCCCGCGAGGGCGAAAAGCGGCCTACGGAAAGCCGGTTTGCAACGTTGAACGTTGGAGGAGGGATGGACGGCAAATTGGATCAAGTATATCAGATGATGGATGATAGAAAGATTGATGTTCTTTGTGTGAATGAAACAAAAAGGAAAGGGTGTGACACCACCCAGCATGGCGCATATACGGCGTATTAGTCTGGGGTAGATAGTACCACCAGAGCCTGCAAGGGAGTTGGTGTAATACTATCTGCGCGAATGAATGAGTGTGTAAAAGTGTTTGAATGTGTAAATGCTAGGCTACTAGGGATGAGATTGAAAGTAAGGCTTACTCGTGTCTTTATTATTGGGGTGTACGCCCCGGTCAATAAAGTTACGGGTATGTTACAGCAAGAGCAAGACGAAAGGCAGGAGTTTTGGGAGAGTTTAAGAGAGATTTTGAGGACCTGTAAGGATAACGAAAGATTGATCTTGTTAGGGGATTTCAATGGATGAGTGGGAGTAAAACGAGATGGATTTGAAAAGGTGTTAGGTGCATTCGGTGATGAGAGTGCAAATGAAAATGGAAAAGCACTGCTTGAGGTTTGTTTGGAGTGGAGCCTTTGTGTGACAAACACCATGTTTGATCACAAAAGGATACATATGTATACGCGTGAGGCGAAAAATGTTAGAAGAAGTATGATTGATTTTGTAATAGTAGATGAACGATTGAGAAAGAATGTGTTGGATACAAGGGTGTATCGAGGTATCGGCATCCACACAGACCACTTCTTGGTGTTGAGCCGGATAAGTGGGCTCTTTAAAGGATGGCGACACCAAGAGCATAACTAAAATAGAGTCTTGGAAAGAATAAAAGTAGAAAATCTTCAAGAGAAAGATGTGAAAGATGAGTATAAACGAAGATTGATAGCAAGATTTGAGAGATTCGATGGCATAAATGATATAGATGAATTGTGGCAGTCCTTTAAAGAAGAGGTAGTATGTGTAGCGTCTGAAGTATGTGGTGTGATCAAAAGAAGGAAAATACGAAAGGTTAAGAATATAATTATGGTGGGACAAGGATGTACAATCAGCAGTGTCAGAGAAAAAGAAAGCTTGGCTAGATTGGTTGGCTGTCAGAGCAAATGAAAGAATGGGAAAAGCAACGAGCGAGGACATAGACAAAGCAAGAAAGGCGTTTGTGAGGTCAAAAAGAATAGTGAAAGAAATGGTTAAAAGGAAAAAAGAGGAAAAGCAAGATAAGTTTGATAGTAGATTATCTGACGATTTCCGGAGAAACATTAAGTTTTTCTGGAAATCCGTTCGTGCAGTTCGAGGAAGAACTCAATCCTCAGAATACACGTCGATCAGAGACAAGAATGGAAGGATAGTGAATGGTGAATCGTGCGTGCTGAAGAGATCGAAAGAGTATTTTGAAGGGTTATTTGAAAGAACGGCGATAGAGACACCGATCGATGAAATGAATGATAACGATAACAATGATGAAAGCGTTATTGGCGTGGATGAGATCGTGAAGGCACTGGGAAGTATGAAAGTAGGTAAGGCTGCAGGATATGATAGGATTACAGACGAAATGCTAATGGCTGGACAGGGCATCATAGTTGGTCAGATGCAGCGTTTATATAACTTGTGCTGGAGCACCGGCCGAGTACCTAATGACTGGGCTACAGCTGTAGTTGTGCCTCTTTATAAAGGAAAAGGCTCGCAACAAGACTGCAACAACTATAGAGGCATTAGCCTTCTCAGCATTGTTGGAAAATTGTATGCAAAGGTACTGATTGAAAGAGTTATGAAAGTAACCGACAAGTAAATATGGGATGTACAAGCGGGATTCCGAAAGGGTATAGGATGTACGGATCAGGTTTTTTCCTTGCAAAGCATAGCCGAAAAGTTTTTGGCCAAAGGTCAAAAGGTCTATTGCGCATTCGTGGATTTGGAAAAGGCTTACGATAAAGTGGTGAGGAATAAAATATGGTCGGTGCTGTCAATGAATGGGGTGGACAGCAGCCTCATTCGAGCTCTGAAATCCCTTTATAGGGATTCTAGAGCTTGTGTGAGGATAAACGGGGCATACACTGACTGGTTTACCATCGAGAAAGGTGTTAGATAGCGATGTGTAGCGTCACCGTGGCTGATTAACGTCTTCATGGACAGTTGTTTGCAAGATTTAAAACATAGTGACTGCGGATTAAGGATGAATGGGTAACTCGTCAAATGCCTCCCATATGCTGATGATCAGGTAATACTTGATTCTTCAGCGGAGGAGTTGCAGGAGATGGTAACAATCATGCATGGTACGTTAGAGAGGAAAGGAATGAAAGTAAATGTAAGTAAAACGAAAGTTATGGTTTTTGAAAAGGAGCAATGCGTTACGGCTTGTAATGTTTTGATCGATGGACAGCGAGTGGAACAAGTGAATGAGTTTGTTTACTTAGGTACGTTGTTTACAAGAGATGGTAAGAATGAAAAAGATATTGAAAGAAGAGTTAACGCAGGTAATAGTGTGAATGGAGTTCTGAAGGCGTTTATGAACAGTCAAAACGTGTCCAAAAAGGCGCGTTTGGCTGTGCATAGAGGGGTGTTAGTGCCTACCATTATGTATGGTAGTGAAAGTTCTGTATGGCAGAAGAGACTTAAAAGTAGAATAAATGCTGTAGAAATGAGAGCACTGAGAAGTATGTGAGGTGTGTCTTTGACCGACTGAGTAAAGAATTGTGTGATACGAGAGTGGTGTGGGGTAAAAGAAGATGTAGTGACAAGCATCGAGAAACGCATGTTAAGATGGTTTGGGCACATGGAGAGGATGGATGACGAAAGACTGACAAAGAAGATATATAAAGCAAGTGTGAATGGGACAGGACGAAGGGGAAGACCTAGGCGGACGTTCTCTAACCAGATTGGAGACATCCTAAAAAAAAGACAGGTCAGAGAAACTTGATGGGAGTGGATGAAGCAAGAGAGGTATGTCAGGATCGTTGCAAATGGCGTTCCGGAGTCTCTGCCTACCCCTCCGGGAAACAGGCGTGAGTCTATGTATGTATGTATACATACATACATAGTCTCACGCCTATAACCCCGAACAGGTAGGCAGACATGTATTTATACACCCACTTTTCGCCAGATATACTTTAGTCCCACGTAATGGGGCGAGCCTATTGCCGTATCGGGCACATTTCCAGACTCCGTGCTGCTACTGAGAATTTCGTGACAGAAAAACCCATTAACACTTCCCGACCCGTGAATCGAACCCGGGACCTCCCGATGCCACGCGCACATTTATTCCGCGAGACCAACGAGGCAGTCGTATAGGGTTTGATGTCGAGTTTTCCGTCTCTACGCAAAGATGGTATTTGTATCGTGTTATCCCTTAGTCGCCGCTTACGACACCCACGAGAAGATAGGTGGTGACACTTGTATTCTATGCCGTCAACCACAAGGCTAGGAATTATTTAGTACCTAACCAATTATTTTTTTAAACAGAGCAATGAAGCAGAACTACAAATTATGTTGTTAGTGAACCATTACAATAAATACAATCCAATACAATTCAAATTCATTTATTCATTTAGGTTACATGGTGAGATGTATAAGCGTCAAAAAACAATAAATCTTTTTCCGTCCAGATTCGTGATTAGCTATCAGAAGAATCTGGAAGGAACTCACACCACGCTCTTTATAATGTTACATTCTTAAGTTTTTATACATTTTATGGTATCATAACAACTTACACTGCCAAAAAATACTCCACATCACTGACTTAAGATAAAAGAATTGAGAAAAAAGTGCAACAAACAATAATACAATAGCGGCAGTATTAAGCATGCATCAGTTACCAGGAAGCTTAGAACGTTTTGTAATGTACAATACAAGGAGTAAACATAACACCAGAAAGACTAATAGTATAAGATAGACCTTATAAAGATACTTTTTCTAAAGCAGATTTTCATTATTTTCATTTCACATGAAATTTCAAAACAGATATATTTCACAAAGATTAAGTATTACTTGCAATCAGCCTTGCTACTTGCCCCCTGTAAGCCAGTTAAGCCTACACTAAAGTTAGAAGTATATTTAAGCCTTGTTTAGTAATTAATCCCAGTAATTTTTCATCAAATTTCTTCAAAGACTACAACAAACACCTATCAATCCTTATAAACTTTCGCGTTTATTTTAAATAGTAATAGGATACCATGAAACAGTCTTCCTATTACATAATTGTTTCATGGCAACTGCCACAACTGTCTTAAACTCAAATGAAAACTTATTATAAGTAGGTAAAACTAATTTAAATAAAGGTAAAATTACAATTACCGAGTGTTCACATTATGACGGATCGGCTGTGCAGACGGAAGCCGACGCCCGGACGAGCGTGTTCACACACAACAGATGTAGAAACCACCAGTTTTTGAGAAAATTCCACTAAGTTGATAACACTGATCGGAGCCGATCGTCCGGTCGCCGGGTTCCATCTAAACAGCCGCTGCGTCATAGTGTGAACACTCGCTAAGCGTGAACAGGCTCATAAAAATTGTACTGCCACTGGCGCGTTTTTCGCCGGACTTGATAAACAGTTGGCCCGGCCGGACCAGCTAAGTCAGAACACTCGCTTACTTATAGAGCTGTGTTCTTTACTAGATTCTACCCGCGGTTTCGCCCGCGTGAGACAAAGCGTCAACGCGAGAAGTAAAATAATTAAATTAGTGCTTTGGTTTGAGTGGCATGACTTTTAGGTTCCACTTACACTAGCATGATTCTGTCAGGCAGTACGGTAGCAAAGCCTTCTACAGTATGCCGTTATGTAGTTTTTAAAACTTTATCATTACCTAGGTAATGGAAGGCCCTATATTTTTAAAGATGTCCGCGATGCTCTTTGTGGCTTTTACATTTGCGACCAATACGATTAAGCGCAATTGGTTCAACAAAGAGCAAAAAGGCGTATAGCGGCAGACCAAATTACCATAGACTTGAAAGATATTTTCATGAACATACTATATTATTTAGTGAGATGACCTAACTCATACTTTTATTTAACTAGTAAATACCTGAATAATAAACAATGTCCTTTTGCTTACTCTGTTCTTAGAGACGTAATAGAGGATGCCCGCAGTTACACTCGCATATTTATTTTTAAATAAACCGTTTCTCCTGATCCCGTGGCAATTTCGGTAAATCCCATCCAATCTTAGTGCACCCCTACGACCCCTAAGGACTATACACGCCAAATTACAGCTTGCCTGCGTCCAATAGTTTTGGCTGTGCGTTGTTTGTCAGACAGACGACGTTCAAGACGTTTAAGATGGTATTGTATCTGTGTGCATAAACGTTGCTTTTCAGCTACGGACTACACGCGTAGCAGGGACAGCATTACTGTTGTGAATTAACCTTTATCTTACTTATAACGTATCAAGTTTCATGAAAGCTGGAAGTTCGTCTTAGGTTCAAGTTTGTGAGCTGAGTTCACTTGTCAGGGGTGCTTAGTAAACTTGTAAGTCTTTCATGAAGGAGTAACCTTTCTTGTAGTCTTATGAATATTTTACTCTGAGATGCATTAAACTTTTAATTGTGTAGCGTCGTAAGAGTATTACGAGTATAGAGTAGCTTTAAAGCAGAGCGCAGTTGAAAGTTTGAAATGGAATACTTTATGGATGCATAGCACGGGAAAGAAACATGATAGACACCAAAAAGTGATGATTAAAAAGTAATTTGTCGGTATCACATTGCCTCGATGCGAAGTAATAAAGAAGTGATCTAAAGTGTTACAGCAAAACGTCCACCTGAGTACATGTATGTCATAGATTTTTTTTTATAATATTCTACACACATCACCATCTAGTCACAAGCCAAGCAGAGCTTGTTTTATGGGTAATAGACAAACATACATACTGTTAACGAAAGTTTAGATAATACAAAAATAGACACAAGCACCTCAAAGACTAAACATAATAAAGGGACACAAACTACGAACATAAATGAAAATCAGAGTAAAATCCCATTATTGCCATCTTGCAAAGACAAGGATACTGATCCGCTCAAATCTAAAGCAGAAACGTAAACTGTGCATTGTAAGCAGCAATAAATTAAACAAGATTTTATCCATAGCAGAAAAAACATATTCGACCTTCCAGATATGTCACTACCTTACACCGAACTGCAGCGTGCAAAAGCTGATTATGAATCTCGATATAAAGCTTGAAAACTATACCATGGAGGACTACTGTGTGATAATGATAGGCCATGAAGATTTCCTACAAACAAAAAATTACTTTGAAGTTATTAAAAATGTACGAGAAACACTGATAAATATTAAACACACAAATATTATACTTTGCTTACCAACATATAAACTTAATGATTATGGTATTATGTATAACTCCAGGGTTGAAAATTTTAATAATTTGTTATATCTTGACATTGAAACTTATAATTATGCTACTCTTTTTGACTCTAATTTAGACCTAAAATGCGATTATTCTATGTTTAATAAATACAATGGCGTTTTAAATAACCATGGCATGAGAAATATGTTTGACAATTTGAAATATTATATTAATGATTCTATTGATAATACATTGATGGGAAAAATAAACAATGACAATTGTCCCATTATCGATAATATTTTTCGTTCATAACTATATTTTTGTTCTACATCAAAATATTGCAGGCCTCATCTCAAAGACTGACGCTCTTTCAGTTTGTTTAGATGAACTGTTAGTAAAAAATAAATCCGTAGATGTTATATGTATAACGGAACATTTTATTATGTCAGGTTATGAGGCTCAACTGTCTGTTCCAAATTTTAATTTCGCTGCCTGTTATTGTAGACCTTGTCAAAAAAGAGGTGGAGCGTGTATATTGGTCAGAAAGGGACATAAATATAAACAACTACCAGAGGTTGCCAAATTATCCTTAGTGGGCATTTTTGAATGTTGTGCAGTGGAACTATCGAACTACAAATTATTAGTGATATGTATTTATCGAACACCTAAAACCGAGCATTTAAATATATTTTTAGTAAGCTTGAACAATTATTGGCTATAGTATCGAAAAAGACATTTTCTAACATTCTAATTGCTGGTGATTTTAAGATCGATGTTATAAAAACCAATGGAATAACATTAGAATTTAAATCCCTATTATCTAACTTCAACCTACTACTAGCACTACAGCAACCTACACGCATACGAAGTCAAACTTGTATAGACAATTTTGCATACAATTTCTCTACCAAAACTTGCAAAGTTTAAATAATAGAATTTGCCTTGTCAGACCACACAGCCCAAATATTAAAATGTCCTGTAAAAACCAAATGTATTCTCAAGTACTGGCGTAAGAATAAACGAGACTACGTAAAAGAGAACATTGTTAAATTTCAAATTGCCTTAAAAGCTTATCTTTTAATGAGGTTTACGCGACAGACGACCCGAATACGTCTTTTAATATTTTTATTGAACAATTCTTACTGTTCTATAATCTGTGTTTTCCATATAGTGTGATTACAATAAATGTTAATAAAAAACCAAAATGGATATCACGCGGTATAAAGATTTGCAGTAAGAAAAAGAAGCACTTATTACAAGTAGATCAACATAAAAGCACACAACCTAATTTCGATAAGTTGAAAAATACACCAAACTATTCAAAAAAAATATTTCATTAACAAAAAAGGCTCAGAACTGTTTTAATATAAAAACATCAACAAATAAAATAAAAATGACATGGCAAATTATAAATAATAATAAATTTAATATTCCTAATGACTACATAATGAAATTAAAAATTAACAATAATTACTTAACTAACCCATTGACGATAGCAAACACATTTAATAACTATTTTATTGACAAAGTTGTTCCAATACGCGGCTATGGAAACAAAGTTACTTCGCACATAAATATTAATCGAGATTCAATGTTTATGGACCCATGTTTGCCTAGTGATATATTAAACATAATAAAAACACTAAAAAATATAAATAAATATAATACAGTGTAGGAACGGATGAAATTTCAACAGTTATACTAAAATCTGTGGGTCATTCGATATGATACTATCTTAGTTACATACTAAACTTATGTATAACGCACGGTGTATTTCCAGACGGCTTAAAAACTTCTTTAATTAAACCATTACATAAAAAGGATAGTAAATATATTATACAAAATTATAGACCTATTGCCCTTCTATCAGTAATCTCTAAAATATTTGAAAAGTTCATATTCAATCAAGTATACGCATATTTAGAAAAAAAATGCATAATTTGTAGAGAACAAAAAGGTTTCCGTCAAAATATGACTATAAATATAGCTGTATATGAATTTCTACATAATATAATGTTAAACGTCGACAAAAGAATACCAGTGTGTGCAATCTATTGCGACATGACCCAGGCATTGGATTATGTTGACCATGCTATCTTGAAAGACAAATTAGGATGTTATGGCATAAGAGGCAACATACAAAAACTTCTAGAATCCTATCTTTCAAACCGCAAACAAATAACAGCTATTAAAAATTGGACATGAATACAAAATCAGAATTAACCTACACATCAAATGAGCGCTTAATTAAATTTGCTGTCTCACAGGGGAGTGTGTTAGGACCTCTTTTATTTATTTTATATATAAATGACATGCCAAATTTGACATCTCAACCTATGACTCTTTTTGCTGACGACAGCACCCTGACAATCGCGTGTAAAAATTCTAATCTTAATTCTTATAAAAATGACATAAATAATTCTTTGACTGCTTTAATATCCTGGCTAGAAAATAATAATTTGAAAATAAATCTGACTAAAACAAATATCATGCATTTTAGTCAACGAATTGAAACCCCCTCACAAATTGACATTGTATATAGTAACAAATTAATCGAACAAGTAGATACTGACAGACTGCCTCGTTGGTCTCGCGGCATAAATGTGCGCGTGGGATCGGGAGGTCCCGGGTTCGATTCCTGGGTCGGGCAGTGTTATTGGGTTTTTCTGTCACGAAATTCTCAGTAGAGTCGAGACGGAGTCTGGAAATGTGCCCGGTACGGCAATAGGCTCGCCCCTTATTACGTGGGACTAAAGTATATCTGGCGAAAAGTGGGTGTAGAAATACACCTCTGCCTACCCCTTCGGGGATAAAAGGCGTGACGATATGTATGTAAGTAGATAATACGAAATTTCTCGGTATCTATATTGACAAAAAACTTAATTGGAAAAGCCATATAGATTATGTTTGTAAAAAACTTAGCAGACACTCCTACGCTCTTTATAAGCTTGCACCAACGATCGATACTTAACTTTACTTACTGCGTATCATGGATTAGTAGCATCTACCTTGAGATACGGCATAATCTTCTGGGGCAATGCAAGTGATAAAGAGATTGTGTTCAAATTCCAAAAACGCTGTATACGTGCTATGTTTTCACTGAAAGTTACAGATAGTTGCCGGCCATTTTTCATCAAATATAAAATTTGAACGTTACCATGTTTATATATCATAGAAGTTTGTAATTTCGTTAGAATGAATCCTCAATTTTTTCCTCGCCTTTCTGATACTGTTAAGCGTAACAGGCGAGATAATGATAGACTCTGTATGCATAGCGCCAAGACTGCTCATATGGGTAATAGCACATTTTGTATGGCACCAAAACTTTATAACAAAATTCCAAGAGAATGTAAAAGGTTAAATACAAGCCAATTTAAACTGAAACTTAAGGAAATATTATATAATAAAGCAATAGTATAAAGGATTTTTTGAATGACACTATTTAAACTTGAAATTTATGTTTTGACCTCTATCCTTAATTTTGTAACAATTTGACATTTTAGTTTTATTATTATTATTGTACACTTATTATTTAATTTTATTTTGACTGACCAAATTTAATTATGTTACTAGCAATACGTTGACATGCATGAATTTATTTAATTATTTTGAATCCTGTACAAATTTAAATTTATTATTTAAATTTTGTACACCAGACTCTGGTCGAATATGACGGAAATATTATTTTGTAACATTACCATCTGTATTTTGTACTCATATTCTTACAAAATAAATTATTCTTATTCTTCTTCTTATTATTATGTATATTTTTGTTTGTAAATACATACATACATAGAATCACGCCTGTTTCCCCGAAGGGGTAAGCAGAGGCATATTAAACGCCCACTTTTCGCCAGTGTTTTGATCCCACGTAGGTGGCGAGCCTATTGCCACTTATTGGGACATTTTGTTTGCCAGAGTAAATACATACCTACATATTATACCTAGAAACACCCAGAACAAGAATAGAATAAAAACGTTTATTTCCAAGAATATAGTCATTGCAGATGACAAACATACATGATCATCATGCACACAAATGTTTGACTTGAGCGGGAATTGAACCCGCGACCTTCGGCGTAGCAGTCGCTTTCATTCCCGCTTTTTTACAGAGGCTACTATTGTGGTGAAAAATAGTCGCGAGTGATAGACAAACGGACATTTCTATTGTCAAATACGCGACAGCTTGTCGCATATTTCTACATAAAAAAGCAATACAAAATGCAAAGGATCTAATCAAAGAGCGGGTATTGCCACCTACAAACAAATTGAGGCAATATTTTGACACAAAATTTTACCCTCAGCTTCATCCGTGTGCCTAACTGATGAATAAACTAAATTAATGCAAAGTTTCTTCACATAAAACCTGTTTCGTAGTGTGTGCCTGAAAGAGTACAAAACATCAAAACATCATCACAAATTTCACGTTTAAAAATAGTAGTTATTTACATCGAGTTGTAAGGGTGCTTGTACACGGTGCATGTAGCTTGAGCATGTTGAGGCACTTGCGCGGGTTATATGCACCATAAACATATCGTTTAAAAAAATGTGCGGGTCCAGCGACTCGAGCATGTACCAAAGCGAGCCACCCGCGCAAGTAATTCGCGTGCTCTTCGGCGCGCGCGGGTCACTCGCGCATGTTACTTGTTAAAATTACATTTTAAACATATGATTTTAAAAGAATTTCGTTTTGTTGAGATATTTTGACGCGATTCAAGTCATAATGCTACCGCGCGAATAGCATGCACATGTACCTACCGCTTGACCACGAACAAATAACTTGAACACACAGCTTGCGCAAGTAGCCCGTGTCTTTACTTGCTCCAGTTATTTGCACCACGTAAAAGTACAAGCGAGTAACTTGAACAAGTAGCTTGCGCATATTACTCACGCGTGTAACCCGCACCTTTACTTGCTCCAGCTACATGCACCATGTACAAGCACCCTAAGACATCATCATTTTAAATGTTTTGCATCGAAACTAAAGAAGTAATCGAAGATTTTGTAGAGTGAAAAGTAGTTCTAAATCAGCTTCCAAGATTTGGTCCATACAAACTAAACATATGTATGTGCATATAAAGGGACAAAATAAATAACAAAAATAATATCCATAACCTAATGAGAAAGATTGCTAAGTATTCACCGTACAACTCTTATCAATCACTCGTCCATTCTCATTCCTTCCTTCTGGCGATTCGTTTCGAAAATCGAATAAATACGTACTCTACATAATAGATATTCGGTCATTTGACAAGAGAGTCTCGTAAACGATGTTAATGTGACGATCTTCTGTGACCTACTTACGACTGCGTAGGTAAGCAGGGACAAGAAAATCCCAGTAGACGTTAAACCGAGTTCCTTAAAAGGATAATTAGTGAACTTTTTCAGGATTTGACGGAGGAGGCAAGTCAAAAAAGTTTGAATCAAGTTGGTGCAACATATGGTGCTTACAAATTAGATGGTTGGTGCTTGGTTGGTCCCGATAGTAGGGCGAGTATTATTCTGAATGCGGCTGTTTATTTTTCAGTACAAGATACATAGTGCAGTGAGACGTACGCATGTCCTGAGGTGTTAGTACTACTTATAGCCATCGCTCGTCTCATCTCGATCGTCAGTAGGCTGATTGGTACACATCTGGATCTTAGACGACAAAACCTCGAATCTGACCAATACCAGTCAGTGCACCAACGCCTATCAAATAGTGGCAAAATAATGTAGGAACCCTAAATCCTTGCTTAGCTCTCTGTTCCATAAACCGTCTAATTTGAAAACGCTATAACAGGGAGTAGAAAGATAGTTCAGACATCTGTATTTGAAACATCATTTGTTGGATCACACAGTGCTGTCTAATCGAGCCAACGAGAATCATCAATCCTCAACACCTCATATCATATACACATATAATCATATCATCTAATATATAAAATTCTCGTGTCACAGTTTTCGTTCCCATACTCCTCCGAAACGGCTTGACCGATTTTGATGAAATTTTTTGTGCTTATCCGGTATCTATGAGAATCGGCCAACATCTATTTTTCAAAAAAATAAAAAAAATTTTGCAAAACAACGTTTGCCGGGTCAGCTAGTAATATATATAATCATCAATACCTCAAGAATAATCAATCTATTTATATAAAATTCTTGCGTTACTAACTTACTGACAGAAAACACACTGCCGAAACTACTGGACGCAAGAAGGTGAAATTTGGCATGTAGGTTCCTTGTCTCCGTGGTCCAGTGGATAGCGTATGCGACTGCTGATCGGAGGTCCCGGGTTATAATCCCGGGTCGGTCAAAAGTGTTACTGGGTTTTTCCGAATTTTCAATAGCAGCACGGAGTCTGGTGATGTGCCCGGTGCAATAGGCTCGCCCCGTTTTACGTGGGACCTAAAAATTCATGGCGATATGTGGGTGTAAGATTACATCTCTGATCTAAAATGAATACAATAGAAAAGGGTTCCTAACTTAGTCAATTCAGGGATTATTGTACAAGATCAAAACTTTTTTGCTAACCCAGTCCGTAACATCAAAAGTAATACATACATTGAAAGTTGCATTTAAATTAAATCGGTTCAGTCAACTTACATATTAGACAGGGTTTGTTTCTGTATAAAATCGAGAGGGCAATATTCTAGTGTCTAGAAAAATCGGTCAACCAACATGACCTAAAAAAGATCGTTTTAAACGAGGCCATGTATTGTCTGGGAGCAACCGCTTGCCAAGTAATATTTGAGTTTTTTTTACGTAGTCATAACACCGAGCTTTTATTTTTACAGAGTAAGACAGAGTTACATTTAAACTTGAGCAATTTGCACACATACTTACTAAATATCGGACATTATCCCGTAGGACAATTTAAAAATCATATTAGTGACAACGAAAGTTTAAATACATTTATACTAAAAATATTCATGTAGCGAGTCGCATATCTATTATAAAAGGAAAGGATAAAATTCAATATAATAGTAACGAAGTTTCGGCATAGGTTACACCATCGTATCCAATCTGAACCGTTGGGGCATGAAGAAGGTATTTTACCTTCAGTTTCAAATAATTACGCGATAGTATTTTTATTATTTTCAACTAGCACGGCTGCTTCACGGCGACGCACGCACAGGTTTTTAAATTTAATCGTCTTCCGGACCCGTGGGAATTTGGGAAATCCCTTCTTAGCTGCTTCTGCAGATGGTTGATGCGCTGGTATTTCACCTCCCATGTTAGCAGAGGTTTTCTTTGAGGTGCTTAGAGAGAGTCAACAGTACCGCAATGCTGAGGCTATTTTATTAACCCACATTCTCCCCCCTTTCAAGCATCCTGGCACTAAGTTCTACCAAAGAATAGGTACATGCTTGTAAACGGGAAAACTTACTAACAATGTTTTTCTGTCTTAACATACCTTTACCTATATCTCAGGATTGCCTGCTAGCGATACTTTCGAGCAGAAATAGGCACACAAGCCCGAACAGACAATCAAACCTATGACCTCACATAGCGGTCGACGCCGGCGTGTCTTTGCATATGTTTTCTTTAGTACAACAAAGATTAGTGAACAGTTAAGTTCATATTTTCACAGGAAAATAAAAGAGCTGTAATAATTAATGTTTAGCATAACGGCGAGTTCAGTTTATATACATAAATACATATACTCACGCCGTTTACCCGTCGGGGTGGTCCAAGACAACAGAACGCCACCTGCTTCTATCTATTCCAAACCTCACGCGCTTCCTCTACACTCATTACTCTTTTCATACATGCTCGGCAGTTTCGGGTACTTAGGACCTTTCCGTTTCTTAAGACGTCCCCAATATGGTCGTATGTGTCAAAAAGAAACAGCACTCGAATACATTTCGAAGTCATGTGCGTATTAAATTGTTATTATCGCATCCTAAACGATAAAGGGAAACAATTTATTTATCACATCAAGTTAATATCAATAGTTATCATATCAATTATGCTAATCCGCACTTTATAGTGTAGTGGACTACGACCTGACTCTTCTCATAACGGAGAATGGCCCCTGCCCAGTAGTGGGATAGCTGATGTACAGATTTGATGATAATGAGGTGTTGCACTGGTGGTAGTTACAATCGTACAAAAAGCCAAAAGCTTTTCAAGTATGTAATAAATGCTTCTCATTATTTTACATTGCTATTCACTAATCAATGACTTCAAATCATTCATTAACCGTTATAACTAATAATCTTCATGCAAATGCCAAACAAAATTCAACAGTATCTAAAAGATCAAAGATCATAAACAGCATAATACATCCAGATTAAAAGCCGTAGCAAGACACGATTAACCCAAACACAAAAGAATTTTCATTAAAAACTTATTCACAATACAACCACCAAAATGTCGACAGAAGATAAAATCTTCGTTTAAAGCAAAAGAGATAAAATTTCTAACTTTAAAATACAGATCCAATTTATTCAATTGCTAAACGGAAGATGAAAGGAACTTTACAATACTTTGTATCGAAAAAATTAATAGCTACTCGTATGCTCGTCGCCTTCTCATGAGAGACTTTTGAAATATACCTTATTTTGTAATCAAAAATCCTTTTGACGGGCGCTTTTACATGAGGCGAGACGACTCCGATGCGATGAAGTTACTATTTCAAACGCAAATACTTTTGTGGATCAATAAAAGGATCTCATTATTGTGACGAATTAAGAATATAAAGTGTGTCTACCCCCATTTTGTTGGTTGTAAGAGGAGACTTAGAAAATATACGAAGTTAATAGTATTTTTTACAAAGAGACGGGAATCTAATCTCTACATCAAACCCTATACCAACGCGTCTGACCAGCGTGAGTAAACCAAATCCATTATTTGATTGACAGTGCTATTGCATGTAGGAGTGGCCTGTGTCTAGTAGTGAATTGAGGAGACTCAATGATGGATGTATTTTTTTTATTCTTTTACACAAAGACTACTCGTAGAATTTTATAATTTAATCCAAATAGTATTTGTGACTGGCTTATTTGACTACTTATGAATATAACACATTCAAACGAACACAAGGATGACACAATTCAAAATTAGGGTTTCGTATTTTTTAAGGGCCTCCGCATACTAGCTTCTTTTAGCATCGGCGACCAGCGATTCAGTCGCTTTTTAGCATCCAGATGCAGCGTCCGAATTCTTACACCGCACACTGGAAGATGCCGATCGCGGCGACTGTCACTTAAAATAATAACGAAGGGATCGTCCATTAATAACGTGACTTTATGTCTTTTCAATTTTAAACTTACCCTGTGATGATGATACCTGGGTAGGTTTGAGGCTTTACCACCTCTCTTCATTATTTCAAAAGTCAGTTTCAAAAGTATTTTTTATACAAAGTAAATAAAAAAATATTTTATCCAAAAAAAGACATTGCGAGCTACTGGTGTCAAAATTGAAGCCAAAATAAAAAAAAATATTACACTCATTATTCTCATCCCTTCCTGACTTCAATTTGTTTGGGTCGGCGCTGTATGGACATACATTCTCTTCCATACTTCTATGTCACCAGTCATCCGATCACTTCCCCTTTTTCTTACATATCTATTCTCACACAGTTATTCCATCTTTTATTTGGTCGCCCCCTCCCTTTATCTCTCTACCCTCCTATTCACCACTTGTTTACCTAAATACATAATTATCCACTCTTCTCATAAGATGTTTCTAAAATGCAAATCTTTTCATCCATGGACGCTACTTGCAGACTACTTTGATAGGTATTTTCTCTATTTTGGCATGGTAAAAATTATAAATATATCATGCATACTTTTAAAATAGCGTTCTTAAAGGTCCTTTAAGAACGCTATTTAAAAAGTATACTGGCTCATTTAAGTCTTAACTCGCAATAATTGCAATTCGATCTTGCAAAATGTAAAAGCATATCACACATAAAGAATTCCAGAAATGGATCAGAAAATTCAGAGTCCACTGTACCTACATAAAAAGAAAATATCCAGACCAAACTGAGGACATCCTCCTTTTGAAGTGGGTTGATTAAAGCATCCTAGAGCATTCAAAAGCAACGAAAGATCTTAATACAGGACTTTTCTGAATCCCTGCCCATCGAACGAACGATCGTTGTTTTATGATGCGTATAGGATAAAAATCTCTGGCTCATGTAAAACAAGGACACTTGATATCTGTCTACACTTATTTGTCCCTTCCACCTATCAAGACTCACGTGATTAAAGGACGACTCCTTACTATAGGTTGTCACTTATTTGTTAACCCTTAAATAACACCGTGGGGTATTAAAATTCTTCACCCCAGGGGCACAACTTGTATTTTTTTGCGATGGTAATATCATCTCCTAAAGTTGTCAGTCACGTGGCGTTAAAAAAACTTCCATCTAGTCTGCTTAGCTATGTGAGAAAATTACCCCAGGGTGTCAGTTACGCATGCATTAATTTCTCATCAATTCAGTCAAATGTTTGACAAACTAAGTTGCTGGCTCTGTAAGCCCTGCAAAGCTCCTTTTTTGGGTGCAGCGTCACAAGAAAACCTAAGATAACCTATTAAGTTTTCTGAGTGGATAAGTTTCCGGAACGGACGAGACTTTTCATATTAAATGATATTTGTAGAACGATCATTAATTTGGTGTACAATTAGTAATTTAATGAAAGAATGAAGTTTTTTAATGTAACGCACTTTAGTGTTATTTAAAATTTTTGATGCTTTGTTAAGGCCTATTCAAACCTGAGCGATATTCGCTGCCGCTGTGGGTATAGGTACATACCGCGCGGGTTTCGCTCAGGTATTTAGTATCAAGTACCGCAGCTAGAGCGACCTGAGCGATATTCGCTGCCGCTATGGGTAGAGGTACATACCGCGCGGGTTTCGCTCAGGTATTTGGTATCGAGTACCGCGGTGAAACTCGACTACCGCGCGTTATTCTACCCACAAGGATAGCGAATATCGCTTAGGTCTGAACAGTAATATTACCGCATACCCACTGGGTTTTCTCTGCCGCAGACGGTAGCGAATACCGCTTAGGTCTGAACAGGCCTTTAAAAATAGCCCGAAAATAAGGATGTTATTATAGGGTTTGACTAGTGACTGGCTTAAACAAAATAAATGTCGATAAAAATATGACAGCGCTTATAATAAATATGTAAGTTTTCATTTAGGCAGTACACGACCTAGGGTGATGTACTAGATTTTGACGACGCGATTCTTATCATAGGTTATGATAAAGCTACATTACCTAGCTTTCTTTATACCGATGAAAATATTAAGCAAGCTAAAGTCAGTATTTTATATCTACATCCAAAAACCAGTTCTCGTATTACTTTCAGTGAGCATCATCTATCAATTCATACGTTAATATTAATACGAAGAAATGAGTGCAGTACTGTTCATGATATCTATTGTTTAGAGCATAAAATGTAGAGTACTAGGTACTTGCCAGTTTTCGATAGTATAAGTCTATTAATAATAGAACATCATTTAACATCATTGTAACGAACATCATTTAATTATACT
Source organism: Euclidia mi (assembly GCA_944739405.2). Lineage (NCBI taxonomy): Eukaryota > Metazoa > Arthropoda > Insecta > Lepidoptera > Erebidae > Euclidia > Euclidia mi. The sequence continues at coordinate 24,650,375 of OX123205.2, forward strand.
GGTATATTTATGTTTTTTATAGAAACCTATATTACTGATATTGTACAATTATTGTATTACAACGTTGAAAAAATAAATGAATTTATCGATATTCGACTCGGCCGATCACCAACAATACACTACAGCACTACGGTCGCCGCGTCCGAACGCAGGGAGTCGCTAAACGCGATGCAGCATCGATACAGTTGCAAAATCGCCGGTCGCCGATGCTAAAAGAAGCTAGTCGGCGGTAGCTCTAAGGCTTGGCGAGATGTCGATATGCCGTTCGATATCCCGATCGCTTCTGTCTTTAAAGAATCTCATATTTCAGCCAAAGATAACTTTTACATAGCATCGATATACCTAATATGAAAAGATTGGATACAATTTTAGATCGAAACTTACAGAACTAAACCTTCATAAAATTGTTTGTACATGTAGGTGTTACTTGGTGTTACTTATAGTATGCTCTTAATTATAAAACACGAACATAATATATAATTCGAGTAGATAATAATTCGAATTATTAGCACAACCAAACCATCTTATAAATTAAATATTAACGAGGAAATTTTTGTTCAGATAATATTGTTTTTGAAGTCAGCAAACGCTTTGTACGCATAATGGATAACGTTTACCTATAAAACTCGAGCATCGAAAGTATATCGTCATATTACAAGATAAGATAGAAAGATTATAATCAATCTAATCTTATATTGTAAAGATGAACATTTTGTTTGTTTGGTTGAACGCGCGTATCTCAAGTACTACTGGTTTATTTTGAGTTATTGTTGCGTTGGTGAAAACTCGAGACCTTCTGCGTAGTAGTCTGCTGGTTTTAACGGAAGGGATATCGCTACTACATTATTATTGGCTTTGTCAGTCCATATACATCGTTCTAGCTACAGCAGTGTCATCATCTTTCTAGCGTTACCCCAGTTAGAACCCGAGGTCCGCTTTCTATTCTAACCAGATTTGAAAGAATATTAGCTTTCCCAAAGAGCAAATGCATATGCAACCTCCGCAACCCAAAGGGATAGCTAAATTCTATAGCTTGGACTAGTGTCTGTTTAATCATAGGTAGAGGCAAGATAATTTACAATTCAATGCGCACGTAACTCCGAAAAGTCATTGGTGCGTGCCTTGGATTCGAACCCCATACCTTCTGCATGGCAGTCGGTTGGTATCTCCACTAGGCAATCGCTGTCAAAAGCTAGCTCGCTGTAGCTGTAGCAGTATACCAAGTACATATATTCTATCTACTATTGGAATTAAACCCTCCGAATTCTAGTTTTAATAGAACTATGCACAGTCCTTTGGGAATATACACACTAGACTGTGTACACGAAATAAAAACCGAAACAAACATAGTTATGATGCAAATAATTGAAACATACCGTCCATATTGTAGATGTACATTAGAAACCTCGCATTGTTTGCATTAAATTATAACTGAATTGGAGGTGCACCACATCCAAAGGGCACGATCACATTGGGCGTAACAAAGCAATTTATATAAATTTCACATTCTTTTATTCATAGATAGACGATGACAATAAAAAAAATATTTAGAGAGAAGAAAAAGACGTATAAGACTAAATTATTCTTTCCAAACTGGAAACGCTATGTTTTAAATACTATTACAATTGTCGCAAATTCTACCATGGAAGCTTTTTAAGTACCTACTTGCAAGAGACTTGAGAGGCATTATTTTATATTTACTTATACGGATACTTGCCAGCTTAGTTTGGTTTGGTATGTTTTCATGACGATTGTTCTATGGGTGTAATTCGAATCCACATTCTCCCAGTCGCAAATGCAATATTATACAGAATCAAATTGCTTGTTTGCCACAAACTATCAGCTAAGTATGTTTCCGTCCTAAATTTAATATAGTAAACAAACTAACAGCTTAATGTTGTTTGCAGAATAATACACATTTCAGAACATTATTAATGACCAGTTATATTGTGTGATAAAAATTACTATAATGTAATGATGCAATATTGGATATAACACAAAGGACACACAAATATTATTACAAAATTATATTGTTTTAATATGATAATTAATATTAGTATCCCCGTAAAACCATTATCGTAGGCAAGCTTACAATAAAGTTATACAATAAAAAAAGCGTTTGCAATAGACGTACACATAACGCCAAGTCAAGCTAAACAGTTTCAGTACGATTTTGATACTTATTGCCTACGCCATAAGGACGGTACCATGGTCAAAGTGTCTAGCCTGACAAGTAGCAATGTGTACACTGAAATACGTAAGTACAATTTAAATATTTTACTAAGCTGAAACGTCCGTAGCAGTGGGGGCCTACCTCTGCTACGAACATAGTGGGACTGACGATCTTGTCGGGATCGCGGGTAGTTGATGGAGGCAGGTGGCTCAGGATTGGTCCATGTGGAGAGCCTTGGGGGAGGCCTATGTCCAGCACTGGACGTCTCTCGCTGAAATGATGAACCTTCCACCAGTTTATGCGTGAAAGTGAAATGTAAAGGATGTATGTTTGAACCGGAGCATAATATGGCGTTACATAATACTGCCTACTACAATGGGAAACAGGCGTGACGTTAAGATAGATATATAGATAGATAGTGCAGCAAAAATCTATCCATCCATAGTCACAAACTTTCTCCTTTATGAAAATAATGGGATATTATGCTTAAACACCAATCCAAACAACTAAAACTAGTACCATGCCCAGGCATGACATATCATGTTTTATTATTATTTATTATTAAATCTTTATTCACAAGTAATAAACAATTTTACTTATATCTATGTTAGTAACAATACAATATAATAAATTAAAACTAAACGCGCTGTTATGCGTGTGAGTCACCACTGCAAGCTCACCACTGAGGTGGAAAGCTTACAGCAGTGACTCACATACACACAGTCGCGTCTGGACGCTACACGGCTTAGTATGATATTTGGGCTGGCCCGCACACGGCGCACCAGGGAGCCGCATCGCTTTCGCATAGTTGTGTAAAAACAATCTACACGAGCGTCAGCAAACATCCCTGAGGCACTGCAAAACCGGGGCAGCCCCATCAATACCCGGAACGCGTTATTGTATTGGATTCAAAGATCACTGTAGGCTTTTTGAGTATAATTTACCCACATGCTGCACGTGTAAAAATATGTACAGTATGCACGAAATAACGCTATTTTAAAAGTTCGAGAACAACGTGCAAACCTGCGGGCAATCATGTTAGCTCTTACCGACAGTGATCTTCGTTCCCTTTTTATATCCTCATTATCTTTGAGGTCCACTGTCAAACAATGTCCGAGATATTTGAAACTAAAAACCCGCCCTAATGATTTACCAATTATTACAAATTCAACTTGATTGGGGGCACAGTTTCAGGACATTTACCACCCGCTTCAAAAATTATGACCTCGGTTTTTTTCGTATTGTAAACCAATCCGTGCAGATCTGCATATTCTTCACAGAGGCTCTTTTAGCTAAGTATAGCCATCCCTTTCCCCCCAAGTAAGACGTAATTTATTCCTCTCGCTTACACAACATATCTGACAACCTGCATTTATTCAGTGACGTCATTTGCTACAGTCATTATATCCCGTCCATCAGCAGGGCTTATTATTATCTCTAGTCTTGGAATAGTAATCCTTCGTATATACAAACTTTCTTGATTAATTTTGCACCAGTAGTGACTTGGCGGATACGTCAATTGTATTCGATGGGCCTAGCATGGGTTAAGACAAGTATATACAGTTTACAGTTTTAACTTCGGACCTGCAGCTCTAATTTGTATATGTATTTCAGTTTGTATAGTTATAACTCCCGATCGCAAATGCATTATCTGGCAAGATCAAAGAGAGGCTGTGTTCATGCAGATGATGATGATGATGTTGTAATATTATTATTAATTTTAATCATTTCAATAATGAATTAGGTAAGTTTGCTATAGACATAGCATACTTACATAATGCGGACCCCAGATTGAAACTGGGATAACGCTAAGAGGATGATGCTATAGACATAACATAGAACCGTTCGTAATGAAAATAATAAAATTCATAATGTTATTATACTATAGAAAGGTACCTCACAGATATGAAATAACGAACTCAAATATATAACATTGACATAAGAACTATTAGTCGAATGTTAATTTAGACTTACATACATACATACATACATATCGTCACGCCTTTTATCCCCGAAGGGGTAGGCAGAGGTGTATA